>CM059433.1:29104735-29704735 GCA_030390025.1 Squalus acanthias
ACACACCGCCCGACCTCACACTGCCCGACCTCACACCGCCCGACCTCACACCCCGTCCGACCTCACACCCCGTCCGACCTCACACCCCCCCGACCTCACACCCCGCCCGACCTCACACCCCGTCCGACCTCACACCGCCCGACCTCACACCCCGTCCGACCTCACACCCCGCCCGACCTCACACCCCGCCCGACCTCACACCGCCCGACCTCACACCGCCCGACCTCACACCGTCCGACCTCACACCCCGCCCGACCTCACACCCCGCCCGACCTCACACCCCGCCCGACCTCACACCGCCCGACCTCACACCGTCCGACCTCACACCCCGCCCGACCTCACACCCCGCCCGACCTCACACCGCCCGACCTCACACCGCCCGACCTCACACCGCCCGACCTCACACCGCCCGACCTCACACCCCGTCCGACCTCACACCCCGTCCGACCTCACACCGCCCGACCTCACACCGCCCGACCTCACACCCCGTCCGACCTCACACCCCGTCCGACCTCACACCGTCCGACCTCACACCGTCCGACCTCACACCGTCCGACCTCACACTCCGCCCAAACTCACTGCCCGACCTCACACTCCGCCCAAACTCACTGCCCGACCTCACACCCCGCCCGACCTCACACCCCGCCCGACCTCACACCCCGCCCGACCTCACACCCTGCCTGACTTCACTGCCCGACCTCACACCGCCCGACCTCACACCCCGATGATTTTAGGTTAAAATGACCCAGTCAGTGTCAATCCCACAGATGCAGAATGGCCTCTTGGGTGAGATGCGGCAGGGCAGCCACTGCTCATGGAACTGAACTCTCGCATGAGTCCATGTTTACAGAGAAGGGAGAGGTGATCAGAAGTCAAGTCAATTTCAAGCATTTTGTTGAATTCCTTTGGTAACAATGACACAGGAATGAGAAAGAACAAGGTTGTTTTTCATCTACCAAGTGCAGTGCTAAATAAGCCACTGCATTTGTGTTTCGACTTGTGTTTCATTGAGAAGCAAATTGAGGAAACCAATACAATGAGCACATCAAGTGGATATCGCTAGCTTCACTCAGCAGGTTTCCTGGAAATTATCCTCCCAAGCTAAGAAAGCCAATTGTTTTCTGTTACTTATTTTTTGCCACTGTATTGCTTTGAAAAGCAATAAATTTTCAGAAACAAAAATTAACAATGAAGATTCTAACATTATCATAGAGTCAAATTTAATATAGACATATTTCCACTGGAATTAAGTGACATAGCAATAACATTTTTATATTTAAATAAAACAATAAAAACATTTTCTCTCCTTCTCGTCTCCTTACACCACCCACAAACCAGACGACAGGTGGACAACCAGCTCCAAGACCTCAGCCACTGTTAAGCTCTCTAACTGATCACGAGGAAGTGTTTGAGAGGGTTCTGGGGGGAATCATTCACAGAATCATACAGCACAGAATGAGGCCGTTCGGCCCATCATGCCAGTGCTGGCTCTTTGAAAGAGCTGTCCAATTAGTCCCAGTTCCCCTGCTCTTTCCCTATAGCCCTATTAATTTCTCCTTTTCAAGTATTTATCCAAGTCCCTTTTGAAAGTTACTATTGAATCTGCTTCCACCAACCTTTAAGGCAATGCATTCCAGATCACAACAACTCACTGCGTAAAAAAATGTCTCCTCATCTCACCTCTGGCTTTTTTGCCAATTATCTTAAATCTGTGTCCTCTGATTACCGACCCTTCAGCCAGTGGAAACAGATTCTCCCTATCTACTCTATCAGAACCCCTTATAATTTTGAACACCACCATTAAATGTTCCCTTAAACTTCTCTGCTCTACGGAGAACAATCCCAGCTTCTCCATTCGCTCCACATGACTGAAGTCCCTCATCCCTGCTACCAGTCTGGTAAATCTCCTCTGCACTCTCTTCAAGGCCGTGAAATCCTTAATTCTCCTTCCAACTCTCTCTCCACCCCGCCAGAGAAGAGGCTATTTGCGCTAAAAAAAGATATATGGATGACAAAAAAGGGTAAAAGACCAATAAAACAACAGCAACCTGCAATTATATAGCCACTTTAATGTAGTACAACCTCCCAAGCCGCTTCACAGGAGCGCTGTCAAAACAAAATTTGACACCGAGCCACATAAGGGGATATTAGGACAGGTGACCAAAAGTGGTCAAAGAGGTGGGTTTTAAAAAGTGTCTTAAAGGAGGTGAGGTGGAGAGGTTTAGGGAGGGAATTCCAGAGCTTAGGCCCTCGGCAGCTAAAGGCACACCCGCCAATGATGGAGCGATGAAAATTGGGGATACGCAAGAGGCCAGAATTGGAGGAGCGCAGAGATTTCGGAGGATTGTAGGGTTGGAGGAGGTTACAGAGATAGGGCAGGGGCGAGTCCATGGAGGGACTTGAAAACAAGGATGAGAATTTTTAAATCAAGGCGCTGCCGGACCAGGAGCCAAAGTAGATCAGCGAACACAGGGGTGATGAGTGAACGGGACCTGGTGCGAGTTAGGGCATGAGCAGTAGAGTTTTGGATGAGCTCAAGTTTACGGAAGGTAGCCAAGAGAGCATTGGAATAGTTGAGTCTAGAGATAACAAAGGCATGGATGAGGGGTTCAGCAGCAGATATGTTGAGGCAGGGATGGATTGAATTAGGAATCAAAAACAAAAATAAATGGAATGAATGGTTATTAGAATTTAAAAAAAGGGAACATTAAACAAATGTTAAAAAGCCAAAAGAAAAAAAAACAAAGCTAAATGGAAACAGGGTGTTACTGTAATTCAGCTCAATGACTTTCCACTTCCAACTCCAGGGTGGGGTTCCAGCTCACATGAAGGTGAAGGTCTCCCATATCTTACAGGCTTATGAATCCCAAGTGAAATATAGCTTGGCCAGGCTCAATCTAGCTCCTAGTGTTAGGTCAGAGTCTTGTGTTCAAATCCCTCCATGGCCTCGTCCCATCCCTATCTCTGTAATCTCCTCCAGCCCTACAACCCCCCGAGATATCTGCACTCTTCCAATTCTGGCCTCTTGCGCATCCCCGATTTTCATCGTTCTATCATTGGCGGCCGTGCCTTCAGCTGCCGAGGCCCTAAGCTCTGGAATTCCCTCCTTAAACCTCTCCGTCTCTTTCCTCCTTTAAGACGCTCCTTAAAACCTTCCTCTTTCATCTGTCCTGTGTGGCTCAGTGTCAAACTTTGTCTGAGGACGCTCCTGTGGAGCGCCTTAGGATGGTTTACTCGTTAAAGGCACTATATAAATGCAAGTTGTTGTTGTTGTAGCACAGAATGCCTCACGAGGTGGCATAAACCGGCACTCAAGGGGTATTTTTTTCCTGATCTATGTTTATGCCAGGGAGCCTCACCCACACAGAGAAGTCATATTAAAGTGTCTGGGTGCGTACTGCCCGTGATTTTTCTTGCATTTTTGATATGCGCTCTCAGCTGGTATGGACCTGCACCAAAAGTATGAAATCGGAAAATTACCCCTGAAGTCCTGAACGCGTTCAATGGCTGTAAGGCGAGGCCGTAAGGACGGCTTTTGCCGAAACTGGAAATGTACTGATTTTCTAAGGGCATTGTTCAGGTAGAGCAGGAAACTTCACCCTACATGCAAACAATGCAATAGCTGACTTGGAAAATATGCAGACTTTGCTTGAGAATAAATGAAAAAATAAAGCTCACTCCCCATTACCAACATTTCTCACCTTGATGAGGATAAACAATTAGAATCATGAAATCTTACAGCACAGCAGGAGACCCTTCAGCCCATTGTGTCTGTGCTGGCTCTTTGAAAGAGCTATCCAATTAATCCCACTCACCCTGCTCTTTCCCTATTGACCAAAAAGAATTAGCAAAGGAGAAACAAAATGTGACTGCAACATTCCACAGGCTGCACTGTAAATTTGATTATAAATAATTGATTTTTAATAATGCTGGCCGACTGTGACAGATACACTAATAATATCAAATATAGGAAAGACTCTGTCCACAACTCAATTTCACTGTAGTACTTGGCAAATAAATCTCCAGCTCAATGCACTCATTGGGAATAAAACCAGCAAGATAATTTGCTAAATCAATAATACCATATACATTTCCTTATCCTGTAATTCATTACCTGGCAGAATTTACAGGCGCGTATATTTTGTGTTATTATGTGCACGTGTTATCTGCTGCCAGGCTTCATGAAAAGTGGAAATGTTCTGCTAATTTGAGATAGGATCGTCGAGGGCAGAAGGAAAGCAAATTGCCCATTTTCTCTCCTTGTAGTCACCTTGCACCACCCACAAACAAGCTGGCAGGTGGACGGCCGGCTCCAAGACCTCAGCCACTGCTGTTCGCTAACTGACCGCTAAGCCGTGTTTGAGGGGGCTCTGGGGAAATCATTCATAGACTCATACAGCTCAGAAGGAGGCCATTCGGCCCTTCATGCCTGTGCCGTCGCTTTGAAAGGGCTGTCCAATTAATCCCATTTCCTTGCTCTTTCCCCATAGTTCTGCAATTATTTTCCTTTTCAAGTATATATCCAATTTCCTTTTGAAAGTTACTTATATTAAGAAGTCTTGCATCCGTCTGATGCAGTGCTGTAGTTTTGCAGAATGCCTTCCACTCATCAGATGAGAAGAAACAGAAACCACTGTCCATTCGATCAAGTACCTGACCTCAATGTGGTAAGCAATGCCCACCAGCAGAGCAGCCGATTCCGCCAGTGGGTTAATCCAACATGAGCGGTGAGTGCACTGAGGCCTCCCAGTCGTGCATTGCAAACCCCTATAACAAACCAATGATCCCCCTGACTCACTGAGAGCAATCCCACAGGATCCACTGGTTTCATTTACTGAGGAGTACGGCTTCATAAACACAAACCATGCAGCGACAATCAAGAGCAGTTTAGCCATCAAAGATCACGTAGCTCAACTAGATGAAGAGACGTGGGAGGGGGCTCGTGTGGAGAATAAACACCGGCATGGACCAGTTGGGCCAAATGGCCTGTTTCTGTGCTGTAGACTCTATGGGGGGGATTTTAACCCCAAAAGACGGGTGGGTTTGGGTCGGGAAGATGTAAAAATGTTAAAAATCTCAAACCCCAACCCGCCTCGAACCCGCCCACTTCCGGTTTAAAGGGAGGCTGCGTGCCTCACATTTTTTCTGCATTTTAGGTTTAACCCTGGCCAGCCAGGGTTCCCGGGCCTTGGGAAACCTGGCAGCTAAAGAGAGGCGCCAACTGCTGCATGGAAGAGTTAAGTGCCATTCCAGCACTGCTTGTGGGCCAAGAGGAGTAGGAATGTTGCCCCCCGCCCCCCCGGCCCTCCAAGCTAACCTGCTCCCTCTCCGCAATCGGACCCCTGCCCCGCCACGATCACCGACCCCCACCTCCCCCGCTGCGATCCAATCTCCCCCCCCCATTGAACCATGATCTACCCCTGACCCAGCCTTTTCAATCCCTCCCTCCCTCCCCTCCACTCCCTGGCTGCGGCCTGGTGCCGAAGGCCTACCCGCCCATCAGCCAGCCAACCTTTCAATCTGACTGGCTGCGCTGGGAAATGGCTGGGTTTCCCAAATGCAAAATTGCCCCTCCCACCCACCCCCCCCCCACCCCAATCCCTCCCTGACTCCCCATTAACATCGGGGCCATACGCAACTCTATGTAAATAGTATAAAAATGGCTTAGAATCATTTTTCATTTAGCAAGATAAAGAAAAACCTGTTCATTAACCATGCATTATTTTCTAATGGGCCTTTTTCGGCAACTTTGATGAATTGTGCTTCAGTATCGAGCAGAGCCAAAGACATTGGCCCATAATAAATTGGAAGATTATTTTTAATGAAACTAATCATTAAGTTTTCATTAAGTATAACGGGGATATTTTCCCCCTCAACTTTCTCCAAGGTGTCAGCCATGGCTCAGTGGGTAGCACTCTCACCTCTCAGTCAGGAGTTTGTGGGTTCAAGTCCCACTCCAGAAATTTGAACACAAACTCTAGGCTGACACTCCTGTGCAGTGCTGAGGGAGTGCTGCATTGTCGAAGGTGCTGCCTTTCGATGAGATAAACCAAGGCCCTCTCAGGTGGACATAAAAGATCCTGTAGGTACTATTTCGAAGAAGAGTAAATGTGCCCTGGCCAATATTTATTTCTCAACCAACATCACTAAAACAGATTATCTGGTTATTATCTCATTGCTATTTGTGGGATCTTGCTATGTGCAAATTGGCTGCTGCTTTTCCTACATTACAACAGTGACTGCACTTCAAAAGTACTTAATTGGCACTTTGGGATGTCCTGAGGACGTGAAAGGCGCTATATAAATGTAAGACTTTCTGTTGCACTACCTGTTCCAAGTCCTCTGATTTCCTGTAAAGGAGCACCCATTAGGTGAAAGGCGCTAATGCAAGTTATTGTTGCAAAAACCATGTTAAAGTCTTGTAGAAAAAGGTACAAGTTTACCTCAAAATTATTGAAGAAAATAGTGCCATTTACTCCCATTCAGAATGGAAGTATGCTCCAAGTAAGAAGTGTAAGACTTGCAGAAATCAGCACAGTATCACCACAACGTGGATTGAGTGGCCATCGCCAGTTACGTCATAATTTAATAAGAGGAGAATGCAGCCCAGGACTAGAGGAGATAAGAGGCACGTATAAACAGCACAACTAACTACCTCATACAGCACCAGTCGGGGAACTAGGCATGTCAGACGACCAATGCATGAGGAGGCACAGGCTCAGTTCTGTCGCACCACCACCTCGCTTAACCCCTCCACTGCCTCTGCTTCGTCCCGCTGCTTGTCCGACATCCAGTATTGGATGAGCAGAAATTTCCTTCAGTTAAATATTGGAAAGACTGAAGCCACTGTCTTCGCTCCCCGCCACAAACTCTGTTCCCTAGCCACCGACTCCATCCCTCCCCCTGGCCACTGTCCGAGGCTGAACCAGAACGGTCGTAAAATTGACGTCCTGCCTGACCTTAAGCTGAGCTTCCGACTCCATATCTTCTTCATCACCAAGACCGCCTACCTCCACCTTCGGAACATCGCCTGCCTCAGCTCATCTGCTGCTGAAACCATCATCCATGCCTTTGTTATCTCTAGACTTGACTATTCCAATGCTCTGGCCGACCTCCCATCTTCCACCCTCCGCAAACTTGAGCTCATCCAAAACTCTGCTGCCCATATCCTAACTCACACCAAGTCCCGCTCACCTAACACCCCTGTGCTCGTTGATCTACATTGGCTCCCCCGTCTGGCAACACCTCGATTTTAAAATTCTCATCCTTGTTTTCAAATCTCTCCATGGCCTCGCCCCTCCAGCTCTGGAAACTCCTCCAGCCCTACAACCCTGAGATCTCTGCGCTCCTCCAATTCTGGCCTCTTGTGTATCCCCGATTTTCATTGCCCCATCATTGGCGGCCATTCCTTCAGCTGCCTAGGCCCTAAACTCTGGAATTCCCTCCCTAAACCTCTCTCCTCCCTTAAGACGCTCCTTAAAACCTACCTTTTTGATCGAGCTTTGGTCACCTGTTCTAATATCTCCTTATGTGGCTTGGTGTCAAATTTTGTTTGATAACGCTCCTGTGAAGCGCCTTGGGACGTTTTACTATGTTAAAGGCACTATATAAATACAAGTTGTTGTTGCACACTGCAAATGCACCTCAGGGCTGCTCCTTGGTATGAATTTTCATTTAAATATTATAAATTTGAGATTTTATTTCTCTCCACCACCTTCAGTAGAGGACCCAGCTGTACACTAGCCATTATCATCTACATCGCTTTTCACATTCTAAAACATATAAGCATTGTACTGTATGTGCATATTGACCCCAGCCTGTATGGATGTTCGATTAAACCAAAATCCTCAGTCAACACTTAAGACGAAAGCCTTGCATAGGTGGAGGTTTACGTTCCATTGAATGCTGTCTTACATTTGCAACTGAATATCTTACCTCAAACCACAGTATTATTTATCGGTCACATCACACATACACTCTGTGAAACATGTAATCAAGAAATACTGACAATTTCCAGAACTGTGAATACATGAAGTGTTGTTCTTTGCAGCATTAAAAAACTCTAGATCATATACACAGTATGCAATATCCAATATCGACCTAACTGATGCATTGTCTAATTTACACACTCCCACATGCATGTCACAAAATCCTGTGTATCGCAGAATATGCACGCATATTTCACCCTTCCTTTATGCTTTTCCCGTTGAAAATTGTTGCTCATTGGAGCCTACTTCTCTACTGATTGCACTGCGAGTCCGTCATTAGTGCATGCTCTCCGTGGAATATTCAATAATTCTGAGATGTGGTAACTGATTAAAAATTAATAGAATGCAACATTTGTGAAACTTCTAAATCATCCATTTTAGTAGATCCCAAATAGGAAAAAAATTTGCTATTTCAGATGCTGCGATGACTTGCTTCTAACAGTGCAGACGAGCTGCAAGGATATTTCAAAGCATAGCGGCAGAATGATTAAATATCTCGCAAAATTACACCCTGAAGTATCAGCCTAAATTATGTGCTCAAGTCTGTAGACCCATGATCTTCTAACTCAGAGGCCAGACTGACACTGGCCAGACTGACACTTGGCAGTGATTGTGCTTTGGAACAAGGAAGACAATTATAAATTCATCTCACCTAGTCATCCAAGAAGCTTTGTGTCAACAGTAATAAAAGATAAAATAATCTAGGAGCGAGGCAACAAATTACATGGTTTATAAACACTGTCTGAGCCTAAACCAATTAAAAGCTGATTATATTAAATAAACAAAGTAATAATTACTGACAAAGAGCATCAAGCTATAATTCTAAATAGATATTACTGCACTAATCCTCATTGATTGATATTAGTAACTAGTTAAATGTATTCTGACATGCAAAGAATAAGGATAAAATAATGCAGGACTGAGGCAACAAATCACATGGCTCATATCTTGCAACAGTTGAATTACTGATGGGAATGGGAAATAATCTAGACTAAAGATCACAAACTTTGTTGCATTGGGACCATTTTAGAATTTTAGACCAAAACTTGCCCAGTATGTAGAGAAATATCACCATGGATTCAAGAACGACCAATTAAAAGGCATTTATATTCTGGGCAGGATCAGGCAAGAACTAGCTATTCTCCACAAATGGGAGTTGTTAAGCCGTGTGTGGTTGTACTTTGCTTGCCAATTTCATCAATGGTTAGTACCTGAATTTATTTTAAGATGTTTGTATTACCTGTAAGGTGTCTTGCACTACTATGTCACTCATAAGGTTACTCCAATGAACAAAATTATGACTTGAAAATCTGCATTAGTCTTTTCTTAATATAATAAAAAATCTCAAAGATAAGAACACATGAAGGGCATCATTTGGCGCATGTAACTCATCCTTCCATAGACACCTAGGGTCCCTTCATCCCAGCATCTAACTGCTTTTTCAATCATTTGAGTTTTTGCCTCCACTATCCTACCTCACCCAGAAGATCATTCCAGGTCATAACATCTCTGCAGACGAATATCAGCCACAAACTTTCCTTCCCTTTTATTAGTTTATACCCATGATCCTTAGTCTTGCAGTGGCGGTTTAACCTGAACTATTGCCCCAGATTAACTTTTTCTACTCCATTTACTATCTCATACCTCCATAAGGCCCATCACGTGTCTAATTTTGAAGCTGAAGAGTTTGCAAAAAAACTTTATCCTCTGATACTAGAATTTCATAGAATTTTACAGTGCAGGAACTGGCCATTCGGCCCATCTGGTCTATGCCGGTGTTTATGCTCCACACGAGCCTCCTCCTACCCGTTCTTCATCTAACTCTGTCAGCATAACCTTCTATTCCTTTCTCCCTCATGTGTTTATCCAACTTCCCCTTAAATGCATCTGTGCTATTTGCCTCAACTACTCCTTGTGGTAGCGAGTTCCACATTCTCACCACTCTCTGGGCAAAGAGGTTGCTCCTGAATTCTCATCTGAACGGTTTCTGAATTATCTCTTAAGATTGAGAAATCAGCTGTGTGCCCTTGCTCTGTACAACCTCTAGGACCTGGGTATTTCCTTCTGCCTCAGTGACCTGAACTAAACACCGGGGAGAACTCCCTTGCTCGTCTTCGAAATAGTGCTGTGGGATCTTTTACATCCACCTGAGAGGGCAGACGGTGCCTTGGTTTCATGTCTCATATGAAAGACGGCACCTCCGACAGTGCAGCACTCCTTCAGTACTGCACTGAAGTGTCAACCTAGATTTTTGTGATCAAGTTTCTGGAGTGGGACTTGAACCTACAACCTTCTGACTCAAAGGCAAGCGTGCTACCACTGAGCGACGGCTGACACCTACCTGTTTTCAATATCAATTGCTCCCCCCAGTAAACAATTTTGGCTAACTTGCAGATGATTTATGTAGATTAGAAACATTAGGGTCCCGGCCCCAACACATGGACATTCCACTCAGTACATCTCCCCAGCCTGACATCACTCCCCTAATTGGTACTCACTGCTTCTTTACTTTCAGCCACCAAGTATTACCTAAAATATCTACTGCCTTAAGCTTGCGTCAAGATTTACTGAAGGTTTTCTGGAAGTCTAGGTACAATGTTCACCTGAGATATTACTTCCTCAAAAAAAGTCAAGGACGTTGGTCATGCATCTCTGTCTGCCTCTCTCTCCACTCTTCACGTTTTTGGAATTTCATTTTATGATTCCAAGATCTCTGTCTTTCAGATAAAGCACCTCAGGATATCATAAAGTGCCTCACAGCCAAGTAAATACTTCTTAAGTGCAGTCATTGCTGCACCGTAGGCAAATGCGGCAGCTAATTTGCACACAGCAAGGTCCCACAAACAGCAATGAGATAAATGACCAAGATATTGAGAGAATGCCCCTTCGCTTCTTCAAATAGTGCCATGGAATCTTTTATGTCCACCTAAGAGATGGACAGGTCCTCGGTTAACATCTCATCTGAAAGATGGCACCTCTGACAATGCAGCAGTCCCGGAGCACCGCACTGGAGTGGGTTTAAGTGGTATTGGAACCCGTAACATTCTAACTCAGAGGCGAGAGTGCTACCACTGAGCCAGTCTGACACTTGGCAGTGATTGTGCTTTGGAACAAGGAAGACAATCATAAATTCATCTCACCTAGTCATCCAAGAAGCTTTGTGTCAACAGTAATGAAAGACAAAATAATCTAAGAGCGAGGCAACAAATTACATGGCTTATAAACACTGTCTGAGCCTAAACCAATTAAAAGCTGACAATATTAAATAAACAAAGTAATAATTACTGACAAAGAGCATCAAGCTATAATTCTAAATAGATATTACTGCAATAATCATTATTGATTGATATTAGTCACTAGTAAAATGTATTCTGATAGGCAAAAAATGCTTCCTACAGCATTACAAAAATAAATAAGGACATCCAATGAATTTGGCTGATTTTTCATTTAATTCATTTAAATTTATTCTACCAATCCCCAAAGCTGTTTGATTGGTAAGCTGAGTCAATGTCATTAAATGTAATCATTTTAAATAAATCTCTGTACATCATATACATTATGAATGGAAGGGATACAGCGCAGATTCACCATAATTATACCAGGGCTTGAAGGGTTAAATTATGAAGACAGGTTGCATAAACTTGGCTTGTACTCCTTGAAGTTTAGACGGTTAGGAGGGGGGGTGGGCTAATTGAGGTGTTTAAAATGATAAAGGGATTCAATAGGGTCGATACAGAGAAACTATTTCCTCTGGTGGGCGAGTCCAGAACAAGGGGGCACAATCTTCAAATCAGAGCCAGGTCATTCAGGAGTGAACTCGGGAAGCACTTCGTCCACACAAAGGGTAGTGGAAATCTAGAATTCTCTCCCCAAAAGGCTGCGGATGCTGGGGGGTCAATTGAAATTTTCAAGACTGAAGATGCTAAAATGTTTGTTAGGTAAGGGTAGCAAGGGATATGGAGCTAAGGTGGGAAAATGGAGTTGAGGTTCAGCTCAGCCATGATCAAGGGGCTGAATGGCCTACTCCTGTATCTACGTTACTCTGAATTCATGACAATATATTGTAACCAAAGCAAAGCTGCAATAAAAAAGGTCTGAGCATATAAATATTATTTGCTGTTGAAGCATCTACTGCCCAGATTTGCATTTCAGATATAATGCACAAGCGACTATTTTTCTCCTTCCAGAGCTTCCTCTGCTGCACTGCTTCTAAATCTGAAGTGCAGAAGGAAACTCCTGAAACATAAAATACCAAAAATCTTATGGACAAATTAAATTTACCACTTAATCTCGTACTGAATACCCCACTAGCTAATACCGTGCTCCGAATAACTGACTTTAGAAATAAAGACTGGCGTTTATAGAGACTTTCACGACCTCAGGACGTTCCAAAGCACAATTAAATACACTTCTGAAGTGTAGTCACTGTTGTGATGTAGGAAACGCGGCAGCCAATTTGTGCACTGCACAGTTCCACAAGCAACAATCTGACAGTGACTTGCTTGTCTTTTTTTAGTGATGAATACTGGCCAGGCCACCACAGAGAAATCCGCTGCTCTTCTTTGAAATAGCACTGTGGGACTTTTTACGTTCACCTGAGGGGACAGACGGGGCCTTGGTTTAAAGTCTCCTCTGAAAAACAGCACTTCCAGCAGTGCAGCACTCTGCGAGAGTGTCAGTGTAGATTTTGTGCTGATGTGGGACTTGAACCCATAACCTTCCTTGATTTAAGAGGCGAGAGTGCTACCCACTGAGCCACAGCCCAGCAGATTTCAGGCTAGATTGGGAGATGTTCACCCACCTCTGTAAAGCGACCTGAATTCTTCTAATTACTTCAGCCCACTGGCCTGTTTGATCTGTTTATGGAGGTGTTACTGATACAGGATACTCAGTGTTAATCTGTTGGATGAATTCATTTAAATCTATATAGGGATGAAGTTCTGGCCAGATCGCACTCCATTCAACCTTCTATATCGGCTCACACCTGTGATGGAGCTAATTTGTTTTAGAGGGGGCAGAACTTCCATCTCAGAAATGTAGAAAGCGTGTTGGGCTAGGGAAGAATAACTGGCTTGTTGTTCTCAGATCTCTTTTCAATTAGAAAGTGAACTAGGAATAGCATGCAAATTACTAATGGTAAAATGCAAGCGATCATCAAACTTGTAACTGAGACAGACTGAGTCCTTGAGGAGGGAGCTTTAGACATCAGCACCAATTTAAAAAAATAAATAAATGTAAAAAAAAACCTCTGACTAGTTTCATAGAATTACATTGAAGTTACAGCACCGAAACAGGCCATTTGGCCCATCTGGTCTATGCCGGTGTTTATGCTCCACACGAGCCTCCTCCCACCCCTCTTCATCTAATCCCTATCTGCATATCCTTCTATTCCTTTCTCCCTCCTGTGCTTCTCTAGCTTCCCCTTAAATACATCAATGTCATTCGCCTCAACTACTCCTTGCAGTAGCGGGTTCCACATTCTCACCACTCTCTGGGTAAAGAAGTTTCTCTTGAATGCCCTAGTGGATTTATTGGTGACTATCTTATATTTATGGTCCCTAGTTCTGGTCTCCCCCACAAGTGGAGACATCTTCTCTATGTCTACCCTATCAATAGTGGTCCTGATGCGGAGATGCCGGTGTTGGACTGGGGTGGACAAAAATGAGAAGTCGCACAACACCAGGTTATAGTCCAACAGATTTATTTAAAATTACAAGCGTTCGGAGCTGTCGCCCCTTCGTCAGGTAAAGGTACAATGAAGGAATCTACAACATTACACAGTATATAAACACAGAAACTGCAGAGATACAATCTTTCAGGGAAGCATTACTTCAAAGACACACCAGAGCACAGCCAAGACAATGAGATGGATCACAGGGGGTCCAACGTGTCAAATCCTGCTGTCTGCAGTTGAGCTTTTAACTTTTTTTTTTGGTTTGTTTTTATTTGTGTTTTTTTTTAAAACTGGAAAGACAGACGACGATGTCGAGTCACGTTCTGTAGCGTGACATGAACCCGATATCCCTATTGATGTCCTCAATAGGGATATCGGGTTCATGTCACGTTACAGAACGTGACTCGACATCGTTGTCTGTCTTTCCAGTTTAAAAAAAACACAAATAAAAACAAACCAAAAAAAAAAGTTAAAAGCTCAACTGCAGACAGCAAGATTTGACACGTTGGACCCCCTGTGATCCATCTCATTGTCTTGGCTGTGCTCTGGTGTGTCTTTGAAGTAATGCTTCCCTGAAAGATTGTATCTCTGCAGTTTCTGTGTTTTATACTGTGTAATATTGTAGATTCCTTCATTGTACCTTTACCTGACGAAGGGGCGACAGCTCCGAAAGCTTGTAATTTTAAATAAATCTGTTGGACTATAACCTGGTGTTGTGCGACTTCTCATTTTTACCCTATCAAAACCTTTCAAAATTTTAAAGACCTCTATCAGGTCACCTCTCGGGCCTCTCTTTTCTAGAGAAAAGAGCCCCAGCCTGTCCAGTCTTTCTGATAGTTATAACCTCTCAGTTCTGGTATCATCCTTGTAAATCTTTTTTGCACCTTGTCTATACCCTTTTTATAATATGGAGACCAAATTTGCATACAGCACTCCAAGTGTGGTTTAACCAAGGTTTGATACAAGTTTAACATAACTTCTCTGCTTTTCAATTCTACCTGTATTATATTGTATTATATTATAGACTTCCTGGTTTAGACTCTGCATGTCTCAGTAAGGATTCTTCAATCTGATTGGTTGAGGAGACACGCCGTTGCTTGCCCTATTCACACAGGTCCCAGATCCCCTGTAGAGGGCACAGCACTGTTTTCTCTCTCTAATTACCGCAGGTTCCAGTGCAAAATCTCAAACAAAGTCTGTGGACAAGTGTAGGTGTAATGAACAGTTCGTTCCCCGTGGATTGTGATTCAACTGGTTCAAACATAAGGCTCAGTAACTGTTCCCTAACCAGGTTTCCCTAATTATAAAGCTAGTATTCACCAATGAATGAATGTTGTTTTAAAAACAGAAGTGGTGAATGGACATTAAAAACTAATCAAATATTTCTTTACCATTTAACTGTGAGACTCTCTCCTTAAAGCCTGTGAATCCCCATAAGCACAGACTTTATACACCGCTTGCTATCATATCTTAATGGTTAAGAGAGAAAGAGCTCTCCTATATTCAGTCATCCTCATTCAAAGTTAGTCAATAGGCGATCGTGTTACCAACACAGCGATTTCATCTTTCTGAACTACTGCTGACATTACATTTGTAACTGCGAAGCATTAAAAAGTCTTTTCAGTAGGTTTTAAGCTAATACATCAGAAACTGGAAAATAAATATGCCTTATATTTTCAGCAATTTGCAAGATGCCCATGAGGAAGTAGAGCGTGTTCCAACCATCTGGCTGTTTTAAAATGCAATACTCCTTGGGCTTGGGTTCTTACAAGACAAAGGCACACATTGCACTAATACAGATCACTTTAATATTTGTTGAGAGCCGGCATGCTGCCAGTACAGGACTGTATGACACTAAACTAGCTTAATATTCTCAGTTCGGATATCATCCTCGTGAATCTTTTTTTTGCACCTGCTCCAGCGGCTCTATAACCCTTTTTAATAGCTAACTGACGATAGAAACTACAGCTTTATTAATCACACAAGTATTGGCCCCCGTTCTGCAGCTCCCCCCTTCCGCCATAAACATAAGAGGTGAATAATGTTATTAGTGTAGGTTAGATGAATAATGCTACCTGCTTTCCAGGAATTCATCATAACTTGGGGTGGTGGAAGACTCGATGCCACCTCCCTGTAATTCCTCTTGCAAAGGAGAGCTCGGATATCCCGAAAATGCTAATTAAGCTTTTAACAAATACACAACTGGAGGAAGGATTCAGCGTGGATTATTTTGGGGAGATTGTCTTTGATCTCTGATCCTGAACGCTCCACCCATGTTTGCGCGTCGCTCTGCTGCCCTCTGTAGCACCGAGCCAGGACTCCAGCAGTCGCGTCCAGCCCACAGCCATCCACCGTCCTGAGCGAGCACACCACGCCGGCCGGACCAGGCAGTGAGGAGGGCGGGCTGGCTTCATAAATGTTTTAATATACATCAAATAATCAAGCCCATTACAAACAAAATAATAATCAGAAGCTGCAATGCATTTGCAGCAACAAACCCCATCATCTTCCTTCACTCACGGAACAGATTTTGAACCTTTATCATTGAGCATGGGCAAGCTGGGAATTGTACAGGTGGGGTACGTGTTTGTATGTGTGTTTATATATATACGCACACGCATAGACACAGACATACACACAGATAAACACACAGGCATACACACGGACACACAGGCATATACACATACATATATACACAGACACACGTGCAGATGCACATACATATACACAGACACATACACAAACACATACATATACAGACACATACATGTAGACACACATACATACATATAGATATATACACACATACCTATGCATACACATACATATGCACTCACATACATACACACATACATATAACATATACATACATACCTATGCACACACATTCATATACACACACATACATAGATATTAAATATTTATCACTGATGACTTCTATCAATATATCTAACTACACAAGCACTGATAACGGCTAGCTGCTATTTGCAGCATCTGAGCCAGGAGAGCTCACTTTAACTGCAGCAACACCTGTTACAACTGAAGATGGAACAATTCAACCGAATTATGTAAAGGATGATTTATGAGCCACCGTCCCAAACACACATCGCAGCAACACTCTGAGCACCAATACAAAAAACAGCACCCGCCACTAGTTTGTAGGTCACTCAGAGGAGGTTTTTTTTTGGGGGGGGGGTTTGTTGCAAAAGATGTTGATCTTAACATATCAGTCAGCCCAACAACTAACCGTCTCCACACGGACAACATGCTCCTTCTCGACAGCACAACTTACCTTCCGACAGCAGACGCGTAGCGTGAACAAAAGACGGATCCAGAGTATCTTTTTCTGCCATGAGCTCTGGCAAATATTTCTCTCTCTGCATTATTTTTTTTAATGCAACGTGTATTTAAAATAATATTAAAAAAGTTAAAACCTGTTTCTGTTTCTCTCAACGCAAACAATATCTAATTGAGTCGCTTTACGTTTCCAGCAAGTGCATCGACTCGGTTACACAGATTGCACACAGTGCAACCCAGCGCGCCGGCTCGCTCTGCCAGCTTCCCGACCAGAGCCCGCCTCCACCTACCCCTGATTGGATAGCGTCCGGCCGCCCGGAAGCAGCTCCAAATGCTCATTGGTCAGCCTCTGTGTCAGTCAAAGTGAGTGACAGAGCGGCGGCGGCGGCGGCAGCAGCTGCCGTGCTGTCCCGTCTGCCTTTTTCCAAGACACCTTTTAAATTTTTTGCACACCTTTTTACCTCCCTTTGCAAAACAAAAAGACTCTATTCGATTTGTACAAGCCATTCAAATGTCACATTAAAATGATGTTAAAACATGCACTTGGGACAAGCAGCTCTTAAACGTAAATACATTGCAAAGTTGCTTAGGGCTTTGCTGGAACGGTACACAAGTTGGTGCATAATTGATATGCCTGAAAAATGCTGATCAGTACATAAAGACGTAACCAATGTGGTCAGTCAGATATTTATCTCGGTCGTTCTCACATTTTAATTGCGATTAATGTTACGAGCGCGATATTCCACATGCATACTTTCATGCACACACTACATGCAGGCTAATATATGTTACAAACGCCGGGGAACATTTACGTACTGCTTTCAAATACATACCACATAAATCTATGATAGGGTCATAAATATACGTCTACAATCCATTACAACATTCCGCTAAAGCTTAATCATATGAGCACTGCAATTCGTTGTAAAGCTTTGCATTAGAGTTAACCGTGCAATATAAGATTAATATTTCAAATATTCCCCGATGAGCACGAATTATACATGGGATACAGGAGAGCAATACCTCACTTATTTGACGAGTTTTAAAATATAATTAGATTTAGTATTGGCTTGAAGCAACCTATCTTCTTCCTTGATGAAAATGTAATTTCTTTTGAGGGGGGAAATGTGTATTACTCAAAAGGGGTTGTAGTTGCAAAATATATCTCCCTTTTCTGCAGTGCCTAATTATAACTTCCTACAGTAGCTACCAGTGGGAATAGCCAGGTAGTACCTTGGCTACACTGCCTTGCTCCAAATCAAATCGTCACAGAGAGATTTCTGCATGCTTCTTTCCTTCCCAGCCCTTACATTGCAAATGTTTTTATGTGTGAGCAGCAGAACCTGCACTCTCAAAACATTGGCAAAAGAGCAAAGGGGAGATGAGGAGACATTTTTTTAACAGAGCGAGTTGTTGTGATCTGGAATGCACGGCCTGAAAGGGTGGTGGAAGCAGATTCAAAAGTAACTTTCAAAAAGGGAATTGGATAAATACTTGAAAAATGAAAAAAAAAAATTTGCAGGGCTATGGGGAGTGGGACTAATTGGAGAGCTCTTTCAAAGAGCCAGCACAGGCACGATGGGCTGAATGACCTCCTTCCGTGCTGTAAGATTTTATGATTCTATTGAAAGTAACTCTGGGTACATTTATAAAGGGTCAGCACTTTGACATGATGCTGGAGTTCCAGTCCCACCTGGTCCTGAACCCAAGTGCTGTGAGTGCCTACTCCCAAGAAGACTCATATTACTCTACTTTGAAGTTTCCAATCCCTAATGCACCAGGCACAGATGTTACCCCCTCAGATTCTGCTATCTAATGCTAACATTCGAACCTGCTTTTTTTCAAAATTTACCAACACTTCTCTATACTTGGTGCATCCAAAACGCAATTGTCCAGTGCTTTTAAAACTGGTGAAACTATCAGTGAGATCTAATTGAGGTGGATTGGGATGGAAGGGAGGAAGTACAATCCTGATGAATAAATTATGAATTAAAGGAGATCTTTGATGACAACTAAGAAATTATTTTTCGTCAATAAAAGTGGAAATACTTTCTTTGCCCATGTGTCTGTTGGTGGTGGATGTTTCGGGTGCACATTATCTGTACTTTCAAGCAGGACTCTTGTTTAGATCTGTCAATAATGTAGTCAATGCTGGCAGAAATCAAATGGAAAACCTGCGAACACTGAAAGTCTGATATAAAAATGGAAAATATCAGAAAGCCAGGGTTCAATTTTAAAAGAAAGACTTGCATTTATATCACAGTTGTTACAAACTCAGGATGCCACAAAACGCTTTATAGACGATGAAGTATTTTTGAAGTGTGGTCACTGTTGTAATGTAGGAAACGCGGCAGCCAAATTGCACACAGGAAACTCCCGCAAACAGCAATGTGATAATGACCAGATAATCTGGTGGAGGGATAAATATTGGCCAGGAACTTCCCTGCTCTTCTTAAAAATAATGCCATGGGATCTATTATGTCCACCTGAGAGTGCAGACGGGTCCTCAGTTTAAAGTCTCACTCGAAAGGCAGCACCTACCAGCAATGCAGCGCTCCCTCAGTACTGTACTGGTGTGTCAGCCTGGATTATGTGCTTAAGTGTCTAGAGCTGGGACTATGAACCCACAACCTTCCGACTCAGAGGCAAGAGCGTTACCACTGACCCACGGCTAACACATTTAACCCCCATTTGGTTTTGGACGGGCAGAGGGGTCAGATCTAGTGCCAAATGCACTCACTGGTCTAAGTTTGAGGTCTGGGGTACATCTCGTCCGGTTAGCTGCCCACCCACAATGGGCAGATAGCAGCAGTTGGCTGGTGGGCAGGTGAGGAACTCCGGGTGTCCAGAGGCTGCCAGCTGGCACCAAAAGATGGCTCACAAACAGGCAGGTAAGTCATGGAGAAGGGGGTTTTAGGAGGGTCTCGTGGAGGAAAGATGAAGGGGAGGGTGTAAATTACCATGAGGAGTACTGTGCACAGTTCTGGTCTCCATAGTATATAAAGGACGTAGAAAGTGCAAAATAGATTTAAAAGGATGGCACCAGAACTGAAAGATTACAGCTATCGGAAAAGATTGAACAGGTTGGGGTTTTCTCCTTTAGAAAAGAGAAGACTTAGAGGAGACCTGAAGGAGGTCTTTAAAATTATGAATGGGATGGACTGAGTTGATGTGGAGAGAATGTTTCCACCTGTGGGAGAATCCAAAACTAAGGGCCATAAATACAGGATAGTTACTAATAAAACAAATAGGGAAATAAGGAGAAATGTCTTTACTCAGAGAGTGGTTAGAATGTGGAAATTGCTACCCCAGGAAGTAGTTTAGGCAGCTGGTAGCACAGTGGCTCAGTGGGTAGCACCCTTGCTTCTGAGTGAGAAGGTTGTGGATTCATAGTCCCACTCCAGAGACTTGGGCACAAATATCTAGGCTGACACTCCAGTGCAGTACTGAGGGAGTGCTGCACTGTTGGAGGTACTGTCTTTCAGATGAGATGTTAAACTGAGGTCCCGGCTGCACTCTCAGGTGAATGTAATAGATCCCACGGAATCATTTTGAAGAAGAGCAGGGGAGTTCCCCCCAGTGTCCTGACCAATATTTATCTCTCAATCAACATCACTAAAAACAGATTATCTGGTCATTATCACATTGCTGTTTGTGAGAGTTTGCTGTGTGTAAATTGGCTGCCGCGTTTCCTACATTACAACAGTGACTACGCTTCAAAAAAAGTACTTCATTGGCTGTAAAGCACTTTGGGATGTCCGGTGGTTATGAAAGGCGCTATATAAATGCAAGTCTTTCTTTTAAGTAACTCTGATGCTTTCAAAAGGAAACTGGACGAGTACATGAGAGGAAAGGGAATAGAAAGATATGCTGAAAGGCTGAGATGAGGTAGATGGAATGGGAGGAGACTCGTGTGGATGCTCTGGATGAGCAGAAATTTTCTCCAATTAAATATTGGGAAGACCAAAGCCATTATTTTTGGTCCTCGCCACAAACTCTGTTCCCTAGCCACTGACTCCATCCCTCTCCCTAACATCTGTCTGAGGCTGAATCACACAGTTCACAGCCTTGGTGTCATATTTGACCCTGAAATGAGCTTTCGACCACATATCCGCAGCATAACTAAGACCGCCTATTTCCACCTCCGTAACATCGCCCATCTCCGCCCTTGCCTCAGCTCATCCGCTGCTGAAACCCTCATCCATGCCTTTGTTACCTCTAGACTTGACTATTCCAACGTGTCCTAACTCGCACTCAAGTCCTGTTCACCCATCACCCCTGGGCTCGCTGAACCACATTGGCTATTGGTTAAGCAATGCTTCAATTTCAAAATTCTCATCCTTGTTTTCAAATCCCTCCATGGCCTCGTCCGTCCCAATCTCTGTAATCTCCTTCAGCCCCACAGCTCCCTGAGATATTTGCACTCATCTAATTCTGCCCTCTTGAGCATCCCTGATTATAATCGCTCAACCATTGGTAGCTGTGCCTTCTGCTGCCTAGGCCCTAAGCTCTGGAATTCCCTGCCTAAATCTCTCCGCCTCTCCACCTCTCTTCCTTCCTTTAAGACGCTCCTTAAAACCTACCTCTTTGACCAAGCTTTTGGTCACCTGTCCTAATTTATCCTTATGTGGCTCGGTGTAAAATTCTTTGTCTTATAATACTCCTGTGAAGCACCTTGGGACATTTTACTACATTAAAGGCACTATATAAATACAAGTTGTTGTTGTTGTGGAATATAAACATCAGCATAAACTAGTTGGGCCAAATGGCCTGTTTCTGTGCTGTATATTCCATGTAATTCCATGTAATTCCTGCTCCTCCTGGCCGCACCAAGGAAAGTTTAGCACTTTCTTAGGAGGGGCCTCTTCTGTCTGCCACCCTGCTCCCGCCTGGAGGGAAAGCCGTGCCAGTTTCCCCACTCAGGCCCTGCTTAAAAGGCAATCGGGGTCCTTTTGATGCAAGAGGGCACTGATTGCATCTTCCACATCCACTTGCCAGAACCTTACAGGTTAAAATCAGCAACCTCAGGGAAAGTGTCGAGTTATGAATGGGTAAGTAACCCCCTCGTTTTTTAATCAAGGCTAGAGTGGTCTCCTGGACTAGTTTTGATTGCCTAAGGACGTTGGAGATTTTCTAGATTTTTGCCCCCCGACATTTGGCCTGGGTTTTTATCTGTTTTTTCGCTACTTCCAGGTGGGGTGGGGAGTGTATATATTGTGATCCATAAGGCTTTGCAGCTTTGTGGGACAGGCTGGATGGACCAGAGGGTCTTTTCCTGCCATCATTGTTTTTTATGCCAAGCAGGTAGGGTTACAATCGGCCCCCCCAGATAGGGTTACAATTATCCCCCCAGCCTCTGCAAAAGCATCCATCACCCCTATTCCTGCTGACCTACATTGGCTCCTGGTCCCCCAACACCTCTAATGAAAAGTTCTGTGTTTAAATCCCTCCATGGCCTCGCTCCTCCCTACCTCTGTAAGCTCCTCCTTGCCTATAAACCCCCTACTCCCCACTTTCGATTTCTCTGTCTCTGACCTTTGTACATCCCCTCCCCCCATCACGCCACCATTGGCGGCCGTGCCTTCAGCCGCTTAGGCCCCATGCTCTGGAATTTCCTCCCTAAACATCTCTGCCTCTCTCTCCTCCTTTAAGACGCTCCTTAAAGCCCACCCCTTTGACCAAGCTTTTGGTCACCTGTCCTAATATCACCTTCTTTGTCTTGGCATCCATTTTTGTCTGATTACGCCTCTGTGAAACACCTTGGGATTTAAAAAAAAATTCAACGTACTATATAAATGCAAGTTGATGTTTTCTGAAAGACAGATTAATATTTTTAGGTTGGGACTCTGAGGGCCACCTAACATGTTAACCTATCTCTTTCAGTTACTGACTGACTTGCTGTGCATTTCCAGCATTTTTTATACTGATGAAGTGGATAGATTTTTGTTAGGTAAGGGTATCAAGTGATATGGAACAAAGGCGGGAAAATGGAGTTGAGGTACAGATCAGCATTGATCTCATTGAATGGCAGAACAGGCCTGAAAGGCTTAATGGCCTCTTCCTGTTCCTAATGTTCCAATGGCTGAATGTAATGTGTAAAAATGCACCTCATTTTATTAATTCATATTAATAGAATTGAAGTGGAATGCATATGGTGTAAATTAGACAACTTTAGGTTCCTATGAAAATAGGTTTATGATTAAAAAGTGAATCCCTTAAGGGCTAGATTTTCCTCTTTACCCTAATTTGAGCAAAAACAAAAGCATTGCAATGTTATTAGAAAATGCTAACGGGCTGATTATTGCATGCCAAGGTCTTCTTGAGATTATCAATGACAAACAGCTTTCCCCAGCTGCAAAAACATAACCCAAAAAGTCAGGTGTTTTGTTTTAACTCCAGATCAGTCCTGGCAAGATTGGGAAGTACAGTTCCAAATCCTCACAGCCGGCACTTCAGTGTAGTACTGAGGGAGTGCCGCTCTGTCAGAGGTGCCACCTTTTGGATGAGATGTTAAACCGAATCCCCGTCTGCTCTCTCAGGTGGACGTAAAAGATCCCACAGCACTATTTCGAAGAAGAGCAGGGGCGTTCTCCCCGGTGTCCTGGCCAATATTTATCCAACATAACAAAAACAGATTATCTGGTCATCATCTCATTGCTGTTTGTGGGACCTTGCTTTGCGCAAATTGGCTGCTGTGTTTCCTACATTACAACAGTGACTACTTCAAAAGTATCTCATTGTCTGTAAAGTGCTTTGGGGCGTCCTGAGGTTGTGAAAGGCGCTATATAAATACAAGCCTTTCATTTTTACTTATTAAAGTGTTAGTGCAGCCGTGCAGTGATTTACTGGAGGGTTCTGTGACTATGAACAAAATTGCGTACTTAGTAAATGCCCACAATCTGGTCAATGGATCATAAATTAAAATATATTAAATGGACATTCTCCCATCCCCCAATGTTTTCTGATAAAGAAGGGAACAGTTAAACCCAAGGAGGAATGTTGGGGGGGGTGGGGGGGTGGCGGTGGGGGAGTGCGGCAGGGGTTGGGGGGGGATTTTGTGCAGAAACAGTGTTGATTAGATTAAACAATGGAGAGGGGTATAGACAAATTTGCCATTTGAAGAGAATGTAGTAAGTTATAAGGTTAACATTTGTGCTATTACCCTAGGGCACTAGCTTCACTAACCTAATGAAAGATCAATAAGCCCCATGGGGGCATGGCACAGTTGTTTCTACAAACTCTGGTGACTTTGGACCAAGTGTGCAGATTGGTGAAAAAAAAATATTGGCCCAAAATTCGCAGGAGCAGGGCATCTCGCGGCCTGCCCCGTTAGTTCGACTTCCTCCCTCACCCTTCAGCTCGAAAGTGTTTTGCGCCACAAACTGCTGGAAATGTGAGCTGATAAAGGCGCGGCGAGGGCAATGGGGAATCTGGGACCTTGGTGAACGACGGGACCAACAGCCTATCTCCTCAACCAATCAGATTTAAGGATTGAGAATGATACAGAGGAACGACAGAGAAGGAAATAGGGTGAATTCGAGTCAAATCAGGTATAGAAAGAGAAATAAAGAGAGGGAAAGATTGGAATAAGAGAGAGAGAGAAAAAAGAGACAGAAAGGAAAAGTAAGAAAAATATGTATAATTTAAAAATCTCAAGGAATAATTTACTATCTGTAGGAATGAGACTTCACAGTTTCAATTGTTCTCTTTCTGGCCGGAGAGGTTGAGTGCCATTGCAGGAACATAAATCTCCTCATGAAAAGCACCAGCCCTAACTTTCTGCGGCAAGTTTAATGGGTAATTAATGTGCAAATGCAGCAATGTCATAAAACTCATGGGGAGGTTGAGGGCGAGCTGCCGGTGGAGTGACACAAATCGTCCAGAAACTTGTGGCGATTTGCAATTCACGGGGCATCTCTTCCTCACCACAAGTTGCTGGATGATTTACACATTAATAATGGCGAGTGCATTAAACACCCCATTACTTTACCAGCAAAATCTGGGCCATTACTTTTTTGAATCCTAACCCTCCTTACGCTCCAAATCCTGAGGTTTACTGGGCTCCACTGACACAATTACTCCAATTAGTCAATCACGTCTGATTACAGATCTGAGCCAATTCATCAACAACAACATTTATAGAGCGCATTTAACATAGCAAAATGTCCCAAGGCGCTTAACAAGAGCGATATCAGAAAAAACATTGTTACAGTGAGCCACAGAAGGAGATATCAAGACAGATGACCAAAAGCTTGTCAAAGAGGTGGGTTCATTGTTGGAAAAAGTCAAGACTGGCAGACTGTCGTGCTAAAAACTTTCTGACCCATGTCAGTGTCTTAACAAGATGGGGTTAGCAACGCATGACCATGGACTTGGGAGCCTGCTAGCTTCAAAAAGCATGGGGGGGCAGGGGGTGGTGGTGAGAGATCAGATCAATGGGACAAACCGACAGTTGCCAAGGTTGTCACCTTTTGTATTTCTTGGCACGAGTGAATCAACCTAATTACGTTGCTACAACACAATGTTTTAATGAAGGACATGGGAATTGATTTTGTGCTTTCAGTGAGCAAGGGAATATTTGCCAAGTGTTCATAGCAGCACTTCCCACACGGAGATACAAGGTTGTTGGGTAGATTTCCGAGGATGACTAGAAATCAATGGGATTGTTGACTGTTTTGACCTGTCAAGGTGTATTAGGACATGCACTGCGACAGTTAGCCTGGGCCCATGCATATCAAATGGTTAAGAGGCAACTATTGTCCAGTGCTGGTCATTACAAGAAAGAAAGATTTGCATTTCTATAGCACCGTTCATAACCTCAGGCCGTCCCAAAGAGCTTTGCAACCATTTAAGTACTTTTTGCTGTTTAGTCACTGTTGTAATGCAGGGAAACGTGGCAGCCAATTTGTGCACAGCAAGGTCCCACAAACAGTAATGTAATAATGGCCAGATAATCTGTTTTTAGGAGTTGGTTGAGGGATAAATATTGGCCAGGACACCGGGGAGAACTCCCCTGCTCTTCTTCGAATAGTGCCATGGGATCTTTTACGTCCACCTGAGAGGGCAGACGGGGCCCTGGTTTAACATTTCATTCGAAAGACGGCACCTCCAACAGTGCAGCACTCCCTCAGTACTGTGTGGTGGTGCGAGTGCCAAATGTGTCCAACATCCTCAGCATGAAGTCCAGGTGCATGTCGCCAGTCAGCTGCCCGCCCGAAAGTGGCAATCGTACAGTGGGTGCGAGAGGATGTTCAGGCGGGAGGAGGCCGCTGGCCAACACACAAGGAAGGCTCGCCAGCAATTAGGTTCATCACGGGAGCGTCTCTTCTGATTCCAGATCCTCTTCCTGGTGCCTACTCTCACCTCCAACAGTGCAGCACTCCCTCAGTGTGGCACTAAAGTGTCAACCTGGATTATGTAACTGCCCACCAGATTGTACAAAGGAATATAGGAATTGCTAGATGAAAAAAGGACCCTGGTCCATCTAGTTCCCCTTCTAGCATCCTGGTAGTCACTTGATACAGTGATAATGGAGTTGTTGATTAATCATAGCAAACAATCTCAATCAATTAGTCTACAACAGACCCAGACATGAGGTGAGGAAAACCCCCAGTGGTGGAGAGTTTTGGGAACCATAGTCATCTTTTTCCTCCCAAGCATGCTACACTGACCACATGTCATATCTCAAATTACTCATACACCGTATCCCAAAATGTTATTTTCTGAAATCTATCTAATTTGCATTTGAATGAATCAATACTAACTGCTTCTACCATCTCCCTAGGAGTCCTACATAATACTGTTATTCTAAAAATTACATATTTTGTATTCTTGGGATTTGGGCGTCGCTGCCAAACCAGGCCCAGATGTCCTGAGAAGGTGGGCCGTCTTCCTGAATACAGCTAAGTGGCTTACTAGGCCACTTCAGAGGAAGGTTAAGAGTCAACCACCTTGGTGTGGGACTGGAGTCACATATAGGCTAGACTGGATAAGGACGGCAGGTTTCTTTCCCTAAAGGATGTTAGTGAAGTGAACCAGTTGGATTTTTATGACAATGCAACAGCTTCTTGGTCACTTCTATTGATACCAGCTTGTGGGTTCAAGCCCCACTCCAGAGACTTGAGCACAAAATCTAGGCTGATACTCCCAGTGCAGTATTGTTGGAGGTGCCATTGTTTGGATGAGACGTTCAACTGAGGCCCCATCTGCCCCCTCAGGTGGGTATAAAAGATCCCGTGGCACTATTTTGAAGAAGACCAGGGGAGTTCTTCCTAAGTGTCCTGGGCCAATATTTATCCCTCAAGCAACATCAGTAAAACAGATTATCTGGTCATTATCACATTGCTCTTTGTGGAACCTTGCTGTGTTCAAATTGGCTACCGTGTTCCCTACATTACAGCAGTGACTACACTTCTAAAATACTTGATTGACTGTAAAGCGTTTTGGGTAATCCTGAAATTGTGAAAGGCACTGTATTGTTGTTGTTGTTGTTTTTGTTATATAAATGCAAGTTCTTTTTAATGAGCCAGTTTAGCTGGTCAGTGATTAATAGTGTCTGGGAGTACTGTTGACTTCCCCGTTTCAGGTGTCAGATTACCGAGTCTGCCACAGAGAGGGGACCTGGTTCCAAACTTTTAATGACATACACATCATCTTGGAGCCACTTTGATTTCAAAGAAATTTAATTTACCTCCCACCCCCACAAGGAGGATATCTGGTCATCAGACAACTGACGAATGTGGGTTTGAGTCTTTCCTAGGTATTCGGCAAGTACTAGGAGCTCCTCATCAATGACATGGTGAGCAGCAGAACTGACTGTAAAATGTGTGAGCGCATTGCCATTAACCTCCTAAGCACAACATGGACACTCACCATGTCCTATTGAACGTTCATTCCATGGGTTGGAGGTGGCTTCAGTAGCTGTTGCTAGTCTCTCTGCAACCCAATCAGTGGTAATCACTGAGCCTTAGATATATGAACATGTGTTCTCATTCCTGGCATCCAGTGACTGCCTTGAAGCAGCAGTCATTCCTAGTGCGCCAACTCTGGTCGGATGTATTTCTAGAGGTTTCATCACATGACCTCCTGCCTCCAACCGCCCCGCGCCCCACACACCCGCCATTGGTCACTCAACACGTCCATCCTTGTGGTGCCCCACCTTCCCACACCAATTGGAAAGCGAAAAGCTCTTCATTATCCGATTGGATGATTCTTGACTATCAGTGTCCTGGAGATTAATCTTCATTTCCTGGAGACTCCAGGCTAATCCTGGAGGGTTGGCAACCCTAGTCATTCCAAGTATCAGAGTTGGCATTCACCTGGAAATAATGTGGCAGAGTTCTGATCGCCTCCCACCCTTACCCACAGTATCAGCTTCTTTGTGAGAGTCACATGAGGCACTATTTTGAAAGCTTTACAAAAATCGCTGAAAGCATTGTAAGTGGGTCTTACTGGAAGGGATAATTACAAGTCCTAGCCCTTTTGGACTACCCCAGATCAGGCGTATTCCCCAGACGTTCACGTTCAACTAAAGTTAGCGGTAGTCGAACCCTAGAGACGCTTAATTGGGTCTAAAGGTCAGGCTACCTCTCCCTAAAGGAAAGAAATGGCCTGAAGATGTTACCGTCCTCCGGATAGCACTTTTAACAAGTTTAACTAGACTGTAACCTTCTGGATATTATGAGGGTCCAGAAAATCCCCCAGAATTCTGCAACTCCTTACTGAAGAGTGTACAGAAATTGAGTTCGCGAGATTGATACAGAAATACTCTTTGAGACAATTTTAAAAATATATAGATTTATTAAAGAACCGACATTTAGTTAACAGCTGGTATGGCAATCACAACTTTAACCATTCAAAATACAAATAGCTTACATTTCTTATCAGAGATCCTTATTCTCAAATCTTAACTTCGTTACATTTCCACACTTCTACTTATTTCTTAATCCAGAATATCCATCAAAATCAAATACCTTGATTACCCGAGACTCAGAGTTAAAAATTTACAGAGCGTGCCTGTGAAGTTGAGAAACGTTTACCCTTCCAGCGACTTCTGACTCTCTATCTGAAAAGCTCTATTTTTATAGCTTTTTTTAGTGGTATTTTCTTTGAAGTTTCCTGCTGATGTAAGCTAATTATCTCTAGTGATTCTCTATTGAATTCTTTTCTATTCTTACTGTCATTTCAGCTGCCAACTCTTAGAATTCTGTCTCTACCTTTAGGTGTTTCAAAAACTATCATAAAATAGTTATTACAGATTTATCTTTTTGATGCCATTCTTAGGAAGTCTTTCTATTGAATTCTTAATATCACTTAACTGCTTGTAAGCCAGATGTCGTGACTCCGTGGTGTTCCAAATTCAACACATAAACAATGTGATTGCTTGGTGTCATCTATTGATATTATATCTTCAAAGCCTCTCTGTAGGTATCTTTTACAATTTATAAATTAAAAACACTTCTCTTAGGGTGTTTACTTGTTTTCTTGCTATCTCAATTGGTTGCATATTTAATTGTGTTTCCTGTTTCTAAGTTTAACATAAAACTATTTTACGGCAGGTATTTCTTTTACTTGATATCATTTTTTCAAAGGCACTTGGTTTTTTTAATGTTCTGTGCACCTGCTCGATGTGTTAGATTTTGACACTTTACTTGGGTCATTCCATTGTGTTTCTCCCAAACTCCAGACCTTCTGGAAGCGCCAATGGTTTGCTTCAATAGGGGCATTGTTTTTGTGTTTACAACCATCTCCCATTTCAAAGCTTGTGGTGTTTTCCAGCTTTTGTTAACACTTCACCTTATCTCAGAAGCCCGTATTGTGTTTGCAGCCTGTGTCGCCGAGGCTTTCCAGACTTTTAAACTCAGTATGTCTTGTATTAATAATATCAAAATCTTTTCATAGGATGATGTATTTCTTGGAATATGGCTTATTCCATTACATTACAATGCTCAGCGATTTGAAATAAAGCCACAACCTGTGCTATGCCTATTCCACACAAGAACTATATTCAGCCTAAGTCTTTCTGATTACCCCACAGGCCTCAAGAGCATCTGATGCACATCCCACAACAACAAAGAAGCAGCAATCTTCTAGAGTTCCTCAGTAACTTTTGGGCTCACTGGGATCCTCCTACTTGTGGATTACAAACATGGACTGTGCTCTGAAATACTGAGGGAATCAAACAGAATCCTATTCACTCCAGAAGTGAATCAGTGGGGTTCCTGGCACTGGTTCACAGAATCACAGAATCCCCACAGTGCAGATAGAGGCCATTTCAGCCCATCGAGCCTGCACCGACACATATCCCACCCTATCCCCGTAACCCCACCTATTTAATCCCCCCTAACACTAAGGGTCAATTTATCATAGCCAAATCAACCTAACCCGCACATCTTTGGACTGTGGGAGGAAACCGGAGCACCCGGAGGAAACCCACGCAGACACGGAGAGAATGTGCAAACTCCACACAGACAGTCACCCGAGGCCGGATTCGAACCCTGGTCCCTGGCGCTGTGAGGCAACAGTGCTAACCACTATGCCACCGTGTTGCCCAAGACCAATCCAAGACCAATCCACACTCCACCAGCCCCCAAGCAGGAACTCAGCATGAAGACTGTCCGTGTGTGTTGCCCTACCATTAGCTAGATGATGCGGCGTGGAGTCCACGGCTTCTCATTAAACCAGTTCATTAAAGCCTTCTATCTATGCAGCAGACTCCACAAGTTTCTCTGATCATCGTGATCTCCTTACCACAGTCTGTTGGATGCCAACTCAATGCATGTTCTTTGAAGAGCGTGAGGATGTCATCACAGATTTGTTGCCTCTTGTCAATGATTGGCACCAGCCCAGAGGAACCCATTTAATCATAATTTACAACAGACTGGCTAACGGAAAAACGTTTAGGATCATTTCCATGTAATTGCATTTGCTTGTGGATCAACACAACCCATTGATCCCACTTCATCTCTCAAATGGCCCTCCTGATTACAAGGTATGCTGTATTAGAATCACCTTCACAGCTCTTGCTCACTCCAAAGAGACCTCAAGTTTCGCTTTAAAGGCCATTTGCTTTCGTTTAACAGCTCAGCAGTTACCTTAACAGAATGCTGCTCAGTGGATGAGCGACCGTCAGACCCTAGCTACATTTTGTTTATGACTTCAGCTGTAGAGGCAGAGAAATCATTCGTTACATCATCTGGCATCGAGTCAGCCCTATCAATAAGTCATACAGACCGAGTCCTGGGCTTCTTGGCACAGACTCAATGGACTGAATGGGCTCCTTCTGTGCTGTACTATTCTATGATTCTACGAATTTGTGCCTGAGTACCATGACCCAATCACTCGGCACAGGTGCTATCAGCTACACCAACTTGACAGCTGCCCTTTGTTGACAGCTAAGAACAGCCCTCTAAAGGAAGAAGATAATCGGCCAGTCCAATTGCTGTGCCCCTTTGAACCCTATGCCAATATCACATAATTGGAGAGTCCTAAAAAGAAAGTAGAGAGCACTGCTGTCGGAGGGATTTGCCTCACCATAGGAATATAGGAACAGGAGTAAGCCATTCAGTCCCTTGAGCCTGTTCTGCCATTCATTTCGATCATGGCTGATCTGTACCTTAACTCCATCTACCCACCCTTGGTTCTGTATCCCTAACAAAAAATTATCGATCTCAGTTTTGAAATTTTCAATTGACCCCCAGCTTCAACAGCTTTTTGGGGGAGAGAGTTCCAGATTTCCACTAGCCTTTGTGTGAAGAAGTGCTTCCTGACATCACCCCTGAACGGCCTAACTCTAATTTTAAGGTTATGCCGCCTTGTTCTGGACTCCCCCACCCGAGGAAATTGTTTCTCTCTCTCTACCCCATTAAATCCTTGAATCATCTTAAACACCTCAATTAGATCACACTTTAATCTTCGATATTGAAGGGAATGCAAACCTCTCTATGCAAGCTGGCCTCATAATTTAACCCTTAAGGAGCATTGCACAGTCGGTAAACATTCCTGTGAGGACATCCAGAGAGGCACTGACTGCTTTGACAGTCCTCCAGCATTCAGTGCCTTGCAGACTTCAATGGAAGGTAAAATGGATCCTACAAACGAAGGTCCCTTGCCCAGCATACTTGGACGGATATGTAGGGGAAGGTGTCTGATTTGAGGAAAATCGTATTGGTAAGTAATGAGGGTATCTTACATTGACACCACTGCCGATCCAATATGGTTGCAAGTATCATAAAACAAGAGCTTACATTCTACAGTGCTGCCAGCATACAGATGCTGTCTCAAAAAGCTTTACAGAGCGGTGGAAAAAAAGCTGGAGAACAAAAGCAGGAAAGGAGGAAGGTTATTAGAAGGCTTTGAAAAGAGAGCCATCAGAGATACACCAGGGAGCCTGTTAAGTTTCACAAAGGAGTGCTGTTAACCCATATCTACCAAGTAACATGTTCCAAGTGGAGTACTAAAGCGAAATGAGAACATTGTAGCAGTATTAGAACAGGCTTCAAAAGAGGGATGTGTGAAATTGCATTTGAGAAAGATTGATGATTCTCTGGAACTCACAATACAAAATCACTCACTCTGTTCTTTGAATCTTAGCCAGCAGTGTATTTGACAGCTTATTCTGTTGTGCCTAGCAATGCAAACAGATGTATCTGCAAGCTTCATTTCTCTCTGCAAACTTTCCTCCCATGTGCCTTCAGCTGCCTCGGCCCTATGCTCTCGAATTCCCTCCCTCAACCTCGCCACCTCTCTATCCTCTCCACCTCTCTCTTCTCTCCGCCTCTCTCTCCTTTAAGTCGCTCCTTAAAACCTACCTCTTTGACCAAGCTTTTGGTCACCTGTCCTAATATCTATTTATGTATCTCGGTGTCAAATTCTGCCTGATAACATTCCTGTGAAGCGCCTTGGGTTGCTGTGCTACGTAAAAGGCGATATATAAATGCAAGTTATTGTTGTTGTATGTAATAAATACTGTATTCTTGCAAAACAAGGCAGCCATCAATAGATGCCAAGTTGTAAAGACTCGTAAAAATTCAACCATTAGGAGGCCATTATGCATTTGTAGGTTCAGAAGCTGTATGTGTCCAAGGGTTTGGTAAAGTTTGTGGAAGTGACAGTGTTCCTAATTTGGGCATTGATTATTACAGACATTCAATCTGCCAATCATTTTCGCTTTCATTAGATTAAAATACATGTGCTTCACCCTGAAACACAGCCTGGACTGTCATTGTAACATCAACATGCATAACTACTATGCCGATTTGTTCAATTTCTTTTTCTACAGAAAGTCAACAAGCCAGTACTGTGGACCACCAACTTTTACTTCAGAATCATCCATATCCCTTGAACCAGGGGCCAAACCAGGCATTGACACTTTGGAAGATCATACTGTGTTTCAGGAGGGAATACAGAGTGAGTCAGTCATTGATCACAGGTTAAGGAAGGCAGGTGTGCTGATTGTACAAGATTTGTATTGCTGCTGCTGAGGGGAGATTCAGTAAGGCAGGGGCTCTGATGAATTGGTTCGTTATTCCAAATTTACAGGGCCAGGAATGAAATGCAGGATACTTCATTAAAAGAAAGAACTTGCATTTATATAGCGCCTTTCAAGACCTCAGGACATTGCAAAGCACTTTACAACCAATGAAGTACGTTTGAAGTGTGGCCATTGTTGTAATGTAGGAAACACGGCAGCCAATTTACACACAGCAAGATCCCACAAATGGCAATGTGATAATGACCAAATATTCTATTTTAGTGATGTTGGTTGAGGGATAAATATTGGTCAGGAATTAAGGGTTGCACAAATGCGCCCTACAAATGTAATCATATATGTGTTATGAACATTCCTTGGACAACAGGAATTCACTAGAAGAACTCTAACAATCAGGAACTAAAATGCTGGCTGCTTTTCCCACTCTCTAGCACAAATGAGCTCAGCTAACTCGACAGAAATTGGACATCAAACCTTGCACCTTCCTGGTCTGTTTGACTCAGTACCACACCATTTTTTGCATTTACTCAAAGACTGAACCTCCGAATATTGAATTTGTCTGACACTTTATCAATTTATCAATTTATTATTGAAAGAGCGGTACTCAGTAAGTTATGATATTATGGGAAGAAAATGATTGAGAGTACAAGAAAGTAACCATGTGATCTGTTTGGCTGTCTGACAAGCCATCTTGAATAGATTTTTAAAACTTACACAAGCCACTGTGCTGACAAAGTGCAGTGAGGGAAGAATTCCTCTGGTTACTATGTATAGCACCATTGTCAATTTGATTTCTAGCAAAAACATTAACCCTTTCTCAGTGAACATGTCTGCTGGAAATCCTGAAAGACGGAAATCTTCACAATCGCGTTGACAATGGGGCAAACGTGCCGATGCGCCCATCTTTCCTTGTGCCAGGAGACCATGTCGCAAAATTATACACTTCCATCCTGAATGGTCAGAAATTCATGGGCTGACAGTGCTCACTTTGGCAATATGGCTCACCCATAGAATTAACAGCACAGAAACAGGCCATTCGGCCCATCTGGTCTATGCCTGGTGTTTATGCTCCACACGAGCCTCCTCCCACCCTTACTTCATCTCACCCTATCTGTATATCCTTCTATTCCTTTCTCCCTCATGTGTTTATCTAACTTCCCCTTAAATGCATCTATACTATTCACCTCAACTACTCCATGTGGTGGCGAGAAGGGAAACAGAAAGCAATTCACTGTCACTTCTCTTCTAGGAATGTGTACCTTGAAGAAGTTCTGCTCTTCTCTTCGACGGGATTTCCGTTTGTCTCTTTTACCTTGTTCATCTTCATTGCTTTCTGTTTCCCTTCTCGTGTTTGACCATCCTCTAGACGTTTACACGTGCTGTACATAACATTGAAGCAGATGTAAAATCTGTACACAACACTAGACTGGCAACAGCTTTCAGATTATAGATATTAGAGAGCAGTTTGTGTCTGTCTTGCTTCCTTCTTAGCAAAATTTCAGTCATCCGATCACACTCAGTGAAAACAAAGGACTAAAAATTCGGGGGCTTTATGTCACCCGTCGCCGGCAAAAAATCGCTGCTGGCGGGTCCCGTGGTGTCCTCCATTTTCCGACGCCCGGCAGCGCTGCCGGTAAGATCAAACACCCTGCAGATTTAAATAAGGGAGCAGTGACGTCAGTCGACGTACAACGCAGACTGTGGGGGTGATTTTGCCAATGGGGGTGCGTTGGAGGCGGGACTGCTGCTTGGCGGGTCGATGTCCTGCCTCCATCGATTTGTGGCCAACCCACGCTATTCTCCCTTGATTGACCTTGTTAAGCCTGCCCAGTGGGCTTAGCAGGCCAATTAAGGGAAAGCCGGTTACAGAGAACGTCAGCGTATGACGTTTCATCTGTCAAACATTTTTGACAGATGAATTGTCATCATTTGACAGCTCTGTGAAGCTGCCAAACACTGACATTCTCTGTAGTTTGATGAGTTCTTGAATTCAAGACCTCATCAAACCTCTTTCTTTTGCAGAAATTAGATGGTTGTAGCATTGGAGAATGCAACGGCCATCTGTCATCTCTGCCGTGGAGGTGCGAGACTCTCCGCATACCCAACGATTGAAGCCTGCAGGAAGAAACAAAGATAATTACACTTTTTCCAACACTTTCCACTTAGCTCACATACTCACCTCTCCACACTTGCACCCATCACTTAACTTCACAGCGCACTTTTGCACCCCTCCGACCCCTGCAGACCCACTACTCGCCTCGGTGACCCTGGCGGGGTTCGGAACCTTTGGGAAGCCTGCACTTTTGTGGGTAAAATGCTGCAGCCACTGGGGTAGCACTGTGTGGCATCAGTAGGATAGGAAAAGGCACACACAATACAGTCACGAAGAGAATGCATAAGGGTGATGAGTTGATTTCTTTTTGTTATATTTAATGAATAGATGTATAAAGTTGGATTGGAAAGTTTGCTTTGTGGTGGCTTTTATTTCAGCATCATGGCCAAGAGGATACTGTGATGGTCAGTAACAGAGGGAAGGTAAGGTTTGGGACTAATGTTGAAAGGGGAATTGGGGTTGTGGTCACTGGTACTGCAGGCGGATGATTCTATCCCGGATATCCCGGCCAGAAAGGGGCTGTCTGGGTTGCATCCTTCCTTCTGCTTCTTCCTCTTCTGCTTCTTCCTCTTCCCCCTGCGAGCAGCTTGTCCCCTTTGCTGGCTCTTCTTCATCTCCATGTGCCCCCAGGCCTGCGGGCAAGTGGTCTTTGCAGAGGCAAAATACTGCAGATGCTGGAAATCTGAAGTAAAAACATAAAGGCCCATATTTTCCGATCGCAGACCTCCCGCGGGCGGAGACCTGCGATCTGGAAAAATCTGCGCCCTTACCTGAGGGCTCCCGGGACGCACACACTTCCGCTCCTGGGCCTCACCAAACTTGAAGTGCGCAGGGCCTACGTATCCCAGGGGCGCATGTAGTTCGCAGCGTCCCTGGGATCATGTGAGCCATGGGGAGCCAATCACAGAAGGGAATCTCCCTTCATACATTTGACAGGAAGACCTGTCAAATATATGAATGGAGATCAATGTAAAAACATAGTAAAACTTTAAATAAATGAAAAAAATTCACATTTTTAAAATGACTTGAGATTACAATAAATTAAGTATTTTAAACAAAAATTAAATTTTTTGAAAAAAATAATTAAAGTTTTTTACGGGGCTAAAAATAAACTTACCTTTTTTAAAAGTATTTTAAAATGATAAATCAGTGAAAAAAAATATATATTTTTTTACTTTTTTGAACTCTTATCTTGGTAAAAGCAGGCCTTATGCCTGCTTTTACCAGGTGTAAGAATTGTAAGGGTTTTCTGCCGGCGGAGGGTCTCCAAAAAGTGGAACTCTCCACCCGCAGAGGCCCTTCTCCAGGGCAGCTGGAGGATCTGTCAAGAGGATTCTTGACAGATTGGAAATGCTAGTTTTCAGCGCATGTGCTGTGCATGCCTGAAACTGGCATTTCCGATGTCCCTACGGGTGGGTGCACAGCGCGCACCCACCCGTAGGGATCGGAATATCTGGGCCAAAATGTTGGAAATACTCAGCAGGTGAGGCAACGTCTTGACGTAAAACATTAACTATGTTTCTCTCTCCACGGATACTGCCTGACCTGCTGAGTATTCCCAGCATTTTCTGTCTTCTCAGAGGCCTTCCTTTACCATCCAAAGCCTTGCAAGCGTCCAGCAGCACTCCCTGCACTCCTTGCACATTTGAAAAACTTTTTAAAGGTATTGCACCAAGCCACTACTTCAACAAAATATGAAAAATTCAGTCCAAATGCTGAAATCCAAACTTACCTGAAAGATGTGTGTGGCCCTTTAAGAAGTGCTGACAGTGACTCTGCAGGGTTGCTACACGTATGTTCTTCCATGCGTAGTTAGGAGAGGGCGTTATGGCGAGTGGTGTCGTTGTAAATTGCACGCCGATTGACGTCACAATTTGTTCATTATAATTTTAGAGGCCACGCTGGCAACAGCAGTGCTATAGCCCTCACCAAAATGGCGGCCGCCATGTCCCGCGTCAGAAGCGGGCGGCCACCATTTTTTGAAGAAATCCGGCGCAAACACGCGGCGTTAAGGCAGGGAATTTCTAGGCCAATTAATAATTTGTTGCAAGGACTCTTTCCCCTGCTGCAGAAGAGTGTCTTCAAAAGAGAGTATCTGTGAAAGGTGAGGCCGGGATTGGGATGGTAAGGATTTGTGCAAGAAAGCATGCTTGAACCCTCTTCACTATTTCTGTAGATGCGTGCTACTCTCTGAACTATTTAAATTTTGTTTCGCACGATATGTCAGAAAATTGGGCCTGCCTTTGAGAATTTAATATTGCATTTCCCATGGGCAACAACTGCTTTCAGATTTTCGATCCTTCTACTTGTACGAGTGAAACATGTGAGAAGAACATGCATTTAGTATAGCGCCTTACACGACTTCAGGATGTCCCAAACCCCTGTACAGGCAATGAAGGACTTTTGAAGTGTAGTCACTGTTGTAAAACAGGGAAACTTAAGTGAGGATATGCTAATTGGTACGGAAGGCTTCATACCTCATTGTTAACTTTCTGTCAGAACTAGTGCGATTAGTGTCAGCTGTGGCTCAGTGTGCAGCAGTCTTGCCTCTCAATCAGAAGGTTGTGGATTCACAGTCCCACTCCAGAGATTCGAGCACAAAGTCCAGGCTGATACTCCAGTGCAGTACCGAGGGAGTACTGCACTGTTGGCAGTTGCCGTCTTTTGGACGAGATGTTAAACCGAGGCCCTCTCCGCCCTAAAAGATCCCATGGCACTATTTGGAAGAAGAGCAGTGGAGCTCTCCACCGGTGTCCTGGTCCAATATTTATCCCTCAACCAACATCACTAAAAAAACAGCTTATCTGGTAATTATGACATGGCTGTTTGTGGGAGCTTGCTGTGCGCAAATTGGCTGCTTGGTTTCCTACATTACAACAGTGACTACACTTCAAAAGTGCATCATTGGCTGTAAAGTGCTTTGGGATGTTCTGTGGAAGTGAACGGCGCTGTATAAATGCAACTCTTTCCTTCTCGGTTTAATCCTATCTGTCACTTTATTGTCTCTCATAACTTCTGTGAATCTTCCTGCTACCTACTGCTGCCCCTCCAACAGCAGCTCTTCCTGGTCTCTGCCAAGTCTGTCTTTGTAAATTTTGTGAATCATCTTTTTTTTATTCCTCTTGCTTCTGGATACTACAGATGTCAGCTCGCCTCATGAGAGAGATGACCTTTTTGCACTAACTTTTCTCCCCCAGCTCAATGATCAATTGTTCCCTCTATTGAAGCACAAGTTTATCCCCATCGAGTCTGTCAGATCCTCTGCTCTCTGGATTCCAATAAGATCTCTGGTCCTGATGATATCCCTCCCATCATCTTCAAGTTGTGTACCTCTGAATTTACCTGTGTCCTATGCAGTGCTTGCAAGCTTATTTGCTTCCAGTCTACCAGACCTTTGCTTGGATATTTACTCATGTTCTCTGTATCCCTAGGAAAACGTGATGATTTTTTTATTTGTTCATGAAATGTGGGCGTCGCTGGCAAGGCCAGTATTTATTGCCCATCCCTAATTGACCTTGAGGGGGTGGTGGTGAGCCGCCTTCATGAACCGCTGCAGTCCGTGTGGTGAATGTGCTCCCACAGTGCTGTTAGGGAGGGAGTTCCAGGATTTTGACCCAGCGACAATGAAGGATCAGCGATATATTTCCAAGTCAGGATGGTGTGTGACTTGGAGGGGAACTTGGAGGTGGTGGTGTTGCCATGCACCTGCTGCCCTTGTCCTTCTAGGTGGTAGAGGTCGTGGGTTTGGGAGGTGCTGCCGAAGAAGCTTTGGTGAGTTGCTGCAGTGCATCTTGTAGATGGTACACACTGCAGCCACGGTACGCCGGTGGTGGAGGGAGTGAATGTTTGAGGTGGTGGAGGGAGTGAATGTTTGAGGTACCAATGAAGTGGGCTGCTTTGTCCTGGATGGTGTTCTTGAGTGGTGTTGGAGCTGCACTCATCCAGGCAAGTGGAGAGCATTCCATCACACTCCTGACTTGTGCCTTGTAGATGGTGGAAAGGCTTTGGGGTGTCAGGAGATGAGACACTCACCGCAGAATACTCAGCCTCTGACCTGCTCTTGTAGCCACAGTATTTATGTGGCTGGTTCAGTTAAGCTTCTGTTCAATGGTGACCACCAAGATGTTAATGGTGGTGGATTCGGTAATGCCATTGAATGTCAAGGGGCAGTGGTGAGACTCTCTGTTGTTGGAGATAGTCATTGCCTGGCGCTTGTGTGGCATGAATTTTACTTGCCACATATCAGCCCAAGCCTGAATGTCATCCAGGTCTTGCTGCATGTGGGCACGGACTGTTTCATTATCTGAGGAGCTGCGAATGGAACTGAACATAGTCCAATCGTTAGCGAACATCTCCACTTCTGACCTTATGATGGAGGGAAGGTCATTGATGAAGCAGCTGAAGATGGTTGGGCCGACGACACTATCCTGAGGAACTCCTGCAGTGATGTCCTGGAGCTGTGATGATTGGCTTCCAGCAACCACAACCATCTTCCTTTGTGCTAGATATGACTCCAGCCAGTGGAGAGCTTTCCCCCAGATTCCCATTGACTTCAATTTTACTAGGGCTCCTTGATGCCACATTCGGTCAAATGCTGCCTTGATGTCAAGGGCAGTCACTCTCACCTCACCTCTGGAATTCAGCTCTTTTGTCCATGTTTGGACCAAGGCTGTATTGAGGTCTGGAGCCGAGTGGTCTTGGCGGAACCCAAACTGGGCATCAGTGAGCAGGTTATTGATGAGTAAGTGCCGCTTGCTAGCATTGTCGATGACACCTTCCATCACTTTGCTGATGATTGAGAGTAGACTGATGGGGCGGTAATTGGGTGGATTAGATTTATCCTGCTTTTTGTGGACATGGCACACCTGGGCAATTTGCTACATTGTCGGTTAGATGCCAGTGTTGTAGCTGTACTGGAACAGCTTGGTTAGTGGTGCGGCTAGTTCTGGAGCACAAGTCTTCAACATGACAGCCGGGATGTTGTTGGGCCCATAGTTTTTGCTGTATCTAGTGTGCTCAGCCGTTTCTTGATATCACATGGAGTGAATCGGATTGGCTGAAAACTGGCTTCTGTGATGGTGGGGACCTCAGGAGGAGGCCGAGATGGATCATCCACTCGGCACTTCTGGCTGAAGATGGTTGCGAACGCTTCAGCCTTGTCTTTTACACTCACGTACTGGGCTCTGCCACCATTGAGGATAAAGGGCAGTTAGAAAGATTAACTGTAGTCGTCTGGCATTGTTCTCTGCACAGGCATTGTTCTCTGTCTATATATGCTGTGCCGATTTGTATTTCTTCACTTCACCTGACGAAGGAGCAGCACTCCGAAAGCTTGTGATTTCAAATAAAGCTGTTGGACTATAACCTGGTGTTGTGCGACTTCTCACTTTTGTCCACCGCAGTCCAACACCGGCATCTCCGCATCATGACCATTGAGGATGAGGATGTTCAGGGAGCTCCTCCTCCCATTAGTCGTTGAATTGTCCATCACCATTCACGATTGGATGTGGCAGGACTGCAGAGGTTTGGTCTGATCTGTTGGTTGTGGGATCGCCTAGCTCTGTTAATAGCATGCTGTTTCCGCTGTTTCGCATATATGTAGTCCTGTGTTGTAGCTTCACCAGTTTGGCACCTTATTTTCAGGTATGCCTGGTGCTGCTCCCGGTGTGCTCTTCTACACTCCTCATTGCACCAGGGTTGGTCCCTGGCTTGATGGTAATGGTAGAGTGAGGGATATGCTGGGCCATGAGGTTACAGATTGTGGTGGAATACAATTCTGCTGCTGATGATGGCCCACAGCGCCTCGTGGATGCCCAGTTTTGAGATGCTAGATCTGTTCTGAACCTATCCCATTTAGCACAGTGGTAGTGCCACACAACACGCTGGAGGGTGTCCTCAGTGTGAAGACGGGACTTCGTCTCCACAAGGACTGTGCGGTGGTCACTGCTACCAATACTGTCATGGACAGATGCATCTGCGATAGGTAGATTGGTGAGGATGAGATCAAGTAGATTTTTCCCTCATGTTGGTTCTCTCGCCACCTGCCGCAGGCCCAGTCTGGCAGCTATGTCCTTCAGGAATCGGCCAGCTCGGTCACTAATGGTGCTACCGAGCCACTCTTGGTGATGAACATTGAAGTCCCCCACCCAGAGTACGTTCTGTGCCCTTGTTACCCTCAGTGCTTCTTCCAAGTTGTGTTCAACATGGAGGAGTAGTGATTCATTAGCTGATGGAGGGAGGTGTGTGGTAATCAGCAGGAGGTTTCCTTGCCCATGTTTGACCTGATGCTATGAGACTTCATGAGGTCCTGAGTCAATGTTGAGAACTCCCAGAGCCACCTCCTCCTGACTGTATACCACTGTGCCGCCACCTCTGGTGGGTCTGTCCTTTCTGCTGGGACAGGACGTACTCAGGGATGATGATGAAGGATTCTGGGACGTTGGCTGAAAGGCATGATTCTGTGAGTATGACTATGTCAGGCTGTTGCTTGACTAGTCTGTGGGACAGCTCTCCCAATTTTGGCACAAGTCCCCAGATGTTAGAGAGGAGGATTTTGCAGGGTTGGCTGGGCTGGGTTTGCCTTTGTCGTGTCCGGTACCTAGGTTGATGCCGGGTGGTACATCCGGTTTTATTCTTAGTGTACTTCTTTGTAGCGGTTTGGTACAACTGAGTGGCTTTGCTAGGCCATTTCAGAGGGCAGTTAAGGGTCAACCACATTGTTATGGGTCTGGAGTCACATATAGACCAGACCAGGTAAGGATGGCAGATTTCCTGCCCTAGAGGGCATTAGTGATCCAGATGGGTTTTTACGACAATCCGGTAGTTTCATGATCACCATTACTGATACCAGCTTTTTTATATTCCAGATTTATTTAATTAACTGAATTTAAATTCCCCAGCTGCCGTGGTGGGATTTGATCTCTTGTCTCCAGATCATTAGTCCAGGCCTCTGGATTACTAGTCCATTAACATAACGTTAAACTTTTAACTACTTCCCTATTGTCCTAACAGCAATACTTTCTAAAGTTATGGAACCAAGCCTTAACCATCAAACTATCCATCAGCTAGAAAGATCTCATCTCATCCATGATCATCAGTTTGTAAATTGGACTAGTCCTTCCGTGGTTAATCGTGTTGTCTGTTATATACCTCTGTAACTCTGCTCTTAAAACTCTGCTGAATTATTTGTCATTGTCTTACACATCTCCAGGGGCTTACATAGAATCATAGAATCATACAGCACAGAAGTGTCTGTGCCGACTCTTTGAAAGAGCTATCCAATTAGTCCCACTCCCCTGTTCTTTCCCCATAGCCCAGCAATTTTTTTCCTTTTCAAGTATATATCCAATTCCCCCTTCTGAAAGTTACTATTGAATCTGCTTCTATCACCCTTTCAGGCAGTGCATTCTAGATCATAACAACTCGCTGCGTAAAGAAATTTCTCATCTCCTTCCTTGTTCTTTTGCCAATTACCTTAAATCTGTGTCCACTAGTTACTGACCACTAACCTCCCCCCGGTTAACCATCACCAGAATATTAGTGCTTTTTTGATCTTGTGAAAGACAACATCATTCATGTCCGAGGCCGGGGTCCAGGAGCGAGGACGAGGCCCAGGAGCAGGGGCAGGAGGAGCAGCGAGGTCGGGACCCAGGAACGAGGACGGGACCCAGGTGCGAGGGCGGGACCCAGGAGTGAGGACGAGCCCAGCAGCGTGGTCGAGGCCCAGGAGTGGCGCAGCATAGACCAGCAGCGGTGTCGGAGCCCAGGGAAGGTGCAGCACGGGCCAACAGCGAGGTCGGGAGGACCTCACTGCATCCTATGAAACCCAGGCAGGGAGGTCCTGCGGGAAGGAGGGAGGAGGACAGTAGGAGTATGTTTGTGTGTGTGTGCTATGCCGATGTAGCAGAGCCTGGTCTCCAATCGTCTTGGATCCCCTTGCCATTGGACCAAGACCTTGCTCTGTTAAGCCCGTGTGGTAGCTGGTGTGCAACGGCCACCCCACGTTAAAAGAATTCACGAACAGGCATCTTCCACCCTTTAAAATGAAGTTCGGGACCTGGAACGTCTGGACCCTTATGGACAACCCCAACAGCGACAGACCGGAACGCCGTACTGCTATCGTTGCCCGGGAGCTCAGACGTTTCGGCATAGACATCGCCGCCCTAAGCAAGACCCAGCGGGTAGGGGAAGGCCAGCTCAAGGAGCAAGGCGGTGGTTACACCTTCTTCTGGAAAGGCAAACCTGAAGAAGAGCGCCGCCTCCATGGGGTAGGCTTCGCCATAAAAAGTGAGCTAGTTGGACATCTCAGAGACTCCCCTTGTGGAATAAATGAACGACTCATGACTCTTCGGCTCACCCTAGCCCGGAACCAGTGCACTATGGTCATCAGTGCGTAAGCCCCAACACTGGAAGCCACAAACGAGACCAAAGAGGAATTCTACTCCAGTCTCAAACAATCCCTGTCCCGAGTCCCAACGGGCGACAAGCTGATCCTCCTTGGCGACTTTAACGCCAGAGTTGGAAAGGACACAGACCTCTGGGGAGGTGTGATCGGCAGAGAGGGGGTGGGGAAAACCAACTCCAACAGTACCCTCCTCCTGACGAAATGCTTAGAACATGGCCTTGTCATAACCAACACCTTGTTCCGTCAGAGAGACAAGTACAAGGCTTCATGGCAACACCCTCGCTCCAAGCACTGGCATCTGCTGGACTATGTCATCGTCCGAGCGAGGGACCGCAACGACGTCCGCATCACCCGCGCCATGTCAGGAGCTGACGACTGCTGGACAGACCTCTGCCTAATTCGCTCTGTCATCTCCATCAATGTAGCGCCAAAACAGCGGCGGTAACAGAAACAATGCAGGAAAATCAACGCTGGAGCACTCAAAGACCCTGCTAAGAAAGCCCTATTCAGCCTGCGCCTCACAACCAACCTGATGACTCCCAGTGATTCAGAGACACAGAGTGTCCACAGCGCCTGGTCTGCACTCAAGGCCTCCATAATCAGCACCTGTGAAGAGCCGCTCGGTCACTCGACCAGGAAACACCAAGACTGGTTCGATGAGAACGACCTTGAGATCCAGGAGCTAATAAGCCGCAAGCACAATGCATTCCTGATCTGGAAACAGCAACACAACTCGAGTGCAAGAAAGCAGCTCTACAGACGCCTGAAGGTCGCGGTCCAACAAAATACTCATGACCTAAAGAGCAGATGGTGGGTGGAGAAAGCGCAGGAGATCCAGCAGTTAGCCAACAACCACGACGTGCATGGATTCTTTAGCGCAGTCAAGACCACCTACGGCCCAAGCACCCAAGGTCCTACCCCACTGTGGGCCATGAATGGAGAGGTACTCATCAAGGACAGGGAGGCAGTCAGTGCCCGCTGGAAGGAGCACTTCGAAGATCTCCTTAACCGAGACTCTGTCTTTGACGCGAGTGTCCTAAACTCCATCCCGCAGCATGCTACCCACCACCACTTCAGCACAACCCCAGCCCGGCATGAAGTTGAAAAGGCCATCTGACAACTGAAGAACAACAAGGCCTCAGGAGCAGACGGAATCCCCGCTGAGGCAATAAAGCATGGCGGAGAAGCACTATTGGCGTGAATACATGAACTCATTTCTCTTATTTGGAAGGAGGAGAGCATGCCAGGAGATCTCAGAGATGCCGTAATCTTCAAGAAAGGTGACAAGTCCGATTGCGGTAATTACAGAGGAGTCTCCCTGCTGTCTGCCACAGGGAAAGTCATCGCACAAATCCATCTCAATCGCCTTCTCCCAGTGGCTGAAGAGCTCCTCCCAGAGTCGCAATGCGGATTCCGCCCACTAAGGGGCACAATGGACATGATCTTCACCGCGCGTCAACTACAAGAGAAATGTAGGTATCAGCACCAACCACTGTACGTGGCCTTCTTTGACCTCACAAAGGCCTTCGACACTGTCAACCATGAGGAATTATGGAGTGTCCTCCTCAAATTCGGCTGCCCTCAAAAGTTTGTCACCATCCTCCACCTGCTTCACGACGACATGCAAACCGTGATCCTGACCAACGGATCCACCACAGACCCAATTCACGTACGGACCAGGGTCAAGCAAGGCTGTGTCATCACACCAATGCTCCTCTCGATCTTCCTTGCTGCAATGCTCATCTCACCCTCAGTAAGCTCTCCGCTGGAGTGGAGCTAATCTACAGAACAAACGGGAAACTGTTCAACCTCCGTCACCTCCAGTCCAGATCCAAGGTCATCCCATCCTCTGTCGTCGAATTACAGTATGCAGATGACACTTGCGTCTGCGCACACTCAGAGGTCGAACTCCAAACCATCGTCAACACCTTCACCGAAGCGTACGAGAGCATGGGCCTTACACTAAACATCCGTAAGACAAAGGTCCTCTACCAACCTGCCCCCGCCACACAGTACTGCCCCCCGATTATCAAAATCCATGGCGAGGCCTTGGACAACTTCGACCACTTTCCATACCTCGGGAGCCTACTGTCAACAAGGGCAGACGTCGATGACAAAGTCCAACACCGCCTTCAGTGTGCCAGTGCAGCCTTCGGTCACCTGAGGAAGAGAGTGTTTGAAGACCAGGACCTCAAACCCGGCACTAAGCTCATGGTCTACAGAGCAGTAGTGATACCCGCCCTCCTGTATGCTTCAGAGACATGGACCATGTACAGCAGGCACCTCAAAACACTGGAGAGGTACCACAAAAGCTGCCTCCGCAAGATCCTGCAAATCCATTGGCAGGATAAGCGCACCAACGTCAGTGTTCTTGCTCAGGCCAACATCCCCAGCATCGAAGTTCTGACCACGCTCGATCAGCTCCGATGGACGGGCCACATCGTCCACGTGCCCGATACGAGACTCCCAAAACAAGCGCTCTACTCGGAGCTCCGACATGGCAAGAGAGCCCCAGGTGGGCAGAGGAAACGCTTCAAGGGCACCCTCAAAGCCTCCTTGAAAAAATGCAACATCCCCACCGACACCTGGGAATCCCTGGCCCAAGAACGCACAAAGTGGAGGAGAAGCATCCGGGAAGGCGCCGAACACCTCGAGTCTCTTCGCCGGGAGCAAGCGGAAGCCAAGCGCAAACAGCGGAAGGAGCGCACGTCAACCCAAGCACCCCACCCGCCCCTTCAACCACCGTCTCCCCAACCTGTGACAGAGAATGTAGGTCCCGCATTGGACTCGTCAGTCACCTGAGAACTCATTTTTAGTGTGGAAGCAAGTCATCCTCGGTTCCGAGGGACTGCCTAAGAAGAAGAAGAGTTACTGACCTTCTGCCAGTGGAAACAGTTTCTCCCTATCCACTCTATCAAAACCCCTCAAAATTTTGAACACCTTTATTACATCTTCCCCTAACCTTCTATGCTCTGAGGAGAATAATCCCAGCTTCTCCAGTCTCTCCACTTGACTGAAGGCCCTCATCTCCTGGTGCCATTGATAGGGTTGGGACTATTGAGTCTGTCAGATTCTCTGCACTCTGGATTCTATTAAAATCCTGATGATATTTGAATAAGATACCAGCATATGGTTTCTCCTTAAAACTGTGCTGATGGCTAATTAATTTCCTTTCAAGTTCCTTTCCTCTGCTGTGGGTGATGGCTTATTCTGACCCCTTGCCAGCAACTCAGGGAATCCCAGGGACCAGTTCTCTCTTCCATTTTGTTCTTTTCATATCAATGGTCCCCTTCACACATTATTTAATCCTATCCTTTCTTTTCTTGATGATTTCACTATATATTCAGTGAACTTCAGATCGCACACACTCAGTGCTCACAACCTCTGGTCCTCTCACAGTGCAGTGATTGAATCACGACCTCATGATCTCCTCCATGTCCTTCAATGCATCAATGGTGATCTTGTTCCTTTTGTAATTGTAGAAAGAGACAGTTTCTTCATCTCTCTTGCAAGTCCAACCAACAGTCTTACCTTCGATGGCTCTACCCTTAGTCTTTCTTCATCTATCGACAGTCTCCTCTTACCTCAAGTGGAACATTCACATTTCCTATATTGTTAAACTCAGATTCCTCTTTTTGCCAAACACTCCTTATACCCTCAACAACTCTTCACTCTTGATCAAGCCTAAGTCTATCCAAATCCTCAATAGTGTGCCCTCATTGGCAGAGGCTCTTCTGGACCTCTCAGATTCATAAGAACAGGAGTAGGCCATTCAGCCCCTCGAACCTGTTCGGCCATTCAGTTAGATCATGACTGAGCTGTACCTCAACTGCATTTACCCGCCTTTGCTCCATATCCCTTGATACACTTACCTAATAAAAATCTATCAATCTCAGTCTTGGAAGTTCCAATTGACCCCCAGCATCCACAGTCTTTTGGGGCAGATTTCTCCTAGTCTTTGTGTGAAAAAGTGCTCTCTGATTTCCCTCCTAAATGGCCTAGCTCTAAGGTGCGGTGTGGTGCCCAAAACTGAATGCAGTACCCCAGATGGGATCTGGCCAAGGCTCTGTACAACTGAAGCATAATATCCTCCCCTTATTAATCCAGCCCCCTTAAGATAAAGGTCAACATTCCATCAGCCTTTTTGATTCCTTTTTGTACCTGTGCACTAGCTTTTAATGATTTGTGTGCTTGGACTCCCAAATCTCTTTGCTCCTCCACAGTTCCTAGTTTCTCACCATAGAGAAAATGCTCAGATTTATCTTTTGTAGGTCTAAAGTGGATGACCTCACACTTGCAACACACCTGTACAGATTACAAGAAAGGGCCTGTCATTGATAGACAACCTTTTTCTTGCCTCTAGTTTCCAATTTCAGTCTGTTTGGTGAAATCTTTCTTGTCTTTCTCTCTTTTATTGTATTTTAGTCCTCCTCTGAACTGTCCTTTATTTTTAAATTCTAAACTCCGAGTATGTGATTTTTTTCTACTCCCTACATCCCCACTGTGACGAAATCAAGACTTAGGGGGAAAAATTGGGTTGGTTTGCGCCTCTCGTTAGTGCCCCCAGGGGGTGCTAACGGGGCGCAAATCCTCTAGCACCTGGGCACGGTGCCACTGACGCCTCCCGCGAAATTCAGCAGGAGGTTAGCGGCGGCAGAGGCCGGTAGTGCCCCGCGCCGCTGCGATGACGTCATCGCTGTGCGCAGCGCCCCGCTTGCTCCCCGGCTGCAAACTTCCCTTGCGCCCCCTGACCTATCGCCGCATTTTCTTTTTGTATATATATATATCATACTGATCCAGATCAAATATCATTATTTCCCAGGATCTTTCCTGGACATCACCTCTGTGTGTAGTGTTATCACTGTCCTGGCTCGTGCAGCCACAGACTGTTCTGTGTGCTTCACCATCACTTTCACCTTTGATCGATTTGTGGCCATTTGTTGCCAGAAGCTGAAAACTAAATATTGCACCGAGAAAACGGCAGCTGTGGTTCGAGCAACAAGCTGCATTCTGCTCTGTTTAAAAAACATTCCTTCCTATTTTATATATCAACCTAGGGAGATAATCGACAATGTGCCGTGGTTCTGTGACCTAATTCCAAGCTGTTTCACTGAGCCCGGGTGGGAAGGATTTGACTGGTTTGATACGGTTTTAACCCCATTGCTCCCATTCGCTTTAATTCTGCTGCTCAACGCTCTGACAGTCAGACACATTTTAGTGGCCAGTCGGGTCCGTAAGGGACTGAGGGGTCAGAGCAAGGGAGAGAACTGCATCATATCCGACAGCTTCATACTGCTGTGGTTGCTATATGTTATACATTTCTTATATTATAGCATTACAGGAACAAATCCCGATTATTACAATGATTCTTTATATATCTTTCAACAAGTCAGATTTATGCTGGTGAATTTTATTTTCATTTTCCATTCAGTAAAACCTTCATCAAAACCCTTTAAACAAAAATTCTCCTCACTATGTTTTCTGTATCTCAGAATGCATTTTTATGGCATCAAAACAAGTCACATTCAAAACTGCAAAGCTTCCATGGTTACATATTTTTAAACATGCTGTGCCTAACGTGCATAAATGATAGCTTCCAACTTTAATTTTCATAGATAAAGAGGGACATAAAGAAAAGATATGACATAAGTTCGGCATTTGCCTTGAAACCAGATTGTTTACACTGATTTTCGTTTGTTTACGCTAGTTTTCTTTCTTTCTTTCTTTCTTTCAACTCAAACATATTTGGCATCACCACGGATCCTTTCCTCATCCAACCTCTATATACATTCCGTTTGCAGGAGGAATCGACACCCCACCCCCTGCTCTAGCCATGTGTCACTGAAGCACCCCTGCTGCCCATCCAGCTGAGATCAGTTAATGTGGTACAGACTGGAACCATTGTGATCTGGATAGCTCAGTTCCAAGTTGCGTAGTGCCCTGGACAACTAAACCATTAGCTATTTATTTTAGTCTTCATTTTAAGTCCTTTGACAACCTCAGAAGATTTCACCAGTCCCAAATGCAAAGGAAGAGTTAACATAGAAATTGTAGCATTGAGTAATTCTCAATGGGCGCTGCTGAAAGCGCATAACAATTCACTGAATTTACTTAAATTATTTAAGTACCAGCAAAAAGCTAAATTGAAATCTGTTTGTTGATGCTGGAAGGCACTGGACATGTAGCTTGAGGCTCTATCTGTATTTATCTTTCATCCATTACCAGAAGATGGTGGAGCTTATGATTTGCCAGCTGTTTCCTACAAAAAATATCAAGTTAACACAAGGTTTGCCTGCACATATCCAATCTCTCTGGGTTATAAAGTGCTAAACGCTTACTTCTGATTGACTTTCCTGTTTGTTATTTGCATGGCTCCATTTTGGAACTGACTGTAGATTACTGACAAATTTTACAAAGTATTACGAAGTAATTACAGCACAGAAACAGGCCATTTGGCCCAACAGGTCTATGCCAGTGTTAATGCTCCAAATGAGCCTCCACCCACCCCTCTTCATCTCACCCTATCAGCATATCCTTCTATTCCTTTGTCCCTCATGTACTTATCCAGCTTCCCCTTAAATGCATCGATGCTATTCACGTCAACTACTCCTTGTGGTAGCGAGTTCCACATTCCGATTTTGCGGGGCTGAGAATAGAACTTGGGAAAATAAAATGGACAACAATATTGGCAAACAATGATGTAGAACAGTAGTGGGAAATATTTAAAACGGTGTTCAACAGAGGACAGGAAAAATATATTCCACTAAAAAGCAAGAACAAGCTAAACACTAATAAGACACCACGGATGAATAAAGCCATAAGGGAAAAATTGAGGGTAAGGAAAGAGGCATACACTAAGTGCATAGACAGCAGGGGAGAGCATGACAAGAGAGAATACAAAGAGATTAGGAGAGAAGTCAAAAAAAATTAGAAAGGCAAAAAGGAACAATAAAATTAAATTATCAAGGAACATAAAACAAAATAGTAAAATATTTTACAGGCACATAAATAAAAAAAGGCAAGTCGGGATGGGAATAGGGCCACTAAGGGATGGACAGGATAATATCACAGGCAGCGATAAAGAGATGGCAGAAATATTAAATAATTACTTTGCTTCAGTATTTACCAGAAAGACAGAACAGGTGGGCATGACATCGGAAGATGAGATTAGAAATGAGATAACTGCATTTAAAATAAAAAGAGGAGAAATATTAAATAAACTAATCAAATTCAAAGAGGATAAAACCCTTGGTCTGGATGGATTATATCTGTGCATTTTAAAAGAATCTAGGGAAGAAATAGCAGAGGCATTACTACACATATTTAATAATTCGTTAGAACAAGGTGTAGTGCCAGAGGACTGGCGGATAGTTAACGTAATACCGATATTTAAGAAGGGAGATAGAACATGTCCAGGGAACTATAGGCCAGTCAGCTTAACATCAGTGGTAGGAAAAATAATGGAATTCCTACTAAAGGAAAAAATAGAAGAACATCTAGAAACCAAAAATATAATATAATGAATAGTCAGCAGGGATTTCAAAAGGGAAAATCTTACTTGACCAACCTCATTGAATTTTTTGAAGAGGTAACAGAGAGAATAGACATGGGTAATGCAATAGCTGTAATTTATCTAGATTTTCAAAAGGCCTTCAATAAGGTACCACATAATAGACTAATGAATAAGGTCAGAGCATGAGGAGTCAGGGGAAAATTAGCAGAATGGATAGCTAGTTGGCTTCAAGACAGAAAGCAGAGAGTCAGGGTAAAGGGTAGCTATTCAGAGTGGCAGAAGGTGGGAAGTGGTGTTCCACAAGGATCAGTGCTGGGACCGCTGTTGTTCACAATTTATATTAACGATTTAGAATTTGGAATCAAAAACAAAATTTCTAAATTTGCAGATGGCACCAAATTGGGGGGGGGGGGATAGTCAATACTGAGGAGGACTGCAACACATTACAAGAAGACATTAATAAACTTGAAGAATGGGCATATAATTGGCAAATGAAATTCAACACAGATAAATGTGAGGTATTACATTTTGGTAAGAAAAATAGGGAGGTCACATATTATTTGGAAAATATGAATCTAAGTGGGGTAGAAGAGCAAAGGGATCTTGGAGTACAAATACACAAATCACTGAAAGTAGCAACACAGGTTATAAAAAAGCAAACCAAGCACTAGGGTTTATTTCTAGAGAGATTGAATTGAAAAGTAGTGAAGTTATGCTAAACTTGTATTGAACCTTGGTTAGATCACTCTTGGAGTACTACGTACAATTCTGGTCGCCATATTATAAAAAGGATATAGAGGCACTGGAGAAGGTGCAAAAACGATTTCCAAGGATGATACCAGAAATGCGAGAGTATACCTATCAGGAAAGGATGAACAGGCTGGGTCTCTTTTCTCTTGAGAGAGTGGTGAGAATGTGGAACTCGCTACCACAGGGAGTGGTTGAAGCGAATAGTATAGATGCATTTAAGGGGAGGCAAGATAAGCATATGAGGGAGAAGGGAATAGAGGGTTATGCTGATATGGACTGGTTGAGACGAATGGCCTGTTTCTGTGCCGTATATCCTATGTAATCCTATGTAATCCTAACCACTCTCTGGGTAAAGAAGTTTCTCCTGAATCCTGAACATGTAGTTAACAGGCAGAAAATAGGATTATCCCCATTTTTTGTGCTGAAATGCGGGCTTCCCGACCTGGGGGACCCCGCCGGGGTGTAGGAGGTGAGTAGGAGATCTGCGGGGGTCAGAGGGGTCTGTAAGTGCGATGTAGAGGTGAGTGATGGGTGCAAGTGTGGAGTGGTAAGTATGTGAGGTGAGTGTAAAGTGTTAGAAAATGTTAACTTACCTTTGTTTCTCCCTACAGCCTTCAGCCACTGTGGAGCCGTAGTCCCCGACATCTCCATTGTAGAGATCACAGACTGGCTGTTGGATCCTCCGATACAACAGCCAGCTGATTTCTGCAAAGTAGAAAGGTTTGATGAGTCCTGAACACAAGCACTCATCAAGCTACACAGAATGTCAGTGTTTGACAGCTTCACAGAGCTGTCAAACGATGACATTTCTTCTTTCAAGAATTCTTGACAGATGACACGTCATACATTGACGTGCTCTGTCACTGACTTCCCCTAATTGGCCGGCTGAGCCCGCTGGGTGGGCCTAACAAGGTCAATCAGGGGAATATCCCACTGGTTGGCCAGAAGCTGATGGAGGCGGGACTGAGACCGGGCAAGCAGCAGTCCCGCCTCCAACACATCTCCATTCATAAAATCCAGCCCTTATTTTCCACGGTGCATGTAGCCTTCTTATTCTTCCTACCAAAATGTACCAGGTCGCACTTATCTATATTGAAGTTCATTTGCCACTTTTGCCAATTCTGCTTGTTTATTAATGTCTTCCTGTATTTTGTTGCAGTCCTCCTTTGTATTAACTACACCCCCCAATTTGGTGTGGTCTGCAAATTTTGAAATTGTACTTCTGATTCCCAAGTCCATTTTGCATCCTTGCATTTATATAGCACCTTTCACAATCTCAGGACATCTCAAAGCGCTTTACAGTGAAATACTTTTTGAAGTGCAGTCACTGCTGTAATGTAGGGAAACACGGCAGCCAATTTGCGCACAGCAAGGTCCCACAAACAGCAATGAGATAAATGACCAGATAATCTGTTTTTAAGTGATGTTGTAAGAAAGCGGGTTAAGTGGAGTTGGTTGATGATTTGGAACGGGCCTGTCGAGCCTAATAGCTTTTTCTTTTTCTTACTCTTCAAACTTCTTACATATTCTAAAAGAAATTGCAATCAGGGGAACGCATGTCACTGTGAGGGTGTTGCAGCTATACTCTGGTCTGTACATCCTGTGAGCTTGCTTCCCCACTGGGAGTGTGTGATCATGAATTCACTTCTTATACTTACAATGTAATTGGCACATGGCAATGCTCCAAGATTAATTGAACACCCACCATGGAATATAATTTGTACCAATAACTGAAATTATAATTAAAAAAAACATGATTTAGTGCTGGTTCTCAATTTGATTCAGATGGAGTGATACCAAATTATCTCATGCAATGAGTTCAGAGCCTGCTGTCACCTGGATACTTAAACAGGCATTAAACTGCACTGGGTTTGGACCGTACCTGATGTAAAACTAGGGCGAGGAGCTCCAGTGATGATCACTTTTTCAACCAAACGTTAATGATTTATGAGGTTAACTTCGTCCTTGCTGTATTTGTTGGCAGCCAATTCTATCGAGCAAAGTAGCAATGGATATCTGGAAAAAGGGGGTGAAAAGCTACTTGGGACCTGCCAAGTGTTGGGCAGCTGAGTGACCAACACTTGTTCAACGTCTACAAGAAACCCTGCTGCTCAGCGGAGCAGTGAGGCTGAATGATTATGGGTGAATAAGATGAACAATCCAAACTGATCACTGGCTGATGTGAAATCGAACCATATGGAGTAGCAGGTGGTGGAGAGAAGTTCAGGATTTCCGTCACACAGAACTGGCAGGTGTCCACAGCAAGGAAGAAACTGGACCAGGAAGCCTGCATCATCGAGCTAACTTGCAGAAATGGGTGGCTACGGAATGAACACCAAGAGAAATAAGTTTTGAATTGTAGGGATTACCTGAAAAGGCACTTAGGAATATGCTTCAATCTATCCAGTCCTGATAACCAGCATTAATTGGCCTTGAAACGGAACTGCCAGCATCTGAGATTGAGCAGATACACAGCTTTATAGGGGGGCCTCCCATCACAATACAACCCTCACTCCTTACACTGTCCACATGGGCAGCTGCCTATATTGGGAAAATAGCACCAACCATTTGCCATTGCCATAGGAGACAATTACAAAGGCGGCGTTCATAACACATCAAGTGGGCCGGCTATTTTGAGCAGCTGTTTTCGGATTGTGTTCTCCTCCAGTACATTTTCAGAGACCAGACCAATGCTCAGGCTGGAGAGAAAGAGAAGGAAATGTCAAGGGCTCGATTTTGCCATTGGGGGCGGGCTGGGGCGTGTCAGGTGGTTTTCGTGTCAGGACCCCGACTCCGATGTGAAGTGGGAAAAAAGTGCGATTTTGCCCTAATTGGGCACTTGATTTCCAGCGTGTGAAAACCCCTGGCCCAATGAGCCATTTCATACAGAAAGTCGCCTCCGATGACAACATCAATGCTGCTGGATTTAAGGCCTGCAAGCAGCCTTGCTTCTTCTGGAGACTTTAAACTTTATGCCCATTTTTGTGATCGCTTCATTCAGCAACAATGTCCAGCAGTAGGCCAAAGCGTGCTCCAAGGTTCGATGAGCCCTCCCTCCAAGCTCTGGTGGAGGGAGCAAGATCAAATAATGAGGTGCCTCTTCCCTTCCTCAGGGAGGAAAAAGCCTCCACAGCAGACTAAAGCTGTGTGGATGCAAGTGGAGCAGGAGGTCAACTCAATCTCTATGTGCCGCAGAACCTGGCTGCAATGCAGAAAGAGGTTTCATGACCTTCTCCGCACAGGAAAAGTGAGTTTGACTTTCCCATCACGCTCAATCTAATCTCCATCACCTCTCCTCACCAGCACTCTGCTTTGCCAACCTCTTCCTCTACATCCCACTTGACACTTACATCCCTGCACCCTTACCCATTCCCTCTCTCTCTATGGTCACATTCACTTAACTATTCGACCATGCAGCCCTCACACTCCCTATCACTGTGATGCAATGACAACAACTTACAACACACAGGGAGGGCCCTTTCTCTCCTTCTAAGCATCTATGCTATGGATTCTCTACACTCACTCCTTCATTCTCACTCAAACTCCACTTGTGTCCCTCATTACAGGAAAAGAGAGCCCACAATAAGAGGGAAAGAGCGAGGACAGGAGGAGGGACACCCTCAGTAGCCCAGCTCACCACCTCGGAGGAGGCGGCCCTGGAAATTGCCGGTGTCGAGGACGATTCCCAAGTGGAGGGACGGACAGATGGGCGCAACACAGCAAGCTGGTGACAGAATAGTTTGGCATCTCTGTCATTGACATTGCATGAGTGACTGATAATGATTCTAATGCTCTAACAGATTGACTTATGATCATCTGCACAATTCAATGCGCATGCAACCATTACCTCACATCTCTAACTCTTTCCTTTACTCCCCCACAGGACCATCGACAGCCCCCATCCCCACTGTCCAGGAGGAACAGCCTGAGCCTCAAGACTCCTCAGAGGAAGCTGCAACCTCTGAGGGTGCAGCGTCAGCAGAATTCAGCGCACCCAGCACCAGCGCAGACACTCACACCTCGATGGGACCTTCACGAGATAGAGTAGTGTTGTCACCTGGCGTATCACAGCTCACAAGTGAGCATCAGTAGATGGTGGAGATAGGGACAGCAGTGGAGAGTCCTTGTTGAAGGGCGCAGGACTCTGCCAGCTCGGCTCAGCTGCATGTCGACCCTGTACCTCCGGGTCCATCCAGAAGGAGAGCGGTGCTGGAACTCCAGGAACAGGTGCCGGAGTCTCTGGCAGATTTTGTCTCCAGGGTCGCTGCGAGTGTGGAGCGAATGGAGGAGTCCATCGCGAACATGAGCAGAGCCTTTGTGGAGGCATTGGCGCATGAACGCATCACCACGGAAAGGATGGCAACCTCCGTAGAAAGGATGGCTATGGTAGAGGAGAGGATGGCTACGGTAGAGGAGAGGATGGCTACAGCCATGGAGGAGCTAAGTCGCCAGAGTGTTGAAAACATGGTCATTGTTCAGAATAGACTGACATCTCTTGAGGAGCGATGGTCAGCTATTAAGTATAGAAACCAGACCTTCATGGAAGTCCTCTGGAGTAGGACTTCCAGTGCAGAAACAGGTCCTCATGGCCCCCCCTGAAGTGCAGCAAGGTGCTGTCAAGCCACTTGCTAGCTCTGAAGTGGGGCTGACTATTGAGAGGGATGTTGGTGGCAGACAACAAGGAAGTGGGGGCTCCTCTCCAAGCGTTCACACGACCATGCCACTGCAAAGCCCTCGGTCAGAGCCCCACCAGAGTCCTCACCCAACTGAGATGGGCGTCTCAGCCCCTGCACAGCCGTAGGAGCAACAGACTGTTGCCGAGCCCTCACAGGCTCGCAACCCCAGAGGACACCCGCCAAAGGTGTCGAGACAGGAGCAGCAAGAAAGTGAGCAAGGGGCCTCCACATCTGCTGAAGCCACATAGAAACATAGAAACATAGAAGATAGGAGCTGGAGTAGGCCATTCGGCCCCTCGAGCCTGTTCCGCCATTTAATGAGATCATGGCTGATCATCCAAATTCAGTACCCTGTCCCTGCTTTCTCCCCATATCCCTTGATCCCTTTAGCCTTAAGAAATATATTTATCTCCTTCTTGAATATATTTAATGAATTGGCCTCAACTGCCTTGTGTGGTAGAGAATTCCACAGGTTCACCACTCTCTGGGTGAAGAAATTCCTCCTCATCTCAGTCCTAAATGGCTTACCCCTTATCCTTAGACTGTGACCCCTGGTTCTGGACTCCCCCACCATCGGGAACATCCTTCCTGCATCTAGTCTGTCTAGTCCTGTTAGAATTTTATAAGTTTCAATGAGATCCCCTCTCATTCTTCTAAACTCTAGCGAATATAAGCCTAATCGACCCAATCTCTCCTTATACGTCATTCCTGCCATCCCAGGTATCAGTCTGGTGAATCTTCACTGCACTCTCTCCATGGCAAGAACATCCTTCCTCAGATAAGGCGACCAAAACTGCACACAATACTCAAGGTGTGGTCTCACCAAGGCCCTGTACAACTGCAGCAAGACATCCTTGCTCCTGTACTCGAATCCTCTCGCTATGAAGGCCAACATACCATTTGCCTTCTTAACCGCCTGCTACACCTGCATGCTTACCTTCAGCGACTGGTGCACAAGGACACCCAGGTCTCATTGCACTTCCCCTTTTCCCAATCTATTGCCGTTCAGATAATAATCTGTCTTCCTGTTTTTGCCACCAAAGTGGATAACCTCGCATTTATCCACATTATACTGCATTTGCCATGCATCTGCCCAATCACCCAACCTGTCCAAATCATACTGGAGTTTCTCTGCATCCTCCTCACAGCACACACGGGGAAGCACCACGTAGGAGCATGCGTAAGAGGAAGATAAAGCATAAGTAGTCACAAGGGTAGTCACTTGGGTGTTCTGTTGTATTGTTTTTTGACAAGCCATCCTTGTAATGTTATGATAAACAGATTTGATGGCAAACTGTTGAAGTTGTGGCCTGTGTCATCTCGCAAATGGGACTTCCACATTGAGGGCTTAGGGCAACTTGCAATTGTCAATATGGTGGTCAGAGTGATAGGAATCCGCAGCTTCTTGTCCATTTTCGATGCTCTGGTAAGAAGGTGCGAGGCAAAAGTGTTTGATTGTGCAGGCTAAGCAAATCTGGCCAACATGAGTGCGTCCCTTGCATCCCGGGCATCAATGTGGTCGTGCAATGGCGCCTTCTGGCCTGTGTAGCTTCAGGTGGGTGAGCAGCAGCTTGGCGCTCCTGTTGTTGCTGCTGCTATTGGTGCTGCTGTTGTTCATGGATCTGCTGCTGCCGTGGCTGGTCTTCGTCCGAATCTGATGTCCAGGAGGAAAGGAAATAAATGCTTCCCATGCTTCTGGTATATGCCTCAGTTGAGGAAGCGCTCAGTCAAGGTGGGGACAGGGGTTTCCCAGGAGGTCACACTGGAGACGGGTGTCAGGCTCCAAACTTCCACAACAATGAGTATGCCTGCTAATAGTTCCCCAGACCTGAGACAACAAAGTTCTGCCACCTGCAAGTGATCATTGGTGAAAACTCCTTTTTAATGGTGGAGCTGCAGCTGTTAGTAAGCAATCCACTTGTGAGACCGCCAGGATTAACTGGCATGTTCCAGAGGAGACGTGCAGGACGGGGGAAATGTGCTAAAATCAGAAAGGCTTCTCAAAATGGGATTATAGAGGCAATTAACTGGTTGTTAAGGGCCTTAAGGGCCTATCCCGCCTCTTGGAGGTGGGATGGAAACGGGGTCAGAAACCCTGATTCTGGGAAAACTGCTCAGAGGCGGGCTGGAGGCGGGATCGGAGCCGCCCGCCATTTTTTGCGATTTTCACGCCTCACACACCTCCAATCCCGCCTCCTCGGGCCTGACAAAATCGAGCCCCAATAATCTGCCCTTCACCACGTTCTCTTTTACATTGTGTGTTTCACAGAATCGGAATTCTTACAGCTCAGGAGCATATTACATAGAATTTTACAGCACAGAAACAGGCCATTCAGCCCAACTGGACTGTGCCGGTGTTTATAGTCCACACAAGGACAAATAGGGATGGGCAATAAATGCTGGCTTTGCCAGCGACGCCCACATCCCATGAATGAATTAAAAAAAACACAAACCTCTTCCCACCCGACTTCATCTAACACTATCAGCATAACCTTCTATCCCTTTCTCCCTCATGTACTTATCTAGCTTCCCCTTAAAGGCATCTGTGTTATTTGCCTCAACCACTCCATGTAATAGCAAGTTCCACATTCGAACCACCCTCTGGGTAAAGACATTTCTCCTGAAATCTTTATTGGATTTATTAGTGACCATCTTATATTTATGGCCCCTAGTTTTGGTCTCCCCCACAAGGGGAAACATCTTACAAATATTACAAAGATAATGGCCCAAAAATTCGTGAGGAAGCCTTCCTGCGAGGGTAAGGCTTCCCCGCGATCTCTCACTGCGCGTTGGCTTTTTCAGTTCCAGCTCGCACGAACTTGATGTTCTGGACAGCTGCTGTGCTGGGCTTGCGTATCCCACAGGCGCAATTAGTTCGTGCGAGCTGTGGGATCACGTGACTCAGTTAGAGCCAATGGCAGCACACCATCTTCCATTCATAACTTTCACATAAGTGCTGTGAAAGCTATGAATACTATAGCCCCCCAAAAGAACAGCTAAACCTCAATTAAATAAAAAAAAAAAACCATCACATTAATAAAATAAGTATAGTTAAATAAATTAACCATTTTAAATAAAAAATTAAATTTTTGAAAAAATTTAAAATCTTTTAGAAAGTTATAAAAATAAACTTACCTGTCTTTAAAGTCTCTAAAAAAGATATACCTGTTAAAAAAAATTCAAAATAATACTTAATTCACTACTTACCTTGTTAAAAGTGGGTCTTACTCCTCCTTTTTTTATGTGTAAAATCTTCCGTACTTACCTGCGCGTTGAAACCACTAAGTGCACTGCATGCGCGCAGCCTGTAGCGCGCACGCGGTTCACCTAGGAACCGCCCCCTTTTCCATTCACCAAGTGCCGGTTTTCAGCGCATGCGCAGTGCATGCAGAAAACCGGCAATTGGAGACAGAATACGCAAGAGTACACAGTGCGTACTCTCGCGTATCAACACAAATTTTTGGGCCATTACAAATATCACAAAGATATTACAAATATCTGCCATTTACAAGCACAGTTATAATTAGGTTTGAACAGTGAGGAGAGGCTGATAAGTTCTCTGATATTCTGGAAATAAAATGAAGAAGCATTTTTAATTTAAAGGAATAATTTCAGTAATATGTTGTCTCACGATTTACCGCCTACTGCGCATAGCGAGAAAATTGTGTTCACACGAACGCGCCCGCTATAAACGGTGAGGAGCGTATTGCCCCTCTTCCTGAGATAGTCCCCTTGTTCCCATCTGTTCCTGGTAGTTGGACCCATCCTAAGCCTTGGATTCCCATGAGGTGCTTCCAGCGAACATCGCAACCCCCCCGCCCCTCCCCACTGCTGGGAGCAACGCATCACAGGATCGCCCTTCATTGGTCAAAAGCCCTATGGTTGACACTATCCTAAGTTATGTTTTACGGTAATTCACTCTGGTGTTGTAATGTAAAATATTTTAAAGTTGCTCAAAATGTTTAAAAAGTAGTCTGGATTCTGTTGGACTTAGGTAGTGACAATTAATGGACCCAAGGCTTCATTATGCACCAAAAAATACAGATTAATTGGCCATTCATCTCATTGCTGCTGGTGGGAGATTGATAGCACAGAGTAGAGATAGAGAGCTCTGATAGAAATAGGGATAGAGGGCTCTGATAGAAATAGGGATAGAGAGCTCTGATAGAAATAGGGATAGAGGGCTCTGATAGAAATAGGGATAGAGAGCTCTGATAGAAATAGGGACAGAGAGCTCTGATAGAAATAGGGATAGAGAGCTCTGATAGAAATAGGGATAGAGAGCTCTGATAGAAATAGGGATAGAGAGCTCTGATCGAAATAGGGATAGAGAGCTCTGATAGAAATAGGGATAGAGAGCTCTGATAGAAATAGGGATAGAGAGCTCTGATAGAAATAGGGATAGAGAGCTCTGATAGAAATAGGGATAGAGAGCTCTGATAGAAATAGGGATAGAGAGCTCTGATAGAAATAGGGATAGAGAGCTCTGATAGAAATAGGGATAGAGGGCTCTGATAGAAATAGGGATAGAGAGCTCTGATAGAAATAGGGATAGAGGGCTCAGATAGAAATAGGGATAGAGAGCTCAGATAGAAATAGGGATAGAGAGCTCAGATAGAAATAGGGATAGAGGGCTCTGATAAAATAGGGATAGAGGGCTCTGATAAAATAGGGATAGAGTGCTCTGATCGAAATAGGGTTGGAGGGCTGTGAAATAGAGATTATAGTTTGTAACAGAAATAGAGATGGAGAGTCCTGATACAAATAAAGATTACAGTCTGTAACAGTAGAGATAGAGGGCTGTGATAGAAATAGGGATAACGGTCTGTAACAGAAGTAGAGATATGAATTTATTTTTTCCAAAAATTATTTTTCTGCCAATTTTCTCCCTTTCCCTTCCTTGAGGGCATTGTTGCCTTGCTGGGTTATGACTCCACAGGCATCAATTGCTCTCAGGGACCTCGCTGACTGGCCACATTTTGTGTCCATCTCTACCGTGAGTGTCAACGGACTATGTGATGACAGGAGGTGTCACAACCAAGCCTGATAAGAGTTTACAGCCAACGGTATGCTGGCCTTCATAGCAAAAGGGTTGGAATACAGGAACAGGGATACCTTGCTGCAGCTGTACAGGGCACTGGTGAGACCACACCTCGAGTACTGTGTACAGTTTTGGTCGCCTCATCTGAGGAAAGATGTTCTTGCCATGGAGGGGGTGCAGCGGCGATTCACCAGGCTGATACCAGGAATGGCGGGATTGACCTATGAGGAGAGACTATGTAGTTTAGGGATGTACACACTGGAGTTTAGAAGATTGAGAGGGGACCTCATAGAAGTGTATAAAATTCTGACAGGTCTAGACAGACTAGATGCAGAAGGAATGTTTCCCTTGGCGGGTGAGAACAGAACTAGAGGACATAATTTAAGGATAAGGGCTAAACCATTTAGGACAGAAATGAGGGGGAATTTCTTCACTCAGAGGGTGGTGAACCTGTGGAACTCATTGCCACAGAGGGCAGTGTACGCCAGCTCATTAAATATATTTAAGAGGGAATTAGATATATTTCTACAAGCAAAAGGGGTTAAGGGTTACGGAGAGAAGGCGGGGACGGGATACTGAATTGGAGGATCAGCCATGATCTCATTAAATGGCGGAGCAGGCTCGAAGGGCCGGATGGCCTACTCCTGCTCCTATCTTCTATGTATCTATGTATCTATGTATCCGCACAAACGCACGTCCAAATGGATAGATGCTGGATAGTGATCCAGAATGGGAAACGGTGTGAACTTGGCCCCTCTCCCCACACCTCAAGGACACTGTTGCCGATGCCAAGTCCTCTCAGAACTTCTGGTCTGTTTGGCTCAGGAACTTCACCGTCTTAATCAGACAAACCACTGGGGAGCCTTGATAGTAATTTATAATGGAACTAGCGGGTTATCATCTGTAACCGAAATAGAAATGATAAAACTTCCATCTCAAATGTAATTGATAATAGTCTGTGACAGAAGTAGAGTTAGTAACGATCTGTAGAGAAAAGTCTGGGTTTTATTTTATTACATGGTTCATTGTCTAGCTTCATTGCTTCTTTACTAGGGGAAGGATGTCCCTAGTCCACACAGCCCGACCATCAGATGGTAAAGAAAGAACTTGCATTTATATAACGCCCTTCATGACCTCAGCACATCCCAAAGCATTTCAGAGCCCATGAAATACTTTTGAAGTGTAGTCACTGTTGTAATGTAGGAAACACAGTAGCCGATTTGTGCACAGCAAGCTCCCATGAAAAAGCAATGAGGTAAATGACCAGGTCGTCTGTTCTTAGTGATGTTGATTGAGGGACAAATATTGGCTAGGACACTGGGGAGAACCCACCTCCTCTTTTTTGAAAGAGTGCCGTGAGATCTTTTTTGTCCACCTGAGAGATCAGATGGGGCCTTGGGTTAATGTCTCATCCGAAAGACGGCACCTCCGACAGTGCAGCGCTCCCTCAGCACTGAGGTATAGCTGCATCTACTCCGCTTCCCAAGTTGAAATGAAGTCCTGGGCTTAGATGAATAAAACAGAAACTGTTTTTTAACCAACAATGAAACAGTTTAGTATTCACTACAGCGCGCTACACTATAGCAGGATCACACTCGACTAAACACATTTCTGTTCTCTGCAGGTTCCACTCAGCAGGGGAATGCTTAAATCAAACAAATAAAATACAAAGAGATTTGCATTTTGTGTCAGATCAGGCAATCTACTCTTTTTACAAGAGTTCCATCTCATTACATCTGTTAATAGTAAACATTCTTCTATTATTTCCAGAGAGAGGGAGAGAGAGAGAAAATGAGTAAGAGGAAAAAAGGGGAAAGAGGGGCACATAGAGAGAAAAATAAGAATGGGGACGAGGAGATGTTGGGAGAGAGGATGAGTCTAAGTTCAGAATTGAGTGAGCAAAGAAAGACTTGCATTTATAAAGCAACTTTCACGACCTCCGGACATTCCAAAGCACTTTACAACCAATTGAGTACTTCTGAAGTTGAAATGTAGAAAATGCAACAGCCAACTTGCGCACAGCAAAGTCCCACAAACATCAATGTGATAATGACCAGATAATCTCTTTCAGGTGTTGGTTGAGGGATAAATATTGGCCCAGACAGATTTTATGCTCAAGTCTCTGGGAGTGGGACTTTGAACCCACAACATTCTGACTCAGAGTCGAGAGTGCTACTCACTGAGCCAAATCTGCATGTATACTTCAGGCTATGCTGTCGGCTTTCAATTAGACCATATGAGGACATTCCCATTGTCATGGCTTCTTACTGTCAGCTGTACCCCAAGGTCTAGAGCTCCTTAGCTTTTAGACATCCTGGAGCTATCCGCCACTATTTTTAATTGACTTTTTTGCCCCAGTACGGACTGCAGACTGCAGCTTTGCATGCTTAATGGTCTCTGTTCACACCTCATTACCTAGCATTCTTATATAGGTGAGCAGTGTAATGAACATGCAATTCCGTAGGTTAATGGCATAATTGACATCTATTTCCAGAGGTTATGTTTGAAATAACTCTCAGCCATTTTGGAATGCACCATTTCCTACAATCCCCAAAGTATTTTTGCAAAACTGCTTTGCCATACAGTACTGATCATTATAACGTTTCCAATCTATCTGGGCCATTACACTTGCATTGCACCTGACTTTATTTTTGTGCTAATAACCTACACTGTGGGACATTGTTAGTGTTGGTGTCAATGCGAATGAAAATTGTTGGTGTGCTTTGCACCACAATTATCTTTTTTTACTCAATTATGAGGCACTAACAAGTCAATTTTCGCAGCATGATTAATGCTATGTTTCAGCATCATTAATCACAGTGCAAAAATATAAAACCCTGCTGACATGGAAGCCTTTTAAACTTTCAAAAATGACTGAAAATTACCTTAATGTAGAGCTACAGAAACAGCAAAATTTGGTGCGTAAATTGGGGCTACAGACAGTTCCACGCAGTGCATTCATTTATTGATCGGCCCACGCCTATTGCTCCTGTAGGTTGAGTAAGCAGAGCTGTGTCCTGGAACATCTGCTTAATAAACCACAGAAACATTAAGTGTTGGTACCAAATCTTCTTCTTAGGCAGTAATACACTGCGAATTATGCTCGGGAAGGTACAGTAATTGTAGCATTCAACTTCTAGGTTACTGGCACATTCTAGACTCTAGATTCCAATGGCTATGCAAATGCAATTGTCAGCATATTTTATGTTGCACGTACTATTTCCATTCCGCAGTTGTGAGGTAAAATCAGGTCAATTTGGCCGCCAGCTTTCCTCTGTCACTGCGTTCTGCTACCAGGCAACATCTGTTTGTGCGTTAGTTTACAGGAGCAGATGAGTTCCAAGCAGAACCTCCTTGTCATTGGTGCTTTTCCAAGTGAGCTAGGTTCTATTGACTATATCCTACTGTCTGGCATGTTTAGAGCTCTGTCCCCTCTCCACAAAATAAGCAGACCCAATCTTAAACTTTACATAAAATTACATAAAATGAGCCCCTGCCTCAGCTCATCTGCTGCTGAAACCCTCATCCATGCCTTTGTTACCTCTAGGCTTGACTATTCCAACGCACTCCTGTCTGACCTCCCATCTTCTACTCTCCATAAACTTAAGCTCAAGTCCCGTTCACCCATCACCTCTGTGCTCGCTGACCTACATTGGCTCCCGGTTAAGCAACGCCTTGATTTTAAAATTCTCATCCTTGTTTTCGAAGCCCTCCATGGCCACGTCCCTCCCTCTCTCTGTAACCACTTCCAGTCCTACAACCCTCCGAGATATCTGCGCTCCTCCAATTCTGGCCTCTTGTGCATCCCTGATTTGAATCGCTCCATCATTGGCAGCCATGCCTTCAGCTGCCGAGGCCCTAAGCTCTATAATTCCCTCCTTAAACCTCTCCGTCTCTTTCCTCCTTTAAGGCGCTCCTTAAAAGCTACCTCTCTGCCCTAATATCTCCTTAGGTGGCTCGTTGTCAAAATTTGTTTGATAACGTTCCTCTGAAGCACCTTGGGATGTTTTACTAAGTTAAAGGCGCTATATAAATGCAAGTTGTTGTTGTTATTTTACAGCTCAGAAACAGGCCATTCGGCCCAACTGGTCCATTCCCACACGGATCTCCTCACACCCCATTTCATCTAACCTTATCATCATAATCTTCTGTTCCATTCTCCCTCATATGTTTATATACCTTCCTCTTAAATGCATCTCTGCTATTCGCTTCAACTACTCCACGTGGTAGGGAGTTCCACATTCTCACCACTCTCTGAGTAAAGAAGTTTCTCATCAATTCTTTAATGAATTTATTTGTGACTATCTTATATTTATGGCCCCTGGTTTTGGTCTCCCACACAAATGGAAACATCTTCTCTACTTCTATCCTATCAAACCCTTTCTTAATTTTAAAGACCTTTATCTGGTCACCCCTTGTGCCTCTCTTTTCTAGAGAAAAGAGCCCCAGCCTGTCCAGTCTTTCCTGATAGTTATAACCTTTCAATTCTGGTATCATCCTTAATGGTATCAAACTTAAACGTTCAGAGCATTGTCCTACATTTCCAATCTCGCAGTGGTACAAGAAAAAAAGAGCTTGCCTTTCACAAATTCAGGACATCTCACAGCACTGTACAATTTATGGATTACTTTTGCAGTGTACTCACCGTTCTTATATGAGTGGATGCAGCAGCCAATTTGTGCAGAGCTAGATCCCACAACAGCAAATTAATGAATGATTAGTTGATCTGTTAGTTTAATTCCTGCCATTGCTCTTTTGCTTTGCATACATGGATTAAACGTCAGAACATGAGCAGGTGTACTTGAGAATGAAAGTAAGCATGCATGAGTAGCTGGAAGACTGTCTTGAGGGGATTTGAGAAAGAAAATAAGGCAAAAAAAGCTAAAAGTAGAGAGGATTACTAAAATAAAGTATTAAAATTATGGTGACCACATGTTAGCAGCGATGGAAGGACAAACAGAACAGCATTATCAGAAAACTGGAGGAGATTGCAAGCAAATACAAGGGTTTATAGAGTATTAAACCAGTACCCAAATGAGTTATGAGGACAGAGTGACAGAACTGGGATCGTTTGCACTTCAGAAAAGATTGAGAGGGTCATGATTCAGGTCTTTAATATGGTGAAAGGTTAATGTGAATGAAAGTGGGTTATTGAAATCATGGCAGGACTAGAGGACATAAATATAAAACCAACAAGCATCAAGAAAGACTATAGATGAGAAGTTTTTTTTCACCCACAGAGTAGTAGATATGTGAAATGGACTCCCATCAAATGTAGATAATGCTATACTGATTAACTCTTAGCAAGGAGCTGGACAACCTTTCCAATAAGGTTTCTGGCCGTCATAGCACTTAAACAGCACTCAACCAGCACTCAACCAAGTCACAAATGACATCCTCCGTGACTGTAACCATGGTGCACTATCCCTTCTTGTCCTTCTCAAACTCTCTGCAGTCTTTGACACGGTCGACCCCACCATTCTCCTTCAACCCCATGTTAAAGTTATATAAAGCTCTGGTTAGACCCCATTTAGAGTACTTTGTTCAGCTCTGGGCACCGCTGCTCAGGAAGGATATATTGGCCTTGGAGGGAGTGCAGTGCAGGTTCAGCAGAATGATACCGGGGCTAAAAGGGTTAAAGTATGAGGACAGGTTGTGTAGATTAGGCTTGTAGTCCCTTGAATATAGAAGATTAAGGGGTGATTTAATTGAGGTGTTTAAGATGATTAAAGGAGTTGGTAGGGTAGATAGAGAGAAACTATTTCCTCTGGTGGGGGAGTCCAGAACAAGGGGGTGTAACCTTAAAATTAGAGCTAGGCCGTTCAGTGGTGATGTCAGGAAGCACTTCTTCACACAAAGGGTAGCGGAAATCTAGAACTCTTTCCTCAAGAAAGCTGTTGAGGTTGGGGGTCAAGTCAAAATTTTAAAACTGAAATTGATAGATTTTTGTTCGGCAAGGGTATTAAGGGTTACGGAACCAAGGCGGGTAGATGGAGCTAAGATACAGATCATCCCTGATCTAATTGAATGGCGGAACAGGCTGGAGGGGCTGAATGGCCTCCTGTTCCTATATTGTTTCCGGGTAGTGGGGAGAGGTGTTGGGGTGGGGGGTGAAACCAGCAGCCCCCCTGCATCATGGGGATTCCACAGGAGTGTCCCTGGTGACGGGGTTATCTACCACTGGAATACAAAACAAGTGACTTCCCTCTGACCCTGTAACCTTTCGCGGGATCAGATCCCTGGTGACCACATCTCACGAAGCCCCTCCTCCCCATGAAGTGTCTCAACAGCGACTTTCAATGGCAAACAAGTTTTCGAAGCCTAATCTGGTTAAACCTATCTCATTAACTTACTTAATAAACAACTTGACTGCTCTCATTCACAGTTTCAATTTTTTTGTTTATGTGCATTGTGATTCCTCAAGGCAATGAGATTATTTAAGAGGTCCATCATGTACACAGGATCACAGCGCTATCCTCACGAGATCTCCTGTAATTCATGTTCCGACAAATACCTTTTAAACTATGACTTTGTAAGGATTGTAAAAACAGATCACCACATGATAATGTATCTATAATAACAACTTGCATTTATATAGCGCCTTTAACGTTGTAAAACTTCCCAAGATGCTTCACAGGAGCGTTATCCGACAAAATGTGACACTGAGCCACGTAAGGAGATATTAGGATGGGTGACGTAAAACTTGGTCAAAGAGGTAGGTTTTAAGGAGCGTCTTAAAGAAGGAGAGAGAGGTAGAGAGGTTTAGGGAGGGAATTACGGAGCTTAGGGCCTACTAGTCAGCTGAAGGCAGGGCTGCCAATTGTGGCGTGAAGGAAGTGGGAGATGCACAAGAGAAAGCACTGGAGTAGAAATGCAACTTGGGCGGCAGCGTAAAATGGGCCGTATCGCATCGGCCACCCATTATATGCTTCACCCCATTGGCTTCAAGGGATGTGAATATGGGGCGAGGCGTATATCAGAGGCCCCATGCCATACCACCCATTATACGCTTCACCCCATTGGCTTCAAGGGATGTGAATATGGGGCGAGGCGTATATCAGAGGGCCCATGCCATTCTGCCCGCTTTGCGCTACCACCTAAGAAGAATTTCTACCCCATCATGTTACTCCTGCAATGCCAGGAAAGTATATTTTAAATCATTCTCAGGATGTGGGCATCACTGGCAAGGTCTGCATTCCTTGCCCACCCCTAGTTGCCCAAGGTTTGATACAACTGAGTGATGTGATAGGCCACTTCAGAGGGCAGTTAAGAGTCAATCACGCTGGCGTGGGACTGGAATCACATATAGGTCCAGACCGGGTAAGGTCAGCAGGTTTCCTTCCCTAAAGGACATTAGTGAACTAAGTATGAACTAAATGTAAAAGTATGTAAACAAAGAATCACACACAAGGATAAGGACCTCCTGGTTTATTTGAACGACGCTAGTGCTCCAACTAATTCATAGTTTAATAACTCAAAGTTACATTATTTATAGCACCAGGAGCTTTTAATTTGTTTATACTGAATACTATGTAGAGTGGGTTTATACATCTGTGTAGTCTGTAAAGGTTGGGTAAAACAGATCCCACTCGACTCCTACAGCTCTCTGACGATCATTCTTTATTCTTGCAGACACTTGTGGAATCAGGACATACCAGAATATTTATCTTATTTATACACACACAGGGGACCATACATGCAGGCAATCCCGGTGCAAGGTTTTGCCTACTGGAAGCCCATATTGTCACTCCAGAGAGATTGATCACAAAATCTCGGCTGGTATTCCAGTGCAGAGTATACTGGTGGAAGCCGGGCAGCTGGAACTGAAGGCATCAGAGTTCAAGTTCAAGCCGATCCAGTGGGCTGTCTACAACAACAACAACTTGCATTTATATAGCGCCTTTAACGTAGTAAAACATACCAAGGCGCTTCACAGGTACGTTATCAGTCAAAATTTTGACACCGAGCCACATAAGGAGATATTAGGACAGGTGGCCAAAAGCTTGGTCAAAGAGGTAGATTTTAAAGAGCATCTTAAAGAAGAGAGAGGTAAGAAAGAAAGAAAGAAAGACTTGTATTTATATAGTGCCTTTCACGACCACTGGACATCTCCAAGCCCTTTACAGCCAATTAAGTATTTTGGAGTGTAGTCACTGTTGTAATGTGGGAAACGCGGCAGCCACTTTGCACACAGCAAGCTCCCACAAACAGCAGGTAGGGAGAGAATTCCAGAGCTTAGAGCCTGCATGTGAGAATGCAGATGCGTATCACTTGTGTGTTTACTATGACTGATGGATCAATATAAAATATAGAAGAGGACACAAAATCTGCTACATCTTGTAAATCTTAAAGTATTAAAGTTGCTGACACTAGATTCCTCACCCTATTAACTAGGGAGATAAGACAGAAGCCAAAATCTTACAAAGTGGTAACAAACGATATAATCAAATATGCAAATTCACATCATCACAACTGTTCTCTTTCTATCTGTTTCCCAAGCAGCCATCTGCTTTATACCTTATTACGGAATAACCAAGTAGTGTAAATTTTGCAAGCAAGAAATGATGCATTTGATATTTCAGGGCTGTTCCCACTTTAAACAATGGTAATCATTGTACTCTTCGAATGATTAAGAATCTCTTTTATCACAACAAAGATATTTTTAATCTTCAAAAATTTATCTGCATTTTACATTGTGGTGGTTGTAATTTTTTCTGATTTTAATATCATCTGTCTGGATGCAGGTCATATTTCTACCAGCTTTTCTTAACTATTTACAATCTTTTTTTTACTATTAGTAGCCCGTTGTCTGGCATGATGGTTGATTTTGACCTTGGGTGATAGTGTAGGTCAGGCGATATCGAATCAGCCGCTCGTTATCTCCCAACTTTTATTTGTGTTTACTTAGATTACATAGAATATACAGCACAGAAACAGACCATTCCGCCCAACCAGTCTATGCTGGCATTTATGCTCCATTGGAGCAGAAGGGATTAACTACGACTATGACCCTGGAACAACATTATTGCGCTAGATTCGGACCGACAGTAATTTTTATAACCATTAGCAATCTAGCTGTTAATTCTTCTTTGGATGGTATTAACACCAATTTGTTCATTCTGATCCACGTTTAACACAGCAGTAAATTTTCTAGTCCAGTGGACCGAATCAAACCGACACAACTATAGCTGCCTGTTGAAGTCAATAGTAATGAAAATCAGGGGAGGTGTATAATGGGCGGCTGATTCAATATCACCTGTGTTAGTCATGGCTCTCGCCTGAGTCAGAGAGTTGTTGGTTCAAGCCCTACTCCAGTGACTTGAGCACAAAATCAAAGCTGACACACCAGTGCAGTACTGAGGGAGTGCTACACTGTCGGAGGTGCCGTCTTTTGAATGAGACAGTAAGCCGAAGCCCCGTCTGCTTTCTCTGGTGGATGTAAAGGATCCCATGGTACTATTTGAAGAAGAGCAGGGGAGTTCTGGCCAATATATATCCCTCAATCAACATCATTAAAACAGATTATATGGCCATTATCACATTGTTGTTTGTGGGAGCTTGCTGTGCGCAAATTCCTGCGCGTTTTCCCACATTACAACAGTGACCACACTTAAAAAGTATTTCATTGGCTGTAAAGTGCATTGGGATATCCTTATAAATGCAAGTCTTTCTTTTTCTTTTACAGGTCATATATCTAGTAGTTTTTCTTAACTACTTACAATCATATTTACTTTTAATAGTCTGTTGTCTTACATGGAGTGAAAACTAGGATTACGTGAATTCCAGTGGGAACGTTTAGCCATCTGTGCACTAAAGTCTGCTCTACTACAATGTTTTGAGGAATATACAGCGGACAAGGAATGTTTCTGTTTTCAGGAAGGAGAGGCAACACGGATCGGATTATATGCTGAGAACGTCCCTGGTGGTTCCCTTTACCAGCCGTCACAACTTTGGTGGAAACGCATCTCTCTGGGGTGTCCGCCATAGTTATGGCGACCGATTGGGAAAATCCCTCCCACCCCATGGAAATTCCCAGTGATATGTTGCAGTTGCAGTGTGAAAGCAGGAATTACATTCATCCAGATGTTATTCAAAGTTGAAAAGAAACTTTCTGTGGTCCCATGAGTAGAGATTTAAGGGGCAAGTTGCCAAACTTCACAATCCCACCAGAAGCGCATATTGGAAATGACCTGTTTATTGACTGGTATTTGACACTCCAGCCCTGGTTTTCCAGGATAGAGGTAAAAGAAAGACTTGCATTTATATAGCACCTTTCATGACCTCAGGATGTCTCAAAGAGCTTTACAGCCAATGAAGCAAAGGTAGGCATCAAGTAACGTAAATCAGGATCAATGTGGTCTCCTGGACTAGTTTCGATTGCCCAAGGGTGTTGGAGAGGAATTTTTTAGTATTATTTCCCCCTTTAATTGGCCTGGGTTTTTATCTGTTTTTTTTGCCTGTCTCAGTAGATTACAGTGGGGTGGGGCCTGGGGAGTGCATATATTGTGAGGCATAAAGCATTTTTTTTAAATTGTGGATTAGTATACAATAGCATACCTACAATAACAATCAGCTACATTAACCATTGTGTTATGTATGATGCTATCAGCTAGGGGTTTGGTTGTTGAAGAGGATGTATTGGCCATGGTAGGAAGGTTGTTGGTTTGTAACCATGGTGCACTATCCTGCCTGACCTCTCTGCAGCCTTTAACACGGTCGACCACACCACCTTCTCTAACGCCTCTCCTCCATTGCCTTGCTCATTGGGACCACCTTCGCTTGGTTCCATTCTTACCTATCCAATCATAGCAAGAGTATCTTCAGCAATGGCTCCTCTTTCTGCCCCCACACTGTTATCGCTGGAGTCCCCCAAGGATCTATTTCTGACCCCCTCCTCTTCCTCATCTACATGCTGTCCCTTGGTGACATTGGGTCAGCTTTTCTATGTACGCTGACAACACCCAGCTCTGCCTCTCCATCACCACTCTTGACCCCTCCACTGCCTCCTTAAAAACCAACCGCTTTGATCAAGCTTTAAGTCACCCATCCTCCTAATGGCTTGCTCTCCATTTTTGGCTGGTTCCGCATCTGTGAAGCACCTCGGGGCATCTTTTCCATGTCAAAGGTGCTATATAAATGCAACTTGTGTCTTTTCTTGTCGAGTACGTTGGTTGTCGATTGCCATAACTTTATTTTTTTCCTGGATTAACTTTGTGGAACGTGTAGGGCTTTTTTGTTCTATTTTCACCCCAGAATAGTTAACTCCAGTCATAATGAGGGAGTTGCTATGGTTCCATCTTGTGCCTATTGCTGGTGTGACTGAGTGTGCAGATGTTTTAACTTTTTTTTTATTTGTCACTGCCTCATGTGAAAGTAGTCATGATCAGGTTGTTATCTCACATACAGATTAAAATTCTATATTCCATATACGTGATGTAGCAACCATGCAGCACATGGTGCCACATCATTTGCAATATTAGGCTTACAGCTAAATAACTATTTAATGCAATTAATGAATGCAAACTAATTGACACCTCACCAGAATGACAAGAAGAAGCAGAAGACCACCAGTGATATCAACCCAACAAAATTGCATGACGTTATGGGTGTGAACTACGTAGTATCATTGGAGTATGGACCTCCGTTGGTCCAGTCATGCAGTCCCATTGGGTCTATGGGTGAGGCACACCTAAGGATACATATGGGTGGATGCTCCTGTGCATTATTCCAGTTATACCTTTGTAATCAATAATGATCTCTCAGAGTTCTTGGACAAGACACTCAAAATAGGTAGCAACCAGTAGTACTTGAGCCATAGATCAAGATTTATTAAGCTTACAGCGTAATATACTTAACAAGAGGCGATAGTTTTAACGAGTAGCTCGCAGCCCTTGGTCTCTGGAACCTCTTGGACACAGGTGACGTCATCTACAGTCCGTTCCTTTGTTCTCGCAGTAGCTCTGTGATCTGTGTAAAGTTGTTTTTCGAATATCAAGGTTTTAACCCATTTTTTATCAAATGTTCGTTTGGCCAGTGTCCATATATGGTCTTTAACAAAATCACCTTTTTTAATTGGTTCTGTAAAGCTTCGCAATTATCGCGATTCAAAATAACGAGATAGAAGCAGATTCGTTTGATCAGTTTATTTAAACGAAATGCTGTCATGATATAAAGGACACAGAAGCCTGTAAAATGGCCGCTGCGCATCGTGGCAGAAGCTTCCAGAAGTACAGTGGGCAGACAAGATGGCGTTCGAATAAACATTTTCAATATAAGACGGGATCATACTCGATAAGCACTGATAAAGACAGGATGCAACCTGTTTGCATTTGTGACAATAGCAAAAGATATGAGTGCTGGAATCGTTTTCCATGCACAAGTAAGGACCATTGTACTGGGCAATCGAAGGCCCATCCAGACACATCAATACACAAATACCCCCACGGCTCTACAATGAGAGAGCCATTCTCGGGTGATTAAACAAGTATTCGGGGGCCCCCAAAACCAGTCAGGGAGACGATTCATACGGTCCTGGCTGGGCCAACAATGGGGAAACCATTAATGGGTAGTTGGCCAGTCTCAGGTGCTACCGAAACCCGTTAAAGACAAGAATCACCCCATGCTGGGAGTTTTGAGCGCCAATATTTCACAAAGGACAAACATTAAGATTTGGGCGGGAGATAAGGGAACACAGCACTATAACTATAGACAACAAATGTCCATCGCTCTCTTATTCTCTTATCTCGCTGCTGACTGCTGAGGGTTTCACTCTCTTATTCGCCTGCCGCTCCATGGACTCGCTTGACTGGTGAGCTTCTGTGTTTTTCCTGGACTTTGTTGACTCTTAGCCGTACTGGTCGGTTACTCGAATGTTGGGTGGAGCTCAAACGGAACGAGCCGCCTCAACGAGGGCAAGTGACCGGGTGCACCATCCCGAGGGTCGGTAAACGGTGTCTGGACCCGAAGGCCCGAAGAGACGAGACGAGACGAGAAGAAGAGGAGAAGAATCCACGTGCCGCCGCGGTCAGCAAACCCCGACCGCGCCCGAAAATATACGACCCATTTCTTGAACTCTACAGGTTACTGCATGAACTGGCCAAAGACTCTTCTTCGAATTCTACCGACAACTGGTGTCGGTACAGGAAGACTTTTCTTTCAGTTCTACAGCCGGGCCCGAGTGCTGTCGAGTTCTTCATGACAACGGGGAGCCCAGCCTGCTTGCTGCAGCAGCGAAGATAAACAAGTGGGGTACAGAGACCCCTCCAAACACGTGACAGTCAGGCGCTGCAGCGAAACGAGCCGAGTGCCTCACTTTAAAATTCTCCGAAGTATCACGAGTGGTGAGCATGTTTCCCGATCCTACAAATCTAGATGTAGTGTAGGTATTGATAAGGGAGGGTGGTTTTATTAAGGATAAAGTATAATGTGTTCCCCTTTTTACGATGTGCCGTGCGTTCTTCATTACCATAGACCAAGCTTTATGAATGTATGTATACTTGTACTCTCGTTAATTTGCGCCTATGACATGTACTTCATGATTTTGGACGCTATGCAATAAAGATTTCCATTTCGTACTATTCAACCGGGTCTATTTGAGTTTTTCTTTGCATTACTGCTCTCGCACCTAAGTCCAGTGTTAGAACCGTAAGGGCGAGTGGGTCGAACCACTCACAGGTGCTTATTGCAACAAGGCTGGCCGGAGACCAGAGCAAGCAATAGTATTAGGCAACGAAGGCCTAACCCCGCACCAGCACCGTCTGCGATACAAGCACGCCAAAACCCCTTACAGTTCTAATGGTCAAAATATCATTGTCACTCAAATTAAGATGAGAAGTCGCACAACACCAGGTTATAGTCCAACAGTTTTATTTAAAATTACGAGCTTTCGGAGCTGCTGCCCCTTCGTCAGGTAGAGGTACAGTGAGGGAATCTAATACACAGTATATATATATATAACGACTCAAATTAAGGGTAGCATCCCACCTTTCCAGTATTTTTTTGACAACTTTACCACGTTCAGTGTTATCTTATTTATATGTTCTTCACCTCTTTGGAATTTACCTTATCTCTCTCATTTCTAGCTTTCCTGGTACAAGCAGTACAAGGCCTTTCTACATCAATGGCCCAGCCCATGTCAGCGCTGTTTCACTAGTCTTGACGGTGTCCAGACTATCTCACTTTACTCTACCAGATGGATACCTTAACTCCCATGATCACTCTCATTTTATGTCCTTATACTAATTTTTTTTTAAAATATCTTTGCAATTAGTTTTGTTAAGCGAGCTCTAATTCCTACTTGGCATTATAATATGTTATTTAACAATTTGACCTTCACTCGCAGCCTGTGGCTGTTTGTTATCCGAGCTTCGTCAAAACTGCTTTTGACTGTCCTCATGGCTGTATTCAAACAGTCTTTAACATTTCCATACCCACAGGAAATCATAGGTAAGATTAGTCGGTCAATGGCTACACTTGAATTCCCATCTACTATATGGTCTCTAAATACCAGTCTTTCGTACACCTTCCTGATATAAAGTTCAAATATATTGATTACAATCTGCACAAGAGGTTCCATCCAATTCACCAAACGTGCCAATATTATGGTGCACCAGGGGCATTCCTATCACAACAAGCCCAATTTTTAAAATTCAGAGCATACACAGTTAGTGCAGTGCAGTGTCAGCCGTGGCTCAGTGGTAGCACTCTGGGCTCTGAGTCAGAAGGTTGTGGGTTTAAATCACACTCCAGAGACTTGAGCACAAAACCTAGGCTGATTCTCCAGTGAAGTACTGAAAGAGCGCTGCACTGTTGGGGGTCTGGATCAGCTCAAAAATAAAATGAAAAAAGATATTATCGATTGAAAACTAGACTTCTGCAGTAGTGTTTTCAGGATTAGTTTCAGGCAGCCAATTTGAAACCAAATTGGAATCAAACAAGTTCGGCATTTCTCATACAGTATGTTACTCACATCAATAGGTATATTCTTTACAGTGGATTATTTCATTACATCTAGAAAGGGTTAATTAATAACCTTGTTGTAAAGGGGCCTTTAGGGAAGAGTGACCGTAATATGATAGAATTTTAGATTGAGTTTGAAAGTGATTTAGTTAAATCCGAAACTAGGGTCTTAAATCTAAACAAAGCAAACTACGTAGGTATGAGCGGCGAGTTGGCTAAGGTAGATTGGGAAACTACATTAAAAGGTATGATGGTAGACAAGCAATGGCTAGCATTTAAAGAATTAGTACATAATTTACAACAAATATACATTCCGTTAAGGCACAAAAACCCCACAGGAAAAGTGGTCCAACCATGGCTAACAAGAAAAGTTAAAAGATAGTATTAGATCAAAGGGAGAGGCTTATAATGTTGCCAAAAAGAGTAGTAAGCCTGAGGATTAGGAGGATTTTAGAATTCAGCAAAGGAGGACCAAGAAATTGATAAATAAGGGGAAAATAGAATATGAGAGTAAACTAGCGAGAGACATAAAAACAGACTGTAAAAGCTTCTATAGGTATGTAAAAAGGAAAAGATTAGCAAAAGTAAATGTGGGTCTCTTACAGGCTGAGACAGGAGAAATTATAATGGGGAATAAGGAAATGGCAGAGAAATTAAACAAATGCTTTGGGTAGGATTTTCTCTGCGGAGACGGGATGGCGGCAGGAGAGCTGGTTGGTGTTACTTGGATTAGAGTAGGGTTGGAAGTGATGTAGTTAGCACTCAGTCCATTTTGTCCTTGATATATATAGATGCTTTGGACTTCGGCATAGGGAGTACAATATGGAAATTTACTAATGATACAAAAGTAGGAGATTTGGCAAATGATGAGGAGGACGAGAACAGACTTCAGGAGGACAGGTTAGCAGAATGGGCACACAAAAAGCAGATATAATTTAACATGGATAAAAAGAATGACTTGCATTTCTATAGCGCCTTTCATGACCTCATGACTTCCCAAAGCGCTTTACAGCCAATGTGGCAGCCAATTTGCACACAGCAAGATCCCACTAACAGCAATGTGACAATGACCAGATCACCTGTTTAGGTGTTGGTTGAGGGATAAATATTCACAAGGGCACACTCCCTTGCTCTTCTTTGAAATAGTGCTATGGGATCTTTTACATCCACCTGAGAGGGTAGACAGGGCTTTGGTTTAATGTCTCATCTGAAAGTCAGCACCTCCAACAGTGCAGCACTCCCTGAGTACTATGCATTGGAATGTTTGCCTAGATTATGGCTACCAGGCTCTGGAATGGGACTTGGAACCCACAATCTTCAGAGTCAGAGGCGAAAGTGCTATCGACTAAGCCACAACTGACACCTCAGATGGACTACAGAACAACTTGGCCATATAAAAGGATTTAGAAGAATTTCCAAATGCATTGTTTGGTAATGGAAAGATTAAAGGTGTTTGCCACACGCAGATGTCCCCATTCGAGCTCGTACGATCGGCCCTCAGTCACGACAAGGCAAGAGGCGATGGGCGGAGAGGTATATATGGAGAAGGTTTTGGGTAGAGTGGCCAGAGGTCATAGTAACATTGAACAGGGGCAGCCAAAGGCAAAAGGAGGTAACAGGTATCTCCTCACGCAGATTCTTTCGACTGTTTAGCATGAAAGCGCATCTGAGACTGAGAATAGGATTGAAACCTGCAACATGAAGCTGCATCATCGCACAGTGAAAGCACTTACTTCAGACTTTATTTAGAATCATTACTAAATCTGTGAGAATAACATAAGTTTGCTTTTGCAGAGTTTATGCGATGAATAAGGTATTAATATGCCGATTCCATCTGCACAGAATTTAGAATTTATAATTAACACTGTTCATATTTATGCGAATAATTGATTGCCAAGGTAATATGCTGTGCAAGTGTGACCACCGAAAAATGTAAATGCTAAGAGTTGGTGAGAACTTCATCAGTGTAATAAAGTAATCTGTTATTCAAAGTGAGCTGTCTTCTTGATAAAATGTTCATAACAGATGGTAGGAAGCAGCATTACTCACTGCAAAATGAACCATATGAAAATAATCATTGCAACGTGAGTGCCATTTTTCAATAATAAAGAGAGAAATTGTTGGAAATTCACAGCAGTTCAAACATCACCCTGAAGGAGAATGATGGGTGAGATCCTTTATCAAGCCCTTTCATGTTTTTCTTTTTATCTCTACAGTTTTTCCATGGTTTTCTTTTTTCTTTTCCGACCTATCCATTTCTCTCCACCCCCTTTTTTACTCCTGAAGAAAAAGAAAGACTTGCATTTCTATAGCATCTTTCACAACCATAGGACGTTCCAAAGCGCTTTACAGCCAATTGAATACTTCTGAAATGTTGTAATTTAGGAAACGTGGCACATAATTTGCACACAGCAAGACCTCACAAACAGCAATGAGATAATGGCCAGATAATCTGTATTTTGTGATGTTGGTTGAGGGATAAATGTTGGTCAGGACACCGGCGAGAACTCTCCCACTCTTCGTTGAAATAGTGCCAAAGGATCTTTTACATCTACCTGAGAGGGCAGACAAGGCCTCAGTTTAATGTCTCATTCGAAAGATGGCACCTCTAACAGTGCAGCGCTCGCTCAGTACTGCACTGGAGTGTCAACCTAGATTTTGCGCTCAAGTCTCTGGAGTGGGACTTGAACCCACAACCTTCTGACTCAGAGAAAACCTACCAACTGAGCCAAAACTGACACAGGAACAGAACAGCAGCAGCAACTTGCATTTATATAGTGCCTTTAATGTAGAACGTCACAAGGTGCTTCGTAAGAGACCATGATGCGGAGATGCCGGTGTTGGACTGGGGTGGACAAAAGTGAGAAGTCGCACAACACCAGGTTATCGTCCAACAGTTTTATTTGAAATCACAAGCTTTCGGAGCGGCTGCTCCTTCGTCAGGTGAAGTGAAGAGCAGCCGCTCCGAAAGCTTGTGATTTCAAATAAAACTGTTGGACTATAACCTGGTGTTGTGCGACTTCTCACATGTATCCAATTGGCCATTCTTCATGTGCGAATCTAGATGGTACAGGAGGTAGTTTTACAAGTGCTGGCAGGAGGAATCCTCAGCCACCAGCGAGCGCATGTTGGAAATTTGGCCTCACGATGCCTATGAATTTCCAACCATGAATCCAATATTGGCCTCACCCGACGTTCACACACACATGTCATCAGGAGTGGGAACCTTGGTTGGTGATTCTCCCTCCCTTGCCAGGTGCATGAAAATCAATCCTTACAGCCACCCAGCTCAGATCAGACAACTGGCAACAGACTAGGAATCAATCCTGGAAGCATCTTGTTCTCTGTGGTTCTACAGCGCACCCTGAAGTACTCACTAAACCAACACAAGAGCTACGTACAGATTATAAACGTTAGGGATTACAACCCAGATAGGTCACCCACATGGTGTTATTACAAAGGAAACCTTTGCAGGGCTAAAGAAAGAGGAGGAAAGTGGGTCTGATTGGTATCAGCCGTGGCTCAGTTGGTAGCGCTCTCGCCTCTGGGTCAAAAGGTTGTTGTTTGTGGGACCTTCCACAATAGTCTTGTGATTAGCCCACAGATTGCCAGTTCAATTGAATCCAATTCCACAAAGTGCCTCAATAGGATTTAAGCATAGAAACCCCTGGGTTGTTAGTCCAATAACATAACCGCTAGCCTACTGTATCTCGATAGTAAACACAAAGCCAAATGGTCTGTGATGAAAGAATAAGAGAAAGAAAATTAGAACAGTGGGAAAAAGGAAACAAAAAGACAAATTGAGAACCATGTTTTCACTGCCTGCATCGCAGTTAAACGGGAGAAGGTAGGGCTACAGTATAAGGCATCTATACGTGTTAATTTACCGACCTTAGATCTGACGGCCATGGACCATCCTTTAAGCCAAGGTGCAAGCTTCATTGCACCTGAGCTGGAGGGGAAGGACAAATTGAGAAAACGGTGCAATGCTTTGGTGGAAATCTGGAAGGGAGAATTAAACTATTAATATTGGTATTCACTCATTCAATAGAATACATTAATGTAAAAACAGCAGCAACAACTTGGATTTATATAATGCTTCTAACGTAGTAAAATGTACCTTTCACAGGAGTATTATCAAACAAAATTTGATGGTGAGCCACATAAGGAGATATTAGGACAGTTGACCAAATGCTTCATCAAAGATGTAGGTTTTTAGGAGCATCTTAAAGGAGGAGACAGTGAGGTAGAGAGGTGGAAAGGTTTAGGGAGGGAAATTCAAAGCTTAGGGCCTAGGCAGCTGAAGGCACGGTCACCAATGGTGGAGCGATTAAAATCAGCGATGCGCAAGAGGCCAGAATTGGAGGAGCGCAGAGATCTAGGAGTTTTATAGGACTGGAGGAGAAAGGGAGGGGCAAGGCCATGTAGGGATTTGAAACGAGGATGAGAATTTTAAAATCAAGGCATTGCCGGACCGGGAGCCAATGTAGGTCAGTAAGTACAGGGGTGATGGGTGAACAGGACTTGGTGTGAGTTAAGATAAGGCAGCCAAGTTTTGGATGAGCTCAAGTTTATGTATGGTGGAAGATGGGAGGCCAGCCAGGCGAGCATTCGAATACTCAAGTCTAGCGGTAACATAGGTATGGATGAGGGTCTCGGCGGAAGATGAGCTGAGGCAGGGGTGGAGTCAGGTGATGTTACGGAGGTGGAAGTAGGCGGTCTTAGTGTTTGCACGGATATGTGGTCAGAAGCTCATCTCGGGATCAAATGTGACACCAAGGTTGTGAACAGTGTGGTTCAGCCTCAGACAGTTGCCAGGGAGAGGGATGGAATCTGTGGCTAGGGAATGGAGTTTGTGGCGGGGACCATAGACAATGGCTCTGGTCTTCCCAATATTTAGATGGAGGAAATTTCTTCTCATCCAGTACTCTACATTGGACAAGCAGTCTGACAAATAAGAGACAGTGAATGGGTCGAGTGAGGTGGCGAAGTAGAGCTGGGTGTCATCAGCGTACATGTGGAACCTGACATTTTGTATTCAGATGATATCACGAGGGGCAGCATGTAGATGAGAAATAGGAGGCGGCCAAGGATAGATCCTTGCGGGACTCCAGAGGTAACGATGCGGGAGCAGGAAGAGAAGCCATTGCATGTGATTTTCTGGCTACTACTGGATAGATAAGAGTGGAACCAGGCGAGTGCAGTGCCACCCAGCTGGACGACGGTGGGGAGGCATTGGAGGAGGATAATGTGGTCAACCATGTCAAAGGCTGCAGGCAGCGCAAGAAGGATGAGGAGGGATAGTTAACCACTGTCACAGTCACATAGGATGTCATTGTGACTTTGATGAGAGCCATTTCGGTATGTGGCAGGGGCAGAAACCTGATTGGAGAGATTCAAACATGGAGTTGCGGGAAAGATGCGTACCGATTTATGAGGCGACAACATGTTCAAGGACTTTGGAGAGGAAAGGGAGGTTGGAGATGGGGCGGTAGTTTGCAAGGACAATGCAGTCAAGGGTGGGTCTTTTGAGGATAGTGGTGATGATGGCAGGTTTGAAGGGGAGGGGGACCATTAACAATATCAGCTAACATGGGAGCCAGGAAGGGAAGTTGGATGGTCAGCAGAATGGTGGGAATAGGGTTGAGGGAGCAGGAGGCAGGTCTCGTGGACAAAATGAGCTCAGAGAGGGCATGAGGGGAGATAGGAGAGAAACTAGAGAAAGATACAAGTTCAGGGCTAGGGCAGAGAGCAACCTTAGGAGAAGTTTGATCCAGTGGGCTAGGGGAAGGGAGGGACATGGCAGGGGCAGCTGAACAGATGGTCTCAAATTTTATGATAAAGAAGTCCTCGCACTTGCTGTTGGAGGTGAGGGTGGAGGAGGCAGAGGAGAGGGGGTTAAGAAGATGCTTTGTAGTGGTGAAGAGAAGCCGGGGTTATCTTTGCATTCCGGGATGATCCTTGAATAGTGAGCAGTTTTAGCCGAGGAAAGCCCGAATTGATAGTATTTTATGTGGTCCAGCCAGTTCTGGCAATGAATGACGAAACCAGTTGTCTGCCATAAACGTTCAAGTCTGCGTCCCTTGGACTTAAGGGAGCGGAGAAGAGGGCCGTACCAGGTGGAACGACCAGGGTGAGAGAGAGTAATGGTTTTAATGGCGACAAGGGCATCAAAGGTGGAAGTGAGGTTGTGATTGAATAGAAATGTCAGGGTGAATGGAGGGCCAAAGGCTAGACAGTTGGGAATTTGAAAGTGCAGTTGTTAGTGACTGAGAGAGAGTTTTTTTCCAGGGGCAGACACAGGAGGAAGTGGGCTTGGGAGGGGAAGGGGGATGTGGGAGGAGAGCGATACAAGGAAGTGATCAGAGATGGCCTTATCTGTGATTGACACAATGGGAGTAGTGATGGGCCAAATGGCCTCCTTCTGTGCCGTTATGACTCTATGACTTATGACTCTATATGGTAAGGTCAAGGAGATGGCCGTGAATATGGGTTGGGGAGTTTATATGGAGGGAGAGATTAAGAGAGGATAGGATATATTACAGTCAGTTATCACTATATTACAGTTATTAATATATTACAGTCTATTATCACTTTATTACAGTTAGGTATCACTATTTTACAGTTATCACTATATTACAGTTATCACTATATTAGTTATCACTTTATTACAGTTATCACTAAATTACAATCCGTTATCACTATGTTAGTTATTATTATATTACAGTTATCACTATATTACAGTTATCACTTTATTACAGTCATCACTATATAACATTTAACACTTTATACAGTCATCACTATATTACAGTTATCTCTTTATTACAGTTATCACTTTATTACAGTTATCACTATGGCCGCAATATTGCCGGCGCTCAGATGGTGGGTTCGGAGGCGGGCCCGCTGTCAAAATCGAAATGATTGACAGCGGGTTGGGAGCCTGCTCCAACCCGCCTCCGTGTAAGTTTCTAAAGTGTCGGGTCTGCGATTTCAGAGCAGACCCAACACCAAGCGGCGGGGTAGGCATTTAAGATAGTTAAATGCTTATTAAACGCTTGTTAACGACTATTTTGCCAACCTATTTCTATTTTCCCACTGTTTTAACAAGGTTCACGTCCTTTGGAGATCACATAAGGTAAGTAGGTCGGGTTGTCTGTGTCTCCCCATTGCTGTGAATAGGTGACAGCTGCAAAAGTGGTATGAAAGCTACCATTTCACAGCTGGTCACTTTCCAATGTCAGAAGCTTGAGCCTTGAGGACTTGGAAGACACTTTTGAGCTGTATGCAGTTTGGAAGTGTTTGGAGTAAACTCTCTAACCACCGTCACCTCCTTGGAGCAAGCTCTCTCACCACTGACAGATCACTTCTGTCATCTCAACTTCAGCTACCATCTATTCCAGCAACATCGGTGTCCTTGAAAAAATCTCACCTTGGTCCTCAGAATCCCACCACGATTAACCCCAACACCAACATCACCAGGCACACCAACATCACCAACAATAATACCAACCTTCTCCGTCATCACCTGATGCTGCACAGGACACAGGGCATCAGCACCTGACATCATTGCTGCCTGGGAGGCCAGCGATGGCACCACCATGGCCAGATTTACTTCACTTGATGCTGTACACATGATGCGCCAGGTTAACACTACCCCACACCAGCACCATAAAGCATTCCTACAATGATCTAGCTGTTCCTTTCACACTCATCACCATTGCGGGGGATACCTTTATGTCTCACCATTCACTGCAACTCACTAAGAGACTTCCAAAGGTGAGCACAGATCCGTACAATAAGGCAAAGTGTTGAAAATAAAGATTTCAATGTTTGACAACATATTAACAGAAAATTTATATGAACATTGCATAAAACACCCAAGTGCCTAACCTTTTGTGTTGTTAGTTGGAATGATTGGACTAGGATGAGGGTGAGTGTGATGGGTGGCTAGTGAGATGGGGAAGTGATATTGTAGATAGAGAGGGATGGATGGAGGTGCAAGGTAAGTTGGTGTGAGTAAAAATGTGCAGGAGTAGGGTAGGGAAGACAGAGTAATGTGGATGTGATGAGTGGCACAGCAGGATGAGGTTGAGTGTGGCTTGGCAGTAACGTTTTGTGATCTACTGAGATCATTGAAAGATTTGCGCCACTGCAGCCTGGTCCTCCTGCTTGTGCCCTCCTGTGCAATGTGCAACCAGGCTGCGTTGATCTCCTGGGGAGGTCTCATCCGCCCATGGGAAGGGAAGAGAACCTCCCTGCATGCTGTGACTCCCTCCATAAGCATATGGAGGGAGTCATGGGAGAGCCTGGGTGCAGCCGTGCAACTTTGTGCAGTGCTTGTCATTGTTTGCAGCACCTCAATGCTGCAGAACACTGACAGCAGAACTGTCAAAATCAATTTGGACATGGCCCCTTTACGGAAACCGGCTGATGACGCGTCATCAAATGACGTCAGCAGACCCACTTCCTATTAATTGGCCGGGAACCTCACAGGGCAAGCTTAACAAGCCCTATTAACATAAAATCACTTGGAGAGTGCGGGCTGCAATAGGCAGCGGGCTGGGAGCGCAAAATCCCCCCCCCCCAGCCGCCCCGGACGCGCCTCGGTCGGCGAAATCGTGGCCTATGTCACAGTTATCACTTTATTAAAGTTATCAATTTATTAGTTATTACTTTATTACAGTTATCACGATATTACAGTTATCAATTTATTAGTTATCACTTTATTACAGTTATCATGATATTACAGTTATCACTATATTAGTTATCACTTTATTACAGTTATCACTATATTACAGTCATCACTTTATTACAGTTATTGTGATATTACAGTTATCACTTTATTACAGTTATCACTATGTTATAGTTCTCACTATGTTACAGTTATCACAATATTACAGTTATCACTATATTACAGTCATCACTTTATTACAGTTATCACTATATTACTGTTATCACTATATTAGAGTTATCACTATTACAGTTATCACTATACTACAGTTATCACTTTATTACAGTTATCACTTTATTACAATCATCACTTTATTACAGTTATCACAATATTACAGTTATCACTATATTACAATCATCACTTTATTACAGTTATCACTTTATTACAGTTATCACTATATTACAGTTATCACTTTATTACAGTTATCACTATATTACAGTTATCACTATATTACAATCATCACTTTATTACAGTTATCACTATATTACAGTTATCACTTTATTACAGTTATCACTATATTACAGTTATCACTATGGCCGCGATTTTGCCAGCGCTCAGAGGGTGGGTTTGGAGGCGGGTCAGCTGTTAAAGTCGCAACGATTGATGGCGGGTTGGAAACCCGCCGTGATCCCGCCTCCCTGTGAGTTTCAAGAGTGCGATCTCACAACAGACCCGACACCAAGGGGCGGGTGAGGGATTTAAGGCACTTCACTCCGTGTTAAGTGCTTGTAAACTGCTATTTTGACAGTCTTTTCCTATTTTCCAGCATTTTCAACAGGTTTCACGATGTTCGGATATCATGCCAGACAAGTGTGTCAGGAGGACCAACAAGCTGGATACTTCACAGCTGCAACTGCTATCTAAAAGCTGCACTCTCACATCTGCTCAATTTCAAATGTCAGAGGTTGCTGATTTCATGATTTGGGAGACACATTGGGGGAAAAATTCAGTTGGTTGCGCCTCCCGTTAGCGCCTTAAGAGGGCGCTAATGGGGCGCAAAGCCGCTAGCGCCCGGGTGCAGCGAAGTTTGCGCCGCTCGGGAACTTAACTAGACATTGTGCGGCGGCGCTAAACTTTACCGCCGCGACCACCTGCGCGCGCAGATTGTGACATCATTCCATGGTGCAACGCCCTTGTGGCGCCCCGGAGCGGAAATTGAGTGGCGCCCCCTGCCTTACCGCCTGGCGCATCCAACGACCGGAAGACTGGAACGCTATCAATCGCTGTGGGGCTGGGAGGGGGGCGCTATTTAAAGGGGGCCTCTTCCTGTCTTTTTCTGTGGTTGACATTTTTGCACCACTCGTTCTGAGAGAGAGAGAGAGATTCGGAGAGAGAGAAAGAGAGACTTCTGCATTGAGTCAACGCTTTGTGAGGTAGTTTTGCCTACTGATCCTAACTTCGCTGGTACTTTGGTTGCTGTCCTTCATAACTTTGCTTGCAAAGAGACTATGGGGGCTGCACTGAATGGGGGCGTCGTCCTGCTCCAGCTGAATCGGAGGACACAGAGACGCAGAGAGAGAGTGGCAATGATGGCCAGACGGAGGAGGGCCAACAGGCGTCTGTACAGGAGAGCTTACCCTCCCAGGGTATATCGTGAACAGCTCTCCTACATTCATATGTCTGAGGAGCTGTGTTTGCGAAGGCTGCGATTCAGCAAGGAGGTGGTCACTGAGCTCTGCCACCTGCTGCAGCCAGATCTGCAGCCTCAACTGAGGTCCAGGACGTCTCTGTCGGTGGCAGTGAAGGTCACAGTGGCTCTCAACTTCTATGCTACTGGCTCATTTCAAGCTGCTGCTGGGGACCTCGCCAATATCTCCCAGTTCGCGGTGCATTGCTGCATCCGGCAGGTCACAAATGCCCTCTTTAAAAGGAGACGAGAGTTCATCTCTTTCCCCATGACCCCAGACAAGCAGCGTGACCGCGCTCTGGGCTTTGCGAGGATAGCGGGCTTCCCCATGGTGCAGGGCGCCATTGACTGCACGCATGTGGCTTTGCGTGCTCCACATGAGAATGCCAAGGAATTCCGGAACAGAAAGGGGTTCCATTCCTTGAATGGTCAGTTGGTCTGTGACCACAGACAGCTGATACTTGCTGTCAATGCCCACTATCCTGGCAGCTGCCACGATGTTTTCATCCTGCGCCAGACTACTGTGGCAGAACTTTTCGAGGCACCGCATCAGCCAGTTGGTTGGCTTCTCGGGGACAAGGGGTATCCATTGAGCACCTGGCTGATGACACCGCTCCGTACGCCCAACACCCCTGCTGAGCTGCGGTACAACGAGAGCCATCAAGCTACCAGGAACATAATTGAGCGCACAATCGGCGTGCTGAAGCAACGGTTCCGCTGTCTCGACCATTCCAGAGGAGCCCTGCAGTACTCGCCTGAGCGAGTATCCAACTTCGTAGTTGTGTGCTGCATGTTGCATAACATGGCAATCGTCAGGACCCAGCCAATGCCACCAGGCCTTGGAGCACCACCAGAGGAGGAGGAGGAAGAGGAGGAAGAGGACGAGGAGGATGATCATCAGCAGCACCAAGGCGGGAGGGCGGCCCACAATGGTGAAACTGCAAGGGCCGTCCATCAACGGCTGATAGCAAGCCGCTTCTAGGGCCCCTGCTGTGGAAATGGCTTCTGCCATTGCTAACAACATCAATGAACCCAGCACGCAACCCCTAAGCCGGCCAAGGCACCAATGATTCCAAACACCAAACATGTATATTTTGAATACAAAAACTTATTTATTTTACAAACTCTGTGTGTGTCATTTCCTCATGACAAACTCATAGAAATAAACACAAAAAAGCAGTCATTAACATAACTGGTTCTCACAACCTGGAGATAATGTCCAAAACACTAGACAAAAGTTGGACCACGAACCTCGGCCTTTAATAAAAAAATGACCAGCATTTTGTCACACCTCCTACTTTTTGCCCTTCGAGGGTGATCTCCTTCCCTTGCGCACTTCCCCCATTCTAACCCTACTGCTCCTCCGTAATGGGACCTCAGTGGCTGCAGCAAGGCTGGTGGAAGGCTGCTGATTGTCAGACCCTGACACTGCAGATGCCCCTGAAGGACGGCCTCGACCAGTTCTGGGCCTGGAGGGCCCGGCTGCAGACTGCACCAACTCTGCATGGGCGGCAGCAGTCTGTCCTACAGGCGGTGGCAAGTGCAGTGGAGAAGTGACAGTGTTGGCAGCAGGAATGCTGTCATCGTGAGAGAGGACAGCAACTCCCTGCTCGACCGACACACTGGCACTCCCACGGGGCAGCACTTCAGCATCCGGAGCAATCTGCTGGAGCACAGATTGCTGGCCTGCTGCGGCGCGGTGAGAGCCCCGGGGACATGTGAACGAACCATCGAGGTTGGCAGCAGTCAGTGCTCGCGTGGCCTCAATCTGAGTCTGCATGAGAGCAGTCAGAGATGGGATCACGGTAGTCAGTGACTGAATTGCAGCACTAAGCTTTAGTGTGGCATCCGCCTGTGCTACAGCGAAGTGCTCCACACTCCTTGCCAGTGACTCAATGCATTCGGGCACCCTTCCCACTGCACCCATGAGCTCAGTGTGCATGCCCACCGCCTGGGTGTTCATTTCTGCGATCAGCCGCTCCTCCTCTGGCATACTCTCCCTCTGGGGAGAAGGCCCCCGTTCTTCCCTACCCCCATGGCGTTGCTGCAGCCCGCTGGGTCCTGGAGCTTCACCCTCATCAGACCCTTCCCCCCTGCTCCCCTCCAGGGAAGGCGTGTTCCCAGTGTGGGCATGGGCTTCCTAGGGAGAGGGTGGCACTGATGCTCCGGCTTCCTCTTCCTCCTCGGCTACAGCTTCACTCCCACTGGCAGCTTCAGGGCCCGTCTCCTCAGCTGGTGAATCACCATCTGAAAGCAGGGAGGTACAAGAGTGGCTTTAGCGTGAGGACAGGGTGGCAGTAAGGGAGGAATAAGTGCAGCGAGTTAGCAAGTTGGATTGAAAGTGTCAAAGGCTGGTGTTGTGAGGGACAAGTGGAAGGACAGAGGACAAAAAGGTGATGACCTTACCATTGCTGTCCAGAACGGGGTCGGCGTCTCCAGTGGCGACGGGACCGATCACCCGGCTTGCCACAATCCTGTGGACGCGCTCCTCAAGATCGCTGAGGGGTTGCAGCTGAGGCCGCCCTCCACCTGACCGTTGCTGCTGTCTCCTATTATGCGCCAGCTTGGCCTGCAAGAAAAAGGACAGCATCTGAGTAAATATACAGCCATGGTCTTGCCTGATGTGCCTCCCATAGGTGAATAGCCCTTACTGTATGCAGCCATGGTCTTGCCTGATGTGCCTCCCATAGGTGAATAGCCCTTACTGTATGCAAAGTGTGGAATGTGTGTGTGTGTTTCATGAAAGGGCCATAGGTGTTGGATGAGTGTTGTGCATTGGGGTTTTAAGACCCTCTGGCCATAGAGTGAGGTTCAGATGGAGCGATGGTGAGGTATTGAGAAAAAGCCACTCACCCTGACGACCCGAGTGAGGTCGTTGAACTTTTTGCGGCATTGAACATGGGTCCTGGGCACCATGCTCCTGGAGGAGACGCTCTGAGCCACCTCCCTCCACACTCTTCTGTACTCGCGTGGCAAAGGCCTCCTGCCACTCTCAGGGAAGAGTATAGATCTTCTGCGCTCCACCGCGCCAACCAGAGCATCCAAGGCCCGCTTGGTGAAGCGCTGAGCTCGTTCTCTCACCCTCTCCATCCTTGGCAGCAAAATGGATTCACAGGTCTCTCCAGGCCGAGATTCAAGGCTGCAATGAGCAGGGTGTGGCTGGGGAGCAAGTTGGCCCCCCCCCCTTTAAGAACTGGCCGGCGCCAGTGTGTCTGTGTTCCCTCGCTAACTGGCAGCACCTGCGCTGCGCTCGCGAGCTGAGTTAGCGCCTCACTGCTCGGCCTTTGCGCCTTAAGACAGGTGTGCAGCGCCTGATTTAGCGCTCCACTCACCTCCCGGGGCGGTAAAAGTGAAGTTTCCAGTCAGTGGCGATAATTAGCGCCAGGTGCTAATTTTTGCGTCCAGACGATATTTGCGCCCCAAATGGGGCGCGACCTAATTTTTCCCCCATTCTGTCTTGAGGCTGTAAGTGTGTGGTGTTAACTCTATATCCACTGCCACCTGCATTGCTGGACGTAAAAGGCGATCTCACCCTTCACTGTGCCACCTCAAATTGTGAGTGCACATATGGCAACGATGTCAAACATTCATACCACATTAATTTATTCCAACAGAATAAAAGAACAGACACTTAACATTGGAGCATCAGAAATGACGTGAGACCTAATTGTGAAATGGCCCCCTTAAATAAACGGCTGCAAACGCATCAGCACAGCAACTCAGCAGACCTGCACCTTGTGATCAGGGCGGGTAATGTACACAGCGGGCTTAACTAGACCAACTAACGTAAAATTGTGTCAGCAGGTTGGCTGGAGCCGACAGCAGGACCGGAACCCGCCGACTAACGTTCCCGATGCCAACCCGCCTCCAAGCAGAAAATCGTGGCCATAGTTACAGTTATGAATATATTACAGTTATCACTATATTTCAGTTATCACTATGTTACAGTTATCACTTTGTTACAGGTATCACTGTATTAGTTATCACTATATTAGTTATCACTATATTACAGCTATAATTCTGTTACGGTTATCATTTTATTACAGTTATCAGTTTATTACAGTTATCACTATATTACAATTATCACTATGTTACAGTTATCACTTTATTACAATTATCACTTTAGTTCAGATATCACTATATTACAGTTATCACTTAATTAAAGTCATCACTATATTAGTTATCACTATATTAGTTATCATTTTATTACAGTTATCATTTTATTACAGTTATCACTATGTTACAGTTATTACAGTTATCACTATGTTACAGTTATCACTATTTTACAGTTATTACAGTTATCACTATATTACAGTTATCACCATATTACAGTTATCAATTTATTACAGTTATCACTATGTGACAGTTATCACTTTATTACAGTTATCACTATATTAGTTATCACTATATTACAGTTATCACTATGTTAGAGTTATCAGTTTATTACAGGTATCACTATATTTCAGTTATCACTTTATTACAGCTATCACTATGTTACAGTTATCACCTTATTACAGGTAACACTATATTACAGTAAGCACTACGCTACAGTTATCACTTTATTACAGTTATCACAATGCTACAGTTATCACTATATTACAGTTATCACTATGTTACAGTTATCACCTTATTACAGTTATCACTATGTTACAGTTATCACTATGTTACAGTTATCACCTTATTAAAGTTATCACTATGCTACAGTTATCACCTTATTACAGTTATCACCATATTTCAGTTATCACTATGTTACAGTTATCACCTTATTACAGTTATCACCTTATTACAGTTAGCACTATATTAGTTATCACTATGTTATATTTATCACTTTATTAAAGGCATCACTATATTAGTTATCACTATATTACAGTTATAACTATATTACAGGTATCACTATATTACAGTTATCACTAGATTAGTTGTCAATATATTACTGTCATCACTATATTCGTTATCACTTTATTACAGTTATCAGTATATTACAGTTATCACTTCAGTACCGATATCACTATATTACTGTTATCATTTTATTAAAGTCATCACTATATTGGTTATCACTATATTAGTTATCATTATATTACAGTTATCACTATATTACAGTTATCACTATGTTACAGTTATCACTATATTACAGTTAGCACTATGCTACAGTTATCACCTTATTACAGTTATCACTATATTACAGTTATCACTATGTTACAGTTATCACCATGTGACAGTTATAACTATATTACAGGTATCACTATATTATAGTTATCACTAGATTAGTTGTCAATATATTACTGCCATCACTATATTCGTTATCACTTTATTACAGTTATCACTATGTTATAGTTATCACTTTATTACAGTATTCACTATGCTACAGTTATCACCATATTACAGTTATCAGTATATTAGAGTTATCACTATGTTACATTCATCACTTTATTACAGTTATCACAATATTACATTTATCACTATGTTACAGTTATCACTTTACTATAGTTATCACTATGTTAGAATTATCACTATATTACAATTATCACTTTATTACAGTTATCACTATGTTACAGTTATCACCTTATTACAGTTATCACTATATTACAGTTAACACTATATTACAGTTATCACCTTATTACAGTTATCACTATGTTAGAGTTATCACTATATTACAGTTATCACCTTATTACAGTTATCACTATGTTACAGTTATCACTTTATTACAGTAAGCACTATGCTACAGTTATCACCTTATTTCAGTTAGCACTATGCTACAGTTATCACCTTATTACAGTTATCACTATATTACAGTTATCACTATGTTACAGTTATCACTTTATTACAGTTATCACTATGTTAGAGTTATCACTATATTACAGTAAGCACTATGCTACAGTTATCACCTTATTATAGTTATCACCTTATTACAGTTATCACTATATTAGTTGTCACTTTATTACAGTTATCACTATATTAGTTGTCACTTTATTACAGTTATCACTATGCTACAGTTACTTTATTAAAGCCATCATTTTATTACAGGTATCAGTATATTAGTTATCACTATATTACAGTTATCTCTATGTTACAGTTATCACCTTATTACAGTTATCACTATGTTACAGTTATCACCTTATTACAGTTATCACTATATTACAGTTATCACTATGTTACAGTTATCAATTTATTACAGTTATCTCCATGTTACAGTTATCACTATGTTACAGTTATCACCTTATTACAGTTATCACTATATTACAGTTATCACTATGCTACAGTTATCACCATATTTCAGTTATCACTATGTTACAGTTATCACCTTATTACAGTTATCACTATGTTACAGTTATCACCTTATTACAGTTATCACTAAGCTACAGTTATCACCTTATTACAGTTATCACTATGTTACAGTTATCACCTTATTACAGTTATCACCTTATTACAGTTATCACTATATTACAATTATCACTATGTTACAGTTATCACCTTATTACAGTTATCACCTTATTACAGTTATCACTATGTTACAGTTATCACCTTATTACAGTTATCACCTTATTACAGTTATCACTATATTACAATTATCACTATGTTACAGTTATCACCTTATTACAGTTATCACTATATTACAGTTATCACTATGTTACAGTTATCACCTTATTACAGTTATCACCTTATTACAGTTATCACTATATTACAGTTATCACTATGTTACAGTTATCACCTTATTACAGTTATCACCTTATTACAGTTATCACTATATTACAGTTATCACTATGTTACAGTTATCACCTTATTACAGTTATCACCTTATTACAGTTATCACTATATTACAGTTATCACTATGTTACAGTTATCACCTTATTACAGTTATCACCTTATTACAGTTATCACTATATTACAGTTATCACTATGTTACAGTTATCACCTTATTACAGTTATCACCTTATTACAGTTATCACTATGTTACAGTTATCACCTTATTACAGTTATCACCTTATTACAGTTATCACTATATTACAATTATCACTATGTTACAGTCATCACCTTATTACAGTTATCACTATGTTACAGTTATCACCTTATTACAGTTATCACTATATTACAGTTATCACTATGTTACAGTTATCACCTTATTACAGTTATCACTATGTTACAGTTATCACCTTATTACAGTTATCACTATATTACAGTTATCACTATGTTACAGTTATCAACTTATTACAGTTATCACTATATTACAGTTATCACTATATTACAGTTATCACCTTATTACAGTTATCACTATATTACTGTTATCACTATGTTACAGTTATCACCTTATTACAGTTATCACTATTTTACAGTTATCACCTTATTACAGTTATCACTGTTACAGTTATCACCTTATTACAGTTATCACTTTATTACAGATATCACTATGCTACAGTTATCACCTTATTACAGTTATCACTATGCTACTGTTATCACCTTATTACAGTTATCACTATGCTACAGTTATCACCTTATTACAGTTATCACTATGTTACAGTTATCACCTTATTACAGTTATCACTATATTACAGATATCACTATGCTACAGTTATCACCTTATTAAAGTTATCACTATGCTACAGTTATCACCTTATTACAGTTAGCACTATGCTACAGTTATCACCTTATTACAGTTATCACTATGTTACAGTTATCACCTTATTACAGTTATAACTATATTACAGGTATCACTATATTACAGTTATCACTAGATTAGTTGTCAATATATTACTGTCATCACTATATTCGTTATCACTTTATTACAGTTATTACTTTATTACAGTTATCACTATATTACAGTTATCACTTCAGTACCGATATCACTATATTACTGTTATCATTTTATTAAAGTCATCACTATATTGGTTATCACTATATTAGTTATCACTATATTACAGTTATCACCTTATTACAGTTATCACTATGCTACAGTTATCACCTTATTACAGTTATCACTATATTAGTTATCACTATATTACAGTTATCACTATATTAGTTATCAATTTATTACAGTTATCACCATGTGACAGTTATCACTTTATTACAGTTATCACTATATTAGTTATCACTATGTTATATTTATCACTTTATTAAAGTCATCACTATATTCGTTATCACTATATTACAGTTATAACTATATTACAGGTATCACTATATTATAGTTATCACTAGATTAGTTGTCAATATATTACTGTCATCACTATATTCGTTATCACTTTATTACAGTTGTCACTTTATTACAGTTATCACTATGTTACAGTTATCACTTTATTACAGTTATCACTTTATTACAGTATTCACTATGCTACAGTTATCACCATATTACAGTTATCAGTATATTAGAGTTATCACTATGTTACATTCATCACTTTATTACAGTTATCACAATATTACATTTATCACTATGTTACAGTTATCACTTTACTATAGTTATCACTATGCTACAGTTATCACCTTATTACAGTTATCACTTTATTACAGTTATCACTTTATTACAGTTATCACTATATTACAGTTATTACTTTATTACAGTTATCACTATGTTACAGTTTTAACTTTATTACAGTTATCACTATATTACAGTTATCACTTTATTACAGTTATCACTATGTTACAGTTATCACTTTATTACAGTTATCACTTTTTTACAGTTATCACTATATTGCAGTTATCACTTTATATTGATATTACTATATTTCAGTTATCACTTTATTTCAGGTATCACTATATTTCAGTTATCACTTTATTAGAGTTATCACTATATTACAGTTATCACTATGTTACAGTTATCACTCTATTTCAGTTAACACTATATTACAATTTTCACTATATTACAATTATCATTTTATTACAGTTATCACAATATTACAGTTAGCACTTTATTTCAGTTATCACTATGTTACAGTTAACACTATATTACAGTTATCACTGTGTTACAGTTATCACTTTATTACAGTTATCACTATATTACAGTTAACACTTTATTACAGTTATCACTATATTACAGTTAACACTATATTACAGTTATCACTATATTACAGTTAACACTATATTACAGTTATCACTTTATTACAGTTATCACTTTATTACAGTTATCACTATGTTTCAGTTATCACTTTATATTGATATTACTATATTACAGTTATCACGTTATTACAGTTATCACTTTATTACAGTTATCACTATGTTACAGTTATCACTTTATTACAGTTATCACTTTATTACAGTTATCACTATATTGCAGTTATCACTTTATTACAGTTATCACTTTATTACAGTTATCACTATGTTACAGTTATCACTTTATTACAGTTATCACTTTATTACAGTTATCACTATGTTACAGTTATCACTTTATTACAGTTATCACTTTATTACAGTTATCACTATGTTACAGTTATCACTTTATATTGATATTACTATATTACAGTTATCACTATATTACAGTTATTACTATGTTACAGTTATCACTTTATTACAGTTATCACTTTATTTCAGTTAACACTATATTACAATTATCACTATATTACAATTATCATTTTATTACAGTTATCACAATATTACAGTTAGCACTTTATTACAGTTATCACTATGTTAGAATTATCACTATATTACAATTATCACTTTATTACAGTTATCACTATGTTAGAATTATCACTATATTACAATTATCACTTTATTACAGTTATCACTATGTTACAGTTATCACTATATTACAGTTATCACTATGTTAGAATTATCACTATATTACAATTATCACTTTATTACAGTTATCACTATGTTAGAATTATCACTATATTACAATTATCACTTTATTACAGTTATCACTATGTTAGAATTATCACTGTGTTACAGTTATCACTTTATTTCAGTTATCACTATGTTTCCATTATCACTATATTACAGTTATCACTTTGTTAGAATTATCACTATATTACAATTATCACTTTATTACAGTTATCACTATGTTAGAATTATCACTGTGTTACAATTATCACTTTATTACATTCATCACTATATTATAATTATCACTTTATTACAGTTATCACTATAGTATAATTATCACTTTATTACAGTTATCACTATATTACAGTTATCACTATATTACAGTTATCACTTTATTACAGTTATCACTATGTTACAGTTATCACTTTATTACAGTTATCACTTTATTACAGTTATCACTATATTGCAGTTATCACTTTATTACAGTTATCACTATGTTACAGTTATCACTTTATATTGATATTACTATATTACAGTTATCACTTTATTACAGTTATCACTTTATTACAGTTATCACTTTATTACAGTTATCACTATGTTAGAATTATCACTATATTACAATTATCACTTTATTACAGTTATCACTATGTTAGAATTATCACTGTGTTACAATTATCACTCTATTACATTCATCACTATATTATAATTATCACTTTATTACAGTTATCACTTTATTACAGTTATCACTATATTACAGTTATCACTTTATTACAGTTATCACTATATTACAGTTATCACTTTATTACAGTTATCATTATGTTACAGTTATCACTTTATTACAATTATCACTATATTACAGTTATCACTTTATTTCAGTTATCACTATATTACAGTTATCACAATATTACAGTTATCACTATGTTTCAATTATCACTTTATTACAGTTATCACTTTGTTAGAATTATCACTATATTACAATTATCACTTTATTACAGTTATCACTATGTTACAGTTATCACTATGTTAGAATTATCACTGTGTTACAATTATCACTTTATTACATTTATCACTATATTATAATTATCACTTTATTACAGTTATCACTATATTATAATTATCACTTTATTACAGTTATCACTATATTACAGTTATCACTTTATTACAGTTATCACGATATTACAGTTATCACAATATTACAGTTAGCACTTTATTTCAGTTATCACTATGTTACAGTTATCACTTTATTACAGTTATCACTATATTGCAGTTATCACTTTATTACAGTTATCACTATGTTACAGTTATCACTTTATATTGATATTACTATATTACAGTTATCACTTTATTACAGTTATCACTTTATTACAGTTATCACTATGTTACAGTTATCACTTTATTACAGTTATCACTATATTACAGTTATCACTATGTTAGAATTATCACTATATTACAATCATCACTTTATTACAGTTATCACTATGTTAGAATTATCACTGTGTTACAATTATCACTTTATTACATTCATCACTATATTATAATTATCACTTTATTACAGTTATCACTGTAGTATAATTATCACTTTATTACAGTTATCACTATATTACAGTTATCACTTTATTGCAGTTATCACTATATTACAGTTATCACTATATTACAGTTATCACTTTATTACAGTTATCACTATATTACAGTTATCACTTTATTACAGTTATCATTATGTTACAGTTATCACTTTATTACAATTATCACTATATTACAGTTATCACTTTATTTCAGTTATCACTATATTACAGTTATCACAATATTACAGTTATCACTATGTTTCAATTATCACTTTATTACAGTTATCACTATATTACAGTTATCACTATATTACAGTTATCACTATGTTTCCATTATCACTTTATTACAGTTATCACTTTGTTAGAATTATCACTATATTACAATTATCACTTTATTACAGTTATCACTATGTTACAGTTATCACTATGTTAGAATTATCACTATATTACAATTATCACTTTATTACAGTTATCACTATATTACAGCTATCGCTTTATTTCAGTTATCACTATATTACAGTTATCACAATATTACAGTTATCACTATGTTACAGTTATCACTATGTTTCCATTATCACTTTATTACAGTTATCACTTTGTTAGAATTATCACTATATTACAATTATCACTTTATTACAGTTATCACTATGTTACAGTTATCACTATATTACAGTTATCACTATGTTAGAATTATCACTATATTACAATTATCACTTTATTACAGTTATCACTATGTTAGAATTATCACTGTGTTACAATTATCACTTTATTACATTTATCACTATATTATAATTATCACTTTATTACAGTTATCACTATATTACAGTTATCACTTCATTACAGTTATCACGATATTACAGTTATCACTTTATTACAGTTATCACTATGTTACAGTTATCACTTTATTACAGTTATCACTTTATTACAGTTATCACTATATTGCAGTTATCACTTTATTACAGTTATCACTATGTTACAGTTATCACTTTATATTGATATTACTATATTACAGTTATCACTTTATTACAGTTATCACTTTATTACAGTTATCACTATGTTACAGTTATCACTTTATTACAGTTATCACTTTATTACAGTTATCACTATATTACAGTTATCACTATGTTACAGTTATCACTTTATATTGATATTACTATATTACAGTTATCACTATATTACAGTTATCACTTTATTACAGTTATCACTATATTACAGTTATCACTTTATTACAATTATCACTTTATTACAATTATCACTTTATTACAGTTATCATTATGTTACAGTTATCACTTTATTACAGTTATCACTATATTACAGTTATCACTTTATTACAGTTATCATTATGTTACAGTTATCACTTTATTACAATTATCACTATATTACAGTTATCACTTTATTTCAGTTATCACTATATTACAGTTATCACAATATTACAGTTATCATTATGTTACAGTTATCACTTTATTACAATTATCACTATGTTTCAATTATCACTTTATTTCAGTTAACACTATATTACAATTATCACTATATTACAATTATCATTTTATTACAGTTATCACAATATTACAGTTAGCACTTTATTACAGTTATCACTATGTTAGAATTATCACTATATTACAATTATCACTTTATTACAGTTATCACTATGTTACAGTTATCACTATATTACAGTTATCACTATGTTAGAATTATCACTATATTACAATTATCACTTTATTACAGTTATCACTATGTTAGAATTATCACTGTGTTACAATTATCACTTTATTACATTCATCACTATATTATAATTATCACTTTATTACAGTTATCACTATAGTATAATTATCACTATATTACAGTTATCACTTTATTACAGTTATCACTTTATTACAGTTATCACTATGTTACAGTTATCACTTTATTACAGTTATCACTATATTGCAGTTATCACTTTATTGCAGTTATCACTATGTTACAGTTATCACTTTATATTGATATTACTATATTACAGTTATCACTTTATTACAGTTATCACTTTATTACAGTTATCACTATGTTACAGTTATCACTTTATTACAGTTATCACTATATTACAGTTATCACTATGTTAGAATTATCACTATATTACAATTATCACTTTATTACAGTTATCACTATGTTACAGTTATCACTATATTACAGTTATCACTATGTTAGAATTATCACTATATTACAATTATCACTTTATTACAGTTATCACTATGTTAGAATTATCACTGTGTTACAATTATCACTTTATTACATTCATCACTATATTATAATTATCACTTTATTACAGTTATCACTGTAGTATAATTATCACTTTATTACAGTTATCACTATATTACAGTTATCACTTTATTGCAGTTATCACTATATTACAGTTATCACTTTATTACAGTTATCACTTTATTACAGTTATCACTATATTACAGTTATCACTTTATTACAGTTATCATTATGTTACAGTTATCACTTTATTATAATTATCACTATATTACAGTTATCACTTTATTTCAGTTATCACTATGTTTCCATTATCACTATATTACAGTTATCACTTTGTTAGAATTATCACTATATTACAATTATCACTTTATTACAGTTATCACTATGTTAGAATTATCACTTTATTACAGTTATCACTATATTACAGTTATCACTTTATTACAGTTATCACTATATTACAGTTATCACTTTATTACAATTATCACTATATTACAGCTATCGCTTTATTTCAATTATCACTATATTACAGTTATCACTTTGTTAGAATTATCACTATATTACAATTGTCACTTTATTACAGTTATCACTATGTTACAGTTATCACTTTATTACAGTTATCACTATGTTAGAATTATCACTATATTACAATTATCACTTTATTACAGTTATCACTATGTTAGAATTATCACTGTGTTACAATTATCACTTTATTACATTTATCACTATATTATAATTATCACTTTATTACAGTTATCACTATATTATAATTATCACTTTATTCCAGTTATCACTATATTACAGTTATCACTTTATTACAGTTATCACGATATTACAGTTATCACTTTATTACAGTTATCACTATGTTACAGTTATCACTTTATTACAGTTATCACTATGTTACAGTTATCACTTTATTACAGTTATCACTATATTGCAGTTATCACTATGTTACAGTTATCACTTTATATTGATATTACTATGTTACAGTTATCACTATATTACAGTTATCACTTTATTACAGTTATCACTATATTACAGTTATCACTTTATTACAGTTATCACTATATTACAGTTATCACTTTATTACAGTTATCATTATGTTACAGTTATCACTTTATTACAATTATCACTATATTACAGTTATCACTTTATTACAGTTATCACTATGTTACAGTTATCACTTTATATTGATATTACTATATTACAGTTATCACTTTATTTCAGTTATCACTATATTACAGTTATCACAATATTACAGTTATCATTATGTTACAGTTATCACTTTATTACAATTATCACTATGTTTCAATTATCACTTTATTTCAGTTAACACTATATTACAATTATCACTATATTACAATTATCATTTTATTACAGTTATCACAATATTACAGTTAGCACTTTATTACAGTTATCACTATGTTAGAATTATCACTATATTACAATTATCACTTTATTACAGTTATCACTATGTTACAGTTATCACTATATTACAGTTATCACTATGTTAGAATTATCACTATATTACAATTATCACTTTATTACAGTTATCACTATGTTAGAATTATCACTGTGTTACAATTATCACTTTATTACATTCATCACTATATTATAATTATCACTTTATTACAGTTATCACTATAGTATAATTATCACTATATTACAGTTATCACTTTATTACAGTTATCACTTTATTACAGTTATCACTATGTTACAGTTATCACTTTATTACAGTTATCACTATATTGCAGTTATCACTTTATTGCAGTTATCACTATGTTACAGTTATCACTTTATATTGATATTACTATATTACAGTTATCACTTTATTACAGTTATCACTTTATTACAGTTATCACTATGTTACAGTTATCACTTTATTACAGTTATCACTATATTACAGTTATCACTATGTTAGAATTATCACTATATTACAATTATCACTTTATTACAGTTATCACTATGTTACAGTTATCACTATATTACAGTTATCACTATGTTAGAATTATCACTATATTACAATTATCACTTTATTACAGTTATCACTATGTTAGAATTATCACTGTGTTACAATTATCACTTTATTACATTCATCACTATATTATAATTATCACTTTATTACAGTTATCACTGTAGTATAATTATCACTTTATTACAGTTATCACTATATTACAGTTATCACTTTATTGCAGTTATCACTATATTACAGTTATCACTTTATTACAGTTATCACTTTATTACAGTTATCACTATATTACAGTTATCACTTTATTACAGTTATCATTATGTTACAGTTATCACTTTATTATAATTATCACTATATTACAGTTATCACTTTATTTCAGTTATCACTATGTTTCCATTATCACTATATTACAGTTATCACTTTGTTAGAATTATCACTATATTACAATTATCACTTTATTACAGTTATCACTATGTTAGAATTATCACTTTATTACAGTTATCACTATATTACAGTTATCACTTTATTACAGTTATCACTATATTACAGTTATCACTTTATTACAATTATCACTATATTACAGCTATCGCTTTATTTCAATTATCACTATATTACAGTTATCACTTTGTTAGAATTATCACTATATTACAATTGTCACTTTATTACAGTTATCACTATGTTACAGTTATCACTTTATTACAGTTATCACTATGTTAGAATTATCACTATATTACAATTATCACTTTATTACAGTTATCACTATGTTAGAATTATCACTGTGTTACAATTATCACTTTATTACATTTATCACTATATTATAATTATCACTTTATTACAGTTATCACTATATTATAATTATCACTTTATTCCAGTTATCACTATATTACAGTTATCACTTTATTACAGTTATCACGATATTACAGTTATCACTTTATTACAGTTATCACTATGTTACAGTTATCACTTTATTACAGTTATCACTATGTTACAGTTATCACTTTATTACAGTTATCACTATATTGCAGTTATCACTATGTTACAGTTATCACTTTATATTGATATTACTATGTTACAGTTATCACTATATTACAGTTATCACTTTATTACAGTTATCACTATATTACAGTTATCACTTTATTACAGTTATCACTATATTACAGTTATCACTTTATTACAGTTATCATTATGTTACAGTTATCACTTTATTACAATTATCACTATATTACAGTTATCACTTTATTACAGTTATCACTATGTTACAGTTATCACTTTATATTGATATTACTATATTACAGTTATCACTTTATTACAGTTATCACTTTATTACAGTTATCACTATATTACAGTTATCACTATGTTACAGTTATCACTTTATATTGATATTACTATATTACAGTTATCACTATATTACAGTTATCACTTTATTACAGTTATCACTATATTACAGTTATCACTTTATTACAGTTATCACTTTATTACAGTTATCACTATATTACAGTTATCACTTTATTACAGTTATCATTATGTTACAGTTATCACTTTATTACAATTATCACTATATTACAGTTATCACTTTATTTCAGTTATCACTATGTTTCAATTATCACTTTATTTCAGTTAACACTATATTACAATTATCACTATATTACAATTATCATTTTATTACAGTTATCACAATATTACAGTTAGCACTTTATTACAGTTATCACTATGTTAGAATTATCACTATATTACAATTATCACTTTAATACAGTTATCACTATGTTACAGTTATCACTATATTACAGTTATCACTATGTTAGAATTATCACTATATTACAATTATCACTTTATTACAGTTATCACTATGTTAGAATTATCACTGTGTTACAATTATCACTTTATTACATTCATCACTATATTATAATTATCACTTTATTACAGTTATCACTATAGTATAATTATCACTTTATTACAGTTATCACTATATTACAGTTATCACTTTATTACAGTTATCACTTTATTACAGTTATCACTATATTGCAGTTATCACTTTATTGCAGTTATCACTATGTTACAGTTATCACTTTATATTGATATTACTATATTACAGTTATCACTTTATTACAGTTATCACTTTATTACAGTTATCACTATATTACAGTTATCACTATGTTAGAATTATCACTATATTACAATTATCACTTTATTACAGTTATCACTATGTTACAGTTATCACTATATTACAGTTATCACTATGTTAGAATTATCACTATATTACAATTATCACTTTATTACAGTTATCACTATGTTAGAATTATCACTGTGTTACAATTATCACTTTATTACATTCATCACTATATTATAATTATCACTTTATTACAGTTATCACTGTAGTATAATTATCACTTTATTGCAGTTATCACTATATTACAGTTATCACTATATTACAGTTATCACTTTATTACAGTTATCACTTTATTACAGTTATCACTATATTACAGTTATGACTTTATTACAGTTATCATTATGTTACAGTTATCACTTTATTATAATTATCACTATATTACAGTTATCACTTTATTTCAGTTATCACTATATTACAGTTATCACAATATTACAGTTATCACTATGTTTCAATTATCACTTTATTACAGTTATCACTTTGTTAGAATTATCACTATATTACAATTGTCACTTTATTACAGTTATCACTATGTTACAGTTATCACTTTATTACAGTTATCACTATGTTAGAATTATCACTATATTACAATTATCACTTTATTACAGTTATCACTATGTTAGAATTATCACTGTGTTACAATTATCACTTTATTACATTTATCACTATATTATAATTATCACTTTATTACAGTTATCACTATATTATAATTATCACTTTATTCCAGTTATCACTATATTACAGTTATCACTTTATTACAGTTATCACGATATTACAGTTATCACTTTATTACAGTTATCACTATGTTACAGTTATCACTTTATTACAGTTATCACTTTATTACAGTTATCACTATATTGCAGTTATCACTATGTTACAGTTATCACTTTATATTGATATTACTATGTTACAGTTATCACTATATTACAGTTATCACTTTATTACAGTTATCACTATATTACAGTTATCACTTTATTACAGTTATCACTTTATTACAGTTATCACTATATTACAGTTATCACTTTATTACAGTTATCATTATGTTACAGTTATCACTTTATTACAATTATCACTATATTACAGTTATCACTTTATTACAGTTATCACTATGTTACAGTTATCACTTTATATTGATATTACTATATTACAGTTATCACTTTATTACAGTTATCACTTTATTACAGTTATCACTATATTACAGTTATCACTATGTTACAGTTATCACTTTATATTGATATTACTATATTACAGTTATCACTATATTACAGTTATCACTTTATTACAGTTATCACTATATTACAGTTATCACTTTATTACAGTTATCATTATGTTACAGTTATCACTTTATTACAATTATCACTATATTACAGTTATCACTTTATTTCAGTTATCACTATATTACAATTATCACTATATTACAATTATCATTTTATTACAGTTATCACAATATTACAGTTAGCACTTTATTACAGTTATCACTATGTTAGAATTATCACTATATTACAATTATCACTTTATTACAGTTATCACTATGTTACAGTTATCACTATATTACAGTTATCACTATGTTAGAATTATCACTGTGTTACAATTATCACTTTATTACATTCATCACTATATTATAATTATCACTTTATTACAGTTATCACTATATTATAATTATCACTTTATTACAGTTATCACTATATTACAGTTATCACTTTATTACAGTTATCACTTTATTACAGTTATCACTATAATGCAGTTATCACTTTATTGCAGTTATCACTATGTTACAGTTATCACTTTATATTGATATTACTATATTACAGTTATCACTTTATTACAGTTATCACTTTATTACAGTTATCACTATATTACAGTTATCACTATGTTAGAATTATCACTATATTACAATTATCACTTTATTACAGTTATCACTATGTTACAGTTATCACTATATTACAGTTATCACTATGTTAGAATTATCACTATATTACAATTATCACTTTATTACAGTTATCACTATGTTAGAATTATCACTGTGTTACAATTATCACTTTATTACATTCATCACTATATTATAATTATCACTTTATTACAGTTATCACTGTAGTATAATTATCACTTTATTACAGTTATCACTATATTACAGTTATCACTTTATTGCAGTTATCACTATATTACAGTTATCACTTTATTACAGTTATCACTTTATTACAGTTATCACTATATTACAGTTATGACTTTATTACAGTTATCATTATGTTACAGTTATCACTTTATTATAATTATCACTATATTACAGTTATCACTTTATTTCAGTTATCACTATATTACAGTTATCACAATATTACAGTTATCACTATGTTTCAATTATCACTTTATTACAGTTATCACTTTGTTAGAATTATCACTATATTACAATTATCACTTTATTACAGTTATCACTATATTACAGTTATCACTATATTACAGTTATCACTATGTTTCCATTATCACTTTATTACAGTTATCACTTTGTTAGAATTATCACTATATTACAATTATCACTTTATTACAGTTATCACTATGTTACAGTTATCACTATGTTAGAATTATCACTATATTACAATTATCACTTTATTACAGTTATCACTATGTTAGAATTATCACTGTGTTACAATTATCACTTTATTACATTTATCACTATATTATAATTATCACTTTATTACAGTTATCACTATATTATAATTATCACTTTATTACAGTTATCACTATATTACAGTTATCACTTTATTACAGTTATCACGATATTACAGTTATCACGATATTACAGTTATCACTATATTACAGTTATCACTATGTTACAGTTATCACTATGTTTCCATTATCACTTTATTACAGTTATCACTTTGTTAGAATTATCACTATATTACAGTTATCACTATGTTAGAATTATCACTATATTACAATTATCACTTTATTACAGTTATCACTATGTTACAGTTATCACTATATTACAGTTATCACTATGTTAGAATTATCACTATATTACAATTATCACTTTATTACAGTTATCACTATGTTAGAATTATCACTGTGTTACAATTATCACTTTATTACATTTATCACTATATTATAATTATCACTTTATTACAGTTATCACTATATTATAATTATCACTTTATTCCAGTTATCACTATATTACAGTTATCACTTCATTACAGTTATCACGATATTACAGTTATCACTTTATTACAGTTATCACTATGTTACAGTTATCACTTTATTACAGTTATCACTTTATTACAGTTATCACTATATTGCAGTTATCACTTTATTACAGTTATCACTATGTTACAGTTATCACTTTATATTGATATTACTATATTACAGTTATCACTTTATTACAGTTATCACTTTATTACAGTTATCACTATGTTACAGTTATCACTTTATTACAGTTATCACTTTATTACAGTTATCACTATATTACAGTTATCACTATGTTACAGTTATCACTTTATATTGATATTACTATATTACAGTTATCACTATATTACAGTTATCACTTTATTACAGTTATCACTATATTACAGTTATCACTTTATTACAGTTATCACTTTATTACAGTTATCACTATATTACAGTTATCATTATGTTACAGTTATCACTTTATTACAATTATCACTATATTACAGTTATCACTTTATTTCAGTTATCACTATATTACAGTTATCACAATATTACAGTTATCACTTTATTACAGTTATCACTTTATTACAGTTATCACTATATTGCAGTTATCACTTTATTACAGTTATCACTATGTTACAGTTATCACTTTATATTGATATTACTATATTACAGTTATCACTTTATTACAGTTATCACTTTATTACAGTTATCACTATGTTACAGTTATCACTTTATTACAGTTATCACTTTATTACAGTTATCACTATGTTACAGTTATCACTTTATATTGATATTACTGTATTACAGTTATCACTATATTACAGTTATTACTATGTTACAGTTATCACTTTATTACAGTTATCACTATGTTACAGTTATCACTTTATTTCAGTTAACACTATATTACAATTATCACTATATTACAATTATCATTTTATTACAGTTATCACAATATTACAGTTAGCACTTTATTACAGTTATCACTATGTTAGAATTATCACTATATTACAATTATCACTTTATTACAGTTATCACTATGTTACAGTTATCATTATATTACAGTTATCACTATGTTAGAATTATCACTATATTACAATTATCACTTTATTACAGTTATCACTATGTTAGAATTATCACTGTGTTAGAATTATCACTTTATTACATTCATCACTATATTATAATTATCACTTTATTACAGTTATCACTATAGTATAATTATCACTTTATTACAGTTATCACTATATTACAGTTATCACTTTATTACAGTTATCACTTTATTACAGTTATCACTATGTTACAGTTATCACTTTATTACAGTTATCACTTTATTACAGTTATCACTATATTGCAGTTATCACTTTATTACAGTTATCACTATGTTACAGTTATCACTTTATATTGATATTACTATATTACAGTTATCACTTTATTACAGTTATCACTTTATTACAGTTATCACTATGTTACAGTTATCACTTTATTACAGTTATCACTATATTACAGTTATCACTATGTTAGAATTATCACTATATTACAATTATCACTTTATTACAGTTATCACTATGTTAGAATTATCACTATATTACAATTATCACTTTATTACAGTTATCACTATGTTAGAATTATCACTGTGTTACAATTATCACTTTATTACATTCATCACTATATTATAATTATCACTTTATTACAGTTATCACTGTAGTATAATTATCACTTTATTACAGTTATCACTATATTACAGTTATCACTTTATTGCAGTTATCACTATATTACAGTTATCACTATATTACAGTTATCACTTTATTACAGTTATCACTTTATTACAGTTATCACTTTATTACAGTTATCATTATGTTACAGTTATCACTTTATTACAATTATCACTATATTACAGTTATCACTTTATTTCAGTTATCACTATATTACAGTTATCACAATATTACAGTTATCACTATGTTTCAATTATCACTTTATTACAGTTATCACTTTGTTAGAATTATCACTATATTACAATTATCACTTTATTACAGTTATCACTATGTTACAGTTATCACTATGTTAGAATTATCACTATATTACAATTATCACTTTATTACAGTTATCACTATGTTAGAATTATCACTGTGTTACAATTATCACTTTATTACATTTATCACTATATTATAATTATCACTTTATTACAGTTATCACTATATTATAATTATCACTTTATTACAGTTATCACTATATTACAGTTATCACTTTATTACAGTTATCACGATATTACAGTTATCACTATATTACAGTTATCACTTTATTACAGTTATCACTATATTACAGTTATCACTTTATTACAATTATCACTATATTACAGTTATCACTATATTACAGTTATCACTTTATTTCAGTTATCACTATATTACAGTTATCACTTTGTTAGAATTATCACTATATTACAATTATCACTTTATTACAGTTATCACTATATTACAGTTATCACTTTATTACAATTATCACTATATTACAGTTATCACTATATTACAGTTATCACTATGTTTCCATTATCACTTTATTACAGTTATCACTTTGTTAGAATTATCACTATATTACAATTATCACTTTATTACAGTTATCACTATGTTACAGTTATCACTATATTACAGTTATCACTATGTTAGAATTATCACTATATTACAATTATCACTTTATTACAGTTATCACTATGTTAGAATTATCACTGTGTTACAATTATCACTTTATTACATTTATCACTATATTATAATTGTCACTTTATTACAGTTATCACTATATTATAATTATCACTTTATTCCAGTTATCACTATATTACAGTTATCACTTTATTACAGTTATCACGATATTACAGTTATCACTTTATTACAGTTATCACTATGTTACAGTTATCACTTTATTACAGTTATCACTTTATTACAGTTATCACTATGTTACAGTTATCACTTTATATTGATATTACTATATTACAGTTATCACTTTATTACAGTTATCACTTTATTACAGTTATCACTATGTTACAGTTATCACTTTATTACAGTTATCACTTTATTACAGTTATCACTATATTACAGTTATCACTATGTTACAGTTATCACTTTATATTGATATTACTATATTACAGTTATCACTATATTACAGTTATCACTTTATTACAGTTATCACTTTATTACAGTTATCACTTTATTACAGTTATCACTATATTACAGTTATCACTTTATTACAGTTATCACTATATTACAGTTATCACTTTATTTCAGTTATCACTATATTACAGTTATCACAATATTACAGTTATCACTATGTTTCCATTATCACTTTATTACAGTTATCACTTTGTTAGAATTATCACTATATTACAATTATCACTTTATATTGATATTACTATATTACAGTTATCACTATGTTACAGTTATCACTTTATTACAGTTATCACTTTATTACAGTTATCACTATGTTACAGTTATCACTTTATATTGATATTACTATATTACAGTTATCACTTTATTACAGTTATCACTTTATTACAGTTATCACTATGTTACAGTTATCACTTTATTACAGTTATCACTTTATTACAGTTATCACTATATTACAGTTATCACTATGTTACAGTTATCACTTTATATTGATATTACTATATTACAGTTATCACTTTATTACAGTTATCACTTTATTACAGTTATCACTTTATTACAGTTATCACTATATTACAGTTATCACTTTATTACAGTTATCACTATATTACAGTTATCACTTTATTTCAGTTATCACTATATTACAGTTATCACAATATTACAGTTATCACTATGTTTCCATTATCACTTTATTACAGTTATCACTTTGTTAGAATTATCACTATATTACAATTATCACTTTATTACAGTTATCACTATGTTACAGTTATCACTATATTACAGTTATCACTATGTTAGAATTATCACTATATTACAATTATCATTTTATTACAGTTATCACAATATTACAGTTAGCACTTTATTACAGTTATCACTATGTTAGAATTATCACTATATTACAATTATCACTTTATTACAGTTATCACTATGTTACAGTTATCACTATATTACAGTTATCACTATGTTAGAATTATCACTATATTACAATTATCACTTTATTACAGTTATCACTATGTTAGAATTATCACTGTGTTACAATTATCACTTTATTACATTCATCACTATATTATAATTATCACTTTGTTACAGTTATCACTGTAGTATAATTATCACTTTATTACAGTTATCACTATATTACAGTTATCACTTTATTGCAGTTATCACTGTATTACAGTTATCACTTTATTACAGTTATCACTATATTACAGTTATCACTTTATTACAGTTATCATTATGTTACAGTTATCACTTTATTACAATTATCACTATGTTATAGTTATCACTTTATTTCAGTTATCACTATATTACAGTTATCACAATATTACAGTTATCACTATGTTTCAATTATCACTATATTACAGTTATCACTATGTTACAGTTATCACTATATTACAGTTATCACTATATTACAGTTATCACTATGTTTCCATTATCACTTTATTACAGTTATCACTTTGTTAGAATTATCACTATATTACAATTATCACTTTATTACAGTTATCACTATGTTACAGTTATCACTATATTACAGTTATCACTATGTTAGAATTATCACTATATTACAATTATCACTTTATTACAGTTATCACTATGTTAGAATTATCACTGTGTTACAATTATCACTTTATTACATTTATCACTATATTATAATTATCACTTTATTACAGTTATCACTATATTATAATTATCACTTTATTACATTTATCACTATATTATAATTATCACTTTATTACAGTTATCACTATATTATAATTATCACTTTATTACAGTTATCACTATATTACAGTTATCACTTTATTACAGTTATCACGATATTACAGTTATCACTATATTACAGTTATCACTTTATTACAGTTATCACGATATTACAGTTATCACTATATTACAGTTATCACTATATTACAGTTATCACTTTATTTCAGTTATCACGATATTACAGTTATCACTATATTACAATTATCACTTTATTACAGTTATCACTATGTTACAGTTATCACTATATTACAGTTATCACTATGTTAGAATTATCACTATATTACAATTATCATTTTATTACAGTTATCACAATATTACAGTTAGCACTTTATTACAGTTATCACTATGTTAGAATTATCACTATATTACAATTATCACTTTATTACAGTTATCACTATGTTACAGTTATCACTATATTACAGTTATCACTATGTTAGAATTATCACTATATTACAATTATCACTTTATTACAGTTATCACTATGTTAGAATTATCACTGTGTTACAATTATCACTTTATTACATTCATCACTATATTATAATTATCACTTTGTTACAGTTATCACTGTAGTATAATTATCACTTTATTACAGTTATCACTATATTACAGTTATCACTTTATTGCAGTTATCACTATATTACAGTTATCACTTTATTACAGTTATCATTATGTTACAGTTATCACTTTATTACAATTATCACTATGTTATAGTTATCACTTTATTTCAGTTATCACTATATTACAGTTATCACAATATTTCAGTTATCACTATATTACAGTTATCACTTTATTGCAGTTATCACTATATTACAGTTATCACTATATTACAGTTATCACTTTATTACAGTTATCACTATATTACAGTTATCACTTTATTACAGTTATCACTATGTTACAGTTATCACTTTATTACAATTATCACTATATTACAGTTATCACTTTATTTCAGTTATGTCTATATTACAGTTATCACTATGTTTCAATTATCACTTTATTACAGTTATCACTTTGTTACAGTTATCACTATGCTACTGTTATCACTTTGCTATAGTTATCAGTTTATTACAGTTGTCACCATGTTGCAGTTATCACTATATTACAATTATCACTATGTTACAGTTTTCACTTTGTTACAGTTATCAGTTTATTACTGTTATCACTATGTTCGATTTTTCACTATATTACAGTTATCACTATGTTACAATTATCACTTTGTTACAGTTATCAGTTTATTACAGTTATCACTTTGTTACAGTTATCACTATATTACTTTTATCAATATGTTACAGTTATCACTATATTACTTTTATCAATATGTTACAGTTATCACTTTATTCCAGTTTTGAATCCAGCTCTCTTGCTTTTGTTTACATTGAACGTGGAACATGAGAAAAGATAAATGGCCCTAATCAATGCAATTAGAATATCAAAAGCAAGCCACATCCACCGATGTAGTGCGCAGCCTTTATCTGAAATCCAATATAATTAATTGCAGAGGCGAGTATGTGATTTCGCCCTGAAAATCTATGCGATTGATTTTTGGTACAAATTATTCCACACTACAAATGAGCCTGAAGAAGCAAGCGATTTATTGGCCTATAACTGTCAATGCAATAATGCACGCTCTTATTAAAAAAAAATGTATTGGCCCTTTTCTGAGAAGCTGAGTTGCTTTGAAAAGTACATTAAGGACTTTTAACTATAAAAATTTGTCCAAAAGCAGTATGTAGAGGCTTGTAACGGATATCAAGGCCATCATTTTCATATCACAAAGAAACCACAACAAAAAATGTGAAACCAGAACTTAAGTGCATTCCTCTGTGCATTTTCTAAAATGCTGAAAAGCTGTTCAGATCAATGACTAAATTTTATCGGAAGTAACACAAGCACTTAATTCATAATAATTCCGCTGAGATTCTTTTATTATGTACGGTTGACTACTGAGAGGATCTCTTCAAAAAGCTTTCTCTGTGTTTTTTTCTTTTCCCCAAACCAGCTGCATATCCAGATGTGGGGAATGGATGCCTGTTCAAATTCAGACGCAATAAATCTCACCACAGAATGACCACGTGCTCTTCACCTGCAAGCCCAACATTTTATTCTCCATTATAACACTGCCAAATGAAGCATTGATTCATTTTCCAAAGATCCTAATGGACCTTGGGAAGAAAAAAAAATAGCAACTCAAACTTGTATAAGTAATTAAACTCGCTACCTTGATACAAGACTTTGTTTAAAATATTCATTAGTCTTTAATTAGCTTATCATTAATTAAGCGACTTTCTTTCTGATTAAGGTAGGTTGGCAAAGTTTTTTTTCCCCCAAATCCAAAAATTCCATTGCAACATTCTATTCTACCTGCAGATTATAAACAAGAGCAAAGCAATGTTCAGGTGTCCCTATTCGTGTAAGTGTGATCTCCTTGACTGGTTTCAATCGCCTGAGGGGGTTTGGTGAGGCATTTGTCAGTGTATTTTTCCCTTATTGGCCCTGGCTCTTTCTCTATATTTTTGCCTTTCCCAGCAAATTACATGGCTGTGGCTGTGGAGGCCGGTCGGGGCAGGGGGTGGCGGCGGTGGGCGGGGGGGGGGAGGGGTGGGTGTTGGGGGCGGTGGGTTGGAGGGAGGAAGTATTTATTCATGGTGCTCCAGCCATCATGAGTGTGATGCAGGCATGATGGACCAGCTGGTCTTTTCCTACCCTTCAATTATGTGTGGTTCATTTTTAGCTGATATTGTTAACAGATCCCCCTCCTCAGGTACTGTCTCCCTCCGCTTCCAATCTGCTGTCATCAACCCCCTCCTCAAAAAACGCTCCTTAGACCCCTATGTCCTTGTAAACTACCACCCCATCTCCAACCTCCCTTTCTTCTCCAAAAGACCATGGTTATTCAAGGGCAATTTGAATCTTTCGGGTCAATTAGGGTTAGAGGGTGGGAATAATGGAATCAATATGGGTAGGGGGAGGATGGGAAGGAGGAGGCAGATAGCAAGGGGAAAGGAGTCAAAAAGGAGAGGGAGGGGGAGAAGGGAAGCAGTCAAGGGATTAAAGAAAGGAAAGGAGGCAGGGATGGGGGCAGGGAGGTGGTGGAATAGGGAGGAAGGGGGACGAGGATGGGAAGGAGGAAAGTGTGAGGAAAGGGAAATGGAGAAGGAAGAAGTAGACGGTACAGAAATTCACTCCATGTGAAGGGTAGCGGTTGCCAATAACTGGAAAATTCACCCAGTGGGAGGTGGGGGGTGGGCGGGGTGGGGGGGGGCTGGAATGCTGAGAAAGGGGAATTCAGATCAGCAGGGGTGGTGGGATGGAGGCATGGGACAGCTACCAGTCAGTGGGGGAGGAGTGGGGGGAGGCGCTGTGAATGGGAAATGCAATCGCTGGAGGGTTACTGTAAAAGAGCAAATGAGGGTAGGGTCGTAGTACATTCTGGAGGGTGCAGGGTGGATGGGGGTGGGGGGGTGGGGTGGAACTGCAGCCTGAGAGGGGTTGGTGGGATAAGGATTGGCAGCTCCCTGTGCGGGTTGACAGGGGAGATGCAGCTGACATCTAACATAATCACTGCCCATTTGGACTCTGTCTTCCAGCCATTGTCTGCCACTGCCCGGGGAGCTGAGCACTTGCTCATCGGTGATGGGGGGCCCCCCCGAAAATGTGATCAGTGAGGGAGGGGCAGAGGCTGAAAATGTTGCTCTGGCGGAGTGGGATTGGTGGGCAAATATTTCCTGCAGCCATCAGTATTAATTTCGGTTGCCATCTTTTCTGCTAAAAATGGACTTCTGCTGACATATTCTGCGATGCCACTTTCTATGCTTAGTTTGAGGATTCCCTTAATGTTCCATTTGGTCAATCATGCAACATTAACTGGTGTCCCAACCTTTCTAGTTCGTCACACACTGAAACACTGTCATCTACAGGTGCAGTACCATTGGAAATCTGAGACCATTCACTGTCCCGAGACTTGAGCGCATAATCCAGGCTGACACTCCAATGCAGTACTGAGTGAGCGCTGCACTGTCGGTGGTGCCATCTTTCAGATGAGACGTTAAACAGAGGCCCTGTCTTCCCTCTCAGGTGCATGTTAAAGATCCCTTGGCACAATTTCAAAGAAGAGCAGTGGAGTTCTCTCCGGTGTCTTGCATGAGCATTTGCCCCTCAACCAACACTTAAAAACAGATGATCTGGTCATTATCTCATTGCTGTTGTGGGAGCTTGCTATGCGCAAAATGACTGCTGCGTTTCCTAAAATACCACAGTGTCTACACTTCAAAAGTACTTCATTGGCTGTAAAATGCTTGGGGATGTCCTGAGGTCGTAAAAGGCGCTATATAAATGCAAGTTCTTTCTTTTAGTATATTAGAGATAGGGGAGGGATGAGTAAAGTGTTGGAGGAAGTAGCTGACACTTACACCAGGCGTGTACTATAGCTATGTCTTTTTTAATAATATTAAAGATAGCAAGATAGAGAACAGTTAAAATTAGCAATGATGGCAAATTTGGACCAATATTCTTTGAACAGGTTTTGAATCGCTTGCCTAACCTGAGGCTGTGACTCATGCACAGATGCTGGTGATCTCTTTCCACTTGGCTACCGATGTAAAAGATGTAGCTCTCACTGTTGCCATTTTCATGTTTATTCATTAGGGCCAGGCTGAGATTTGCTTCACTCGGCATCAAGTAAAATTGGATTTTATTTCAACCTCACCTTCTTTGCAGCCCACAAATCCACATCTCTGAGGGGGTGGGGTTTCTTTCGGATGGGACGTTAAACTGAGGCCCGTCTGCCCTCTCAGGTGGAGGTAAAAGATCCCGTAGCACTATTTTAAAGAAGAGATGGGGAATTCTCCTGGTGTCTTGACCAATATTTATCCCTCAACCAACATCACTAAAACAGATTATCTGGACGTTATCACATTGTTATTTGAGGGAGCTTGCTGTGCGCAAATTGGCTGCCGCGTTTCCTATGTTACAACACTGACTACACTTCAAAAGTATTTCATTGGCTGTAAAGCACTTTGGGACTTCCTGAGGTTGTAAACCGAGGCCCCGTCTGCCTTCACAGGTGGACATAAAAATATTCCATTGCCCAGGTGAATTGGAATCAAAAATTGGTAGGCAAAACAGTTGGAGGAGGAGATGCTTTGGGTACAGAGTAGACACATTCCCACGAGGAAAAAAGGAAGGGCATTCAAAGCCAGAACTCCCTGGGTGACTACAGGTATAGGGGGAGAAATTTGTTTTTGGGGCACCAACGTCGCCAGGCTGCTAATTTTAGCGCCCCGAAAAAGTTAGCACCCTGCGCCGTAAATTCAGTCGTCGTGCCCCAAGCTGGAGGTGGGGTACTACTGGAAGCGCTCCCCCTGCTTCCTGGGGCGCTACAAGTGAATATCACGGTGCTACGTGCAACAGTGCCACGCGCGTCGGCATGTAGCGCCGCGTAATTGCAGGCCACCCTCCCCTGATTAAAGGGGAGGGGTCTAATGGCCCTGCTGGACCACCGGGGAGCGGGGTGCTGGGAAAACAGCCCGGCACTCAAGAGGAGTGCTGGGCTGAGCGATCCCGGCCGGCACCCCTAGGAAATAAGGGGAAGGGGGCAGGTGCTGGCAGTCGGCCCAAAAAAATGGCCGCCCGACACCTGCCCTTTAAGTAGCGCCACGGCGGCTGCAAAAATGCCACCCTGACCCTGTCGGACATATCGTCCGATGATAGGTCAGGGGGCGCAACCTAAGGTTGCAGCCGGGGCGCGAGCGGGGCGCTGTGCACCGCGATGATGTCATCGCTGGCGGCGCAGCGCTGCGGGGCACTACCGGCTACCGCCGCTGTTAACCTCCCACTGAATTTCGCGGGAGGCGTTAGCGGCGCTGTGGCCGGGCGCTAGGGTCTTGCGCCCCGTTAGCGCCCCCCAGGGGTGCTAACGGGAGGCACAAAGCAACCCAATTTTTCCCCACATAGAGATGAAAATGAAGCAGAAAAAATGGCTTATGACAATTGTAAGGTTCATAATACAGTAGAAAACCAAGCAGAATATAGAAAGTACAGAGGAGATCTAAAAAAGGGAATGAGGGGTAAAGAGAGAGCATGAGAATAGATTAGTGACTAACATGGGGGAACCCAAAAGATGTTTTATAAGCATATAACTAGTAAAAGGGTAGTCAAAGGAAGGGTGGGGCCGATTCGGGAAATAAAGGAGAACTTCTTGGAGGCAGAGGGCATGGCTGAGGTCATAAATGAATACTTCGCATCGATCTTCACTAGAGAAGAGGATGCTGCCAATTTAGCAGTAAAGGAGGAGATAGTGGTCATATTGGACAGGATAAAATTAGATAAAGAGGAGGTGCTTAAAAAGTTGGCCATCCTCAAAGTAGAAAAGTCACCTGGTTCAGATGGGATGCATCCTAGCTTACTGAGGGAAGTAAGGGTGGAAATTGCAGAGGCTTTGGCCACAATTTTCCAATACTCCTTGGATATGTGGGTGGTGCCAGAGGACTGGATGATTGCAAATGTTACACCCCTGTTTAAAACAGTGGAGAGGGATAAACCCGACAACTATAGACCAGTCAGCCTAACATCGGTGGTGGGAAACTTTTGGAGACAATAATCAAGAATAAAATGAATTGGCATTTTGAAAAGTATGGGCTAATCAATAAAATTCAGCACGGATTTGTGAAAGGCAAATCGTGTTTGACTAACTTGATTGAATTCTTTGATGAAGTAATGGGGAGGGTTGGTGAGGGTTGTGCAGTTGATGTTGTGTATCTGGGCTTTCAAAAAGCACTTGGCAAAGTACCACATAATAGACTTGTTAGCAAAATTAAAGCCCATGGGATTAAAGAGACACCGCGGATACAAAATTGGCTAATGGACAGAAAGCAGAGAGTAGTGGTAAACGGTTGTTTTTCAGACTGGATGGAAGTATACAGGGGTCGGTATTAGGACTACTGCCTTTTTAATATATATTAATGACCTGGACTTGGGTATACAGGGAATCATTTCAAAGTTTTCTGATGACATGGAACTCGGAAATGTAATAAACAATGAGAAGGATTGTAACAGACTTCAGGAGGACATAGACAGGCTGGTGGAATGGGCAGACACATGGCAGATGAAATTTAACGCAGAGAAGTATGAAGTGATACATTTTGGTAGGAAGAATGAGGAGAGCCAATATAAACTAAACGGTACAATTTTAAAGAGGGTGCAGGAACAGAGAGACGTGGGGGTGTGCGTACACAAATCTTTGAAGGTGTTGAGAAGGCTGTTAAAAAAAAATATGGGATCCTTGGCTTTATAAATGGAGGCATAGAGTACAAAAGAAAGGAACATAAGAATTAGGAGCAGGAATAGGCCATGCGGCCCCTCGAGCCTGCTCCGCCATTCAATAAGATCACAGCTGATCTTTGACCTCAACTCCACTTCCCCGCCCGATCCCCATATCTCTTGAGTCCAAAAATGTATCTATCTCTGCCTTGAATATATTCAATCACTGAGCATCCACAGCCCTTTGGGGCAGAGAATTCCAAAGATTCACAACCCTCTGAGTGAAGAAATTTCTCCTCATCTCAGTCTTAAAAGGCGACCCCTTATCCTGAGACTATGCCCCCTAGTTCTAGACTCTCCAACCAGGGGAAACAATGGCCCAGAAATTAAACATCAATGGTTCCCGCGGGGGTAAGGATTCCCCGCGATATCGCACTCCGCGCCTACCTTTTTGTTTCGGGCCCACACGAACTTCAGTTTCAGGGCCTCTCCCCGTTGCCAGCGTGCAGTGCTTGCATGTCCAAGAGGCGCAATTAGTTTGTGCGAGCTCTGGGATCACGTGATTCAGTTAGAGCCAATGGCAGCACACCATCTTTCATTCATAGTTTTGACAGCAAGGGCTGTCAAAGCTATGAATACTACAAGCCCCCAAAAGAACAGCTAAACCTCAATTAAATTTTAAAAAAGCCATCACATTAATAAAATAACTATAGTTAAATAAATTAACCACTTTAAACAAAAATTAAATTTTTGAAAAAATTTAAAATCTTTTTAAAAGTTATAAAAATAAACTTACCTTTCTTTAAAGTCTCTAAAAAAGATAAACCTGTTGAAATTTTTTTTAAATAACACTTAATTAACTACTTACCTTGTTAAAAGGGGGTCCTACGCCTGCTTTCTTTATGTGTAAAATCTTCACCACTTACCTGCGCGTTCAAACCTGAAAAAAAAACTAAGTGCACTGCGTGCGCACAACCTGTAGTGCGCATGCGGTTCACTTAGGAACCGCCCCCTTTGCAATACACGAAGTGCCGGTTTCCCGCGCATGCGCAGTGCATGCAGGAAACCGGCAATTCGGGACCTAATACGCGAGAGTACACAGTGCGTACTCTCGCGTATTAGGTCTAATTTTCGGGCCATTCTCTCAGCATCTACCCTGTCAATCCCCCTCAGAATCTTATATGTTTCAATGAGATCACCTCTCATTCTTCTAAACTTCAGAGAGTATAGGCCCAATCTACTCAATCTCTCCTCATAGGGCAGCCCTCTCATCCCAGGGTTCAATCTAGAGAACCTTTGTTGCGCTGCCTCTAAGGCAAGTATATCCTTTCTTAGGTAAGGAGACCAAAACTGTGCAGAAAACAGGAAGTAATGATAAACGTTACTGTTTGCAAATTGGCTGCTGTGTTTCTTACATTACAACAGTAACTACACTTCAAAAGTACGTGATTTCTTCTAAAGTGCATTGGGACATCTTGAGGCTGTGAAAGGCACTATATAAATGCAAGTCTCTCTCTCGCTGTCTCTCACCTAGTAAAGCAAAGGAAAATCCAGCCCAATGACTCCAATTGGACTTTTTCAGTCAAGTACTCTCACGTTAATTGCTTTCTTTGTCCTCCCTCAACCCCCAAAAACGTGCTCACGTTCTGCATTATAGGAGTTACCATTGCCTCCAGGGCCTAGTGTGAAAATCATAAGAACATAAGAACATAAGAAATAGGAGCAGGAGTAGGCCAATCGGCCCTTCGAGCCTGCTCCGCCATTCAATAAGATCATGGCTGATCTGATCCTTACCTCAAATCTAAAGAACACAAGAAGTAGGAGCAGGACCCGGCCACTCAGCCCCTGGGCCCGCTATGCCACCCACAGGGCCTCGACCGATCCGAACTCAGCCTCATGTCCAATTTCCTGCCCGCTCCCCGTAACCCCTAATTCCATTTACTTCTAGGAAACTGTCTATTTCTGTTTTAAATTTATTTAATGATGTAGCTTCCACAGCTTCCTGGGGCAGCAAATTCCACAGACCTACTATCCTCTGAGTGAAGAAGTTTCTCCTCATCTCAGTTTTGAAAGAGCAGCCCCTTATTCTAAGATTATGCCCCCTAGTTCTAGTTTCAACCATCCTTGGGAACATCCTTACCGCATCCATAATTTGTTGTCTTATATGCATGGGGGTGCCAACCCTCCAGGATTGTCCTGGAGTCTTCAGGAATTGAAGTTTAATCTCCTGGACACTGCTGTGAGCAACCCAGGAGAAAAAACATAGGGAAATTATAAAATTATGTGCTTTATCTTTTTTCTTTGAACATTTTCATATATTGGTTATAAAAATATTGTAGATGGGAAAAAGACTGTTTGAGTGGGCAAGGCAGTTGGAGGCGGGAGGTCATGTGATGAAACCTCCAGGAAATTATCCAACCAGAGTTGGCAACGCACCGCAAATGTTGTTCATTCTACAGCTGTGTTATTGAACTGTTATATTGGCTAAGTGGCTTGTTAGCTACTTGAGAAATATTTAAGCATTATTATTACAGGTCTGTTGTGATTGGCTGTTTTAATTTCATTCCCACTGATAAAATTAAGTCCTGTGAAATTGTTTACTTCAGAACTGTGTGTTCCCAGAATTTCACGAGTGGGGGCGAATATTTCAAAGAAAAATCACAATTTTACCTAATGTAGCCCATTATTGTCACTGAAGTCAAGGACATTTCAAAATAGCACAAATACTTTAGGACGATCAGAAGCTTGTCGATGACTTAAACAACTCAACATAAAATATCTTTTCCTTTAAATTGTTATTCCTCCACCAATTTTCTCTCCTTTTTTTTCCCCGTTAAGGAACATTAGGAACAGAAGTAGGCCATTCAGCTCCTCAAGCCTGTTCCACCATTCAGTTAGATCATGGCTGATCTGTCCCTCAACTTTATTTACCCACCTTTTCTCTATGTCCCTCGATACCCTTACCTAACAAAAATCTATCCATCCCAGTCTTGAAAGCTCCAATTGTCCCCCAGCATCCACAAACTTTTGGGGGAGAGAGTTCCAGATTTCCTCTACCCTTTGTGTGAATAAATGCTTCCTGACATCACCCCTGAACGGCCTAACTCTAATGTTAAAATTATGTCCCCTTGTTCTTGATTCCCCCACCAGAGGAAATAGTTTCTCTGTATCTGCCCTATCGAATTCTTTTAAAATTCTAAACACCTCGATCAGATCACCTCTCGATCTTCTAAACTCGAGGGAATACAAGCCATGTTTATGCAACCTGTCCTCATAATTTAACCCTCTAAGCCCTGGTATCAATCTGGCGAATCTGCAGCTTGTTAATGGGATACCATTCCACAGGTGCTGATCACCTTCCGCTACCTTGCTCGCATGGCCATTTTTCATGTGTAAGCCTTGACAATGTGTATTGGCAGGCTATTTAATCAAGGGAGGATCATGGCTGAGTCTGATCCTGATCCCGCCCTTGGCCAAAGTCCACACAATTCCAGCCAGGGTGGCCAGATAACAATGGAGAGTGGGAACCCTAGCTGATTCTCTATTCCCTAGCCTAGGGAAAATGAGGCTAATTGCCACACCCTACCGATACCCAAGCTGATATCAGCCAACTTAGCGTAGACCGCGAATCAAACCCTGGGACCTTCTTTATCTGTGTACCTCAGCTACTCTCTGTATAATCTAGTTGTGCTATTAGAGGAGCCTACAAAAACTTCTGTGACAACCCTCCACTTCAGAAGTGGCCTGGGACCAGTGGCTGCCTCTTCCTCCTCCTTCATGGAAGCGCATATTGAAGCACTGGTGGCAGGGACAGATTAAACAGAACCCTTCATATGAGGTTGCCAACCCTCCAGGAATGTCTTGGAGACTCCAGGAATTAAAGATTAATCTCCTGTACACTGCCGCGAGCAACACCCGGAAGAAAAATCATCGGGCATTTAAAAAATAGTATGATAGCAAAATACTGCAGATGCTGGAAATCCGAAATAACAACAGAAAACGCTGGAAAAACTCAGCAGGCCAGGCAGCATCCGTGGAGAGAGAAACAGAGTTAACGTTTCAGGTCGAAGACCTTTCGTCAGAACTGGAAATAGCAGGAAATGAAATAGATTTAAGGCAAGGACAAAGCTGGGAAAAGGGGGCGGGGATGAAAGAACAAAAGGAGAGATTAAGAGACATTAAGAGACATTAAGAGATGATCAAGGCAAGAGGTGGTGTTAATGTGACAGGTTGAGGCTAAAAGAAGTGTGAAATGCACTGGCAGAAATGAAGGACAGCTGCCAGCTTCTAGGAGGGAAAAAAAGGGGGAGGGGCAAACAAAAGGGTGGATGAAAAAATAAAATATAAATGTGAAAGGGGCTGAGGTTATGATCTAAAATTGTTGAACTCGATATTGAGTCCAGAGGGCTGTAGCGTGCCTAAACGAAAGATGAGGTGCTGTTCCTCGAGCTTACGCTGCGCTTCCGTGGAACAGTGTAATAGGCCGAGGACGGTGAGGTCAGAGTGGGAGTGGAGAGGTGAATTAAAGTGACAGGTGACCGGGAGCTCGGGGTCCCCCTTACGGACTGAACGGAGGTGTTCCGCAAAGCGGTCACCCAATCTGCGTTTGGTCTCCCCAATGTAGAGGAGACCACATCGTGAGCAGCGAATACAGTATACTAAATTGCAGGAAGTACAAGTAAATCGCTGTTTCACCTGGAAGGGGTGTTTGGGGCCCTGGACAGTGGGAAGAGGGGAGGGAAAAGGGCATGTGTTGCATCTCCTGCGCTTGCACGGGAAGGTGCCGGGCAAAGGGGAAGGGGTGCTGGGGGTGGTAGAGGAGTGGACTAGGGTGTCGCGGAGGGAGTGGTCCCTGCGGAATGCTGAAAGGGGAGGTGAGGAGAAGATGCGTTTGGTGGTGGGATCACGCTGGAGGTGGCGGAAATGGCGGAGGATGATCCATTGAATGTGGAGACTGGTGGGGTGAAAGGTGAGGACAAGGGGAATTCTATCGTGGTTCCGGGAAGGAGGGGCAGGGGTGAGGGCAGAAGTGCGGGAGATAGAACGGACACGGTCGAGGGCCGTGTCAACCACGGTAGAGGGGAATCCTCGGTTGAGGAAAAAGGAAGACATGTCGGAAGCACTGGTATGGAAGGTGGCATCATCAGAGCAGATGCGGCGGAGACGGAGAAACTGGGAGAATGGAATAGAGTCCTTACAGGAGGCGGGGTGGGAGGAAGTGTAGTCCAGGTAGCTGTGGGAGTCAGTGGGCTTGTAGTGAATGTTAGTCAATAACCTATCCCCAGAGATGGAGACGGAGAAGTCGAGGAAGGGAAGGGAAGAGTCGGAGATGGACCATGTGAAGGTGAGGGAAGGGTGGAAATTGGAAGCATAGTGAATGAAATGTTCTAGTTCAGGGCGAGAGCAGGAGACGGCACCGATACAGTCATCAATGTACCGGAAAAAGAGGTAAGGGAGGGGACCCGAGTAGGACTGGAACAAAGAGTGTTCCACATATCCCACGAAAAGGCAGGCATAGCTAGGACCCATGCGGGTACCCATAGCAACACCTTTAATTTGGAGGAAATGGGTGGAGTCAAAGGAGAAGTTGTTCAATGTGAGAACAAGTTCAGCCAGGCGGAGGAGGGTGGTGGTGGATAGGGACTGTAAAATAGTATGTTTTTGTCATTTTCTTTTATTATTAGTTGTAAAAATATTGGAGATGGGACCACACCTTGAGTATTGTGTGCAGTTTTGGTCGCCTTATCTGAGGAAGGATGTTCTTGCCATGGAGGGAGTGCAGCGAAGATTCACCAGACTGATACCTGGGATGGCAGGAATGACGTATGAAGAGAGATTGGGTCGATTGGGCTTGTATTCGCTAGAGTTTAGAAGAATGAGAGGGGATCTCATTGAAACTTATAAAATTCTAACAGGACTAGACAGACTAGATGCAGGAAGGATGTTCCCGATGGCGGGGGCGTCCAGAACCAGGGGTCACAGTCTAAGGATAAGGGGTAAGCCATTTAGGACTGAGATGAGGAGGAATTTCTTCACCCAGAGAGTGGTGAACCTGTGGAATTCTCTACCACAGAAGACAGTTGAGTCCAATTCATTAAATATATTCAAGAAGGAGTTAGATATATTTCTTAAGGCTAAGGGGATCAAGGGATATGGGGAGATAGCAGGGATAGGGTACTGAATTTGGATGATCAGCCATGATCGCATTCACAGAAATCACAGAATCCCCACAGTGCAGATAGAGGCCATTTTGGCCCATCGAGCCTGCACCAACACATATCCCACCCTATCCCCGTAACCCCACGTATTTAATCCCCCCTAACACTAAGGGTCAATTTATCATAGCCAAATCAACCTAACCCGCACATCTTTGGACTGTGGGAGGAAACCGGAGCACCCGGAGGAAACCCACGCAGACACGGGGAGAATGTGCAAACTCCACACAGACAGTCACCTGAGTCCGGATTCGAACCCGGATCCCTGGCGCTGTGAGGCAACAGTGCTAACCACTATGCCACCGTGTTGCCCCATTGAATGGCGGAGCAGGCTCAAGGGGCCGAATGGCCTACTCCTGCTCCTATCTTCTATGTTTCTATGTTTAAAAGGGCAGTTTGACTGACAGCAATTTTCCCCCTAAATTTTTTTTGGGTGCGCAGTCCCCTTAACAGATTGCGTGACCTTCCGGAAGGTCAGTCTGTGACCGCCTCATCAGACTGCGGTTCGAATAAATCAAACTGCAGATTTCCGTTGCTCACCACATCCACATCATTCCATCCCTGTTGCAGGCCATATCACAGCACACAGCTGAAATGAGAGAGACCACAAAATAATCCAAACTGAATTAATAAATTTATCAATAATCAGTGAACACATATTTACACCAAAAATATTAACTATTCACACTTGTGCAATCCCTTGGTGTCTGTCGTTACTGTGCCTTTACCTACTCTGGTGCTCCTACGAAGTGTTAGCCCTGTGGCTGCAGCAGGGCGGGTGGAAGGCTGCTGAATGTCCATGCGGGAGACTTCAGATGGTCTTGCAGGATGCCCTCGACCAGCTCTGGGCCTGGAAGGCCCGGCTGTAGACTGCACCACCTCAGCATGGGTGGCGGCAGTCTGGGCTGGATGGGTGACAGGCAGCGACAAGGGCAATGGCGGAGTGGCAGTGGTGGGAACAGGAATGTCGTCATCCTGAGAGAGGACAGCAGGTTCCTGCTCCAATGACCCACTGCCACTCCCCCGAGGCAGAACCTCAGCATCCTTAGCAATCTGTTAGAGCACAGATTGCTGGCCTGCTGCAACACCATGAAAGCCCCGGTCGACGGTGGTAGACCCAGCCACGATGGCAGCAATCAGACTGCATGAGAGCAGTCTGAGATTGGATGCCACCAAGTATAGACTGCACTACAGCACTAAGACGTTGCATCGCTTCCGCCTGTGCTGCCAGATCGCCCATCACACGCGGCATCAGGTTTGGGTCGTCATCGTCTCTCTGGGAGTCTACCATCCTTTGCAGACTGGAAATGATGGGGTCCATGGTGTGCGTAGAGCCTTGTGCAATGTTGGAGGCAGACTCCTCCACGCTCCTACCCATTGCCGAAAGGCTCTTGGGCACCCTTGCCATTGCACCTATCACCTCCGTGTGCATGCCCATCACCCTTCTTCCAAAGGCCTCCCCATCGAGGTCCTCATCTGAGTCCTGTGCAGCAGAACTCATGCGCGAACTCGCCCTCCGGGGAACTGGCCCCCGAGATACCCTTTCCCCCTGGCCTTGCTGCAGCCCAGTTGTCCCCAGTGCATCACCCTGTGCAGATCCCGCTACTATACTAGCCTCTTAGGAATGTGTAGTGCCAGTATCTGAGCTGGTGCCTGCAGGTGAGACATGCAGTGACACGGTGTCTTCTTCCCACGGTGTCTTCTTCCTCCTCCTCTTCTCCTGCCTCGCTCTCAATGGTCCCCTCAGTGACAGGCTCCTCAGGTGCTTGCTGATTATCTGAAAGCATAAAGGCATAAGATTTGGGTTAAGGTGAGGGGAGGGGAGCAGGAAGGGAGAAATGCATGGAGACAGCATGATTAGCTGGAAAGCGCAAAATGCTTGTGGGGTGAGGGGGAAGTGGGATGTGAGAAGAAGGAGTAGGGATGAACATACTGTTGTTGTCCCCAAGGGGTTCAACTTCACCAGTGGCCACGGCACCCACCACCTGGTACCCAATAATGTGCAGCACTCGAGTCTCCAGCTCAGACAGTGGTTGGATATCGGCTTGTCCCCCGCCTGTGTGCTCCTGCTCCCTCCTGCTGTGCGCCACCTTGGCCTGCAAGAGAAAGGAAAGTGTGTGAGTGAGTGTGGAGCAATGTTTTTGGGTGATGTGCCTGCCATTGTTGAATAGCTGTCTATGTGCAAGGTGTCAGATGTGGGTGTGAGTGTTGCTAGATAGAGACTGTTGGTGGGTGAGTGCTGGTGGTGTGGTGCTTTGGGTACTGTGTGAACATTGTTGTACAGATGGTGTTATGTAGCATTTGTTGAAGCATTGACTCACCCTGACCACCCGAGTGAGGTCGTAAAATTTCTTCCTGCACTGTGTGTGGGTCCTGGGGACCACAGTGCTGCCCGAGACGTGCTGGGCTACCTCCCTCCATGTGGTGTGGAAGACTTGCGGCTAGGGCCTCCTGCCACTTGCTGGGTACAGCACAGCCCTCCGTCTCTCCACTGTGAAGACCAATGCCTCCAATGCCCCATCGCTGAATCTGCTGGCTCTCTCCCTGGGGCGTGGATGTGCCAGTGAGTCGTCTGGCTCCTTCTACTTGGCCTGCTTGTGCTTCCTGAGGCAGCTGCACAGCCAGCAATAATGAGAATGGGATTCTGCAGCATCAATGAACCTCCCCTTTAAGAACTGGAACTTGTGATTAGACTGCACCTGATATTGGTCAGCACTTCGAGTTTAACGCCACTGAGCTAGGCCATTAATGCTTGATTTAGTGCTCCAATCCTTTCTTTGTGCAATGAGACTGAATTTTGCGTGCAGTCTGAATCATGAGTGCCTGGCGCTCATTCTCAAACTATTCTAAAGTTAGTGCCCATTCTTGGGCTATAATGAATTTCTCCCCCAAAAGAGTCTGTTCCCTTGCTAATTGGCTGTGGGAAGGCAGTGGCGCCTGGAAGACGGACCAATGGTGGGTGTCTGGGGGCGGCAGGTCATGTGGTGAAATCTTGAGGAATACACCTAACCAGAGTTGGCAACCCTAGTCCGATCTTGTTGCTGCGCTGTCATGTCAATCTGGATAAATTTGCCAGCTCTCCTGAAAACTGCATCAGTCACCTGATGAATAAATGTCTGGTTGATTTTATCAGATCTCAAGTGCCTGCTCAAAATGAGCTGATGTAAAAATTGAGTATGGTTGTCACCTTCACAGCCATAGGCATATGACCTTTCCCTTTTGTTCTATCCCTGCGCCCCCTTTTTACTGGCTCTTCACTTGCTTAAAAGCCGTTCATCTCTTAACATCTTCCAATTCTGATGAAAGTTAATTGACCTGAAACATTGCCTCTGTTTCTCTCCAGCTACAAAAGCTGCCTGACCTGCTGAATGTGTCCAACATGTTCTGTTTTTATTTCAGATGGCCTTAGTCTTTGTACACTAGGGCGCACAGCTCTCCTATTGCTTCTTTGGTGTAGCGCACTCTTCTCATGCATTAAGATCTACCTAGGATCTCTGTGGCCTGTAAATTCTTTGTGGGGGAATCATATCTTGAAGGGCGCATCTTCCTCATATGTTATCTCACTCTCCTTTCCTTCATCCTCTCCTGCTTCTCCTTGGAGGAGAACAGAGGGGTGAAACTAGAGAGAAAAAAAACCTAACTATTTACATTTTGACCGCCATGTTCTTTCTCATTTGTAATATCCCTTGAGTACCCCACAAGGTTTGTTTCATAACTTTGTACTTTGTAATTGGCCAGATCAGCCATGATCTAATTGAATGGCGGAACAAACTCAAGGGGCTGAATGACTTACTCCTGTTCCTATATATATACTTGCAGTTGGCAAGATTTGAGCGTAGAGTGGCACTTCTTTGGACTTTTAAAAAATATTGTTACGTATTGTCTTAAGCTCAGGTGAAATAATTGTGTTATAAGTGGCGAGTAGCTACAGAAGATAGTCGGCATGCAGCTTGTTATGTTAATTAGTTCATTGGTTTTGTGGCTCAGAGTAAATTATGAATAATTAAGGTTTCCAGAATAAATCAACCAGAAATATATTAATTAAGGAGATGCAGTACATATATTTTCATTAGTCTGGAACATTGGGCGGAATTTTTTAATGCGTTGGCATCTATACCAGCGCACTACACATTTTAGTGTCTCAAAGCACTGATCAACTTAGTTCTATTTGTTGACTTGAACTGCTATTTTTCACTGCCAAGTAACTATTAATGAGCTAATCTGAATGTGTTTCCTGCGTGCTTTGTGTTACATGTTGAAGGTTTAGTCAGAGTATCATAATGGAAGTGACCTCATACAAGATGACACATAAAAGAAATTAATTTTCACCAATTGATTGGAAACTTCTCGTTGGTTTTATTTAAAAAATAAAACAGCAGCAGAATAAAATTTTGGCCAATATATCAAACCAATGGATGCCTGAGATAGCATGAACTATTTGTAAGTTATGATTTCTTTTGCTTGTGAAGAAAATGAATAAAACATTTTATGGTAATGTGTTCCTCCATTCAACAATCACCTTTTTTCTTGGTGAGAAGTGTACCACCCAGTGCCCTAACTTACCCCTTCTGACAAGGTCACTGACCTTCTCCTGGCACTGTATCCATGTGCATTGGATGGTACAGCTAGGGTTGACAACTCTGGTTGGGTGTATTTCTGAAGGTTTCATCATGTGACCTCCCGTCGCAAACCGTCCTGCCCCCACACTCCCACCATTGGTCCATCCACCGGGTGCACCACCTTCCCACGACCAATTAGAAGGCGAATAAACTCTTTGTTACCCAATTGGATTAATCTTGAGATTCAGTCAAACGGCCTTTGTTCCCCATCTCCAATATATTTACAACCAGTAAATGAAAATGTTCAAAGCAAATGAAAAAAACCTACAAATTTTTTTTACTGCCCCTATGATTTTTCTCCCGCGTTTGCTCGCAGCAGTTTCCTGGAGATTAATCTTCAATTCCTGGAGACTCCAGGCCAATCCTGACGGGTTGGCACCCCAAGGTACAGCCAGTGTTCAGATCCTCTACTGGCATGTATTGGGTCCAGTAACAAGAAGTTACATGGTTCGTTCTTGAGACCTCCTCGAGCCAAGCAGCTGTGTGCCACTCCAGCCTCTGCTGGTACAAAGGGGTGGGCACCTCTGGTGCACGTTTCCAGGCACAAGCATCCAACTCAACTATTTAACCGACCCCTTCCCAGCAATTTAGGACAGGCCTATGGCTTGAGTTCCACTCCACTGTGGTTCCGCTGGTCTTTACGAACCTGACATAGCCAGCAGACATGGATCCTGGAAAGTGCTGTCCCAGATTGGATATCCAGAAAAGTGTGTTACGAGACCATTAAGCCTCCCTTGCCAGTTTCGCCATTCAATTAGATCATGGCTGATCTGCACCTCAACTCCATTTACCTGCCTTTGATCCATATCTCTTGTTACGCTTATCTAATAAAAATCTATTGATCTCAGTCCTGAACATTTCCATTGCGCCCCAAGCATCCGCAGCCTGTTGGGGGGAGAGTTCCAGATTTCCACTACCCTTTGTGTGAAAAATTGTTTCCTGATTTCACTCCTAAATGATCGAGCTCTAATTTTAAGATTGTACCCCCTTGTTCTGGACTCCCCCATTAGAGGAAATAGTTTCTCTGTATCTACCCTATTCAATCCTTTTAGCACTTTAAACACCTCGCTCAGATCACCCCTTAATCTTCTAAACTCAAGCCAGGTTTATGCAACCTGTCCTCATAATTTAACCCTATAAGCCCTGGTATCATTCTAGTGAATCTGCGCTGATCCCCCTCCAAGACCAATATATGCTACCTGAGAAGTGGTGCCCAGAAGTGAACGTAGTACTCCATATGTGGTCTAACTAGAGCTTTATACAACTGAAGCATAACTTCCTCCCCATTCCATTAGCCTTTTTGATTATTTTTTGCACCTGTGCACTAGCTTTTAGTGATTTGTGTACATGGACACCTAAATCCCTTTGCTCCTCCACAGTTCCTAGTCCCTCGCCATTAAGAAAACATTCCGATTTGTCTTTTTCATATCCAAAGTGGATGAACTCACACTTCCCCACATTGAATCCCATCTGCCACAGTTTTTCCCGATCATTTAATCTGTCTATGTCTGTTTGCAACTTTCTGCTCCCATCCACACAACTTACTGTGCATCCTAACTTAGTGTCATCTGCAAACTTGGATATAAAACTCTCTATTCTTTCATGCAAATCATAGATATATATGGTGAAGTTGAGGCCTCAGTACAGATCCCAGGGAACACCACTGTCACATCCTGCCAATCAGAGAATGGTCCCTTTGTCCATACTCTGTCTCCAGTGCGGAAACACCGTGAATGATCTAAAACAGTTGGAAATGGTTCAGAGAGGGCACCCAGGTTCTCACATGCCACTTTGCAGGACCTGGTCCAGGCTGTTGACATGAGGTACGTGAACCTCCCCCACTTTCCCACCCACAACAGGGGCCAGGAAGCCCTCCAGGCAACACCTCCACAGCCAGTGGGAAGAAATTGCTGAGGAGGTCAATGCCAGGAGTTAGATCTCAGGACATGGCTGCAATTCAGGAAAATGTTTAATGACCTCACCAGAGTTGTCAAGCTAAGAATCCTACCTCTTACCTCAACTGCTCTCTGCTCGCACCTCAACCACCTGCAGCCCCACAACTGATAGCACTAGAAAAGAGAAGCTCAGGGGTGACCTGATAGAGGTCTTTAAGATTATGAAAGGTTTCGATAGGGTAGATGTAGAGAAAATGTTTTCACTTGTGGTGGAGTCCAAAACTAGGGATCATAAATATGAGATAGTCACTAATAAATCCAATGAATAATTCAGGAGAAACTTCTTTACCCAGATAGTGGTTAGAATGTGGAGTAGTTGAGGTGAATAGCATAGATGCATTTAATGAGATGTTAGATAAACACATGAGGGAGAAAGAGATAGAAGGATATGCTGATATGGGTGAGATGAAGTAGGGCGGGAGGAGGCTCGTGTGGAGCATAAACACTGGCATGGACTAGTTGGGCCGAATGGTCTGTTCTGTGCTGTAGAGTCGGTGTAAATCCCCTCCCCCACTTCCCTTAATTCCTCCTACAATCACTGCACCACACTTCACCCCACCTCCTTTTCCTCATCTACTCTCAACACTAATGCAGTTCTCCATGCCACACAGCTCAAAATGCAGCTCTATCAACAGCTGCAAGAAAAGTGGGTGATGGAGAAACAGTGCCAACAGCAACAACCAAGTGACTGAAACAGGGCATTGGCAGGCACACACTGCAGAAAGCTCTGGGATTCATGGATTACACTACATAGTCATGTCGGGGGTTCATAGTGAAAGCAATAGAATTATATCAACCATATTATCATGAATACATTTATAACAGTTACAAAGTAAAGGCGCATGTATACGGCAGCTATTGGGTTCAGCCAAGCTCCAATTGGAATTGTCCAGTTCATGAGAGAACTCTGCAAGTGCGTGGATGTTTACAAGGATGCACAGAGCTCCCCTTCCAGCAATTCAATCTTATGTCCCGGAAATTCCATGGGGATTCTCCGGTTTTCTGTCGAGGTTATGGGAGGAGATTGGGTTGGGAGGAGTGAGCCTTGGCTCAGTGATAGCACTCTCGCCTCTGAGTTAGAAGGTTGTGGGATCACGCTACACACCAGAGACTTGAGCACCAAATCCAGACTGACACTCCTGGTGCAGTACTGAGGGAGTGCTGCACTGTCGGAGGTGCCGTCTTTTAGATGAGACATTAAACAGAGGCCTGCCTGCCCTCTCAGGTGGACGCAAAAGATCCTGTGGCACTATTTCCAAGAAGAGCAGGGGAGTTCTCCCTGGTCTCCTGAAGAATATTTATCCCCCAACCAACATCACTAAAAACAGATGATCTGGTCATTGCTGTTTGTGGGACCTTGCTATTTTCAAATTGGCTGCCACGTTTCTTACATTACAACAGTCACTATACTTCAAAAGTACTTCTTTGGTTGTGAAGCGCTTTGGGACATCCTGAGGTCATGAAAGGCGCAATATAAATGCAACTCCTTTCTTTCTTTCTAACCCCTGCGAAAAAGGCTCACGTGTTTTGAAAACACAGATGGAAGTATCCACCCTCAATAAACATTGAAATCAACTGCAAGCACAGGAGGTCCAATGTTTGAAGGCAGATTTTAACACCACCCTGGAGTTATACTCCGTATGGTGAGAAACCTAAGAGGAGTGAGACGGCCTTCCCTAGGGGGTGGTTTCACACTGTCCACTCCAGAGTTGGGTTGGGATGTGACTCCTGAGCAGTACTGTTGCTGTGGAGTGGAAACCACTTTGTAGCTGAAGTGACTATTAAACCAACGAGTTGGAGGCAGGGCGGGACTTGTGGTTACAGTTTGCAGTGTCTCTGAACCCATGAGCAAAACTACAGCAAAGTTTCCCGATAAAAGCAGGATTATTTCTCCAGCAAAATGCAGTGAGTGGAGGATAGCTACAAAATACAAATTAAGTGCGTAAAATCAATCCCAGTCACTTACAGCAGTTCGATCTCCAGGTGTGATTGTCAGGGAATTACCCAATCATCTCCATTCTGGCCGGGGCTTGTGGTCCCACTATGTGCAGCCCTTTGAGTTAATACTGTCTCTGCAGTGTGAATGCGTTCTAAGTACAACCCTTTTCTGTTTAGAAAAATTATAATGTGCTCTGTACCCCAACCATTCCCCAACCATTAGCCCGTGGCGTAGAGGCAAACTGGTCTAAACTGAACTGTATTCTGAGCGACTGAAAGGTCGGTACTACAACAACATCTACTTGCATTTATATAGCGCCTTTACTATAGCAAAAATGTCCCAAGGTGCTTCACAGGAGTGTTATCAAACAATATTTGACACCAAGCCACATAAGGAAATAGTAGGACAGGTGACCAAAAGTTTGGCATGTTTTAAGGAGTGTCTTAATGGCAGAGAGAGATAGAGAGGCAGAGAGGTTTAGGGAAGGAATACCAGAGCTTAGGACCTAGACAGCTGAAGGCACGGCCTTCAATGGTGGAGTGAATGGTAGGGGATGTGCAAGAGGCCAGAATTGGAGGAACGCAGAGTTTGCGGTTTAAGTAGTTAGCGGTTGCTATCAGCTCAACTGGGTTTGTGTCCACAGTTTAAATGTTACATTCCGACAGCCTTCTCTCCATTCAAGGAGGTCACATGATCCTTCCCCTCAGAGATTGAATTGTCACAGGCCAAATAATTTGTTTCTGTTATATTGACCTCAGTTGTGAGGAGATCACATTCTGTGAAGAAAATCTCTTTCCCCTGGCTTAGATCTGCCGTTTCTGCCTTCGGTTTTCAATTAAAACAAAAACGATTACACCTATACGTTATTAAAAATCTTAACTCTGCGCCCACTGCTTATCTTACAATTTAATTAAAACTTCCAAAGGTGCAACCTGCAGAAAAATACAATATCCTGTGCATATTACTGCCTTTTAAAACCTCTTGTATCTCTCCCTTTTTGTTTCAGTGTAATTGAAAGGTCTTCAGTCTAACTTATAAAAGCAATAGAGAAAGGATGAAAAAAAAATGCTTCAACCAGCCTAGATACAAATATTTGAAATTTAACTTTTCAAAATCACATTTAAGGTCACAAGATAGGTACAGACGAGGCACAGACGAGGAAGGCTGTTCATCCTTCCAGAAAACTCTCGGGTTTGTACCAGAATCAGAACCTGCATGTTCACAGTTGACAGCCGTTGTCCTGGTATCACCAGCTTACTGCTTTGGCCAATCAACATTTGCAATGGCCACGTTAAATTGAAGATGTTTTACAAACAGCACCGAAGACATCTGCAGGAGGCACCTTTGGAAGTATTAATTAAATTGTAAGATGAGCTGTGGGTGCAGAGTTATGACTTTTAATAACGTATTAGATCAGAGTAATGTGAATATGCTGAGAAACACTATCGTCAAGCGATCAGAGCCCCAGGGACCTTTTCCACCATTAGGTAAAGAATAGAAATTAACGGGGAAAGATTGGGGTAAATTTCCGTCCTTACATCTTGGGCGGTAATCTGGCGGAGCGTGTGTTCTGCCAGATCGGAGTCAACGGAATGAAGTTTGGGCAGGTTCTACATTGGCTAGTTGATCTGTTCGGCCAGATTGCGGTGATGTCGGAAATGTACCACTTTACGCAGTATCCTGCAGCATGGTTTAGTCAGCAAGCTATGGTAATGCCAGGGTGAAAGATACAGGGGGCTGTTTCATACTGTGTAATGAAATGCCCTCTACTCCAGTTGTATTTATTAAACAAAGGTATCAACCTATTACAATAAAAAAAGATTGAACCCAGCCTGGGATAGGAATGAATAAGGATAAACAAGAGCTTGGAGTGACAAATTGCACCCACCTGGTATCTGAAAAAGTCTGGCTACTTGCGTATCCCTGATTTCCTTCACCCCTCCATTGGCGGCCGTGCCTTCAGCTGCCTCGGCCCTAAGCTCTGGAATTCCTTCCCTAAATCTCTCTGCCTCTCTACCTCAATATCCTCCTTTAAGACGCTCCTTAAAACTTACCTCTTTGTACATGCTTTTGGTCACCTGTCCTACTATCTCTGTATGTGGCTCGCTTTCAAATTGTGTTTGATAACGCTCCTGTGAAGCGCCTTGGGACACTTTTACTACCGTAAAGGCGCTATATAAATGCAAGTTATTGTTGTTGTTGAAAAATCAAGAGAGGCCTGTGTAGAGGTAGCTTTAGTAAATACTGGATCCATGTACACATCAGTATGGCGTTACTGACTAAGTAATTACTTGCAGACAAATAAATCCAGAAATGAGTCTTTGTGCAGCAGTTGAGGGTTAACTTCCGATTGCGCATTATAAAGCACATTCACCTGCTCGTTCAGTGAGAGATGTCCTGCACTATAGCGATCACACAGTGGGGCAGCCAATGAAGCACTGCCTGCAATAATGATGTCCAGCAAGTGTTTAAAGTGCTAAGCAGCCACTTTTAAACAACACAAGTCATGACAATACTGCTCACTAGGGGGAATGGAACACAAAATGTATTGGACTGTCCTGCAGTGGTGACCAGATGCTCGAGGCGCTTTTGATTTCTTGTGCAGCAGCTGTCTGACACCAATTGTAATGTTTATGAGTCTCTAAACCAAGCTACTGAGATATCGGCACTGGTGGAGTTTGTGTTTGCCTGATGTGGCGTGCATGCTGTCTTCTGTGGCTCTCTCGCCTCCGAGTCAGAAAGTACAGGAAACACAGAAAGTTAGCATGCAGGTACAACAAGCAATTAGGAAGGCAAGTGGCATGTTGGCCTTTATTGCAAGGGGGTTGGAGTACAAGAGCAAGGAAGTCTCACTACAATTGTACAGGGCTTTGGAGAGACCGCACCTGTGCACAGTTTTGGTTTCCTTATCTGAGGAAGGATATTCTTGCCTTGGAGGTGGTGCAACGAAGGTTTACTAGATTGATCCCTGGGATGAGAGGGTTGTCCTATGAGGAGAGATTAAGTAGATTGGACCTATACTCTCTGGAGTTTAGAAAAATGAGAGCTGATCTCATTGAAACATACAAGATTCTGAGGGGGATTGACAGGGTAGATGCTGAGAGGTTGTTTCCCCTGGCTGGAGAGTCTAGGACTGGGGGCATAGTCTCAGGATAAGGGGTCAGCCATTTAAGACTGAGATGAGGAGGAATTTCTTCACTCAGGGTTGTGAATCTTTGGAATTCTCTGCCCCAGAGGGCTGTGGGTGCTGAATCGTTGGGTATATTCAAGGCTGAGATAGATAGATTTTTGGACTCTAGAGGAATCAAGGGATATGGAGATAGGGCGGGAAAGTGGAGTTGAGGTCAAAGATCAGCCATGATCTTATTGAATGGCGGAGCAGGTTTGAGGGGCCGTATGGCCTACTTCTGCTCCCAATTCTTATGTTCTTAAAGTTGTGGTTTCAACTCCAGAGATTTAAGCACATAATCTAAATTTACCCTCCAGTACACTACTCTTCCAGTCAGAGGTGCCTTCTTTCAGATGAGATGTTAAACTGCTCTCTCAGGTGGACATAAAAGATCCCACAACACTATTCCGAAGAAGAGCATGGGAGTTCTCCCCCGGTGTCCTGGCCAACAGTTATCCCTCAACGAACATCATTAAATCAGATCTGGTGATTATCACATTGCTGTTTGTTGGGATCTTGCTGTGTGCAAAGTGGCTGCCACGTTTCCGACATTACCACAGTCACTACACTTCAAAAGTACTTCATTGGCTGTAAAGCACTTTGGGACGTCCTGAGGGCGTGAAAGGAGCCAAGACTTTGGGGTAGAAATTAGGTCGCGCCCCATTTGGGGCGCAAATATCGTCTGGACGCAAATATTAGCGCCTGGCGCTAATTATCGGCACTGACTGGAAACTTCACTTTTACCGCCCCGGGAGGTGAGTGGAGCGCTAAAGCAGGCGCTGCACACCTGTCTTAAGGCGCAAAGGCCAAGGAGTGAGGCGCTAACTCAGCGCGCGAGCGCAGCGCAGCTGCTGCCAGTTAGCGAGGGAACACAGACACACTGGCGCCGGCCACTTCTTAAAGCGGGGGGGGGCCAACTTGCTCCCCAGCCACACCCTGCTCATTGCAGCCTTGAATCTCGGCCTGGAGAGACCTGTGAATCCATTTTGCTGCCAAGCATGGAGAGGGTGAGAGAACGCGCTCATCGCTTCACCGAGCGGGCCTTGGATGCTCTGGTTGGCGCGGTGGAGCGCAGACGATGTATGCTCTTCCCTGAGAGTGGCAGGAGGCCTTTGCCACGCGAGTTCAGAAGAGTGTGGAGGGAGGTGGCTCAGAGCGTCTCCTCCAGGAGCATGGTGCCCAGGACCCATACTCAATGCCGCAAAAAGTTCAACGACCTCACTCGGGTCGTCAGGGTGAGTGGCTTTTTCTCAATACCTCTCCATCCCTCCATCTCAACCTCACTCTATGGCCAGAGGGTCTTAAAACCCCAATGCACAACACTCATCCAACACCTATGGCCCTTTCATGAAACACACACACACATTCCACACTTTGCATACAGTAAGGGCTATTCACCTATGGGAGGCACATCAGGCAAGACCATGGCTGCATACAGTAAGGGGTATTCACCTATGGGAGGCACATCAGGCAAGACCATGGCTGCATACAGTAAGGGCTATTCACCTATGGGAGGCACATCAGGTAAGACCATGGCTGTATATTTACTCAGATGCTGTCCTTTTTCTTGCAGGCCAAGCTGGCGCATAATCGGAGACAGCAGCAACGGACAGGTGGAGGGCGGCCTCAGCTGCAACCCCTCAGCGATCTTGAGGAGCGCGTCCACAGGATTGTGGCAAGCCGGGTGATCGGTCCCGTCGCCACTGGAGACGCCGACCCCGTTCTGGACAGCAATGGTAAGGTCATCACCTTTTTGTCCTCTGTCCTTCCACTTGTCCCTCACAACACCAGCCTTTGACACTTTCAATCCAACTTGCTAACTCGCTGCACTTATTCCTCCCTTACTGCCACCCTGTCCTCACGCTAAAGCCACTCTTGTACCTCCCTGCTTTCAGATGGTGATTCACCAGCTGAGGAGACGGGCCCTGAAGCTGCCGCTGGGAGTGATGCTGCAGCTGAGGAGGAAGAGGAAGCCGGAGCATCAGTGCCACCCTCTCCCGAGGAAGCCCATGCCCACACTGGGAACACGCCTTCCCTGGAGGGGAGCAGGGGGGAAGGGTCTGATGAGGGTGAAGCTCCAGGACCCAGCGGGCTGCAGCAACGCCATGGGGGCGGTAGGGAAGAACGGGGGCCTTCTCCCCAGAGGGAGAGTATGCCAGACACTCCTACTGCAATGGACGCAGAGGAGGAGCGGCTGATCGCAGAAATGAACACCCAGGCGGTGGGCATGCACACTGAGCTCATGGGTGCAGTGGGAAGGGTGCCCAAATGCATTGAGTCACTGGCAAGGAGTGTGGAGCACTTCGCTGTAGCACAGGCGGATGCCACACTAACGCTTAGTGCTGCAATTCAGTCACTGGCTGCCGTGATCCCATCTCTGACTGCTCTCATACAGACTCAGATTGAGGCCACGCGAGCACAGACTGCTGCCAACCTCGATGGTTCGTGCACATGTCCCCGGGGCTGTCACCGCGCCGCAGCAGGCCAGCAATCTGTTCTCCGGCAGATTGCTCCGGATGCTGAAGTGCTGCCCCGTGGGAGTGCCAGTGTGTCGGGCGAGCAGGGAGTTGCTGTCCTCTCTCACGATGACAGCATTCCTGCTGCCAACACTGTCACTTCTCCACTGCACTTGCCACCACCTGTAGGACAGACTGCTGCCGCCCATGCAGAGTTGGTGCAGTCTGCAGCCGGGCCCTCCAGGCCCAGAACTGGTCGAGGCCGTCCTTCAGGGGCATCTGCAGTGTCAGGGTCTGACGAGCAGCAGCCTTCCACCAGCCTTGCTGCAGCCACTGAGGTCCCATTACGGAGGAGCAGTAGGGTTAGAAGGGGGGAAGTGAGCAAGGGAAGGAGATCACCCTCGAAGGGCAAAAAGTAGGAGGTGTGACAAAATGCTGGTCATTTTTTTATTAAAGGTCGAGGTTCGTGGTCCAACTTTTGTTTAGTGTTTTGGACATTATCTCCAGGTTGTGAGAACCAGTTATGTTATTGACTGTTTTTTCGTGTTTATTTCTATGAGTTTGTCATGAGGAATTGACACACACAGAGTTTGTAAAATAAATAAGTTTCTGTATTCAAAATATACATGGTTGGTGGTTGGAATTATTGGTGCCTTGGCCAGCTTAGGGGTTGCGTGCTGGGTTCATTAATGTTGGTAGCAATGGCAGGGGCCCTAGAAGCGGCTTGCTATTAGCCGTTGACGGACGGCCCTTGCAGTTTGACCATTGTGGGCCGCCCTCCTGCCTTGGTGCTGCTGATGATCATCGTCCTCGTCCTCTTCCTCCTCTTCCTCCTCCTCCTCTGGTGGTGCTCCAAGGCCTGGTGGCATTGGCTGGGTCCTGAGGATTGCCATGTTATGCAACATGCAGCACACGACTACGAAGTTCGATACTCGCTCAGGCGAGTACTGCAGGGCTCCTCCGGAATGGTCCAGACAGCGGAACCGTTGCTTCAGCACGCCGATTGTGCGCTCAATAATGTTCCTGGTAGCTTGATGGCTCTCATTGTACCGCAGCTCAGCAGGGGTGTTGGGCGTACGGAGCGGTGTCATCAGCCAGGTGCTCAATGCATACCCCTTGTCCCCGAGAAGCCAACCAACTGGCTGATGCGGTGCCTCGAAAAGTTCTGCCACAGTAGTCTGGCGCAGGATAAAAGCATCGTGGCAGCTGCCAGGATACTGGGCATTGACAGCGAGTATCAGCTGTCTGTGGTCACAGACCAACTGGACATTCAAGGAATGGAACCCCTTTCTGTTCCTGAATTCCTCGGCATTCTCATGCGGAGCACGCAAAGCCACATGCGTGCAGTCAATGGCGCCCTGCACCATGGGGAAGCCCGCAACCCTCGCAAAGCCCAGAGCGCGGTCACGCTGCTTGTCTGGGGTCATGGGGAAAGAGATGAACTCTCGTCTCCTTCTGAAGAGGGCATTTGTGACCTGCCGGATGCAGCAATGCACCGCGAACTGGGAGATATTGGCGAGGTCCCCAGCAGCAGCTTGAAATGAGCCAGTAGCGTAAAAGTTCAAAGCCACTGTGACCTTCACTGCCACCGACAGAGACGTCCTGGACCTCAGTTGAGGCTGCAGATCTGGCTGCAGCAGGTGGCAGAGCTCAGTGACCACCTCCTTGCTGAATCGCAGCCTTCGCAAACACAGCTCCTCGGACATATGGATGTAGGAGAGCTGTTCACGATATACCCTGGGAGGGTAAGCTCTCCTGTACATACGCCTGATGGCCCTCCTCCGTCTGGCCATCATTGCCACTCTCTCTCTGCGTCTCTGTATCCTCCGATTCAGCTGGAGCAGGACGACGCCCCCAATCAGTGCAGCCCCCATATTCTCTTTGCAAGCAAAGTAATGAAGGACAGCAACTAAAGTAGCAGCAAAGTTAGGATCAATAGGCAAAACTACCTCACAAAGCGTTGAGTCAATGTAGAAGTCTCTCTTTCTCTCTCTCCGAATCTCTCTCTCTCTCTCAGAACGAGTGGTGCAAAAATGTCGACCACAGAAAAAGACAGGAAGAGGCCCCCTTTAAATAGCGCCCCCCCAGCCCCACAGCGATTGATAGCGTTCCAGTCTTCCGGTCGTTGGAAGCGCCAGGCGGTAAGGCAGGGGGCGCCACTCAATTTCCGCTCCGGGGCGCCACAAGGGCGTTGCACCATGGAATGACGTCACAATCTGCGCGCGCAGGTGGTCGCAGCGGTAAGTTTTAGCGCCGCCGCACAATGTCAAGTTAAGTTCCCGAGCGGCGCAAACATCGCTGCGCCCGGGCGTTAGCGGCTTTGCGCCCCATTAGCGCCCTCTTAAGGCGCTTACGGGAGGCGCAACCAACTGAATTTTTACCCCTTTGTTTCTAATTTTAAAGGTGCTGCAGACAAAACCTATATATAGAAGCCTAGATATTCTGGCTTCCTGTGGGGCAGAATTCAGACAGAGTTGTGGCTGGAGGGTGGTGGGGGCAGTGGGCGGGGCAGTGGGGGAATTGGTATTTCGGACGGAACCCAGACTCACCAGGTGTCTGCTCCGTTTAAGTTACCTTACATATTTGGACCCAGGAGCGGGAGGTGGCCACGTCTTTTGCCCATCCCACATACATCACAACAAAAGACATGTTCTGGGGTATTCTTGGGATCTCTAGGGAATTCTACTCCTTTTCCATCAAGTGGGATCCTACACCAGCTGAGCATGGACGCATATTCTGTTGTAGGCCTGTAGCTACTGGGAAATTCAGTCACCTATGATCATATCCTGGCTGCATCACCTGCATATCCAGGGAATCTTGCGCATTCCCGATTTTCATTGCACCGCCATTGGCGGTGGTGCCTTCAGCTGCCTTGGTCCTAAGCTCTGGAATTCCCTCCCTAAACCTCTCCGCCTCTCCACCTCTCTCGCCTCCTTTAAGACGTTCTTTAAAACCTACCTTTTTGACAAAGCTTTTGGTCATCTGCTCTAATATCTCCACATCTGGCTCGGTGTGAAATTTTTGTTTGACAACGCTCCTGTGATGCGCCTTGGGACGTCTTACTACATTAAAGGTGCTATATAAATGTAAGTTGTTGTTGAATGAAAGGCCCTGTAGTTGCCACCAGGTTGACGGTGCCGGAATTTTAACATGGGTACAGTCAGCTACTGTACATTTGGTAATTCTGCGGGCTATGTGCCTGCTTCTCTGCCCTTGTAGAAACCTGCCACCATTCTATCTGTTGCCTCCTGAATCCAGATGGACATGATGCCTTCCAGCAATGCCACTTCAGTCGTCCCCAAATGACTGGAAAGACCCAATAACAAAACAATTAATTGTTGTGGTGACTTTTACAGTCATAAACGACAGATGTTGGAGATACACCATGTAGATTTGTAGCCAGTATGTAGTAAAGCTCCCTGATTACTGCCCTGGTATGTCAGAACATCAAGAATAAAAAGAAAGACTTGCATTTTTACAGCGCCTTTCACGACCACCGGACATCCCAAAGCGCTTTACAGCCACTGAAGTACTTATTGAAGTGTAGTCACTGTTGTAATGTAGGAAATGCGGCAGGCAATTTGTGCACAGCAAGCTGCCACAAACAGCAATGTGATATCAAGTGCACATTGTTCCTCTGATAATGCCAGTCAGTCAGTCTTTGGCCTGAACAGCTTTTGCTCTGGATGAACTCGTCTCCTGATTATGTTTTTCCCGAGCCTCATCTCACATTTATCCTTTTTATCCTTTGACACTCACCAACATGAGACCTCATTTATTAAAAAATAAGCTGGTGCAGGGATAATAATAATCATTCAAATTAGACTTATTGTGCACATGTTTTTTTGTTATCAGAGTTATGTATCACTTCTTTAAAATTCCCCACCAGTTTCCTGCATTAGTTCAGTTAAACTAATTCTTTGTAACATCCGGCAACACAAGTAAAACTATTTCAACCATAAAAGTTTATTGTCCAGGCTGCTGACAGGTTGGACTTTCTTCAAACTGAGAGCTGTTACCTTATTCTCCATTACACATTGTGTGTAAAAAGTGCTAGTGTAACTACCGCTCGTGTAGTCAGCACTGGTGTAAGCTGGACGAGTGTAGTTAGCACTAGTCTAAGATGGACTAGTATAGTCAGCACTAGTGTAGTCAGCACTAGTCTAAGATGGACTAGTGTAGTCAGCACTAGTGTAGTCAGCACTAGTCTAAGCTGCACCAGTGTAGTCAGCACTAGTGTAGTCAGCACTAGTCTAAGCTGCACCAGTGTAGTCAGCACTAGTGTAGTCAGCACTAGTCTAAGCTGCACCAGTGTAGTCAGCACTAGTGTAGTCAGCACTAGTCTAAGCTGCACCAGTGTAGTCAGCACTAGTGTAGTCAGCACTAGTCTAAGCTGCACCAGTGTAGTCAGCACTAGTGTAGTCAGCACTAGTCTAAGCTGCACCAGTGTAGTCAGCACTAGTGTAGTCAGCACTAGTCTAAGCTGCACCAGTGTAGTCAGCACTAGTCTAAGCTGGATGAGTGCAGTCAGCACTAGTCTAAGATGGACTAGTATAGTCAGCACTAGTATGGTCAGCACTAGTCTAAGGTGGTCTAGTGTAGTCAGCGCTAGTGTAGTCAGCACTAGTCTAAGCTGGACCAGTGTAGTCAGCACTAGTCTAAGCTGCACCAGTGTAGTCAGCACTAGTCTAAGCCGCACCAGTGTAGTCAGCACTAGTCTAAGCCGCACCAGTGTAGTCAGCACTAGTCTAAGCTGGACCAGTGTAGTCAGCACTAGTCTAAGCCGCACCAGTGTAGTCAGCACTAGTCTAAGCTGGACCAGTGTAGTCAGCACTAGTCTAAGCTGGACCAGTGTAGTCAGCACTAGTCTAAGCTGGACCAGTGTAGTCAGCACTAGTCTAAGCTGGACCAGTGTAGTCAGCACTAGTCTAAGCACTAGAAACATAGAAAAAATAGCAGCAGGAGTAGGCCATTCGGCCCTTCGAGCCTGCTCCGCCATTCAATATGATCATGGCTGATTCTCTATCTCAATACCATATTCCCGCTCTCTCCCCATACCCCTTGATGCCTTTTGTGTCTAGAAATCTATCTATCTCCTTCTTAAATATATTCAGTGACTTAGCCTCCACAGCCTTCTGTGGTAGAGAATTCCACAGGTTCACCACCCTCTGAGTGAAGAAATTTCTCCTCATCTCAGTCCTAAATGTCCTACCCCATATCCTGAGACTGTGACCCCTCGTTCTAGACCCCCCAGCCAGGGGAAACATCCTCCCTGCATCCAGTCTGTCTAGCCCTGTCAGAATTTTAGATGTTTCAATGAGATCCCCTCTCATTCTTCTAAACTCTAGTCGACCCAATCTCTCCTCATACGACTGTCCTGCCATCTCAGGAATCAGTCTGGTGAACCTTTGCTGCACTCCCTCTGTGGCAAGTATATCCTTTCTTAGGTAAGGAGACCAAAACTGCACACAGTACTGCAGGTGTGGTCTCACTAAGGCCCTGTATAACTATAGTACGACATCCTTGCTCCTGTACTCAAATCCTCTTGCAATGAAGGTCAACATACCATTTGCCTTCCTAACTGCTTGCTGCACCTGCATGTTTGCTTTCAGTGACTGGTGTACAAGGACACCCAGGTCCCTTTGTACATCAGCATTTCCCAATCTAGCACCATTTAAATAATACTGTACCTTTCTGTTTTTCCTACTGAAGTGGATAACTTCACATTTATCCACGTTATACTGCATCTGCCATGTATTTGCCCACTCACTCAACTTGTCTAAATCGCCTTGAAGCCTCTTTGCATCCTCCTCACAACTCACAATCCCACCTAGTTTTGTGTCGTCAGCAAACTTGGAAATATTACATTTGGTTCCCTCATCCAAATCATTGATATATATTGTGAATAGCTGGGGCTCAAGCACTGATCCCTGCGGTACCCCACTAGTCACTGCCTGCCACCCCGAAAAAGACCCATTTATTCCTACTCTCTGTTTCCTGTCTGTTAACCAATTTTCAATCCATGCCAGTGTATTACCCCCAATCTCATGTGCTTTAATTTTGCACACTAACCTCTTATGTGGGACTTTATCAAAGGCCTTCTGAAAATTCAAATACACCACATCCACTGGTTCTCCCTTATCTATTCTACCAGTTACATCCTCAAAAAACTCCAGTAGGTTTGTCAAACACGATTTCCCTTTCATAAATCCATGTTGACTTTGTCTAATCCCATTGATATTTTCTAAGTGTCCTGTTATCACATCCTTTACAATAGACTCTAGCATTTTCCCTACTACTGATGTTAGGCTAACCGGTTTGTAGTTCCCTGTTTTCTTTCTCCCTCCTTTTTTAAATAGTGGGGTTACATTTGCCACCCTCCAATTTGCAGGAACTGTTCCATAATCTATAGAATTTTGGAAGATGACAACCAATGCATCCACTATTTCCATGGTTACCTCTTTTAGTACTCTGGGATGCAGATTATCAGGCCCTGGGGATTTATCAGCTTTCAGTCCCATTAATTTCTCCAGCACTATTTTTTTACTAATACTAATTTCCTTTAATTCCTCCTTCTCACTGGACCCTTGGTTCCCTAGCATTTCTGGGAAGTTATTTGTGTCCTCTTCTGTGAAGACAGAACCAAAGTATTTGTTTAATTGCTCTGCCATTTCCTTGTTCCCCATTATAAATTCACCCGTTTCTGACTGTAAGGGACCTACATTTGTCTTCACTAATCTTTTTCTTTTTACATACTTGTAGAAGCTTTTACAATCGGCTTTTATGTTCCTTGCAAGTTTACTCTCATACTCTATTTTTCCCCTCTTAATCGATCTCTTAGTCCTTTTTTGCTGAACTCTAAACCGCTCCCAATCCTCAGGCTTGCTACTTTTTCTGGCAACTTTATATGACTCCTCTTTGGATCTAATACTATCCTTAATTTCTTTTGTTAGCCATGGTTGGGCCGCTTTTCCTTTTGTGTTTTTGCACCAGAAAGGAATGTATAACTGTTGCAATTCATGCATTCGTTCCTTCAATGTTAGCCATTGCCTATCCACCGTCATGCCTTTTAATGAAGCTCCCCAATCTATCATAGCCAACTCACTCCTCATACCTTCGTAGTTTCCTTTGTTTAGATTTAGGACCCTAGTTTTGGATTGAACTTCTTCACTTTCCATCTTAATGAAGAATTCTATCATGTTATGGTCACTCTTCCCTAAAGGACCCCGCACAACAAGATTATTAATTAACCCCTTCTCATTGCACAATACCCAATCTAGGATAGCCTGTTCCCTAGTTGGCTCCTCAACGTACTGGTCTAAAAAACCATCTTGTACACACTCCAGGAATTCATCCTTCACAGTATTATTGCTAATTTGGTTTGGCCAGTTTATATGTAGATTAAAGTCACCCATGATTACTGTAGTACCCTTGTTATATGCATCTCTAATTTGCTGTTTGATGCCATCCCCTACATTACCACTACTGTTTGGAGGCCTATAGACAACTCCCACCAATGTTTTCTGCCCCTTGGTGCTTCTTAGCTCCACCCAGACTGATTCTACATCTTGATTTTCTGAGCCAATATCCTTTATCACTATTGCTCTGATTTCATCCTTTACAAACAACGTCACCCCACCTCCTTTTCCTTTACTACTAGTGTAGTCAGCACTAGTCTAAGCTGCACCAGTGTAGTTAGCACTAGTCTAAGCTGCACTAGTGTAGTCAGCACTAGTCTAAGCTGCACCAGTGTAGTCAGCACTAGTCTAAGCTGGACTAGTGTAGTCAGCACTAGTCTAAGCTGCACCAGTGTAGTCAGCACTAGTCTAAGCTGCACCAGTGTAGTCAGCACTAGTCTAAGCTGCACCAGTGTAGTCAGCACTAGTCTAAGCTGCACCAGTGTAGTCAGCACTAGTGTAGTCAGCACTAGTGTAGTCGGCACTCGTCTAAGCTGGACGAGTGTAGTCAGCACTAGTGTAAGCTGGGCTAGTGTAAGCTGGGCTAGTGTAACCAGTGTCAATGCAACTAGTGCTCATGTAAACTAGCGCTCATATAAACTGCGCTAGTGTAACCAGCACTCATGGCTAACATTCATCCCTCAACCAATATTACTAAAAAAGCAGATTAACTGGTCATTCATTTCAATACTGGTGCACAATGGCTGCCACATTTCCTATATAACAATGGTTTGCATTTAGACATGACATGTGGTCAGTGTAGTATGCTTGGGAGGAACTGGTGACTTTGGACCTATGGTTCCCAAAGCTCTCCATCACTGGGGTTTCCCATACCTCATGTCTGGGTCTCTTGTAGACTAATTGATAGAGATTGATTGCAATGATTAGTCAACAATTCCATTATCATTGTATCGTGCAACTACCAGGATGGTAGAAGGTGAACTAGATAGACCTTGGTCTTTTCGCCTATGCCCCTAACAGGCACTGGGCTTCCTAGGTAATTCATGACTTCTGCACTTTGAGATGTTTTGACAGGATAAGCCACTATATAAATGATCAACTTTAATTTAAGTTAACAATGATTGAAGGGGAGTAAGTTTGCATTAAATCATTACCCCTACAAATGTGGGATCTTCCTCTGCTGCCAGTCACTGCCACTTGAAATCAATAGACATCCCTTCACATGAAGTTGATATCGCATTGAAAGACTAACCAGCATCTCTCCAGTTGACGTTGGTATCTCACTGAAAGGATAAGAAACATAGCAATCGCTCCCCTGGTCCCTTTAAGTTGGCACCTCTACACAAGAGAAAGAGAATGAGCAGTGGAGCCCTGCTCCCTCATCCTGTCCCACCTATAGGCCATGTTGGGCAGCCAGCAATCAGCTTGGATAAGGTAACATACAACATCATACAAGAGGCCAGTTTTTGGAGATTCACTCACAAAATTCACTTCACTTGCTTTGGCAAGGTGGCAGCCTTGGCTCAGTAGGTAGCACTCTCGCCTCTGAGTCAGATGTTTGTGGATTCCACTCCAGAGACTTCAGCACCATCCAAGCTAACACTCCAGTGCAGTACTGAGGGAATGCTGCACTGTCGGAGGTGCTGTCCTATGGGTGAAATGTGTTACTGCCCTCTCAGGTGGACTGTGAAAGATCCCACAGCACTATTCAAAGAAAAACAGGGGAGTTCTCCTCAGTGTCCAATCCACTTCTGATGCCTCAACCAACATCACTAAAAACAGATTATCTGGTCATTATCACATTGCTGTTTGTGGGAGCTTGTCTGTGCGCAAATTGGCTGCCGCATTTCCTATAGTATAAAAGTGACTACACTTAAAAATAAGTACTTCATTTGCTGCAAAGCACTTTGTGACGTTCTGAGGATCAGTGCTGGGACCACTGTTGTTCACAATTTACATTCACGATTTTGACTTTGGAATCAAAAACACAATTTCTAAATTTGCGGATGACACCAAATTGGGGGGATAGTCAATACTGAGGAGGACTGCAACAAATTACAGGAGGACATTAATAAACTTGCAGAATGACAAATAATTGGCAAATAAAGTTCAACACAGATAAATGTGAGGTATTACATTTTGGTAGGAAGAATTGGGAGGTGACTTATCACTTGGAGGGTGCGAGTCTAGGTGGGGTAGAGGAACAAAGGGATCTTGGAGTACAAATACACAGATCACTAAAAGTTATGCCACAGGTTAGCAAGGCCATAAAAAAGGCAAACCAAGCTCTAGGGTTTATTTCTAGAGGGATAGAATTGAAAATTAGGTAAGTTATGCTAAACCTGTATCGAGCCATGGTTAGACCACACTTGGAGTACTGCGTGCAGTTCTGCTCGCCATATTATTAAAAGGATATAGAGGCACTGGAGAGGGTGCAGAGAGGATTTACAAGGATGATACCAGAAATGCGAGGGTATACATATCAGGAAAGGATGAACAGGCTGGGTCTCTTATCTCTTGATAAAAGAAGGCTGAGGGGTGACCTAATAGAGGTCTTTAAAATTATGAAAGGTAATATGATAGAGTGGATACAGAGAGAATGTTTCCACTTGTGGGGAAGAGCATAACTGGAGGCCATCAATATAAGATAGTCACCAAGAAATCCAATACGGAATTCAGAAGAAACTTCTTTACCCAAAGAGTGGTGAGAATGTGGAACTCGCTACCACAGGGAGTGGTTGAAACAAATAGTATGGATGCATTTAAGGGGAGGCTGGATAAGCATATGAGGGAGAAGGGAATAGAGGGTTATGCTGCTAGATTTAGATGAGGAAAGACGGGAGGAGGCTCGAGTGGAGCATAAACGCCGGCATGGACTGGTTGGGCTGAATGGCTTGTTTCTGTGTCGTATATCCTATGTAATTCTATATAATCCTATGTAATCCTATGTCAGGAAAGGTGCTATATAAATGTAAGTTCTTTCTTTATTCAAAGGGCTTTAGTTACAAGGCTCTGGGAAATGTTCAGAAGCTTGCATCAGGCTGAATTTAAGCTAAACTGAAAAAAAACCCAGTACTGCCCATTTCACGGGTGAGTCATATTCCTTGAACATCCTTTTAAGTGCTCAATGACTAGAGACAAAGCTTATGAGACCTGCTGTGATGAGAGTGCCTGACAGCGACTATAGCTAATGAAGCAAGAAACATCCTCAGAATATGTCCTACTATCAATAATTGTAAGCAATTACTGTAGCTGCCATAGTGAGAATCACAAAGATAGGTGGAGATGAGGGAGGCTGCCCAGCCCATTCTTCTAAAGATACTGAGGTCCCGCCATCACGCCACTCAACAGCCTTTAGTTTCTGCCCAGCAGACCATCCCAGGTATTAATTACACTTTGTGTGAGGAAGTACTCCCTAATGTTGTTTACTAGTTTGTACCCATGGTAACATGTCCTACTGTTGTGGTTTTAGCGTAAATTGTGCTCTACATTTAAATTGAAATAGGGCTGCTCCCGTAAACCAACAGAGAAGCTCTCGGTTTGAAAAGACTCCAGCATGTCATCAGCCTGGGCTAAAAGCGCAGCAGAATGGTGTGGTGTAAAATCAATAGGATAGGTCCTGTACGAATGTGGACCTCATTGAGACGGCGGGAACCTGTTGCTGGCAATCAAGCAGTCTTGTAATTTACAGTATCCTAAAGTAAAAAGGAAAAAAGAAAGGGGGAGAAATTGGGTACCTTTGCGCCTCCTGTTATCGCCTCCGGGGGGCGATAACGGCGCTCTAATCACTTACCGCCCGGGTGCGGCGAGAATATCACCTCCCGCTATATTCGGCAGGAGTTTTGCAGCGGCGGTATGGCGTTGTGCCCTGATCTTCTTCGCCCGGAGATCGTGACGTCATCGGCGTGCGCATTGCTCCGGTAGCGCCCCGGACCCAAATTTCGGTTCTGCCCCCTGCAGCATCGCTGGGCGAAAACACCGGCAGCTGCAGGAGGCGTTCATCAGGAGGCCGGGCGCTTCGGGGGTGATGCTTAAAGGCGAGGTGGCCGAGGTAGGGAAAAAAATAATCAAATGCTTGTTCTCTGGTTTTTTTTGCTTTTTTCCTCAGCGCTCGATCAGCCCGGCGCTCTGCTGCAGTGCAGCTGGCTGATCGGGCCGGATCGCGGCTGCCGTCGGGGATCAGGTAAGTTGCTTTCCATTGCAGGGCCTGCAGTGATGGCCCTTCCCTTTATGGTGTAGGCTTCGCAAAATCCCCCAGAAACTTGCATAGAACCCTAAAGGGGGTGATGAAGGAATTTGAGGTCAAAGCCTCAGTTGTGAAGACATTTTGACGGGAATCAAGGAAGAAAAATACAGAATCTGAGGAAAATGACTTTTGGAGGATAAAGATACCTTTTTAAAAGGGCCATTGGGTAAGCCTGCAGTCACAGAAACACAGGCTGCGGGAAGGGGTGTGGTGAGGCAGTGGGCAGCTTTTGGGTATTGGGACCAAATCAAGCTGTCTGGGAGATGTTTGCACTGCAATCCAACCAAGGAGGAAGAGCCTCATCCAAAACCTCACAAACACATTCAAAAATGAATAACCCAAGACCCCTTTTGAAATCCCCAGGTCTAGACAGGATACTGGAAGTCTGAAAACAATAAAACTGCCAGTATACAGTTTCATAGCCCATCATCCCATCAAAACCTGATTAGCCATGTATCGACAGGAATAGTTTAACAAGCCCGCCAAAAACCTAAGACAAAAGAAGCAAGATTTAGCGGGTAGATAGAGGCCCTGTCTCAATGGAAGACATCGGTAGCCATCAGGACAAGTTAACACTAAGTTAAAGTCATCAGACTTAACGAGCCCGCCAAAACCTAAGACAAAAGAAACGAGATTTGGCGCGAAGATAAACAGGCCTCAACTGAAACCTAAATCACTTTAACACGAAAATGATTAGTAAAGCAGTTTTGGCGCGCAAAACACAATAGACCTGACCAGAATAATTGGGGCCCTATTCCCCCAAGAAGCAAGCGACGGAAGCGGCGAAGAGGAGCGAAGAAAGAGAGCCACACAGGTTCGACACCAGAGCCAAGCAACAAGGAACCTTTGGAAGGCAGGCAGGCCTAAAGCCATGGGCAAGAAGACACGAGGAACCCGAGAGACACTGTGGTGGTGTCTGTTCAAGCCGTGCGGTTTGTTACAACACTATACTTAAAGTTAGTTCAAGGCTGTCCAGAGAGGCAGTTTAAAGTTAGTATCAGTACCGAGGCACGCAAGGACAACACGCCACAGTAAGGGGGGTCATCGACGGACCCGACTGGGAAAAAGGTTCCCAAACGCCTCGCAGCAATCAAGGCCCCACGAACCAACCAACACCACGCCACCGACCAACCAGGTGTGAACCAGGCCGTCGCGACCACCGAAAGACCAACACCAGGAAAAACCGAAGACACGCAAGTTTCCATGCTACAAACTCTTCCTGACTTACCCCTGGGTAAGATTTTCCCTTAAAAAACTCTAAACCCTACCTCTAACGAAGAAAAATTGGGTACTCACCTGGTACAATCCAATACGCACCTTACCGCATCAGCGGACAGACCCAAACTGACCTGGAGTGCAGCTGAAGTTTTCCACCACGGCCGGGGTACAGCAGGCCCCAACAACCAAAAACCCCAGTGAACCCCGAAATCGCGAAATACCTCAACTGTCAAGAACTGTCAAGGAGTGGTGAGCATTATCCCTGGTCCTCTGGAATCAAACCTAGCTAGGTAGTGGGATTGGGAGGGATAAGGGGTTTTGTATACTGTAATTCTCCCTCACCTGTACCGTGTGTTCCCCAACCTGTGTTTAAGTAATAAGTGTGTTTTAAGATTGTTTGTGTTGCATTTACCTTTTCTTGAATAAAAGTTAAAGTTCTTTCATCAAAACCTGTTGTCTACTGCACCTTTGTTCACGACCCCTAAATAAGTCCAAGGTCTAGAACCAGGGGAGTGGGAGCGATTCGAACCGCTCACTGAAGTCAGAGGTGAAGCTGACCCCCACACACCAACCCCTACAATGGGAAGGAAGGAGCCTTCCAACGCGCTTACGCTGCTCGGCCCATTGTGCAGCGCTGCACACCTATCGCCCTGCCTGCTGCCGATTGCGCTGTAAGAAGGAAGAGGAGTGCTTGATTTCATGCTCCACTTCCTTCCTGGCGCGCAAAACCGAATTTTTTTTAAGTTGAGAAACAGTAGCGTCTGGCACTAATTTTTCCACTTTTAAAAGTTAGTGCCCCAAACGGGGCTATAATGAATTTCTCCTCCAAAGACTTACATTTATATCAGGTCTTGTATGACCTCAGGACGTCCAAAAGCACTTTACAACCAATGAAGTACTTTTGAAGTGTAGTCACTGTTGCAATGTAGGGAAACACGGCAGCCAATTAGCACACAGCAAGGGTCCCATAAACAGCAATGAGATAATGACCAGATAATCTGGGGTTTTTTGTGATGTTGGTTGAGGAATAAATATTGGGCAAGACACCTGGGCGAACTCCTCTGCTCTTCTTCGAAATAGTGCCATGGGATCTATTATGTCCATTTTTTTAATTGTTCCTGAGATGTGGGCGTCGCTGGCAAGGCCAGCATTTATCGCCCATCCCTAATTGCCCTTGAGAAGGTGGTGGTGAGTTGCCTTCTTGAACTGCTGCAGTCCGTGTGGTGAAGGTACTCCCACAGTGCTGTTAGGGAGGGAGTTCCAGGATTTTGACCCAGCGACAATGAAGGAACGGCGATATATTTCCAAGTCAGTATGGTGTGCAACTTGGAGGGGAACTTGGAGGTGGTAGTGTTGCCATGTGCCTGCTGCCCTTGACCTTCTAGTTGGTAGAGGTCACGGGTTTGGGAAGTGCTGTCGAAGAAGCCATGGCGAATTGCTGCAATGTATCTTGTAGATAATAGGAAATGTAGGAAACACAGCAGCTAATTTGCACACAGCAAGGTCCCACAAACAGCAATCTGATAATGACCAGATAATCTGTTTTAGCACTGTTGGTTGAAGGATAAATATTGGCCAGGAGACCATCGAGAACTCCCCTGCTCTTCTTAGAAATAGTGCCATGGGATCTATTATGTTCATTTATATCCATCTGAGAGGGCCGACGGGACTTTGGTTTAAGGTCTCATCCAAAAGATGGCATCTCCGACAGTGCAGTACTCACTCAGGACTGCACTGAAGTGTCAGATGAGATTTTGTACTAAGGTCTCTGGAAAGGGAATTGAACATACAACCTTCCAACTCAGGTGCGAGTGCTGCCAATGAGGGGGTGAAGTGTGTCAGCATGAATGGGAGGGTGAGGGAGTAAAGAGTGACAGTATTGGAGGGTGAGGTTAAAGAGTGTCAGTATTGGGGAGTGAGGGTAAAGAGTGTCAGTATTGGAGGGTGAGGAGGTAAAGACAGTCAGTATTGGAGGGTGAGGAGGTTAAAGAGTGTCAGTATTGGAGGGTGAGGAGGGTAAGAGTGTCAGTATTGGAGGGTGAGGGTAAAGAGTGTCAGTATTGGAGGGTGATGAGGGTAAAGAGTGTCAGTATTGGAGGGTGAGGAGGGTAAAGAGTGTCAGTATTGGAGGGTGAGGAGGGTAAAGAGTGTCAGTATTGGAGGGCAGAGGGTAAAGAGTGTCAGTATTGGAGGGTGAGGAGTAAAGAGTGTCAGTATTGGAGGGTGAGGAGGGTAAAGAGTGTCAGTATTGGAGGGTGAGGAGGTAAAGAGTGTCAGTATTGGAGGGTGAGGAGGGTAAAGAGTGTCAGTATTGGAGGGTGAGGGTAAAGAGTGTCAGTATTGGAGGGTGAGGGTAAAGAGTGTCAGTATTGGAGGGTGAGGGTAAAGAGTGTCAGTATTGGGGGTGAGAGGTAAAGAGTGTCAGTATTGGAGGGTGAGGAGGGTAAAGAGTGTCAGTATTGGAGGGTGAGGAGGGTAAAGAGTGTCAGTATTGGAGGGTGAGGGTAAAGAGTGTCAGTATTGGAGGGTGAGGGTAAAGAGTGTCAGTATTGGAGGGTGAGGGTAAAGAGTGTCAGTATTGGAGGGTGAGGAGGTAAAGAGTGTCAGTATTGGAGGGTGAGGAGGTAAGAGTGTCAGTATTGGAGGGTGAGGGTAAAGAGTGTCAGTATTGGAGGTGAGGAGGGTAAAGAGTGTCAGTATTGGAGGGTGAGGGTAAAGAGTGTCAGTATTGGAGGGTGAGGGTAAAGAGTGTCAGTATTGGAGGGTGAGGAGTAAAGAGTGTCAGTATTGGAGGGTGAGGGTAAAGAGTGTCAGTATTGGAGGGTGAGGAGGGTAAAGAGTGTCAGTATTGGAGGGTGAGGGTAAAGAGTGTCAGTATTGGAGGGTGAGGGTAAAGAGTGTCAGTATTGGAGGGTGAGGAGGTAAAGAGTGTCAGTATTGGAGGGTGAGGGTAAAGAGTGTCAGTATTGGAGGGTGAGGAGGGTAAAGAGTGTCAGTATTGGAGGGTGAGGAGGTAAAGAGTGTCAGTATTGGAGGGTGAGGAGGGTAAAGAGTGTCAGTATTGGAGGGTGAGGGTAAAGAGTGTCAGTATTGGAGGGTGAGGAGGGTAAAGAGTGTCAGTATTGGAGGGTGAGGGTAAAGAGTGTCAGTATTGGAGGGTGAGGGTAAAGAGTGTCAGTATTGGAGGGTGAGGGTAAAGAGTGTCAGTATTGGAGGGTGAGGAGGTAAAGAGTGTCAGTATTGGAGGGTGAGGAGTGTAAAGAGTGTCAGTATTGGAGGGTGAGGGTAAAGAGTGTCAGTATTGGAGGGTGAGGGTAAAGAGTGTCAGTATTGGAGGGTGAGGAGGGTAAAGAGTGTCAGTATTGGAGGGTGAGGGTAAAGAGTGTCAGTATTGGAGGGTGAGGGTAAAGAGTGTCAGTATTGTGGGGTGAGGGTAAAGAGTGTCAGTATTGAGGGTGAGGAGGGTAAAGAGTGTCAGTATTGGAGGGTGAGGGTAAAGAGTGTCAGTATTGGAGGGTGAGGCTAAAGAGTGTCAGTATTGGAGGGTGAGGAGGGTAAAGAGTGTCTGTATTGGAGGGTGAGGAGGGTAAAGGGTGTCAGTATTGGAGGGTGAGGGTAAAGAGTGTCAGTATTGGAGGGTGAGGGTAAATAGTGTCAGTATTGTGGGGTGAGGGTAAAGAGTGTGAGTATTGGAGGGTGAGGAGGGTAAAGAGTGTCAGTATTGGAGGGTGAGGGTGAAGATTGTCAGTATTGGAGGGTGTGGATTGTAATGAGTGTCAGTATTGGGGGGCAAGGTTAAAGAGTTTCAATATTGGAGGGTGAGGATAAAGAGTGTCAGTATTGGAGGGTGAGGATGGTAAGGATTGTCAGTATTGGAGGGTTTGGGTAAAGAGTGTCAGTATTGGAGGGTGAGGAGGTAAAGAGTGTCAGTATTGGAGGGTGAGGGTAAAGAGTGTCAGTATTGGAGGGTGAGGAGGGTAAAGAGTGTCAGTATTGGAGGGTGAGGAGAGTAAAGAGTGTCAGTATTGGAGGGTGAGGGTAAAGAGTGTCAGTATTGGAGAGTGAGGAGGATAAAGAGTGTCAATATTGGAGGGTGAGGAGGGTAAAGAGTGTCAATATTGGAGGGTGAGGAGGGTAAAGAGTGTCAATATTGGAGGGTGAGGAGGGTAAAGAGTGTCAGTATTGGAGGGTGAGGGTAAAGAGTGTCAGTATTGGAGAGTGAGAGGATAAAGAGTGTCAGTATTGGAGGGTGAGGAGGGTAAAGAGTGTCAGTATTGGAGGGTGAGGAGGGTAAAGAGTGTCAGTATTGGAGGGTGAGGAGGTAAAGAGTGTCAGTATTGGAGGGTGAGGGTAAAGAGTGTCAGTATTGGAGGGTGAGGGTAAAGAGTGTCAGTATTGGAGGGTGAGGGTAAAGAGTGTCAGTATTGGAGGGTGAGGAGGGTAAAGAGTGTCAGTATTGGAGGGTGAGGAGGGTAAAGAGTGTCAGTATTGGAGGGTGAGAGGTAAAGAGTGTCAGTATTGGAGGGTGAGGGTAAAGAGTGTCAGTATTGGAGGGTGAGGGTAAAGAGTGTCAGTATTGGAGGGTGAGGAGGTAAAGAGTGTCAGTATTGGAGGGTGAGGGTAAAGAGTGTCAGTATTGGAGGGTGAGGGTAAAGAGTGTCAGTATTGGAGGGTGAGGGTAAAGAGTGTCAGTATTGGAGGGTGAGGGTAAAGAGTGTCAGTATTGGAGGGTGAGGGTAAAGAGTGTCAGTATTGGAGGGTGAGGGGTAAAGAGTGTCAGTATTGGAGGGTGAGGGTAAAGAGTGTCAGTATTGGAGGGTGAGGAGGTAAAGAGTGTCAGTATTGGAGGGTGAGGGTAAAGAGTGTCAGTATTGGAGGGTGAGGGTAAAGAGTGTCAGTATTGGAGGGTGAGGGTAAAGAGTGTCAGTATTGGAGGGTGAGGGTAAAGAGTGTCAGTATTGGAGGGTGAGGGTAAAGAGTGTCAGTATTGGAGGGTGAGGGTAAAGAGTGTCAGTATTGGAGGGTGAGGGTAAAGAGTGTCAGTATTGGAGGGTGAGGAGGTAAAGAGTGTCAGTATTGGAGGGTGAGGGTAAAGAGTGTCAGTATTGGAGGGTGAGGAGGTAAAGAGTGTCAGTATTGGAGGGTGAGGAGGGTAAAGAGTGTCAGTATTGGAGGGTGAGGAGGGTAAAGAGTGTCAGTATTGGAGGGTGAGGGGTAAAGAGTGTCAGTATTGGAGGGTGAGGGTAAAGAGTGTCAGTATTGGAGGGTGAGGGTAAAGAGTGTCAGTATTGGAGGGTGAGGGTAAAGAGTGTCAGTATTGGAGGGTGAGGGTAAAGAGTGTCAGTATTGGAGGGTGAGGAGGGTAAAGAGTGTCAGTATTGGAGGGTGAGGGTAAAGAGTGTCAGTATTGGAGGGTGAGGAGTAAAGAGTGTCAGTATTGGAGGGTGAGGAGGGTAAAGAGTGTCAGTATTGGAGGGTGAGGAGGGTAAAGAGTGTCAGTATTGGAGGGTGAGGGTAAAGAGTGTCAGTATTGGAGGGTGAGGGTAAAGAGTGTCAGTATTGGAGGGTGAGGGGTAAAGAGTGTCAGTATTGGAGGGTGAGGAGGGTAAAGAGTGTCAGTATTGGAGGGTGAGGGTAAAGAGTGTCAGTATTGGAGGGTGAGGGTAAAGAGTGTCAGTATTGGAGGGTGAGAGGGTAAAGAGTGTCAGTATTGGAGGGTGAGGAGGGTAAAGAGTGTCAGTATTGGAGGGTGAGGGTAAAGAGTGTCAGTATTGGAGGGTGAGGGTAAAGAGTGTCAGTATTGGAGGGTGAGAGGTAAAGAGTGTCAGTATTGGAGGGTGAGGAGGGTAAAGAGTGTCAGTATTGGAGGGTGAGGGTAAAGAGTGTCAGTATTGGAGGGTGAGGGTAAAGAGTGTCAGTATTGGAGGGTGAGGGTAAAGAGTGTCAGTATTGAGGGTGAGGAGGTAAAGAGTGTCAGTATTGGAGGGTGAGGGTAAAGAGTGTCAGTATTGGAGGGTGAGGGTAAAGAGTGTCAGTATTGGAGGGTGAGAGGTAAAGAGTGTCAGTATTGGAGGGTGAGGAGGGTAAAGAGTGTCAGTATTGGAGGGTGAGGGTAAAGAGTGTCAGTATTGGAGGGTGAGGGTAAAGAGTGTCAGTATTGGAGGGTGAGGGTAAAGAGTGTCAGTATTGGAGGGTGAGGGGTAAAGAGTGTCAGTATTGGAGGGTGAGGGTAAAGAGTGTCAGTATTGGAGGTAAGGAGGGTAAAGAGTGTCAGTATTGGAGGGTGAGGAGGTAAAGAGTGTCAGTATTGGAGGGTGAGGGGTAAGAGTGTTAGTATTGAGGGTGAGGAGGGTAAAGAGTGTCAGTATTGGAGGGTGAGGAGGTAAAGAGTGTCAGTATTGGAGGGTGAGGAGGTAAAGAGTGTCAGTATTGGAGGGTGAGGGTAAAGAGTGTCAGTATTGGAGGGTGAGGGTAAAGAGTGTCAGTATTGGAGGGTGAGGAGGGTAAAGAGTGTCAGTATTGGAGGGTGAGGGTAAAGAGTGTCAGTATTGGAGGGTGAGGGTAAAGAGTGTCAGTATTGGAGGGTGAGGGTAAAGAGTGTCAGTATTGGAGGGTGAGGGTAAAGAGTGTCAGTATTGGAGGGTGAGGAGGGTAAAGAGTGTCAGTATTGGAGGGTGAGGAGGTAAAGAGTGTCAGTATTGGAGGGTGAGGGGGTAAAGAGTGTCAGTATTGGAGGGTGAGGGTAAAGAGTGTCAGTATTGGAGGGTGAGGGTAAAGAGTGTCAGTATTGGAGGGTGAGGGTAAAGAGTGTCAGTATTGGAGGGTGGAGGTAAAGAGTGTCAGTATTGGAGGGTGAGGAGGGTAAAGAGTGTCAGTATTGGAGGGTGAGGGTAAAGAGTGTCAGTATTGGAGGGTGAGGGTAAAGAGTGTCAGTATTGGAGGGTGAGGAGGTAAAGAGTGTCAGTATTGGAGGGTGAGGGTAAAGAGTGTCAGTATTGGAGGGTGAGGGTAAAGAGTGTCAGTATTGGAGGGTGAGGGGTAAAGAGTGTCAGTATTGGAGGGTGAGGAGGTAAAGAGTGTCAGTATTGGAGGGTGAGGGTAAAGAGTGTCAGTATTGGAGGGTGAGGGGTAAAGAGTGTCAGTATTGGAGGGTGAGGGTAAAGAGTGTCAGTATTGGAGGGTGAGGGTAAAGAGTGTCAGTATTGGAGGGTGAGGGTAAAGAGTGTCAGTATTGGAGGGTGAGGAGGGTAAAGAGTGTCAGTATTGGAGGGTGAGGAGGTAAAGAGTGTCAGTATTGGAGGGTGAGGGTAAAGAGTGTCAGTATTGGAGGGTGAGGGTAAAGAGTGTCAGTATTGGAGGGTGAGGAGGGTAAAGAGTGTCAGTATTGGAGGGTGAGGGTAAAGAGTGTCAGTATTGGAGGGTGAGGGTAAAGAGTGTCAGTATTGTGGGGTGAGGGTAAAGAGTGTCAGTATTGGAGGGTGAGGAGGGTAAAGAGTGTCAGTATTGGAGGGTGAGGGTAAAGAGTGTCAGTATTGGAGGGTGAGGCTAAAGAGTGTCAGTATTGGAGGGTGAGGAGGGTAAAGAGTGTCAGTATTGGAGGGTGAGGAGGGTAAAGGTGTCAGTATTGGAGGGTGAGGGTAAAGAGTGTCAGTATTGGAGGGTGAGGGTAAATAGTGTCAGTATTGTGGGGTGAGGGTAAAGAGTGTCAGTATTGGAGGGTGAGGAGGGTAAAGAGTGTCAGTATTGGAGGGTGAGGGTAAAGATTGTCAGTATTGGAGGGTGAGGAGTGTAAAGAGTGTCAGTATTGGGGGCAAGGGTAAAGAGTATCAATATTGGAGGGTGAGGATAAAGAGTGTCAGTATTGGAGGGTGAGGATGGTAAAGAGTTTCAGTATTGTAGGGTGAGGGTAAAGAGTGTCAGTATTGGAGGGTGAGGAGGTAAAGAGTGTCAGTATTGGAGGGTGAGGGTAAAGAGTGTCAGTATTGGAGGGTGAGGAGGGTAAAGAGTGTCAGTATTGGAGGGTGAGGGTAAAGAGTGTCAGTATTGGAGGGTGAGGTAAAGAGTGTCAGTATTGGAGGGTGAGGAGGTAAAGAGTGTCAGTATTGGAGGGTGAGGAGGGTAAAGAGTGTCAGTATTGGAGGGTGAGGAGGGTAAAGAGTGTCAGTATTGGAGGGTGAGGGGTAAAGAGTGTCAGTATTGGAGGGTGAGGGTAAAGAGTGTCAGTATTGGAGGGTGAGGAGGTAAAGAGTGTCAGTATTGGAGGGTGAGGGTAAAGAGTGTCAGTATTGGAGGGTGAGGAGGGTAAAGAGTGTCAGTATTGGAGGGTGAGGAGGGTAAAGAGTGTCAGTATTGGAGGGTGAGGGTAAAGAGTGTCAGTATTGGAGGGTGAGGGTAAAGAGTGTCAGTATTGGAGGGTGAGGGTAAAGAGTGTCAGTATTGGAGGGTGAGGGGTAAAGAGTGTCAGTATTGGAGGGTGAGGAGGTAAAGAGTGTCAGTATTGGAGGGTGAGGGTAAAGAGTGTCAGTATTGGAGGGTGAGGGTAAAGAGTGTCAGTATTGGAGGGTGAGGGTAAAGAGTGTCAGTATTGGAGGGTGAGAGGTAAAGAGTGTCAGTATTGGAGGGTGAGGGTAAAGAGTGTCAGTATTGGAGGGTGAGGGTAAAGAGTGTCAGTATTGGAGGGTGAGGGTAAAGAGTGTCAGTATTGGAGGGTGAGGGTAAAGAGTGTCAGTATTGGAGGGTGAGGGTAAAGAGTGTCAGTATTGGAGGGTGAGGGTAAAGAGTGTCAGTATTGGAGGGTGAGGAGGTAAAGAGTGTCAGTATTGGAGGGTGAGGAGAGTAAAGAGTGTCAGTATTGGAGGGTGAGGGTAAAGAGTGTCAGTATTGGAGGGTGAGGGTAAAGAGTGTCAGTATTGGAGGGTGAGGGTAAAGAGTGTCAGTATTGGAGGGTGAGGGTAAAGAGTGTCAGTATTGGAGGGTGAGGAGTAAAGAGTGTCAGTATTGGAGGGTGAGGGTAAAGAGTGTCAGTATTGGAGGGTGAGGGTAAAGAGTGTCAGTATTGGAGGGTGAGGAGGTAAAGAGTGTCAGTATTGGAGGGTGAGGGTAAAGAGTGTCAGTATTGGAGGGTGAGGAGGTAAAGAGTGTCAGTATTGGAGGGTGAGGAGGGTAAAGAGTGTCAGTATTGGAGGGTGAGGGTAAAGAGTGTCAGTATTGGAGGGTGAGGAGGGTAAAGAGTGTCAGTATTGGAGGGTGAGGGTAAAGAGTGTCAGTATTGGAGGGTGAGGGTAAAGAGTGTCAGTATTGGAGGGTGAGGGTAAAGAGTGTCAGTATTGGAGGGTGAGGAGGTAAAGAGTGTCAGTATTGGAGGGTGAGGAGGGTAAAGAGTGTCAGTATTGGAGGGTGAGGGTAAAGAGTGTCAGTATTGGAGGGTGAGGGTAAAGAGTGTCAGTATTGGAGGGTGAGGGTAAAGAGTGTCAGTATTGGAGGGTGAGGGTAAAGAGTGTCAGTATTGGAGGGTGAGGGTAAAGAGTGTCAGTATTGGAGGGTGAGGGTAAAGAGTGTCAGTATTGGAGGGTGAGGGTAAAGAGTGTCAGTATTGGAGGGTGAGGAGGGTAAAGAGTGTCAGTATTGGAGGGTGAGGGTAAAGAGTGTCAGTATTGGAGGGTGAGGTAAAGAGTGTCAGTATTGGAGGGTGAGGAGGTAAAGAGTGTCAGTATTGGAGGGTGAGGGGTAAAGAGTGTCAGTATTGGAGGGTGAGGGTAAAGAGTGTCAGTATTGGAGGGTGAGGGTAAAGAGTGTCAGTATTGGAGGGTGAGGGTAAAGAGTGTCAGTATTGGAGGGTGAGGGGTAAAGAGTGTCAGTATTGGAGGGTGAGGGTAAAGAGTGTCAGTATTGGAGGGTGAGGGTAAAGAGTGTCAGTATTGGAGGGTGAGGAGGCAAATGAGTGTCATTATTGGAGGGTGAGGAGAGTAAAGAGTGTCAGTATTGGAGGGTGAGGGTAAAGAGTGTCAGTATTGGAGGGTGAGGGTAAAGAGTGTCAGTATTGGAGGGTGAGGGTAAAGAGTGTCAGTATTGGAGGGTGAGGGTAAAGAGTGTCAGTATTGGAGGGTGAGGGTAAAGAGTGTCAGTATTGGAGGGTGAGGGTAAAGAGTGTCAGTATTGGAGGGTGAGGGTAAAGAGTGTCAGTATTGGAGGGTGAGGGTAAAGAGTGTCAGTATTGGAGGGTGAGGGTAAAGAGTGTCAGTATTGGAGGGTGAGGGTAAAGAGTGTCAGTATTGGAGGGTGAGGGTAAAGAGTGTCAGTATTGGAGGGTGAGGGTAAAGAGTGTCAGTATTGGAGGGTGAGGGGTAAAGAGTGTCAGTATTGGAGGGTGAGGGTAAAGAGTGTCAGTATTGGAGGGTGAGGAGGTAAAGAGTGTCAGTATTGGAGGGTGAGGGTAAAGAGTGTCAGTATTGGAGGGTGAGGAGGGTAAAGAGTGTCAGTATTGGAGGGTGAGGGTAAAGAGTGTCAGTATTGGAGGGTGAGGGTAAAGAGTGTCAGTATTGGAGGGTGAGGGTAAAGAGTGTCAGTATTGGAGGGTGAGGGTAAAGAGTGTCAGTATTGGAGGTGAGGGTAAAGAGTGTCAGTATTGGAGGGTGAGGGTAAAGAGTGTCAGTATTGGAGGGTGAGGGTAAAGAGTGTCAGTATTGGAGGGTGAGGGTAAAGAGTGTCAGTATTGGAGGGTGAGGAGGGTAAAGAGTGTCAGTATTGGAGGGTGAGGGTAAAGAGTGTCAGTATTGGAGGTGAGGAGGGTAAAGAGTGTCAGTATTGGAGGGTGAGGAGGGTAAAGAGTGTCAGTATTGGAGGGTGAGGGTAAAGAGTGTCAGTATTGGAGGGTGAGGGTAAAGAGTGTCAGTATTGGAGGGTGAGGGTAAAGAGTGTCAGTATTGGAGGGTGAGAGGGTAAAGAGTGTCAGTATTGGAGGGTGAGGGTAAAGAGTGTCAGTATTGGAGGGTGAGGGTAAAGAGTGTCAGTATTGGAGGGTGAGGGTAAAGAGTGTCAGTATTGGAGGGTGAGGGTAAAGAGTGTCAGTATTGGAGGGTGAGGAGGGTAAAGAGTGTCAGTATTGGAGGGTGAGGAGGTAAAGAGTGTCAGTATTGGAGGGTGAGGGTAAAGAGTGTCAGTATTGGAGGGTGAGGGTAAAGAGTGTCAGTATTGGAGGGTGAGGGGTAAAGAGTGTCAGTATTGGAGGGTGAGGGTAAAGAGTGTCAGTATTGGAGGGTGAGGGTAAAGAGTGTCAGTATTGGAGGGTGAGGGTAAAGAGTGTCAGTATTGGAGGGTGAGGGTAAAGAGTGTCAGTATTGGAGGGTGAGGGTAAAGAGTGTCAGTATTGGAGGGTGAGGGTAAAGAGTGTCAGTATTGGAGGGTGAGGGTAAAGAGTGTCAGTATTGGAGGGTGAGGGTAAAGAGTGTCAGTATTGGAGGGTGAGGGTAAAGAGTGTCAGTATTGGAGGGTGAGGGTAAAGAGTGTCAGTATTGGAGGGTGAGGGTAAAGAGTGTCAGTATTGGAGGGTGAGGGTAAAGAGTGTCAGTATTGGAGGGTGAGGGTAAAGAGTGTCAGTATTGGAGGGTGAGGTAAAGAGTGTCAGTATTGGAGGGTGAGGGTAAAGAGTGTCAGTATTGGAGGGTGAGGGTAAAGAGTGTCAGTATTGGAGGGTGAGGGTAAAGAGTGTCAGTATTGGAGGGTGAGGGTAAAGAGTGTCAGTATTGGAGGGTGAGGGTAAAGAGTGTCAGTATTGGAGGGTGAGGAGGTAAAGAGTGTCAGTATTGGAGGGTGAGGGTAAAGAGTGTCAGTATTGGAGGGTGAGGGTAAAGAGTGTCAGTATTGGAGGGTGAGGAGGTAAAGAGTGTCAGTATTGGAGGGTGAGGAGGTAAAGAGTGTCAGTATTGGAGGGTGAGGAGGTTAAAGAGTGTCAGTATTGGAGGGTGAGGGTAAAGAGTGTCAGTATTGGAGGGTGAGGGTAAAGAGTGTCAGTATTGGAGGGTGAGGGTAAAGAGTGTCAGTATTGGAGGTGAGGGTAAAGAGTGTCAGTATTGAGGGTGAGGGTAAAGAGTGTCAGTATTGGAGGGTGAGGGTAAAGAGTGTCAGTATTGGAGGGTGAGGGTAAAGAGTGTCAGTATTGGAGGGTGAGGGTAAAGAGTGTCAGTATTGGAGGGTGAGGAGGGTAAAGAGTGTCAGTATTGGAGGGTGAGGGTAAAGAGTGTCAGTATTGGAGGGTGAGGAGGAAAGAGTGTCAGTATTGGAGGGTGAGGAGGTAAAGAGTGTCAGTATTGGAGGGTGAGGAGGGTAAAGAGTGTCAGTATTGGAGGGTGAGGGTAAAGAGTGTCAGTATTGGAGGGTGAGGGTAAAGAGTGTCAGTATTGGAGGGTGAGGGTAAAGAGTGTCAGTATTGGAGGGTGAGGAGGTAAAGAGTGTCAGTATTGGAGGGTGAGGGTAAAGAGTGTCAGTATTGGAGGGTGAGAGGGTAAAGAGTGTCAGTATTGGAGGGTGAGGGTAAAGAGTGTCAGTATTGGAGGGTGAGGGTAAAGAGTGTCAGTATTGGAGGGTGAGGAGGTAAAGAGTGTCAGTATTGGAGGGTGAGGGTAAAGAGTGTCAGTATTGGAGGTGAGGAGGGTAAAGAGTGTCAGTATTGGAGGGTGAGGGTAAAGAGTGTCAGTATTGGAGGGTGAGGGTAAAGAGTGTCAGTATTGGAGGGTGAGGGTAAAGAGTGTGAGTATTGGAGAGTGAGGGTAAAGAGTGTCAGTATTGGAGGGTATGGATTATAATGAGTGTCAGTATTGGGGGCAAGGTTAAAGAGTTTCAATATTGGAAGGTGAGGATAAAGAGTGTCAGTATTGGAGGGTGAGGATGGTAAGGATTGTCAGTATTGGAGGGTTTGGGAAAAGAGTGTCAGTATTGGAGGGTGAGGAGGGTAAAGAGTGTCAGTATTGGAGGGTGAGGGTAAAGAGTGGCAGTATTGGAGGGTGAGGAGGGTAAAGAGTGTCAATATTGGAGGGTGATGAGGGTAAAGAGTGTCAATATTGGAGGGTGAGGAGGGTAAAGAATCTCAGTATTGGAGGGCGAGGGTAAAGAGTGTCAGTATTGGAGAGTGAGGAGGATAAAGAGTGTCAAATTGGAGGGTGTGGAGGGTAAAGAGTGTCAGTATTGGAGGTTGAGGATGGTAAAGAGTGTGAATATTAGAGGATGAGGAGGGTAAAGAGTGTCAATATTGGAGGGTGAGGGTAATGAGTGTCAGTATTGGAGGGTGAGGGTAAAGAGTGTCAGTATTGGAGGGTGAGGGTAAAGAGTGTCAGTATTGGAGGGTGAGGGTAAAGAGTGTCAGTATTGGAGGGTGAGGGTAAAGAGTGTCAGTATTGGAGGGTGAGGGTAAAGAGTGTCAGTATTGGAGGGTGAGGAGGGTAAAGAGTGTCAGTATTGGAGGGTGAGGGTAAAGAGTGTCAGTATTGGAGGGTGAGGGTAAAGAGTGTCAGTATTGGAGGGTGAGGGGTAAAGAGTGTCAGTATTGGAGGGTGAGGAGGGTAAAGAGTGTCAGTATTGGAGGGTGAGGAGGTAAAGAGTGTCAGTATTGGAGGGTGAGGGTAAAGAGTGTCAGTATTGGAGGGTGAGGGTAAAGAGTGTCAGTATTGGAGGGTGAGGGTAAAGAGTGTCAGTATTGGAGGGTGAGGGTAAAGAGTGTCAGTATTGGAGGGTGAGGAGGGTAAAGAGTGTCAGTATTGGAGGGTGAGGGTAAAGAGTGTCAGTATTGGAGGGTGAGGGTAAAGAGTGTCAGTATTGGATGGTGAGGGGTAAGAGTGTCAGTATTGGAGGGTGAGGGTAAAGAGTGTCAGTATTGGAGGGTGAGGAGGGTAAAGAGTGTCAGTATTGGAGGGTGAGGAGGGTAAAGAGTGTCAGTATTGGAGGGTGAGGGTAAAGAGCTGTCAGTATTGGAGGGTGAGGGTAAAGAGTGTCAGTATTGGAGGCGTGAGGGTAAAGAGTGTCAGTATTGGAGGGTGAGGGTAAAGAGTGTCAGTATTGGAGGGTGAGGAGGGTAAAGAGTGTCAGTATTGGAGGGTGAGGGTTAAAGAGTGTCAGTATTGGAGGTGAGAGGGTAAAGAGTGTCAGTATTGGAGGGTGAGGAGGTAAAGAGTGTCAGTATTGGAGGGTGAGGGTAAAGAGTGTCAGTATTGGAGGGTGAGGGTAAAGAGTGTCAGTATTGGAGGGTGAGGGTAAAGAGTGTCAGAGTCAGTATTGAGGGAGAGAGTAAAGAGTGTCAGTATTGGGGGTGAGGAGGGTAAAGAGTGTCATTATTGGGGGTGAGGGTAAAGAGTGTCAGTATTGGAGGGTGAGGAGGGTAAAGAGTGTCAGTATTGGAGGGTGAGGTAAAGAGTGTCAGTATTGGTGGGTGAGCAGGGTAAACGAGTGTCAGTATTGGAGGGTGAGGGTAAAGAGTGTCAGCTATTGGAGGGTGAGGGTAAAGAGTGTCAGTATTGAGGGTGAGGGGTAAAGCGTGTCAGTATAGGAGGGTGAGGAGGGTAAAGAGTGTCAGTATTGGAGGGTGAGGGTAAAGAGTGTCAGTATTGGAGGGTGAGAGGTAAAGAGTGTCAGTATTGGAGGGCTGAGGGTAAAGAGTGTCAGTATTGGAGGGTGAGGGTAAAGAGTGTCAGTATTGGAGGGTGAGGTTAAAGAGTGTCAGTATTGGAGGTGAGAGGTAAAGAGTGTCAGTATTGGAGGGTGAGGTGTAAAGAGTGTCAGTATTGGAGGGTGAGGAGGTAAAGAGTGTCAGTATTGGAGGGTGAGGAGGGTAAAGAGTGTCAGTATTGGAGGGTGAGGGTAAAGAGTGTCAGTATTGGAGGGTGAGGGTAAAGAGTGTCAGTATTGGAGGGTGAGGGTAAAGAGTGTCAGTATTGGAGGGTGAGGAGGTAAAGAGTGTCAGTATTGGAGGGTGAGGGTAAAGAGTGTCAGTATTGGAGGGTGAGGGTAAAGAGTGTCAGTATTGGAGGGTGAGGGTAAAGAGTGTCAGTATTGGAGGGTGAGGAGGTAAAGAGTGTCAGTATTGGAGGGTGAGGGTAAAGAGTGTCAGTATTGGAGGGTGAGGGGTAAAGAGTGTCAGTATTGGAGGGTGAGGGTAAAGAGTGTCAGTATTGGAGGGTGAGGAGGTAAAGAGTGTCAGTATTGGAGGGTGAGGGTTAATGAGTGTCAGTATTGGAGGGTGAGGAGGTAAAGAGTGTCAGTATTGGAGGGTGAGGAGGGTAAAGAGTGTCAGTATTGGAGGGTGAGGGTAAAGAGTGTCAGTATTGGAGGGTGAGGGTAAAGAGTGTCAGTATTGGAGGGTGAGGGTTAAAGAGTGTCAGTATTGGAGGGTGAGGCGTAAAGAGTGTCAGTATTGGAGGGGAGAGGTAAAGAGTGTCAGTATTGAGGGTGAGGGTAAAGAGTGTCAGTATTGGAGGGTGAGGGTAAAGAGTGTCAGTATTGGAGGGTGAGGGTAAAGAGTGTCAGTATTGGAGGAGAGGAGGGTAAAGAGTGTCAGTATTGGAGGGTGAGGGTAAAGAGTGTCAGTATTGGAGGGTGAGGGTAAAGAGTGTCAGTATTGGAGGGTGAGGGTAAAGAGTGTCAGTATTGGAGGGTGAGGAGGGTAAAGAGTGTCAGTATTGGAGGGTGAGGGTAAAGAGTGTCAGTATTGGAGGGTGAGGAGGGTAAGAGTGTCAGTATTGGAGGGTGAGGGTAAAGAGTGTCAGTATTGGAGGGTGAGGGTGAAGAGTGTCAGTATTGGAGGGTGAGGGTAAAGAGTGCCAGTATTGGAGGGTGAGGTTAAAGAGTGTGAGTAGTGGAGGGTGAGGAGGGTAAAGAGTGTCAGTATTGGAGGGTCAGGAGGGTAAAGAGTGTCAGTATTGGAGGGTGAGTGTAAAGAGTGTCAGTATTGGAGGGTGAGTGTAAAGAGTGTCAGTATTGGAGGGTGATGGTAAAGAGTGTCAGTATTGGAGTGAGAGGAGGTTAAAGAGTGTAAGTATTGGAGGGTGAGGAGGGTAAAGTGCGTCAGTATTGGAGGGTGAGGGTAAAGAGTGTCACTATTGGAGGGCGAGTGTAAAGAGTGTCAGTATTGGAGGGTGAGGGTAAATAATGTCAGTATTGGAGGGTGAACGTAAAGAGTGTCAGTATTGGAGGGTGAGGGTAAAGAGTGGCAGTATTGGAGGGTGAGGGTAAAGAGTGTCAGTATTGGAGCGTGAGGGTAAAGAGTGTCAGTATTGGAGGTTGAGGAGGATAAAGAGTGTCAGTATTGGAGGGTGAGGGTAAAGAGTGTCAATATTGGAGAGTGAGGAGGGTAAAGAGTGTCAGCATTGGAGGGTGAGGGTAAAGAGTTTCAGTATTGAAGGGTGAAGGTAAAGAGAGTCAGTATTGGAGGGTGAGGAGAGTAAAGAGTGTCAGTATTGGAGGGTGAGGGTAAAGAGTTTCAGTATTGGAGTGTGAGGAGGGTAAAGAGTGTCAGTATTGGAGGGTGAGGGTAAAGAGTGTCAGTATTAGAGGGTGAAGGTAAAGCGTGTTACTATTGGAGGGTGAGGGTGAAGAGTGTCAGTATTGGAGGGTGAGGGTAAAGAGAGTCAGTATTGCAGGGTGAGTGTAAAGAGTGTCAGTATTGGAGGGGGAGGGTAAAGAGTGTCAGTATTGGAGGGTGAGGGTAAAGAGTGTCAATATTGGAGGGTGTGGGTAGAGATTGTCAGTATTGGAGGGTGAGGGTAAAGAGTGTCAGTATTGGAGGGTGAGGGTAAAGAGTGTCAGTATTGGAGGGTGAGGGTAAAGAGTGTCAGTATTGGAGGGTGAGGGTAAAGAGTGTCAGTATTGGAGGGTGAGGGTAAAGAGTGTCAGTATTGGAGGGTGAGGGTAAAGAGTGTCAGTATTGGAGGGTGAGGGTAAAGAGTGTCAGTATTGGAGGGTGAGGGTAAAGAGTGTCAGTATTGGAGGGTGAGGGTAAAGAGTGTCAGTATTGGAGGGTGAGGGTAAAGAGTGTCAGTATTGGAGGGTGAGGAGGGTAAAGAGTGTCAGTATTGGAGGGTGAGGGTAAAGAGTGTCAGTATTGGAGGGTGAGGGTAAAGAGTGTCAGTATTGGGGGTGAGGAGGATAAAGAGTGTCAGTATTGGAGGGTGAGGAGGATAAAGAGTGTCAGTATTGGAGGGTGAGGGTAAAGAGTGTCAGTATTGGAGGGTGAGGGTAAAGAGTGTCAGTATTGGAGGGTGAGCAGGATAAAGAGTGTCAGTATTGGAGGGTGAGGGTAAAGAGTGTCAGTATTGGAGGATGAGGATACAGAGTGTCAGTGTTGGAGGGTGAGGGTAAAGAGTGTCAGTATTGGAGGGTGAGGGTAAAGAGTGTCAGTATTGGAGGGTGAGGGTAAAGAGTGTCAGTATTGGAGGGTGAGGGTAAAGAGTGTCATTATCGGGTGTGAGGGTATAGAGTGTCAGTATGGGAGGGTGAGGGTAAAGAGTGTCAGTATTGGAGGGTGAGGGTAAAGAGTGTCAGTATTGGAGGGTGAGGGTAAAGAGTGTCAGTATTGGAGGGTGAGGGTAAAGAGTGTCAGTATTGAGGGTGAGGAGGGTAAAGAGTGTCAGTATTGGAGGGTGAGGGTAAAGAGTGTCAGTATTGGAGGGTGAGGGTAAAGAGTGTCAGTATTGGGGGTGAGGAGGATAAAGAGTGTCAGTATTGGAGGGTGAGGAGGATAAAGAGTGTCAGTATTGGAGGGTGAGGGTAAAGAGTGTCAGTATTGGAGGGTGAGGGTAAAGAGTGTCAGTGTTGGAGGGTGAGCAGGATAAAGAGTGTCAGTATTGGAGGGTGAGGGTAAAGAGTGTCAGTATTGGAGGATGAGGATACAGAGTGTCAGTGTTGGAGGGTGAGGGTAAAGGGTGTCAGTATTAGGGGTGAGGGTAAAGAGTGTCAGTATTAGGGGGTGATGGTAAAGAGTGTTAGTATTGGAGGTTGAGGGTAAATGGTCTCAGTATTGGAGGTTGAGGGTAAAGAGTGTCTCTATTGGGGGTGAGGTTAAAGAGTGTCAGTATTGGAGGGTGAGGGCAAAGGGTGTCAGTATTGGAGGGTGAGGAGGGTAAAGAGTGTCAGTTTTGGAGCGTGAGGGTAAAGAGTGTCAGTACTGGAGGGTGAGGGCAAAGAGTGTCAGTATTGGAGGGTGAGTGTAAAGATTGTCAGTATTGGAGGGTGAGGAGGATAAAGAGTGTCAGTATTGGAGGGTGAGCAGGATAAAGAGTGTCAGTATTGGAGGGTGAGGGTAAAGAGTGTCAGTATTGGAGCGTGAGGGTAAAGAGTATCAGTATTGGAGGTTGAGGAGGATAAAGAGTGTCAGTATTGGAGGGTGAGCGTAAAGAGTGTCAGTATTGGAGGGTGAGGGTAAAGAGTGTCAATATTGGAGAGTGAGGAGGGTATAGAGTGTCAGCATTGGAGGGTGAGGGTAAAGAGTGTCAGTATTGGAGGGTGAGGGTAAAGAGTGTCAGTATTGGAGGGTGAGGGTAAAGAGTGTCATTATCGGAGGTGAGGGTAAAGAGTGTCAGTATGGAGGGTGAGGGTAAAGAGTGTCAGTATTGGAGGGTGAGGGTAAAGAGTGTCAGTAATGGAGGGTGAGGGTAAAGAGTGTCAGTATTGGAGGGTGAGGGTAAAGAGTGTCAGTATTGGGGGTGAGGAGGATAAAGAGTGTCAGTATTGGAGGGTGAGGATGATAAAGAGTGTCAGTATTGGAGGGTGAGGGTAAAGAGTGTCAGTATTGGAGGGTGAGGGTAAAGAGTGTCAGTATTGGAGGGTGAGCAGGATAAAGAGTGTCAGTATTGGAGGGTGAGGGTAAAGAGTGTCAGTATTGGAGGATGAGGATACAGAGTGTCAGTGTTGGAGGGTGAGGGTAAAGGGTGTCAGTATTAGGGGTGAGGGTAAAGAGTGTCAGTATTAGGGGGTGATGGTAAAGAGTGTCAGTATTGGAGGTTGAGGGTAAAGGGTCTCAGTATTGGAGGTTGAGGGTAAAGAGTGTCTCTATTGGGGGTGAGGTTAAAGAGTGTCAGTATTGGAGGGTGAGGGCAAAGGGTGTCAGTATTGGAGAGTGAGGAGGGTAAAGAATGTCAGTTTTGGAGCGTGAGGGTAAAGAGTGTCAGTACTGGAGGGTGAGGGCAAAGAGTGTCAGTATTGGAGGGTGAGTGTAAAGATTGTCAGTATTGGAGGGTGAGGAGGGTAAAGAGTGTCAGTAATGGAGGGTGAGGGTAAAGAGTGTCAGTGCTGGAGGGTGAAGGTAAAGAGTGTCAGTATTGCTGGGTGAGGGTAAAGTGTGTCAGTATTGGAGGGTGAGGGTAAATAGTGTCAGTATTGGAGGGTGAGGGTAAAGAGTGTCAGTATTGGAGGGTGAGTGTAAAGATTGTCAGTATTGGAGGGTGAGGAGGCTAAAGAGTGTCAGTAATGGAGGGTGAGGGTAAAGAGTGTCAGTACTGGAGGGTGAAGGTAAAGAGTGTCAGTATTGCTGGGTGAGGGTAAAGAGTGTCAGTATTGTAGGGTGAGGGTAAATAGTGTCAGTATTGGAGGGTGAGGGTAAAGATTGTCATTATTCGGGGTGAAGGTAAAGAGTGTCATTATTGGAGGGTGCGGGTAAAGAGTGTCAAGATTGGAGGGTGAGGAGGGTAAAGAGTGTCAGTATTGGAGGGTGAGGAGGGTAAAGAGTGTCAGTTTTGGAGGGTAAGGGTAAAGAGTGTCAGTATTGGAGGGTGAGGGTAACGATGGTCTGTATTGGGGGTGAGGGTAAAGAGGGTCAGTATTGGAGGGGGAGGTGAGTAAAGAGTGTCACTATTGGAGGGTGAGGGTAAAGAATGTTAATATTGGAGGGTGAGGAGGGTGAAGAGTGTCAGTATTGGAGAGTGAGGGTAAAGAATGTTAGTATTGGAGGGTGAGGGTAAAGAGTGTCAGTATTGGAGGGTGAGGGAAAAAAATGTCAGTATTGGAGGGTGAGGAGGGTGAAGAGTGTCCGTATTGGAGAGTGAGGGTAAAGAATATTAGTATTGGAGGGTGAGGGTAAAGTGTGTCAGTATTGGAGGGTGAGGAGGGTGAAGAGTGTCAGTATTGGAGAGTGAGGGTAAAGAATGTTAGTATTGGAGGGTGAGGGTAAAGAGTGTCAGTATTGGAGGGTGAGGGTAAAGAGTGTATGTATTGGCGGGTGAGGGTAAAGAGTATCAGTATTGGACGGTGAGGGTAAGGAGTGTCAGTATTGGAGGGTGAGGAGGAGAATGTGTATCAGTATTGGGGTGAGGAGGGTAAAGAGTTTCTGTATTTGGTGGTGAGTGTAAAGCGTGTCAGTATTGGGGGTGAGGAGTGTAAAGAGTGTCAGTTTTGGAGGGTGAGGAGGGTAAAGATCGTCAGTATTGGTGCGTGAGGGTAAAGTGTGTCAGTATTGTGGGGTGAGCAGGGTAAAGAGTGTCAGTATTGGAGGGAGAGAGTAAAGAGTGTTAGTATTGGGGGATGAGGAGGGTAAAGAGTGTCAGTATTGGAGGGTGAGGGTAAAGAGTGTGTCAGTATTGGAGGGTGAGGAGGGTAAAGAGTGTCAGTATTGGAGGGTGAGGGTAAAGATTGTCAGAATTGTGGGGTGAGCAGGGTAAACAGTGTCAGTATTGGAGGGTGAGGGTAAAGAGTGTCAGTATTGGAGGGTGAGGGTAAAGAGTGTCAGTATTGAAGGGTGAGTGTAAAGCGTGTCAGTATAGGAGTGTGAGGAGGGTAAAGAGTGTCAGTATTGGGGAATGAGGAGTGTAAAAAAGTCAGTATTGGAGGGTGAGGAGTGTAAAGAGTGTCAGTATTGTAGGGCGAGGGTAAAGAGTGTCAGTATTGGAGGGTGAGGGTAAAGAGTGCCAGTATTGGAGGGTGAGGTTAAAGAGTGTGAGTAGTGGAGGGTGAGGAGGGTAAAGAGTGTCAGTATTGGAGGGTGAGTGTAAAGTGTGTCAGTATTGGAGGGTGAGGGTAAAGAGTGTCAGTATTGGATGGTGATGTTAAAGAGAGTCAGTATTGGAGGGTGAGGGTAAAGAGTGTCAGTATTGGAGGGCGAGGGTAAAGAGTGTCAGTATTGGAGTGTGAGGAGGTTAAAGAGTGTCAGTATTGGAGGGTGAGGAGGGTAAAGTGTGTCAGTATTGGAGGGTGAGGGTAAAGAGTGTCACTATTGGAGGGCGAGGGTAAAGAGTGTCAGTATTGGAGGGTGAGGGTAAATAATGTCAGTATTGGAGGGTGAACGTAAAGAGTGTCAGTATTGGAGGGTGACGGTAAAGAGTGTCAGTATTGGAGAGTGAGGGTAAAGAGTGTCAGTATTGGAGCGTGAGGGTAAAGAGTGTCAGTATTGGAGGGTGAGGAGGATAAAGAGTGTCAGTATTGGAGGGTGAGTGTACAGAGTGTCAGTATTGGAGGGTGAGGAGGGTAAAGAGTGTCAGCATTGGAGGGTGAGGGTAAAGAGTGTCAGTATTGGAGGGGGAGGTAAAGAGTGTCAGTATTGGAGGGTGAGGAGAGTAAAGAGTGTCAGTATTGGAGGGTGAGGGTAAAGAGTGTCAGTATTGGAGGGTGAGGAGGGTAAAGAGTGTCAGTATTGGAGGGTGAGGGTAAAGAGTGTCAGTATTAGAGGGTGAGGTAAAGAGTGTCAGTATTGGAGGGTGAGGGTGAAGAGTGTCAGTATTGGAGGGTGAGGGTAAAGAGTGTCAGTATTGGAGGGTGAGGTAAAGAGTGTCAGTATTGGAGGGTGAGGAGGGTAAAGAGTGTCAGTATTGGAGGGTCAGGAGGGTAAAGAGTGTCAGTATTGGAGGGTGAGTGTAAAGAGTGTCAGTATTGGAGGGTGAGTGTAAAGAGTGTCAGTATTGGAGGGTGATGGTAAAGAGTGTCAGTATTGGAGTGAGAGGAGGTTAAAGAGTGTAAGTATTGGAGGGTGAGGAGGGTAAAGTGCGTCAGTATTGGAGGGTGAGGGTAAAGAGTGTCACTATTGGAGGGCGAGTGTAAAGAGTGTCAGTATTGGAGGGTGAGGGTAAATAATGTCAGTATTGGAGGGTGAACGTAAAGAGTGTCAGTATTGGAGGGTGAGGGTAAAGAGTGGCAGTATTGGAGGGTGAGGGTAAAGAGTGTCAGTATTGGAGCGTGAGGGTAAAGAGTGTCAGTATTGGAGGTTGAGGAGGATAAAGAGTGTCAGTATTGGAGGGTGAGCGTAAAGAGTGTCAATATTGGAGAGTGAGGAGGGTATAGAGTGTCAGCATTGGAGGGTGAGGGTAAAGAGTTTCAGTATTGAAGGGTGAAGGTAAAGAGAGTCAGTATTGGAGGGTGAGGAGAGTAAAGAGTGTCAGTATGGGAGGGTGAGGGTAAAGAGTTTCAGTATTGCAGTGTGAGGAGGGTAAAGAGTGTCAGTATTAGAGGGTGAGGGTAAAGAGTGTCAGTATTAGAGGGTGAAGGTAAAGCGTGTTACTATTGGAGGGTGAGGGTGAAGAGTGTCAGTATTGGAGGGTGAGGGTAAAGAGAGTCAGTATTGCAGGACGAGTGTAAAGAGTGTCAGTATTGGAGGGGGAGGGTAAAAAGTGTCAGTATTGGAGGGTGAGGGTAAAGAGTGTCAATATTGGAGGGTGTAGGTAGAGATTGTCAGTATTGGAGTGTATGGGTAAAGAGTGTCAGTATTGGACGGTGAGGGTAAAGAGTGTCAGTATTGGAGGGTGAGGGTAAAGAGTGTCAGTATTGGAGGGTGAGGGTAAAGAGTGTCAGTATTGGAGGGTGAGGGTAAAGAGTGTCATTATCGGGGGTGAGGGTATAGAGTGTCAGTATGGGAGGGTGAGGGTAAAGAGTGTCAGTATGGGAGGGTGAGGGTAAAGAGTGTCAGTATTGGAGGGTGAGGGTAAAGAGTGTCAGTATGGGAGGGTGAGGGTAAAGAGTGTCAGTAATAGAGGGTGAGGAGGGTAAAGAGTGTCAGTATTGGAGGGTGAGGGTAAAGAGTGTCAGTATTGGAGGGTGAGGGTAAAGCGTGTCAGTATTGGGGGTGAGGAGGATAAAGAGTGTCAGTATTGGAGGGTGAGGAGGATAAAGAGTGTCAGTATTGGAGGGTGAGGGTAAAGAGTGTCAGTATTGGAGGGTGAGGGTAAAGAGTGTCAGTATTGGAGGGTGAGCAGGATAAAGAGTGTCAGTATTGGAGGGTGAGGGTAAAGAGTGTCAGTATTGGAGGATGAGGATACAGAGTGTCAGTGTTGGAGGGTGAGGGTAAAGAGTGTCATTATCGGGTGTGAGGGTATAGAGTGTCAGTATGGGAGGGTGAGGGTAAAGAGTGTCAGTATGGGAGGGTGAGGGTAAAGAGTGTCAGTATTGGAGGGTGAGGGTAAAGAGTGTCAGTATGGGAGGGTGAGGGAAAAGAGTGTCAGTAATAGAGGGTGAGGAGGGTAAAGCGTGTCAGTATTGGAGGGTGAGGGTAAAGCGTGTCAGTATTGGGGGTGAGGAGGATAAAGAGTGTCAGTATTGGAGGGTGAGGAGGATAAAGAGTGTCAGTATTGGAGGGTGAGGGTAAAAAGTGTCAGTATTGGAGGGTGAGGGTAAAGAGTGTCAGTGTTGGAGGGTGAGCAGGATAAAGAGTGTCAGTATTGGAGGGTGAGGGTAAAGAGTGTCAGTATTGGAAGATGAGGATACAGAGTGTCAGTGTTGGAGGGTGAGGGTAAAGGGTGTCAGTATTAGGGGTGAGGGTAAAGAGTGTCAGTATTAGGGGGTGATGGTAAAGAGTGTTAGTATTGGAGGTTGAGGGTAAATGGTCTCAGTATTGGAGGTTGAGGGTAAAGAGTGTCTCTATTGGGGGTGAGGTTAAAGAGTGTCAGTATTGGAGGGTGAGCGCAAAGGGTGTCAGTATTGGAGGGCGAGGAGGGTAAAGAGTGTCAGTTTTGGAGCGTGAGGGTAAAGAGTGTCAGTACTGGAGGGTGAGGGCAAAGAGTGTCAGTATTGGAGGGTGAGTGTAAAGATTGTCAGTATTGGAGGGTGAGGAGGATAAAGAGTGTCAGTATTGCTGGGTGAGGATAAAGAGTGTCAGTATTGGAGGGTGAGGGTAAAGATTGTCAGTATTGGAGCGTGAGGGTAAAGAGTGTCAGTATTGGAGGTTGAGGAGGATAAAGAGTCTTAGTATTGGAGGATGAGCGTAAAGAGTGTCAGGATTGGAGGGTGAGGGTAAAGAGTGTCAATATTGGAGAGTGAGGAGGGTATAGTGTGTCAGCATTGGAGGGTGAGGGTAAAGAGTGTCAGTATTGGAGGGTGAGGGTAAAGAGTGTCAGTATTGGAGGGTGAGGGTAAGGTGTGTCATTATCGGAGGTGAGGGTATAGAGTGTCAGTATGGGAGGGTGAGGGTAAAGAGTGTCAGTATGGGAGGGTGAGCGTAAAGAGAGTCAGTATTGCAGGGGGAGTGTAAAGAGTGTCAGTATTGCTGGGTGAGGGTAAAGAGTGTCAGTATTGGAGGGGGAGGGTAAAGAGTGTCAGTATTGGAGGGTGAGGGTAAAGAGTGTCAGTATTGGAGTGTGAGGAGGGTAAAGAGTGTCAGTATTGGAGGGGGAGGGTAAAGAGTGTCAGTATTGGGGGGTGAGGGTAAAGAGTGTCAGAATTGGAGGGGGAGGGTAAAGAGCGTCAGTATTGGAGTGTGAGGAGGGTAAAGAGTGTCAGTATTGGAGGGTGAGGGTAAAGAGTGTCAGTATTGGAGGGTGAGGAGGGTAAGGAGTGTCAGTATTGAAGGGTGAGGGTAAAGTGTGTCAGTATTTGAGGGTGAGGGTGAAGAGTGTCAGTATTGGAGGGTGAGGGTAAAGTCTGTCATATTGGAGGGTGAGGGTAAAGAGTGTCAGTATTGGGGGTGAGGAGGCAAAAGAGTGTCAGTATTGGAGGGTGAGGAGGGTAAAGAGAGTCAGTATTGGAGGGTGAGGGTAAAGAGTGTCAGTATTGGAGGGTGATGGTAAAGAGTGTCAGTATTGGAGGGTGAGGAGGGTACAGTGTGTCAGTATTGGAGGGTGAGGGTAAAGAGTGTCAGTATTGGAGGGTGAGTGTAAAGAGTGTCAGTATTGGAGGGTGAGGAGGATAAAGAGTGTCAGTATTGGAGGGTGAGGAGGGTAAAGAGTGTCAGTATTGGAGGGTGAGGGTAAAGAGTGTCAGTATTGGAGGGTGAGTGTAAAGAGTGTCAGTATTGGAGGGTGAGGAGTGTAAAGAGTGTCAGTATTGTAGTGTGAGGAGGGTAAAGAGTGTCAGTATTGGAGGGTGAGGAGGGTAAAGAGTGTCAGTATTGGAGGGTGAGGAGGGTAAAGAGTGTCAGTATTGGAGGGTGAGGGTAAAGACTGTCAGTATTGGAGGGTGAGGGTAAAGAGTGTCAGTATTGGGAGTGAGGGCAAAGAGTGTCGGTATTGGAGGGTGAGGAGGGTAATGAGTGTCAGTTATGGAGGGTGAGGGTAAAGAGTGTCAGTATTGGAGAGTGAGGGTAAAGAGTGTCAGTATTGGGGGTGAGGAGGCTAAAGAGTGTCAGTATTGGAGGGTGAGGATGAAGAGTGTCAGTATTGGAGGGTGAGGAGGGGAAAATGTTTCAGTGTTGGAGGGTGAGGAGGGTAAATAGTATCAGTATTGTGTGGTGAAGGTAAAGAGTGTCAGTATTGGGGGTGAGGAGGGTAAGGAGTGTCAGTATTGGAGGGTGAGGAGGGTAAAGAGTGTCAGTATTGGTGGGTGAGAGTAAAGGGTGTCAGCATTACAGGGTGAGTGTAAAGAGTGTCAGTATTGGAGGGTGAGGGTAACGAGTGTCAGTATTGGTGGGTGAGAGTAAAGAGTGTCAGTATTGGAGGGTGAGGGTAAAGAGTGTCAGTATTGGAGGGTGAGGGTAAAGAGTGTCAGTATTGGCGGGTGAGGGTAAAGATAGTCAGTATTGGAGGGAGAGGGTAAAGAGTGTCAGTATTGGAGGGTGAGGGTATAGAGTGTCAGTATTGGAGGGTGAGGGTAAAGAGTGTCAGTATTGGAGGGTGAGGATAAAGAGTGTCAGTATTGGCGGGTGAGGGTAAAGAGTGTCAGTATTGGAGGGAGAGGGTAAAGAGTGTCAGTATTGGAGGGTGAGGGAAATGAGTGTCACTATTGGAGGGTGAGGTGGGTAAAGAGTGTCAGTATTGGAGTTTGAGGATGGTAAAGAGTGTCAGTATTGGAGGGTGAGTTGTGTAAAGAGTGTCTGTATTGGGTGGTGAGGGTAAAGGGTGTCAGTATTGGGGTGAGGAGGGTAAAGAGTGTCTGTATTTGGTGGTGAGGGTAAAGCGTTTCAGTATTGGGTGTGCGGAGGGCAAAGAGTATCAGTATTGGGGTGAGGAGGGTAAAGAGTTTCAGTATTGGAGCGTGAGGAGGGTAAGGAGTGTCAGTATTGAGTGGTGAGGGTAAAGAGTGTCAGTATTGGAGGGTGAGGGTAAAGAGTGTCAGTCTTGGAGGGTGAGGGTAAAGAGTGTCAGTCTTGGAGGGTGAGGGTAAAGTTTGTCAGTATTGGAGTGTGAGGGTAAAGTGTGTCAGTATTGGAGGGTGAGGGTAAAGAGTGTCAGTATTGGAGTGTGCGGGTAAAGAGTGTCAGTATTGGAGGGTGAGGGTAAAGAGTGTCAGTATTGGAGTGTGCGGGTAAAGAGTGTCAGTATTGGAGGGTGAGGGTAAAGAGTGTCAGTATTGGAGGATGAGGGTAAAGACTGTCAGTATTGGAGTGTGCGGTTAAAGAGTGTCAGTATTGGAGGGTGAGGGTAAAGAGTGTCAGTATTGGAGGTTTAGGGTAAAGAGTGTCAGTCTTGGAGGGTGAGGGTAAAGTCTGTCAGTATTGGAGGGTGAGGGTAAAGAGTGTCAGTATTGGAGGGTGAGGGTAAAGAGTGTCAGTCTTGGAGGGTGAGGGTAAAGTCTGTCAGTATTGGAGGGTGAGGGTAAAGAGTGTCAGTCTTGGAGGGTGAGGGTAAAGTCTGTCAGTATTGGAGGGTGAGGGTAAAGAGTGTAAGTATTGGAGGGTGAGGGTAAAGAGTGTCAGTCTTAAACGGTGAGGATGAAGTCTGTCAGTATTGGAGTGTGACGGTAAAGAGTGTCAGTATTGGAGGGTGAGGGTTAGAGTGTTTCTGTATTGGAGAGTGAGTGTAAAGAGTATCTATGATTTGGAGTGTTATGGGTAAAGCGTGTCAGTATGAATTGGAGTGTGAGGAGGTGATTCTTGGCTGTACTGTTGCTCCGGGTGCGGGCGTTGAGAGTGGGGGGTGGCGGTGCTTGTCTGCTCCGGTTAGGGCGGGGGGTGGCGGATGTTGATGTAAAATGGTTACTGTTTTCCTCAGATACCTGCCTAAATGGAGAGGGAATGCCTGCCACTGGGGCAGTGTAAGTAGAAAGCTATTTTGGCAAGCAATCTATTCCACTTTCCCGATTTAAGATAGAAAGAGCTTTCAGCACGTGTTGGTCCTAATGCTGTCTGACAATGCCATTGCCTCAATAGAATAGGTCGTGTATGTCTTCATACTGGTTGTGTGAGCTGTGGTTCAGTGGTAGCACTCTTGCCTCTGTGTCCAAAGTTTATGGGTTCATGTCCTATTCAAGAGACTTCAGCACATAATCCAGGCTGACACTCCAGTGCAGTACTGAGGGAATGCTGCACTGTTGGAGATGTCGTCTTTCGAATGAGTTGTTAAATTGATGCCCTGGCTGCCCTCTTACGTGGACGTAAAAGATCGTATATTTGAAGATGAGCAGGAGAGTTCTCCCCAGTCTCTAGGCCAATATTCATCCCTCAACCAACATTACCAAAATCACATTTTCTGGTCATTGCTGTTTGTGGGAGATTGCTGTGCATGAATTGACAGCTGCGTGTCCTATATTACCACAGTGACTGCACTTCAAAAAGTACTACCTTGGCTGTAAAGCGCATTGGGACATCCTGAGGGCGTGAAAGGCCCTGTAAAAATACAAGTCTTTCTCTTTATTAATGGGAGTGTATTCATCATGACGCCGTCACTTCTAACAGCAAATCCTGGATGTGCCGGTGATTGGTGGGGTGCCAGCAGAATGGCTCCCCATCGCATGTCCTGCTCCAGCAGCACCTGAAATTGGATGGTACGTCTCATAGGCCTCCATTCAGCGCTGTCTTTGAGCTGTCTGCTTTTTCAAAGCTGTTGATCGGCTTTTACTGGTTCTCTTGGTTGGCATCTACGTGAGGTTAGAGACTTGAAGAAAGGGAGACACACTCAGAAGAACAACAATAACTTGTATTTATATAGCGCCTTTAACATAGTAAAACGTCCCAAGGCGCTGCACAGGAGCGTTATAGAACAAAATTGGACACCGAGCCACATAGAGAGAGATATTAGAACAGGTGACCAAAAGCATGGTCAAAGAGATAGGTTTTAAGGAGCGTCCTAAAGGAGGAGAGAGAGGTGGAAAGGTGGAGAGATTTAGGGAGGGAGTTGCAGAGTTGAAGGCACGGCCGCCAATGGTGGAGTGATTAAAATCGGGGATGCTCAAGAGGCCAGAATTAGAGGAGTGCAGAGATCTTGGAGCGTTGTAGAGTTGGAGGAGGTTACAGAGTTAGGGAGGGGCGAGGCCATGGAGGAATTTGAACACAAGGGTGAGAATTTTTAAATCGAGACATTGCCGGAACGGGAGCCAATGTAGGTCAGCAAGCACACGGGGCATGGTGCAAGTTAGGATATGGGCAGCGGAGTTTTGGATGAGCTCAAGTTTACGGAGGGTGAAAGGTGGGAGGCCGACCAGGAGGGCATTGGAATAGTCAAATCTGGAGATAACAAAGGCATGGATGAGGGTTTCAGCAGCAGATGAGCTGAGACAGGGTCGGAGACGGCCGATGTTACAGAGGTGGAACTAGGCGCAGAACTGGTTAAGTACATCCGCACAGACAGAAAGCTCAGTACTTTACTCTCAATGTCAGATTATTTTTTAAAACACTTTTTCCACACGGGGTTTAATGGGGTAGAGCACTGGCCGAGCAGAAGGACCCAGGGGAAAACATAATAGCGCACAGAGCATTGAGAACCTCGGACTGTACCAAATGAGCAAGGGTGGGGGCTGGGGGGAATAGAGTCTGTTCAACAATGTGGTTTATTGCGATAATCCTTTAACGTGAATGATTTTTCTTTGCAGATGTGAAACAAACAAATCAGAATTCAGTCTTGTTACTCACATAGTGCGAGAGAAATGTTTTCAAGTAAATCCAAAGTGTGTGTTGAGTTACCCCCACCAGTACTGTGTCTTGTTACCAGCTGTTTGTCAAACATCTACTACTCATTGGCTTCCAGTATTACTGTTCCAAGGTTGAGAATCTCCATGGGAGTGTGAAAGTAAGAAATTCCTTTTGTTTTTAAGCTAGTTGTTAGATTATTGTGCATTACGGGGCTGAAATATGGTTCCGTGCATTATTATTCGTGGAATTTCAATGGTAAGGTCCTGGCACTGACATACTTTGTTTTTTGGCATGCTCTCCTTTTGTGTGGGTTCCCAAGGTAATTGCACTGTCTACACGTTTAAAGCTCTGTAATTTCACTCACTTTATCACGCCGACCCGCGGAAGCTAAAAGAAAGACTTGCATTTATATAGCGCCTTTCATGACCACCGGAAGTCCCAAAGTGCTTTACAGCCAACTAAGTACTTTTGAAGTGTCGTCACTGCAGTAATGTAGGGAAATGCAGCAGCCAATTTGCGCACAGCAAGCTCCCACAAACAGCAATGTGACAATGACCAGATCATCTGTTTTTAGTGATGTTGGTTGAGGCATCAAAATTAGATAGGTCTCTGGGGAGAACTCTCCTGCTCTTCTTTGAATGTGATAATGTGATAACAGCAATGTGATAAGCACCAGATCTCTTTTAGTCATGTTGATTGAGGGATAAATATTGGCCAGGACAATGGGGAGAACTCCCTTGCTCTTCTTCGAAATAGTGCCATGGGATCTTTTATGTCCACCTGAGAGAGCAGACAGGGCCTTGGTTTAATATCTCATCCGAAAGACAGCACCTCCGACCTGATCGAATGTCAGTCTAGAGTTTTGTGCTCAAGCCTCTGGAGTGGGACTTTGAACCCATAGCATTTGGACTCAGAGATGAGGGTGCTACCAACAGAGCCACGGCAGGCGGTACCACTGCGGCGCTTGGAAGGGTCCTGCAAATGGGGCTGCCAACCCTCCAGATTGCCCTGGAGTCTCCAGGAATTAAAGATTAATCTCCAGGAGGCAACACCCAGGAGAAAATCCATAGGTGTTGTTTTTTCATTTTCTTTGAACACTTTTGGTTACTAATTATAAAAATATTGGAGATGGGGAGAGGAGACACAAGGCAGTTTGACCAACAATCAAGCATCATCAAATCGGGTAATGAAGAGTCTGTTCCCTTTCCAATTGGCCTGGGAAGATGGGGGATCGCGAGAATGGACGTGTCAGGCAACTAATGGCGAGAGGGAGGGGGCGGGGCAGTTGGAGGCGGGACCTCATGAAATGATACCTCCAGGAATATGTCCAACCCTGCCTGCGAACCCGACTTGGCACAGGCTGGTACAACTGCTATCTTTGACAAATTCCAAAAAAAACCAAAATGCTAATGTTGGCACTTGGAGGACAGAAAAGGCTGGGAATACACAGCAGAACAATCAGCATTGGTGTAGTGAAAAAGGCAAGCTGACATTTCAAGAAGTTTTTTATAACATATTCTGATGAAGGGCACTCGCCAGAATGTTAGCTAGTCTTTTCCCCCCTACGGATTCTAACTGACTTGCTATAACTTTCCTATTGATATCTTAGGATATATTGGGCCGTATATTCCGATGCATGTGCTGAAAACTGGTATTTCCGATCTGTCAAGAATGCTCCTGATAGATCGGACACCTGCCCTAGAGAAGGGCCTCTGCGGGCGGATAGTTCCGCTTTCTGGAGAACCTCCGCCCGCAGAAAACCCTTAGAAATCTTACGCCTGGTAAAAGCAGACATAAGGCCTGCTTTTACCAGCATAAGATTTGAAAAAAGTGAAAAAAATTTAATTTATAATTTAAAAATACTTTTAAAAAAAGGTAAGTTTTTTTTAGCCCCGTAAAAAACTTTAATTATTTTTTTCAAAAAATTCAATTTTTGTTTAAAATATTTAATTTATTGTAATTTCAACTCATTTTAAAAATGTGATGGTTTTTAAAAAATTTATTTAATGTTTTACAGTGTTTTTGGGGTGATCTCCATTCATATATTTGACAGGTTTATCTGTCAAGTGTATGAAGGGAGATTCCCTTCTTTGATTGGCTCCCCATGGCCCACGTGATCCCAGGGACGTTTGCGAACTGCCTGCGCCTCTGGGATACGTGGGCCCTGCACATTTCCAGTTGGAGAGGCCCAGGAACGGAAGTGTCCGGACCTCGGGGGCCCTCAGGTAAGTCCGTAGAATTTTTCCAGATCGGAGGCCTCCGCACGCGGGAAGCCTCCGATCGGAAAATACGGCCCATTGACTCTAAATTTCCCGGACGGGATGGGGGGTGGGGGGGGGGGGGGCGGTGGGTGACGGGGTAATTCATAGAATCTTTCAGCACAGAAGAATGCCATTCGGCCCATCGGGCCTGTGCCAGCACTTTGGTAGAGCTATTAGTCCCACTCCCCCCCACCAACCCCACTCGTTCCCATAGCCCAGCAAATGTCTCTTTTTCAATTATTTATCCAATTCCTTTTTGAAAGTTATTATTGAATCTGCTTCCACCACCCTTTCAGGCAGTGCACTCCAGATCACAACAAAGCTGTGGGAAAAAATTCTCCCTATCTCCCCTCTGGTTCTTTTGCCACTTATCTTAAATCTGTGTCCTCTGTTTACTGAACCTCCTACCAGTATAAATAGTTCTCCTTACTTACACTATCAAAACCCTTCATCATTTTGAACACTGTAAGGGGTGACCTGCGGCTCTGTGCTTAGCCTGGGTGCTAGTGCGAGGTTAGGCCTTGTTGCCTGTTCTGGTCTCCAGCCAACCTGATAACACTAGACACCTGTGAGTGGTTCGACCCACTCGCCCTTACGGTTTTGACACTGGACTTAGGTGCGAGAGCAATAATGCAGAGAAAAACTCAGGTAGACCCGGTTGAATAGTGCGAAATGGAAAATCTTTATTGCATATTATTCAAGATTACAAGATACATGTCATAAGCACAGATTAACGACAGTACAATCTTACACACAGTTATGTAACTAATTTTAGGGAAACGAGGAGCGCATGACACATCGTAAAAGGGGACACACATTATACTTATCCTTAAAACTTAAACCCTCCCCTATCAATACCTGTCCTAACCTAGATTTGTAGGATCAAGACTCATGCTCACCACTCGTGATAACTCGGAGAATTCCGAAACTCTGCTCGGATGTTTTTACCGCAGCACCTGACTATCCACGTGCTGATCAGGGGTCTCTGTACCCCACTTGTTTACTCGTTTCTGCTCCGGCTAGCAGGCTGGACCGTCTGCTGTCATGAAAATCTGTGTTGTCCTCGGAGTTCCGATACTACTCAAAAAAGAGTCTTCCTGTGCCCTCACCAGTTGTCTGTAAAACTCAAAGAAGGGTCTTCTTGGGCAAGGAAGTGTTTTTTCGACTTACAGGCGCGGTCGGGGCTTACTGACCGTGGCGATGCGTATTGTCGTCTTCTTCTCTTCTCATCTCATCTCATCTCATCTCATCTCCTCTCGGGCCTTCGGTTCCAACACCGTTTACCGACTTCTCGGGATGGTGCGCCCGTTTCAAGGCCTCACAGCCCAGTCTTACACAGATCTTCGCGGCAAGCCACGAGGTTGATCCTAGCGGATCAGAGTCCAGAGCCGTCAGGCAAGAGAATAAAAGTTCAACAGCCTTCCAGCGAGTCAAAGCAGCAAGCGCAAGAAGAAGCAGAGACAGCAGTCAGCAGCAAGAGAGAGATGGACGGTTGTACCTTACAGTTATAGTGCTGTAATTCCTCTTTTCCCGCCCAATCTTAATGTCTATCTTTTGTCAGGGTTTTGGCGCTCAAACTTCTTGTATAGGGTGATCTCCGTCTTTAATGGGTTTCGGTGATACTTGTAACTGTCTGAGTACCCGTTAATACTTCTCCCATTGTGGAACCGGCTAGTAGTCTCCCTGGAGGGGTTTTGGGGCTTCCAAATGCTTTCTGTAAGTACCCGCAAACGGCTCTCTCATCGTAGAGTCGTGGGGATTTTGCATATTAATATCTTTGGATGGGTCCTTGATCGCTCGGTACAATAGCCCTTATTCGCACCTGGGAGACCGATTCCAGTATTTATGTATAAAATGCAAACCCATCATGTCTTGTCAATTATCTCAAATGTGCTGAGTCCTGTACGATCTTGCACAAATGTTTATTGGAACGCCATCTTGTCTGCCCATTGAAAGTCTAGAACTTTCTGCCACGAGGCGTGGCGGCCATTTTACAGGCTGTTTGTGTCCGTTTTGAAACCTGACAGCATTCTGCTGAAATAAAGCTGTTTGTACGAAACTTTATGTCTCCTTCTTATTTTATAAAATTGCGATAATTTTGCGAATTCTACAACACCTCTATGAAATCTATATTAAACACTTCAAAAAAGTACTTAATTGGCTGTAAAGCGCTTTGGAACGTCCTGAAGTTGTGAAAGGTGTTATATAAATGCAAGAATGATACCAGAACTGTGAGATTCTTGGGGGCTCTTTTCTCTAGAAATGAGAAGGCTGATGGGTGACCTAATAGGGGTCTTTAAAATTATGAAGGGGTTTGGTAGGGTTAATGTAAAGAGGATGTTTCCACTTGTGGGGGAGACTGAAACTAGGGGTCATAAATATAAGAGAGTCATTAATAAATTCAAAAGGGAATTCAGGAGAAACTTCTTTACCCAGAGAGTGGTGAGAATGTGGAACTCGCTACCACAAAGAGCAGTTGATGCGATTTAGCATTGATGCATTTAAGGGGAAGCGAGATAAGTACATGAGGGAGAAAGGAATAGAAGGATATGCTGATAGGTCTTTAAAATGATGAAGGGGTTTGACCGGTTAGATGTAGAGAAGACATTTCCGCTTGTGGTAGAGACCAAAACTAAGGGCCATAAATATAAGATAGTTACTGATAAATCCAATAAGGAATTCAGGGAAAATGGTAATGATATGCTGATAGTGTTAGATGAAGTAGAGTCGGAGGAGGCTCGTATAGAACATAAACACCGGCATAGACCAGTTGGGCTGAATGGCCTCTTTCTGTGCTGTAAATTCTATGCAATACTTTGTACGTTCTTTCTAAATGTCTTACTGATAAAAAAAATATTGTCTGTATGAAGGAATGTAGAGTTCCTTCTGGCTTTCTGATTGCTTTGTGCTAATCATGTAGTATTATTTATTTCATGCTTAGCAAGGGAGCCATCAGATCCCAGAATCTTTACTATGAAAAGCTATGGACTCAGCCCACCGCCATCTTTGAGCAATGCCCAGGTTTTGGGGGGGTGGGGGGTGGGGGGAAGGGTCTACTAGTTATAATAGAATTTCAAACAGAGTAATGATGACTTTAGTTATTTTATGCTCTTAAATTGTTAACATTTAAGTAAATATTCTCATTTTCATGAAGATATCTATCACTGGAACTATATTACACTGATGTCATTTTATTTATATTAATGCTATTTCCACATAGTTAGGAGTTAAGTTGATTCATGTACTATTAATAAAATGTTAAATGTATCATTTTAATGACATTTCTTTGATCTGAATTTAATCACATCCCATTTATATCAAATTACCTTTTTCTTGAATTTATCTTCATTCTTTTAAATTCGCTTGCTACAGCAATGAAGTGTGTCATTGTACTGTATTCAGAATAAGATGCTAACAACATTGTTGATGGTGGTCAGAGAATATGCTACTTTGTAACTACAGGGTATTGATGACACACAGGAGATAACTTCAGGATCGCTGATTTACAGCGACCGAATAAATCAAATTGAATTCGATCACACCGTCAATTGTTCCGTGAAAACCGTACACAGCAAGATGGTGCGCAAGATGCACCAGTTGAATGTAGATATTTGATACCTAGCTGTGCTGGGGAGGAGAAAGAGGGTTTGGCTTGACTTGGCATCAGTCCAAGGCTTTGGTGGCAGTGGGGGAGGGTCCTGGGTTGGGTCACAGTGGGGGAGGGTCCTGGGTTGGGTCACAGTGGGGGAGGGCCCTGGGTCCACAGTGGGGGAGGGTCCTGGGTCACAGTGGGGGAGGGTCCTGGGTCACAGTGGGGGAGGGCCCTGGGTCACAGTGGGGGAGGGTCCTGGTTGGGTCACAGTGGGGGAGGGCCCTGGGTTCTCTGGCCCCCGCCACCCCCACCGTCCGCTGCCCAGAGAAGCAAAGGGATTTGTTTAAAGGTACAGCTGGTTGAAGCCAATTTTTACATCTCAATTACTCTGTCTAGCAAAGGCTAAAGTTCACATAGAAATGCTAAACAGCTCATAGTACACTCTTGTGTGCACTATTTTTATACAGGAATGTAGTATGAGCATGTTAAGCATTCATACGTGAACTTCACTGATTGGGATTCTATTAAATTACAGAAACAATCCATCTTGTCACAGATACGTTTTCTGTATTTTAAAATATTTATTTTAGGATATATTTAGATATGGTTTTAATTTGCATCAACTATATATTGATTATAATTTTAATATTGGTATAAGTAATAGTTATGTATAATATTTATTCCTGTTTTTCATGTTTCTCTCTTATCTCCCCTCATGCCCTCTGTGAGCTCATCTTGTCCATGAGACCCACCTCCTGCTCCCTCAATGCTATTTCCACCAAACTGCTGACCACCCAACTTTCCTTCCTAGCCCCCATGTTAGCTGATATTGTTAACAGTTGTCTCTCCTCAGGTACTGTCCCCCTCTCCTTCAAATATGCCGTTGACTGCTCTGTCCTTGCAAACCTATCTCCAACCTCCCTTTCCTCTCCAAAGTCCTTGAACGTGCTGTTGCCTCCCAAATCCGTGCCCACCTTTTCCGCAACTCCATATTTTAACCCTTCCAATCAGGTTTCCACCCCTGCCACAGTATTGAAATGGCTCTTATCAAGGTCACAAATGACATCCTTTGTGACTGTGACCATGGTAAGCTATTCCTCCTCGTCCTTCTCGACCTGTGTGCAGCCTTTGACACTGTTGGCTGCACCATCCTCCTTCAACGCCTTTCCTCCAGTTGGGTGGGACTGCACTCGCCTGGTTGCATTTTTATCTATCCAGTCGTAGCCAGAAAATCACCTACAATGGCTTCTTTTCCTGCTCCCACACCGTTACCTCTGGTGTCCCCCAAGCACCTATCCTTGGCTCCCTCGGCGACATTATCCGAAAGCACAACGTCAGGTTCCACATGTATGCTGATGACACCCAGATCTACCTCACCACCACCTCCCTTGACCCCTTCACTGTCTCTGATTTGCCACTCTGCTTGTCCGACATGCAGTACTGGATGAGCAGAAATTTCCTCCAACTAAATGTTGGGAAGATCGAAACCATTGTCTTCGGTCCCTGCCAGAAACTCCATTCCCTAGCCACCGACTCCATCCCTGGCCAGTGTCGCAGGCTGAACCAGACCGTTCGCAAACTTGGCATCCTATTTGACCCTGAGATGAGTTTCCAACCCTATACCCGCTCCATCACCAAGACTGCCTATTTCCACCTCCGTATCATCGCTGAACTCCGCCCCGCTTTAGCTCATCTGCTTTTGAAACCCTCATCCAGCCTTTGTTACGTCTAGATGTGACTATTCCAATTCGCTCCTGGCTGGCCTCCCTCCTTGCACCCTCCATAAACTTGAGCTCATCGAACAGTCTGTTGCCCGTACCCTAACTCACACCAGTTCCCGTTCACCCATCACCCCTGTGCTCGCCGTCCTACACTGGCTTCCGGTCCAGCAACGCCTCAATTTCAATATTCTCATCCTTGTGTTCAAATCCTTCCATGGCCTCGCCCCTCCCTAACTCTCTAACCTCTTCCAGCCCTACAATCCTCCATGATATCTGCGCTCCTCCAATTCTGGTGCATCCCGATTTTTATCGCTCCACCATTGGTGGCCGTGCCTTCAGTTGCCTCGGCCCTAAGCTCTGGAATTCCCTCCCTAAACCTCTCCACCTCTCTCTCCTCCTTCAAGACGCTCCTTAAAACCTACCTTTTTGACTAAGCTTTTGGTCACCTGTCCTAATAGCTCCTTATGTGGCTTGGTGTCAAAATTTGTTTGATAATGCTCCTGTGAAGCACCTTGGGACATTTTACTACGTTAAAGGCGCTTATGCAAATGCAAGTTGTTGTGTCAGTAAGTATCATGTAGCCAGTTTGTGTACTGCTACCCAAATGTGCAGAGAACAGTAAGAGAGAATGAAGAATGATATAGGGAGAAATAAAAAGAGAGAAGGGGGAGACGGCAGGGGGGAGGGGGGTGGTGGTGGGTGGGGGGGGTGAGAGGGGTGGAGAGAGAGAGAGAGAGAGTGGTGGCACCATTGCAATAAATTATAGGACCAGAATTTCCTGTAATGGTTAGATTGGCTGTTTCGTGTGTCGGTCTTGCCGTTACTAACTTACTCCAAAGTTTCCTGGATCTGCAACTAGAATACGCCGCAGTGAGCATAGCGGCGAATCAGAGAAGGCACAGCCAATGTTTGCTACTATCGCCTACAGTAAGAACGACCGCGGGAAGAACAGTTGGTACCATTTCGAAGTCGAGGATGTATTTTTTTATAGACACTATTGCTATAGTAATATATAGGACCAATGTGCCAATTAAGATTAGAATTATTAATGTGTGGTCATGAAAATTAAGTTGTTTTTCTATTACAGGCGAAGTCGCCTTGGAATCCTAATTGTGAGGGATGTGCCATTTAGTTAAGGAACTTAAGATGTATGAGAATTTAGAATCATACAGCACAGAAGGAGGCCATTCAGCCCATCGTGCCTCTATTGGCTCTTTGGTAGAGCTATCCAATTAATCGCACTCCCCTGCTGTTTCCCCATAGTCCTGTAAATTAAAAAAAAGTTAACTCATGATTTAGCCGTGACAAGGCAATGTAATATTTTTATTTACTTACCTTATTGATGAAGAAAGTGGCAGAGTTGTTCAAATCAATATTAGGGGTTCCATTTGTTCCTCTCTCGTGAGTTAAAGGACTGTTTAAAAAAAAGACTTTCACTTAAATTTTGGACTTGAATTAAATCTGGTTCCTCATAGATGCGATAATGGTGGAGGAGAATCACAAAGTCACTCTACATTTGTAGTTGGAAGTTCAGTAGATCAGCCCTCCCATTTGGAGGTGAACACTTCTCAAAAGATAATTAAGAATATAATTACGGCAATTAAGGAGACGAATGAGCCAATTGAAGAAAGTGTGTTTCAGGGGTGATTTTAACCGAACTCACCGGGTGGGAATCCCACGGGATTGGGCGGAATGCCGGTTTTACACCCTGCCCAATATTGACTTCGCTGGAGAGTAAAATTGGGCGGGGTGCCAAACCAGCGTTGCACCCAATCCTATCGGTTTCCCGAAGGGCGGATTAGGTTAAAATTGGCATCTGTCCGGCCAGTCTGAATATCGTCATGGTAGGCACGGCAAGGCCTAGGGAGTGCTGGGGAAAGGTCAGGAATACTCCGATAAATGTGACTTCAAGTGAACTTTAGTTCCAAGTGCTGTGCAGTATATAACTGGAAATGAATGGAAATCGGGGAACTATACCTGTTACAATGCCAAATATCGTTAATACACAGTGAAAGTGGGCTACTACATAATAGGTAAGATGAAGAACAATATCTAGGGAGGAATTAGCCATGATAGTTCCTATAAGACCTCCCACTCTAAAGAAGATAAAGCCAAGTGCTCAAAGAGTTGGAGTCACTCATTTAATTGAGCCTCCGTGGAGAATGGTTAATCAACTAAAGACTTTCCCCTGGAGGGATAACGATAATTATTCTCTCTGGGCTAAATATATCCACATCTATCCCTACTGTAAATATGTGATGAGCTCACACAATGAAGACCAGTAGGCATATTGCTATTATTGCTCAAACTATTCCTCTCTCGCCAGAAGATACCATTTCACTCAAGTATCAGTTTAATGCATGGCAAATCATATAGAATCCAGGTATAATTAAAGTATCAGGGTGCCCAAACAATCAGAATAGATGTTGATAAAGAATAGGGCCTCCACCTCGTGCTAGGAGAGCTCCTCTCAACCTTACATTTAAAGAGTACGGGCCACAGCTCCACTGCCCCCTCCCCCCCAATCTCCGAGATCACTCCCCTGCCCCCACCCCGGTCTCCGATCTTGCTCCCTCCCTGACCATTGATCTCCGCCCCCCCCCCCCCTCATGACCACCCCCCGGCCGCTGATCTCCCGCCCCAGCTCAATTACCTGCGGCCCGATCTTCGTTGCCTTTTCACGCTTCGCCAGCTTGTTGGAGATGAGGCCCGAGTACCAATATTGGGGGCACCTTTTGCCTCAACATTCAGGCGCAGGGATTGTAAAAATGGGATTAACTGAATTTCTACCCCGGTGTGTTTACGTTTCGGTCAGTTAATAGTATGGAGGCGAGGGGTGGGGGGAATGGTGGCTCTCAGCCCGAGGGGGCTTAAGGGTAGATTTGCTGATCAGCAACATTCATGTATGGACACCACAGCTGTTGTTAGGCAGCTGTGAACCCCTAGATTAAGCGTTAGTGCCTGAACCCTGGCAGGTACCCAAGTGTCTGTGAACCACTAGACTAATAGTTCATACCCCAACCTGGGAACAGGTACCTGTCTGGTGCTGTTATGGGTACTCGCCCCTTTCTTCCAATGGATAAATGAATATTATTGAGAAACAGGCCCCTTATCACGCTGAAGTTCATCGGGTCAGGAGAAAAAACGACAAGTTATTAGCACTGATGAGATGAAAAGAGGAGTCTGATGTTGATCCTGAGATGATTCATTTTAATATAGGTTGCAATAAATTCAATAGAGGCCAGTGCAGAGGAAGCTCCGGCTAAGTGAAGGGAGAAACAGTCAAATCTAGGGAGGTTCCAACATGAGCAAGATTTCTGACCAGAGGAAGATAAACAGTTTCTCCAGTCCCTGCTCTAAATTGTACTCCGGTGGAATTAGTAAAAAGGAAGGTCGAAGAAGTTAAAAGTTTATTTATTTGTGGAAAGGCTATGTCTGGAGCTCCAATTATTGAGGGTATTAGTCAATTCCCAAAATCCACTAATTATAACAGGCATGACTATAAAAGGTGTCAGCCATGGCTCAGTGGATAGCACTCTTGCCTCTGTCAGAAGGTCATGGGTTCAAGTCCCACTCCAGAAACTTAAGTACATAATCTTGGCTGACACTCCAGTGCAGTATTGATAGAGAAAAACATTTACGGGGAAAAATTGGGTCGCGCCCCCTTTGGGGCGCTAACTTCGCCAGTAGCACCCCGAAAAAATTAGCGCCCCTGCGACCAAAATTCACTGGTAGCGCCCCACGAGGGAGGTGGGGCACTACTGGAAACGCCCCGCCTCCCTCTTGGGGCACTGCGAGTGAATATCACGGTGCTATGTGCCGCAGCACCACGCTCTGTGGCACGTCGCGCTGCGGTACTACAGGCCTTCCTCCCCTTATTAAAGGGGAGGGGCCTAGCGCAGCGCGACCCAGGGCCCAGCTGGGCCACCAGGGATCGGAGTGCCGGCAAAAGAGCCCGGCACTCAAGAGAAGTGCCGGGCTCATAGAGCGCATCCGGCACCCCACGGGGAGGCTGCAGAGGAGGCCGGGGACGGCAGAGGGGGCAGGTGCTGGCAGGCGGCCAGCAACAAAAATGGCCGCCCGGCACCTTCCCTTTAATTTGCGCCACCCCAGCCGCAGGTGGGCCCCCCTGACCCCATCAGACATAGTGTCCAATGGTAAGTCAGGGGGCGCTACCGAAGATCGCGGCCAGGGCGCGAGCGGGGCGCTGTGCACGGTGATGACGTCATCGCCGGCGGCGCAGCACCACGGGGCGCTAACGATTACCGCCACCGCTAACCTCCCACTGAATTTCGTGGGAGGCATTGGCGCTGCGCCCAGGCACGAGTTGCTTTGCGCCCCGTTAGGGCGCTAACGGGAGGCGCAAAGCAACCGAATTTTTAGTCCTTAGAAACCAAAAATATAATAATGAATAATCAGCAGGGATTTCAAAAGGGAAAGTCTTGCTTGACCAACCTCATTGAATTCTTTGAAGCGGTAACAGAGAGTGTGGACAAGGGTAATGCAGTAGATGTAATTTATCTAGATTTCCAAAAGGCCTTCGATAAGGTGCCACACAATAGATTAATGAATAAGGTCAGAACATGTGGAGTCGGTACCAGTAGTATAATGGATAGCTAGCTGGCTTCAAGGCAGAAAGCAGAGAGTAGGGATAAAGGGTAGCTATTCAGAGTGGCAGAAAGTGGAAAGTATGAACCCACAAGGATCAGTGCTGGGACCACTGTTGTTCACAATTTATATTAATGACTTAGACTTTGGAATCAAAAACACAATTTCTCAATTTGCGGATGACCTCAAATTGGGGGAGGGGGGATAGTCAATACTGAGAAGGACTGCAACAAATTGCAAGAAGACATTAATAAACTTGCAGAATGGGCATATAATTGGCAAGTGAATTTCAGCACAGATAAGTGTGAGGTAGTACAATTTGATAAGAAAAATAAGGAGGTCACATATTACTTGGAAAATAAGAATCTAAGTGGGGTAGAGGAACAAAGGGATCTCGGAGTACAAATACACAAATCAGTAAAAGTAGCGATGCAGGTTAATAAGGCCATAAAAAATCAAACCAAGCACTAGGGTTTATTTCTGGAGGGATAGAATTGAAAAGTCGAGAAGTTATGCTGAACCTGTATCGAACTTTGGTTAGGCCACACTTGGAGTACTGTGTACAATTCTGGTCGCCATATTATAAGAAGGATATAGAGGCACTGGGGAGGGTGCAAAAAAGATTTACAAGGATGATACCAGAAATGCGAGGTTATACCTATCAGGAGAGGATGAACAGGCTGGGTCTCTTTTCTCTTTAAAAGAGAAGGCTGAGGGGTGACCTAATAGAGGTCTTTAAAATTATGAAAGGTTTTGATAGAGTAGACACAGAGAGAGCATTTCCACTTGTGGGGAAGAGCATAACTAGAGGCCATCAATATAAGACAGTCACCAAGAAATCAAACAGGGAATTCAGAAGAAACTTCTTTACTCAGAGAGTGTTGAGAATGTGGAACTCGCTATCACAGGAAGTGGTTGAGGCGAATAGTATAGGTGCATTTAAGGGAAGGCTAGATAAGCACATGAGGGAGAAGGGAATAGAGGATTATGCTGAAAGAGTTAGATGAGGAAGGATGGTAGGAGGCTTGAGTGGAGCATAAAAGCTGGCATGGACTGGTTGGGCCGAATGACCTGTTTCTGTGCCGTATATTCTATGTAATTCAATGCAATTCTATGTAAAATGTGAACAGTTACATTGACATTATAGATTCGATGATCTTCTAGAAGCGTTCCTGGTCACCCTATTTCTGCGTGGATCAGCAGGCTTAGGGCTGTGCCCAGTAATTTTGCCCATGCACTAAAGATCAAATAGAATGTGCTGATACCTTTAGATAAAGCAAACAGTAATGTTCTTAATTGCCTCTCTGAGCACGCACTAACCACTGTTCTCTAGCCACAGAGGCAATGCTTCCGGCCGAATGCTTTTGCTAAAACTGATTATAATAATTTATTTGGGCATTGGAAATATGTTTAAAGTCACGTGGCTAGGCCGGTCACCAAAGGCCCACCAGTGCCATTGTTTTAGGTCTGAGTGGCAGCTGTGATAAGAGTAACATTACTTCAGGAAACAGCAACAGAACTCGAGAGCAAGAAAGCAGCTCTACAGACGCCTGAAGGCCGAGGTCCAACAAAAAAGTCGCAACCTAAAGAACAGATGGTGGGTGGAGAAAGCGCAGGAGATCCAGCAGCTAGCCGACAACCACAACGTGCGTGGATTCTTTAGCGCAGTCAAGACCACCTACGGCCCAAGCACCCAAGGTCCTACCCCACTGCGGGCCAAGAACGGAGAGGTACTCATCAATCGCCTTCTCCCAGTGGCTGAAGAGCTCCTCCCAGAGCCGCAATGCGGATTCCGCCCACTAAGGGGCACAATGGACATGATCTTCACCGCAGAGAAATACAGGGAACAGCACCAACTGCTGTACATGGCCTTCTTTGACCTCACAAAGGCCTTCAACACCGTCAACCGTGAGGGATTATGGAGTGTCCTCCTCAAATTCGGATGCCCTCAAAAGTTTGTCACCATCCTCCGCCTCCTTCACGACGACATGCAAGCCGTGATCCTGACCAACTGATCCACCACAGACCCAATTCACGTACGGACCGGGGTCAAGCAAGGCTGTGTCATCACCCCAATGCTCTTCTCGATCTTCCTGGCTGCAATGCTCCATCTCACCCTCAGTAAGCTCCCTGCTGGAGTGAAGATAATCTACAGAACAAACGGGAAACTGTTCAACCTCCGTCATCTCCAGTCCAGATCCAAGGTTGTCCCATCCTCTGTCATTGAATTACAGAATGCAGACGACGCTTGCGTCTGCGCACACTCTGAGGCCGAACTCCAAACCATCATCCACACCTTCACCGAAGTGTACGAGAGCATGGGCCTTACACTAAACATCTGTAAGACAAAGGTCCTCTACCAACCTGCCCCCGCCACACAGTACTGCTCCCCGATTATCAAAATCCATGATGAGGCCTTGGACAACGTGGACCACTTTCCATACCTCGGGAGCCTACTGTCAACAAGGGCAGACGTTGATGACGAAGTCCAACACCACCTTCAGTGTGCCAGTGCAGCCTTCGGCCGCCTGAAGAAGAGAGTGTTTGAAGACCAGGACCTCAAACCCAGCACCAAGCTCATGGTCTACAGAGCAGTAGTGATACCTGCCCTCCTGTATGCTTCAGAGACATGGACCATGTACAGCAGGCACCTCAAAGCACTGGAGAGGTACCACCAACGCTGCCTTTGCAAGATCCTGTGAATCCATTGGCAGGATAGGTGCAACAACGTCAGTGTTCTTGCTCAGGCCAACATCCCCAGCATCGACGCTTTGACCACGCTCGATCAGCTCCGATGGACGGGCCACATCGTCCGCATGCCTGATACGAGACCCCCCAAAACAAGCGCTCTACTCAGAGCTCCGACACGGCAAGAGAGCCCCAGGTGGGCAGAGGAAATGCTTCAAGGACACCCTCAAAGCCTCCTTGAAAAAGTGCAACATCCCCACGGACACCTGGGAATCTCTGGCCCAAGACCGTACAAAGTGGAGGAGCAGCATCCGGAAAGGCGCCGAACACCTCGAGTCTCTTCACCGGGAGCAAGCGGAAGCCAAGCGCAAACAGCGGAAGGAGTGCACGTCAACCCAAGCACCCCACCCACCCGCCCCTTCAACCACCGTCTGCCCCACCTGTGACAGAGACTGTAGGTCCCGCATTGGACTCATCAGTCACCTGAGAACTCATTTTTAGTGTGGAAGCAAGTCATCCTTGGTTCCGAGGGACTGCCTAAGAAGAAGAAGATTACTTCAGGAAATTTACGTACCTTTAATTCAGCTGAGTATCGGTGGAGAGGCGCTAAAGATCCAGGAAATTATGGCGTGGCGTAAGTAATGGCGCAAGTCACTTCCCCCATAATTTCCACTTTCTTTGGCGCCATTTAAACAGGCCATACCAGATGGTGTCCAGGAAATTCTGGGCCACAATATAGACAATATTCTTCAGTTTGGAAACAGTGTAACCGTTTATTCTCCAGTATCCCTACCTCTGCACTGCCCGTGTTCCCAGTAACAAATGAGGTGGAGCTGCATTGCTGAGGAGGAGGTGTGGCAATATTAAGGTGGCATCTAAGTGGTCATCATCAAAATTCGGAATTATTCAGGCCATTGATCTTACTCATTCCTCTGGACATTTTAAGGTACTAACTGTGCAGCACAAGTGTCCCATGGCCATGAACCTCAAAAGTAAACAAATGTTTTCGTCATGTAAATCTGATTCAATAGGCTAGGGGTTGTTAACATCCTTAGCGCATGGTTTTCTTTCAATATTTTAACAAGGCGATGTGGAGGAAACAGCCTCATCCTTTACTGTTCACAGTGAGGCCTGTTCATTGTCAACCAAACTTCATAGGTGCTGACATGAAAGCATACTGGAAAATTGTGTTGGTGAAGTAATTTAGTCAATGGCTTGAAATGGCACATAAGGACTTTTAGGACCAGGAAAAGGGCAGTTGACCCAATACCTTTTTGATTGATCTCTTGGGCCATGAAATGGATCAACCCCTTTGGGATCATTAACATAGAAAGACGTACATTGTATTATCGTAATGGCTGACCCAGTTCTTAAAGGATATATGTCCAAAGCATAGAACTTTTTATTTTATTCATTCTTGGGATGTGGGCGTCGCTGGCAAGACCGCCATTTATTGCCCATCCTTAGTTTCTCTTGAGAAGGTGGTGGTGAGCCACCTTCTGGAACCTCTGCAGTCTGTGTGGTGAAGGTACTCCCACAGTGCTGTTAGGGAGGGAGTTCCAGGATTTTGACCCAGCAATGATGAAGGAACGGCGATCTATGTCCAAGTCGGGATGGTGTGTTTGTTGTCCACAGTTCAACACTCGCTGACACAACATGGGCAAGATCACCAAAGAGTTTACTCCATTTTCTCTGCTTAACTTTATTTTTGGAACTAATGTAAAGAGTGAATGTAAAAACTTCATTTAATGGAAAGGAGTATTGCAGACATGTTCTTAATTCCAGATTGTGAAGCTGATATAACTCATTCATGGAAGTAAAATCTATTTTACACAGACCTCTGTGAAAATGCCCTCTACCTGTATTGTGCTGCAAAAATAATTTGTTCCACTCCGATAACCTCAATCAATGGAGCTTAATCAGGGAGTCACCCACCTGTGAGGTTGTCCTACTTCCAAATTTGACACATCTGGGAAACCTAACTAAAAGTTGAACCAAATCCTGACCTTCAGATATATAGTTAAAGGCAACTTTCAACTGTAATATTTCTAAAAGGCTAAAAGGGTTAAATTATGAGGACATGTTGCATAGACTAAGGTTGTATTTCCTTGAGAGTATTTAAGATGAATAAAGGATTTGATAGTGTAGCTAGAGAGAAGCTATTTCCTCTGGTGGGGGAGTCCAGAACAAGGGGGCATAGCCTTAAAATTAGAGCTAGGCCGTTCAGGGGTGATGTCAGGAAGCACTTCTTCACACAAAGTGTAGTGGAAATTTGGAACTCTCTCCCCCAGAAAGCTTTGAGGTTGGGGGGTCAATTGAAAATTTCAAAACTGAGATCGATAGCTTTTTGTTAGGCAAGGGTACTAAGGGGTACGGAACCAAGGCGGGTAAATAGAGCGATGATACAGATTAACCATGATCTAACTGAATTGCGGAACAGGCTCGATGGGCTGAATGGCCTACTTCTGTTCCTATTTTTCCAATATAATTTGTTTTAACAAAACAAACAAGGTAAGAAAAGACCCGCAAGGCTGATGCAGGGTTTAAGTTGGGAGTCCTGGCTGATTATGAGTGACTAACATCAGTTAGTAAAGTGGTGCAAGTACAGTTGGCTGTGAGCAGAGATGGCTTTTGCAAGATAAACCTGGAGGAAATAATGGAAAATAACCACTGGTGTCACAATTTGCAGAATATTGAACTCAAATCAACATGAAATCCCCTTTCACAAAACATTGCAACTTCACAGCTCGCAGCCTAAGGAGAAATAACTTTAAGGTCATAACAACAACAGCAACTTGTATTTATATAGTGCTTTTAATGTAGTAAAAATGTCCCAAGGCGCTTCACAGGAGCGTTATCAGACAAAGAAAGACTTGCATATACAAGACAAGACAAGATTTGACAGAGTCACATAAGGAGATATCAAAATAGGTGATCAAAAGCTTGGTCAAAGAGAATGTCACGTGGATTTTCACAGATTCTGGTAATTTATTAAGAATCCTTCAGGGTCGCAGAGTGAAAAAACGGATGATAATGTGTTTTTAGGTCTTTTTATTCTGGGTATTTTTGATTTCTGTGCCTCAGAATAGCCTTGCAGGTGAGTCTGTGCAGCTTACCTCCTTTCAGAGTGTTTACACTTGCCCTGATATCTAGGTAAGTTTGATCAGTGTGTCTGTTGACAGCACTGTGTCAGCCAATGAGTTGGAGGGGAGGTGGGACTTATGGCAATAGTCTATTTTACAGAAAAACAGAATCTATTATCTACGAACTACAGCAAACAGAACCCGTGACCGGAACTACAGCAACGTCTCCTGCTAAAAACAGGGTGATTTCTCCAGCAAAATGCAGTGAGTGGAGGATAGTTACATAATACAAACTATGTGCGTAAAATCAATCCCTTCTTTAGATTGCTTGAACTATTAGGGGGTTAAATTGGATAGCCCCCGAAAACGGGCGCGATGATTGCAAAGTGCTATTAAACCGTGCCCGTTGATTGCAATGTAGGCAGCACGCCAACTTCGTGCTGCCTGCTCATTTCAATGATCTAAGCGTCCAGCCAGTGCTAATCGTGCTGTTCATTGGCTGGACGCATTAGTAGGGGGCCAATATTGTGAGAGGCTAGCACCAGTTAAAGCTAGCCTGCACTGCTTAAAGCTAAAATTTAATTCCAAAATAACAACTTTAAAGGTTCAATTGTCAAGTTTGTGGCTCTTATAAATCCTGCACTGACTGTCCGTGCTTATTAATTCGGATAAAGTAACACAGTTGCTTTTTTAAAAAAAAAGGGAGGTGCATTGTGGCTGGAGCAGGTGCTGGGAGTTGTGGTTGAAGAGATTCTGACCTGGGAAAGAATGAGGAATGGCACAACAGGGGAGAGAATGGGCCCCAAGGTTTTTGGATGCTGCACTAGAGGTCTTGGTGGAGGAGGTGGAAAGGAGCAGAGATGTCCTGTATCCACAGGAGGGGTGGAGGCCCTCCAGACATACGGTCAAAAGGCATTGGGATCAAATAGCTGTGGAGGTCAATGCCAGGACTCAAGCCGCAAGAAGTTCAGTGACCTCACACGAGTGCTCAAGGTCAGTGAATGCATCTTCAAATACCATATCCTACCAACTGCACCACTAGCCTCAGCCACTGCTCAAATCGCTATACCACCAACACTCACCTACCAACAATCTCTATCATCAGGACTCCTACCTAACATTCATAGCTTCACCTCTCCCTCACACACTTAGCACTGCTGCAAGCATCACACCCACATCTCACAGCGTGCACACACTGCCAGCTATTCAACCATGACAGGAACATCACCCACACAGATTGCACCACACTCACTGGCACACTTCCCTCTCTCTTGCAGGAGAAGGTGGCGCACAACCGGAGGCAGCAAGAGCTAACCGGAGGGGGACTGGCGCGCCTGCATGTCCTAACCCCATGGAGGGGACGGTGTTGGCCATTATTGGGATGGCCATTTCTGAGGCCATGGCTAGCAGCAGGGCTGAAACCATCGAAGGTGATGGTACCCTCACACCTAATCCTTCTTCTCACATTCCACTTCCCTCACATCCCACACTCTCTTTTGATTTACAAGCTGCAGATGGTGTAAGCATGCACCTCTTACTTTCCCCTCTTCCCCACACCACCACCTTACCCTTGTGCCTTTTTCCTTCAAATCCAAGAGGTGCAACCTTGCCAGGCAGTGGAGGAGCACCATGATGAGAGTGATGATGAAGACACACCATCACTTGATTTCACACTTGCAGCCACCAACTCAGATACTGGCATTCCGCCTATCTTAGAGGATGGATTCGAGGCAGGATCTGCACGTGGTGAGGCACCGGGCACAAGTGCGCTGCAGCCAGGGCAGGGGGCAAGGATAGCGCAGGTGCCAGCTCCCCAGAAGGCGAGGTCGTAGATGGGTTCCGCTGTAGAGGACTCAGATGAAGACTTTGATGGGGAAGCCTACAGAAGAACACTGGTGGATATTCACAACAAAATGCTTGGTGCATTGGGAAGCCTATCAGAAAGCAACGTGCAATGTCAAGGAGCATGGCGGAGTCTAGCACCAACTTGGCACAGGGCTTTGCGCAGAGCTAGGAGTCCATCCTTTCCAGCATGGAAGTGGTGGCCATCTCCATTTGCACACTTACGGACCCAACCATGATGCAGCGTCTGATGGGTGATGTTACAGCTTCCATTGCAGCACAAGCAGCAGCCACCCAGCATCTGAGTGCTGCAGTGGAAGCTCAGCTTGCTGCCATGCAAGCTCAGACTGCTGCCATCATGGCTGTGGATTACAGTGTGCAAAGGGGTCTGCAGGGTGTCACAGCAGTCCAGCAATCTGTCCCCCAACAGATTACTAGGATTGTTGAGGCGCAGCCCGGGGGAGTGGCAGTGACTCCATGGAGCACAAACCTACTGTCCTCTCTCAGGAAGACAGCATTCGTCTCCCACCCCTGCCATTCTGCCAGTGTCCTTGCTGTTGCCTCATCTACATGCTGCCCCTCGGCGACATCATCCAAAAACACAGCATCAGTTTTCACATGTACGCCGACGACACCCATCTCTACCTCAGCATCACTTCTCTTGACCCCTCCACTGTCTCTAAATTGTCAGACTGCTTGACCGACATCCAGTACTGGATGAGCAGAAATTTCCTCCAACTAAATATTGGGAAGACTGAAGCCATTGTTTTCAGTCCCTGCTACAAACTCCATTCCCTAGTCACAGACTCCATCCCTCTCCCTAGCATCTGTCTGAGGCTGAACCACACTGTTCGCAACCTTGGTGTCATATTTGACCCTGAAATGAGCTTCCGACCACATATCCGCGGCATAACAAAGACTGCCTTTTTCCACCTCTGTAACATCGTCTGACTCCACCTCTGCCTCAGCTCATCTGCTGCTGAAACTTTCATCCATGCCTTTGTTACCTCTAGACTTGACTATTCCAACGCCTTCCTGGCTGGCCTTCCACATTCTACCCTATTTGAGGTCATCCAAAACTCGGCTGCTCGTGTCCTAACTCGCACCAAGTCCCGTTCACCCATCATTGGCTCCCAGTTAAGCAACGCCTTCATTTTAAAAGGGCGCGACTGCTGCAAACGAACCGGAAGCTGCATAGAGGCGTTCTGCGCATGCGCGCTTCCGGCTCATTACAGGAGCGGGCTCGTTTAAAAAAAAAAAATGTTAAATGCTGGGAGGGAGCGGGTTTTGGGCGGAAATGCTGGGGAGGGAGCGGGCTCGTGTAAAAAAACCAGAAACATCATGCTTCCGGTTCCAGATAAATGTGCAGTACGCTTCTGTGCAGCTTCCAGTCGTTGGCAGCAGTCACTCCGATTTTAAAATTCTCATCCTTGTTTTCAGATTCCTCCATGGCCTCGCCCCTCCCTTTCTCTGCAATCTCCTTCAGCCCCACAACCCCCCCGAGATATCTGCGCTCCTCTAATTCTGGCCTCTTGAGCATCCCTGATTTTAGTTGCTCCACCATTGGTGGCCGTGCCTTCAGCTGCCAAGGCCCTAAGCTCTGGAATTCCCTCCCTAAGCCTCTCCGCCTTGCTACCTCTCTTTCCTCCTTTAAGATGCTCCTTAAAACCTACCTCTTTGACCAAGCTTTTGGTCATCTGCCCTAATTTCTCCTTATGTGGCTTGGTGTCAAATTTTGTTTTATAACACTCCTGTGAAGCGCCTTGAGACGTTTTACTACGTTAAAGGCGCTATATAAATACAAGTTGTTGTTGTTGTCAGCTAGCTGCCCCAGTCTGCTGCCACCCATACCGAGATGGTGCAGTCCGCAGCTGGGCCTTCTAGGTTCAGAGTTGCTCGAGGTCATCCTCCAAGGTCATCTGCTGTGTCCTCCACTGGAAGTTAATAGCCTTCCACTAGCCATGCTGCAGCCACTGTGGTAGCATTGCATAGGAGCACTAAGACAGCCAAAGGCACAAGGAAGACAGGCACTGAGGGAATGCACAAGGGTGATTAGTTGACTTTTGTATGCACTATGGCATGATTTCATTTGTACATTTGATTTGGAATGTTTATTTTGTGGTGGCTTTTATTTTTGCATTGTGGCCAAGCAGACGCTGTGATGGTCAGTGACAGAGGGAAGGTAAGGTGTGGGACTGTTGGTAATTGGGGTTACGGTTACTGGTATTGCACTCAGATAAGTCGATCACGTACAGCCCAGGCAGAAAGGGGCTGTCTGGGTTGCCTCCTCCCTTGCTCACCCTCCTCTTTGTCCTCTTCCTCCTCCTCCTCCCTCTTCCAGCAGCTTGTCCTCCTCTGCCTGGCCTCTGTTTATTCTCCAAGTCATGCTCTATTCCAAGGAGAATGACTACCAGTGCATCCATGTCTGGCAGTAAGTGATTTGTGCAGAAGCCTTGAAGTCAGCAAAAAGCCCTTCAGCACCAGCCGCTCCACTCCCTGTAGACTTTTACAACTTGAAGCAACTATAGAAAGCACCAAACACTTTTAGAATCGTACCAACAGCCAGAAGAAATCAACCAGCAACCAACCTGTATGTCATTGATCATCCCTTTAAATAGCGCTGGTGGGGTGTCCTTCATGCTACTTAACGTGTGTTCAGCTCTGCGAGGTTAAGAGAGAGGGTTGGCTGGATCATTGAGCTCCAAAATGGCATCGCTGGCGTCAAATCAGCGTTGCACTGCTCTGCATACTTTTGGTGGATGTTAGCTGCGCGTGCACCAACGTCCTCACCAATATGGCATCCGGTGCGATTCGCCCCACAAATGTGCACGTGCGGATCCGACGCCATTTTGGAACCCAGACGGCACCTGCAACACCCAAACAATGGGCGCTACCGATCCCAATTTTGCCCCATTAGTGTCTCCACAGGATCCTCCTCGTTTTGACACGCCACAGAATGTCAATACACTAGACCTTGTTTTCAGCTTTAACTGCCAAACAAACTTATTGAACAAAACATAGATTAATCTTAACATACATTTCACAATACACAAACGTTGCTAACTCCTCGGATAGTGATAAATGATAAATTGTTCGCAGCTCTGCTGAACTAATTGTAATCAACCTTCTTACGTAGCCTGGTGTCACCCGCCATGTGCTACTTGCGTGAGTCTCTGAGGGAGGAGGCCGGATGCCTGGCATGTGCTGGTGACCTGAGATATGACCACCTCAGGCAGGTGTACTTCAGCCATTGCCATCTCACTGGGCCCTGGCTCTGTGACCCCACTGATTAGAGGCTATCAGATCTCGAAAGCCCCGAGAGACAGCAGCCTGTGTCCCAGCCCTTAGGGGAGATATATATAGCATCATAGAATGATTCTCCTTAGAGCAGAGAAGGTTAAGAGGAGATTTGTTGGAGGTGTTCAAATCGTGAATTGTTTTGATAGAGTAAATATTTCCAGTGGTGGAAGGGCCGGTAACCAGAGCAAAAGAACCAGAGGCGAAATGAGGAAACATTTTTTAACGCAGCGAATTGTTATGATCTGGAACGTGCTGCGTGAAAGGGTGGTGAAAGCAAATTCAATGATAACTTTCGAAAGGGAATTCGATAAATACTTGAAGGGGAGTAAATTTGTGGGGCTGTGGGGAAAGAGCAGGGGGAGTGGGACTAATTGGAGAGCTCTATCAAAGAGCCGGCACAGGCTTGATGGGCCGAATGACCTCCTTCTGTGCTGTATAATTCTATGATACAGCACAGAAGGAGGGGGGTCGGCCCATCGTGCCTGTGCTGGCACTATATATCTGCCAACTCGGAAATATTTGGATCTGATTGCGGTGTCTTTCCGCATTGAATAGTGTGCATTCATATGTTCTAATTGGCTCCTAAAACCAGCGGGCATTAGTTGCGAGTGAGAATTGGTTTTGGTTCATGTAAAGCACTTCAGTCAGACACATAAAGGGGACGAGTCTTTTGCTGAACAGTGCGCGTAAAGCACGTCGACCTTATTGATCTGATTGACTGTACGTGCGGTGCACGGGGGTGTGCAGCTGGTTACGGCTATCGGCGCTGCTCGTGATTTGCCGCTGTGCTCGCTGCGGCACTTTTTGAATTAGAACGGCTGGGGAAGGGCGGAATGTGGAGCTAGTCATCACCAACGAGATCGGCAAAGTTTATGGTCTGTGTCGGCCACCGAAGGAAAATCGGGCCAACGCACCATGGCACCACAGAACAATGCAGCACAGAAGGAGGCCATTTGGCCCATCGTGCCTGTGTCGGCTCTTTGGTAGAGCTATCCAATTAGTCCCACTCCCCCTGAGCTGGCTTGGGTGCTGCTTTCCCCAGGCTGTAATGGCGGGTAGGGGAGTGCTAGGCCACTATCTGTGGCCAGAAACTCTCTCTAAGTTGAAAGAGAAAGAGAAAACACATATATGCCAGCTGGTTATCTCATGCAGGAACCCGACTGCTGGCGAACTATGCAATGATCTAGTACTGGGGAGGACTATGTGGCAGTGGCCAATGCTGCTATCTAGACGCGAAGGGGTGGATAGATGCCAGGCACTCTTACAGTTCACGATGTGCCTGTCGGATCCATATAAGGCAACTCTGAGTACCAGTGCAGACAGGATTTGAATCTGCCTTTACAAATACCCAAATTGTGCACCTTTTTGAAGTTAAATTTTAAGACTGATTTCAACCCGTAAGTCAGATACCACAGGTGGGAAAGGGTTGGGTTGTTGGGTGGGCCTGATGACATAATCGGCACCATGACTTAAATTTAACTGGAAGCGAGGGGTAGGCCTGAGCTGTGGGATTCCCGGCAGCTGAACTGAGGCGGGAGCTGCTGACACCCCAAGGTTATTGGCACTTTCAGCACTCCTTGTGGCCAGGAGGAGCAGGAATGCTCCACCCACAGACCTCACAAGAAAGCCTTCGGCCTCCCTTCAGCCCTGATCTTTGCTCAGAGCCTTCTGCTCCCCCCACCCCCTCCACCCAGACCCCGATCTCCAGAGACCATCGGCACGACAACAGTTTTCCCTCCTACCTGCCGGACAATATCCATAATAAAAGCTGCATTATTAAAGTTCCCCTGACATATGAAACACAAAAGCATTTGTACGTGAAGCACAAAGTTTTCCAAAGTTTTCCACAGAATGTCCTCCGATCGTTCCCTCGTAACTTAAGTGTAACTCACAATATCTCAGAAAGTTACCAGACCATTTTCCTTGTGAAGTCACTGTACAGTTATCTGGTGCAGCACTTACATTAGAGTAGATTGCTATGTCACGGCCAATGACATGGTAAGAAAGAATAGAAGAATTTGCATTTATTCATGCCGTAGCAATGCCTCAGAGCATCCCAAATTGCTGAAAACTGATAAATTACTTTTGAAGTCTAGTCACTGTTGTAAAGTAGGAAAATGCAGCAGCCCGGTTTTCACATAGCAAGATCCCATGAACAGCAAATGAGATCAATGACCAAATGAACTGTTTTTGGTGGTGCTGGTTGAGTGATAAATGTCGGCCAGGACATGGGGAGAACTTCCTGCTCTTCTTCAAATAGTGCCATGGGATCTTTAACATCAACCTGAACAGGCAGAGGGGGCCTCGAGTTCAATGTCTCGTGAAGCAGAAGTTCCGAACAGTATGCTGTTTGTGGGGGCAAGGTAATTTCGCCGGGATCCCTGGGGCTTAGCTGAGTCAGAGATGTCAAGGTTACTGGCTAAGTGGAGTGGTCATCTTGCAGTGTTGCACCATTGGCACTTGTGGGGCTATAGAGGTGCTATTGTTAATTTGTCACCCCTTCTACTTTTTAAAGTGTAGTCACTGTTGTAATGTAGGAAAAGTGGCAGCAATTTTTGCGCACAGCAAGGTCCCAGAAACATAATGTGATGATGATCATATAATCTGTTTTAGTGATGTTGGTTGAGGGATAAATATTGGCCAGAACTCTGGGGGGGAACTCTCCTGCTCATCTTCCAATAGTGGCCATGGGATCTTTTGCATTCATCTGAGAGGGTAGACGGGGCCTTGGTTTAACATTTCATACGAAAAATGGCAAACTCCGACAGTGCAGCGCTCCCTCAGTACTGCACTCCCTCAGTACTGCACTAGCGTATGAGCCTACATTTTGTCTGTGGGGTAGATCTTGAACCTATGACCTTCTGACTCTGAGGCGTGAGTGCAACCCATTGAGCCTCAGCTGACACAATTCACAAAAATCTTTAACTACTGAAGGTGTTTGCAGCAAAAATAATCTGTCACTTCACATTTCCTATAGATGTCATTTCAAGAAACAAACCACAAGAAGTATATACCCATTTGGAGTTAATATTCCAGTCCTTAACATTAATAGATGAGATTCAATGAATAAATTTAATACAAAAATACAACTTTGAGTTGAATAATAATTGCTCAACATTTTTTATCTTGTTTTTCACTGTTATTAATGACCAAAGCTCATCCGCACTACCTCTCTGAACAACAGGGGATTCATAAGAATTTTCATAACCCACTGCTAAGGACTTAGAAGATTCAACCGTAAGATACTTCTGTAATCAAAGGTCCAAAAAACTCATCTACTTGAGGCTCAGCATTAAGTTGATCAAGGGTGAGTAGCGCTTGCTTCTAGCTGTCAGGAACAGCAGAAATAATCTGCTCTAACTGAGACTGCTCTAACTGGCTCATACATAAATATCACATCTACTGTACTTCAATTTCTCTCTTCAAAAAGGCGCTCATGCCTTCACTATCGCTTTTAGAAATCAAACAGCTACAAATAGGATGAGGGCTTTCAGTTTTGTGGAGAGCCTGGAGAAGCTGGGCTTGTTCTCCTTCGAGCAGAGAAGGTTAAGGGAAAGCTTTAATAAAGGCATTCAAAATTATGAAGGGTTTTGATCGAGTTGACAGTGAGAAACTGTTTCCACTGATATGAGTGTTGGTAACCAGAGGACACAGATTTAAGATAATTGTTAAAAAAGCTGGGGTGGGGGGGGGGGGGTGGGGGCGGGGGGAGATGAGGAGACAATTTGCTCCTCAGCAAGTTGTAATGATCTGGAATGCACTGCCTGAAATGGTGGATTCAATAGTAACATTAAAATGGGATTTGGATAAATACTTAAATAGGAAAAATCTGCAGGGCTGTGGGGAAAGAGCAGGGGAGTGGGACTGATTGGTAGCTCATTCATAGAGCCAGCACAAGCACAATGGGTCAAATGGCCTCCTTCTGTGCTGTATGATTCTATAATTCTACAGCGCACCATATATTGTCAGCTGAGGCTCAATGGGTTGCACTCACGCCTCAGAGTCAGAAGATCATATGTGACATCCAAAGCTATTTCAGTATTCACACCTCTGTGCAGGAACATTCATGTTTCAGACAAGCCAGGTGTAATGCGTCCTGTCAGATGGTCACTTGATTCGTGGGTAGAGCCTGTGATACTAAACTGACAGCCCTTTGCATGATAAACTGAGACCAGCTCTGTTTCGCATTTACTTTAATTGGGTTTCCACCCATTTTTTTTGGAGCTAACTGTGGTCTATGTGTCAGTGGGTTGCACTCTCGCCTCTGAGTCAGAAGGTCTGGGTTCCAAATCCCATTCCAGAGACTTGAGCACAAATTCCAGGCTGACACTCCAGTGCTGCACTGTCAGTGGTGCTGTCTTTCAGATGAGACGTTAAACCACGGCCCCATTTGGCCTCTCAGCTGGACATAAAAGATCCCACGGCATTATTTAAAGAAGAGCGGGGGAGCTCTCAGGTGTCCTGGATAACATTTATCCCTCAACCAACATCAGCAAAACAGATTAACTGGTTATTTATCTCATCCGCTGTTTGTGCGGCCCTGCTGTGTGCAAGTTGGTGGTTCCTATGCCGACAAAACAACAGCGATTGCACTTAAAAAGTAATTAATTCGCAATAAAGTACTTTGGGACGTCCTGAAGACGTGAAACATAAACACAAGTTTCATAATTTTAGTTGTGTATAGGTTAATTTCTTCCAACCAGTGTGGTCAGTACCTACTAGTTCAAGGGGAGAAAAAAATCAACAGAAAAAAATATCATAGAATCATACAGCACAGAAGGAGGACATTCGGCCCATTGGCCTTGTGCTGGCTCATTGAAAGAGCGATCCAATTAGTCCCACTCCACTGCCCTTTCCTTAAATCTGTGTCTTCTGCCAGTGGAAACAGTCTCTCCCGATTTACTCTATCAAAACCTCATATAATTTTGAGCACCTCTGTTAAATCTCCCCTTAACCTCCTCTCCTCTGCTCTAAGGAGATTTTTTTTGAAGATGTAACTAGTAGGATGGATAAGGGGGAGCCAGTGGATGTAGTGTATTTGGATTTTCAAAAAGCATTTGCTAAGGTGTCACACAAGAGGTTATTACACAAAATTAGGACTCATTGGGTTGGGGGTAATATATTACCATGGACTGAGGATTGGTTAATGGACAGAAAACAGAGTAGGAATAAACGGGACTTTTTCAGATTGGCAGGCTGTAACTAGCGGGGTACTGCAAGGATCAGTGCTTGGGTCTCAGCTACATACAATCTATATTAATGACTTAGATGAAGGGACTGAGTGTAACGTTTCCAAGTTTGCTGATGATACAATGCTAGGTGGGAAAGTAAGCTGTGAGGAGAATGCAAAGAGGCTGCAGAGAGATATAGACAGGTTGATTGAATGGGCAAGAACATGGCAAATGGAATATAATGTGGGGAAGTGTGAAGTTATCCACTTTGGTAGGAAAAAAAAAAAGCAGAATTTTTTTGAATGATGAGAGACTGGAAAATATTTGCATTCAGAGGGACCTGGGTGTCCTTATACATGAATCACAGAAAGTTAACATGCAGGTATAGCAAGCAATTAAGAAAGCAAATGGTATGCTAGCTTTTGTTACGAAGCGATTAGAGTATAAGAGTAAAGAAGTCTTACTACAATTATACAAGGCATTGGTGAGGCCACACCTGGAGTACTGTGTACAGTTCTGGTCTCCTTACCTAAGGAAAGACATACTTGCCTTGGAGGGAGTGCAATGAAGGTTCACTAGACTGGTTCCTGGGATGAGGGGATTGCCCTATGAGGAGAGATTGAGTAGACTAGGCCTATATTTCCTAGAGTTTAGAAGAATGGGAGGTGATCTAATTGAAACATATAAAATTCTTAAGGGGCTTGACAGGGTTAATGCTGGGAAAATGTTTCCCCTGACTGGGGAATCTAGAACATGGGGTCACAGTCTCAGAATAAGGGGTAGGCCATTTAAGGACTGAGATGAGGAGAAATTTCTTCACTCAAAGGCTTGTGAATCTTTGGAATTCTCTACCCCAGAGAGCTGTGGATGCTCAGTCGTTGAGTATATCCAAGACAGAGGTTGATAAATTTTTGGGAACTAAGGACGGAGCAGGCTCGAAGGGCCAAATGGCCGACTCCAGCTCCTATTTCTTATGTTCTCATATGAGAACAGTTCAGCGGTGTTTCTGCAAATTAACACTTTGTAGAGCAAACATTTCTATTCTGCAAATTTACCAAAATCTTTTCTTCCAGTATTCCCCTTCTGTGCTGCAGACACTATGGGAAATTCACCGATCCTGTGCTCCCGGCAATGAACTATGCTCGAATTGATTGCTGGTTGGAGAATCAGCATTACAGGATTGCAGCCCCAATCTCCAGCTTCTGATCTTCGACTACAGAGCCTCCCTGGAGGGCAGGATTGATGAATTTATCCCACTGACTCATCATCTTTGTCATCTTTGAGTGAACTTTGAGTGTCAGCTGTGGCACAGTGGGTAGCACTCTCGCCTCTGATTCAGAAGGTTGTGGGTTCGAGTCCCACTCCAGAGACTTGAGCACAATATCTAAGCTAACACTCCAGTGCAGTTTGTTTCTTTCTTTCTTCCCACTTTGCCAGAAAGTTAGTTGCTAGGTGGTTGTTAGACAAGTGCGGGTTCGAACCCTTGATAGTTGGACAACAGAACCAGGGGTTCCTCACAAGCTGCTTGGCGAGCAACACAACTCATTGCAAACGGTGAGTGCATTGCCACTGTTCTCCTGGTCACAGTGTGGACACACCAGCATTGAACGGGCGGTTCCACCAGTTGGAACTGTGGAGTTGAGCAGCAGCTACACTGAGAGCCAATTATGGCTGGTACTGAACCCTGGATATATGAGCGTGAGCTCTCAACCCCAGGCTCCAGCTTAATGCTTTCCAGCAACTATTGTCCCATGTTTCAGTGTTTCCTCACAGCTATACACCAGACATGTGCCTTCAGCAAGATGAAAGGACCTAAACGAGAGACCTTGTAACGTGCCTGTACCTTCATCTTCTAGACGGCCAATACCTGGTGTACTCATCACTGATTGTTTAATCCATCGGGAAAGCTAATGAAATATTGATTGACACAATATTGCCCAATCTTGTCCCTACTGCAGCCAAAAGCATTATATTCATTTTGGTCTCCTCTGGACTCGATTTCTGCAATATCCTCCTCCTTGCCAGCCTTACATCCTCCACCCTCCATGACCCCAACTTGAAAAAGGAAAAAATTGCAGGGATATGGGAACGTAGGAACAGAAGTAGGCAATTCAGCCCCTCGAGCCTGTTCTGCCATTAAGTGAGATCATAGCTGATCAGTATCTTAACTCCATCTACCCACCTTGGATTGGTAAAGAAGTTCCTCCAGAATTCCCTACCCTTACCTAACAAAAATCTATCAATCTCAGTTTTGAAATTTTCAATTGACCCCCAGACTCAACACACACAGTTTTTTGGGGGAGTGGGGTCCAGATTTCCACTACCCTTTGTAGTGGCGAAAGAGTGGGGGGATTGGGACAAATTGGATAGCCCTTTCAAAGAGTCGGCACAGACACGATGGGCTGAATGGCCGCCTTGTGTGCTGCATGATTCTCTGCTATGTCACACATTCAGTAGATTTGTGACAAATGTAACTGACTGTAGTCTGTATTGAGGCAATACTTTATGTGCAAATGGGCACAGGGGCCTTTCCCCTCAAATGTAGATAATCTATACTGTTAATGATTAATTAGGATAGAATAAATTGCTTTTTTCTTTGAGTACATCACTGATTACTTTGTGTACCCTAAGCAATCTTGGAAATAGTCAATTCCAAGCAACCCACCAAGCAAGCAGAGAAAACCGGTTGAAAAAGTTTTTTTTAAGTTATATTAAGATAAAAAGAAAAACGAGGAAAGTAATGGGTCACTGAAAGTGGGATCAGGTGAGGGCATGACAACAGATATGCTACAGGCTGCAAAAGTGCTAATTAAGTTTACTGCCTCAGTTTTTACCAAGGAGGAGACAGGTAACATGTTTGATCTGGCAAGGCAACGAGAGGCTGTTGCAGAGGTAGGTTATGACATTATTCACATTACTACCAGCATGGTTTCCGAACAGTTGTGCAAACTTACAGTGAATAAACCCTAGGGGCCAGATAAAATACATCCGAGGATTCTTAAGGAATGAAGGGAGGAAATTGCAGGAACTTTGGCACAAATCACCCAGAAATCACTGAATACCGGAGAGGTGCCCGGGGACTGGAGAAAGGCAAATGTTAATGGTATTTTTTTTAAATGTAGCAAAAGTGACCCAGGAAGCTAAAAACCTGTGAGTTTCATGTCCATTGTGGGTAAAGTTGTGGAAACCTTTATGAAAAATAAATTCATGGAACAGCTGGATAGAATATAAAATCATGAAAGCAAACTACGTAGGTATGAGAGGTGAGCTGGCTAAGGTAGGTTGGGAAACTAGATTAAAAGATATGATGGTAGAAAAGCAATGGCAAACATTTAAAGAAATAATTCACAATTCGCAATGAATATACATTTCCTCAAGGAATAACAACACCATGGGAAAAATGGTCCATCCGTGGCTAACAAGAGAAATTAAAGATAGTATCAGATTAAAGGAAGAGGCTTATAATGTTGCCAAAAAGAGTAGTAAGCCTGGGGATTGGGAGGATTTTAGAATTCAGCAAAGGAGGACCAAGAAAATAGAATGAGAGTAAACTAGCAAGAGACATAAAAATAGACTGTAAAAGCTTCTATAGGTATGTAAAAAGGAAAAGATTAGCTAAAGTAAATGGGGGTCCCTTATAGGCTGAGACAGGAGAAATTATAATGGGAAATAAGGAAATGGCAGATAAATTAAACAAATACTAGGGCCGCGATTCTGCCGGCGCTCAGAGGGCGGGTTTGGAGGTGGGTCAGGTGGTAAAATTGCAAATAATGACGGCAGGTTCCGATCCCGCTGTCAACCCACCTCCATGTAACTTTGCCAAAGGCAGGCTCCCAGAGTCCCGATCGGTCCCGCCACCAAGCGGCCGGATAGGCCCTTAAGGCAGTTAACTGTTAACCCAGCTATCTTTATTAACCGCAAGGGCTTCCACTCCCTCAACGTGCAGCTGGTGTGTAACCACTAGAAGGAGATTTTGCATGATTGCATGAAGTACCCTGGCAGTTGTCATGACTCGTTCATCCTGCGGCAGTCTAGTGTGCCTCCGCTCTTCAATCCGCCAACACAACTTTCCGGATGGCTACTTGGAGACAAGGGCTATCCCCTGAAGATGTGGCTGATGACGCCGTTGAGGAGGCCATCGAACGAAGCTGAGGAACGCTACAATGCCAGCCACATTTTGACCAGATCCATCATCGAGCAAACCATCAGCTTGCTGATGATGCGATTCAGATGCCTTGACAGATCAGGTGGAGCCCTACAGTACTCAGCAGCCAGGGTCTCCAGAATCATCGTGGTCTGCTGTGCACTGCACAACATCGCACAGCATCGTGGCTTGCAGCTGCCTGAGGAACAAGTGGCTCAGTGCATAGCCTCCTCAGATGAGGAGGAAGAGGAGGAGGAGGAGGAAGAAGACCTTGCGGAGGCGGATCAGCCAGCAGCAGCAGCACGCGAGCACATTGCTGCCCGGGATGCAAGGACTGCACGAATCTTTGCCAGATTCGCTTAGGTAGGCGAATCAAACACATGGGGCTGGCACCTTCTTATCACACCAGAGACAATGGACAAGAACCTGTGGGTTCCTATCACTCTGACCACCATCATTATAAATGCAAGTCGCCCTGAGCCCTCAATGTGCAACTTCCATTTCCCAGATCACATAGGCAGAACTTCAACTGTTTGCCATCACTTCTGTTTAATCAATTCACAAAAGGATGACAATGGCAAAAATTAAAGAAAACAGAACAGAACACCCAAGTGATGACCCTTGTGACTAATTGTGCTTTATCTTCCTCTTATGTTTGCTACTACGTGGTGCTTCCCCTGTAGCTTCAGCAGATGTGGAGGCACCTTGCTCACTTTCATGCTGCCCCTGCTTTGACACCTTTGGTGGGCGTCCTCTGGGTTTGCGAGCCTGTGAGGGCTCGGCAACAGTCTGCTCCTCCTGCATCTGTGCAGGGGCTGAGATGCCCACCTCAGTTGGGTGAGGACTCTGGTGGGGCTCTGACCAAGGGCTACTCAGTGGCATGGGAGTGTGAGCACTTGGAGAGGAGCCCCCACTTCCTTGTTGCCTGCCACCAACATCCCTCTCATGGGTTAGCCCCACTTCAGTGCTAGCAAGTGGCTTGACAGCACCTTGCTGCACATCAGGGAGGCCATGAGGACCCATTTCTGCACTGGCAGTACTACTCAAAAGGACTTCCATGAAGCTCTGGTTTCTCTGTTCAATAGCTGCCCATCGCTCCTCCAGAGATGTCAGTCTATTCTGAACATTCACCATGTTTTCCAGACTCTGGCGACTTATTTCCTCCATGGCCATAGACATCCTCTCCTTTACCGTAGCCACCCTTTCAAGAGAGGTAGCCATCCTTACCACGGAGGTAGCCATCCTTTCCACGGAGGTCGCCATCCTTTCCGTGGTGGTGCGTTCATGCGCCATTGCCTCCACAAAGGCACTGCTCATGTTAGAGATGGACTCCTCCATTCTCTCCACACTCGCAGTAACCCTGGAGACAAAACCTGCCAGAGACTCCTGCACTTGTTCCTGGAGTTCCAGCACCGCTCTCCTTATGGATGGACCCGGAGGCACAGGGTCCACATGCAGCTGAGCAGAGCTGGAAGCGCCCTGCAGCCTCCGATGAGGACTCTCCACTGCTGTCCCTGTCTCCACCATCTGCTGATGCTCACTTGTGAGCTGTGATACACCATTTGACAACACTACTCTATCTCCCAAAGGTCCCACCGAGGTGTGCGTATCGCGCTGGCTGGGTGCGCTTAACTCTGCTGACGCTGTGCCCTCAGAGGTTGCAGGTTCCTCTGAGGAGTCTTCCGGCTCAGGCTCTTCCTCCTGGACAGTGGGGAGGGGGGCTGTCGATGGTCCTGTGGGGGAGTAAAGGCATGAGTTAGACATGTGATATTAACGTAGCATGCACATGGAATAGTGCAGATCATCATAAGTCCTTCTGTATGAGCATCAGATGCCATATCAGTCACTCATGCAATGTAAATGAGAGAGATGCAAATCTATTCTGTCACCAGCTTGCTCTGCTGCGCCCGTCTGGCCGTCCCCCACTTCCAGATCCTCCTCGCATCCAATTATTTCCAGGGCCGCCTCCTAAGCGTTGGTGAGATGGGCTATGGAAGGTGGCCCTCCTCCTGTCATAGCCCTCTCCCTCTTATTGTGGGCTCTCTTTTCCTTCAATGAGGGACACAAGTGGAGTTTGAGTGAGAATGTTGGAGTGAGTGTAGAGAATCCAAAGCATAGATGCTTAGAAGGAGACATAGATGGAGTGAGGTGCCAATACCAAGGGCCCTCCCTGTGCATTGTTAGTTGTTGTCATAGCATAAAAGTGATAGCGAGTGTGAGGCAGCATTGTCGAATAGTGAAGTGATTGTGTACATAGAGAGAGAGGGATGGTTAAGGGTGCAAGGGATGTAAGGGTAAAGTGGGATGTGCAGGAGTAGGTTGACAATGCAGAGTGCTGGTGATGAGAGGAGATGGGGAGCAGATTGAGACCAAGTGTGATGTTATACTCACTTTTCCCAAGCGGACCAGGTCATTGAACCTTTTTCTGCACTGCACCCAAGTTCGAGTGCACATGGATCTGGAGCTCACCTCCTGTGCAATTTGCAGCCAGGCTGCTTTGTTTTGCTGTGGTGGCTTCTTCCGCTCAGAGGATGGGAAGAGGACCTCCTTGTGACCTCTGACTCCCTCCACAAGAGCATGGAGGGAGTCATCATCAAATCGGGGAGAGGCCTTGGCCCTTGAGGTAGTCATGTCAGTAGTTGTCAGAAGGAAATTCAGCAGCAAATAATGAGAGACTGAACCAAGGCTGCATGGGCCCCTTAAAAGAAGCTGGCCTACAGACGTCAGCAGAGGCGAGTTACAGACCCAAAACACTGATTGGCCAGGGGAGCGCACACGCAGGGACTCAATTGCCCAAGTAGGGCAAAATCGCAAATTTTTACCGGCTGAAAGCGGCGGCAGGACCGGAACACGCCGACCACCTGACCCTGCACCCAACCCGCCACCAATGGGAAAATTGCGGCCTTTGTGTCTGTCTTCACAGAAGAAGACGCAAAAAACATTCCGGAAATAGTGGAGAACCAAGGATCTAGTGAGAATGAGGAACTGAAAGAAATTAGTATTAGTAAGGAAATAGTACGGGAGAAATTAATGGGACTGAAAGCCGATAAATCCCCTGGACCTGATGGCTTACGTCGTAGGGTTTTAAAAGAGGTGGCTATAGAGATAGTGGATGCATTGGTTGTCATCTTCCAAAATTTCATAGATTCTGGAATGGTTCCCGCGGATTGGAAGGTAGCATATGTAACCCCACTATTTAAGAAAGGAGGGAGAGAGAAAGTGGGGAACTATAGACCAGTTAGCCTGACATCAGTAGTAGGGGAAATGCTAGAATCTATTATTAAGGACGTGGTAACAGGGCACTTAGAAAGTAATAATAGGATTGGGCAGAGTCAACACGGATTTATGAAAGGGAAGTCGTGTTTGACAAATCTGTTCGAGTTTTTTGAGGTTGGAACTTACAGAATAGATAAGGGGGAACCAGTGGATGTAGTGTATTTCGATTTTCAGAAGGCATTCAATAAGGTGCCACACAAGAGGTTATTAAACAAAATTAGGGTTCATGGGATTGGGGGTAATATACTAGCATGGATTGAGGATTAGTTAATGGACAGAGGATTGGTAGGAATAAATGGGTCATTTTCAGGTTGGCAGGCTGTAACTAGTGGGGTACCACAAGGATCAGTGCTTGGGCCTCAGCTATTCACAATCTATATCAATGATTTAGATGAGGGAACCAAATGTAATGGCCCAGAAATTTGACTCGGAGGCTTGCCGCGGGTGTAAGGATCGCGCGCGATATCACACTCCGCGCCGGCCATTGTGTTTTGGGCCCACAGGAACTTCGGGTCCTGGGCCTCTCCCTAGTGCTGGCGCGCAGTGTGTGTGTGTCCCAGGGGCGCAGTTAGTGCGATGCGACCTCTGGGATCACGTGGGCCATGGAGAGCCAATGGCAGCAGACTATCTTTCATTCCTAGATTTGACAGGAGACTTGTCAAATCTGTGAATTGAAAGAGACCCCAAAAGAACAGCTAAACCTCAAATAAATTTTTTAAAACCCATCACATTAATAAAATAACTATAGTTAAATAAATTAACCACTTTAAACAAAAATTTAAATTTTTGAAAAAAATTTAAAAAAAATTTAAAAGTTATAAAAATAAACTTACCTTTCTTTAAAGTCTCTAAAAAAGATAAACCTGTTGAAAAAAATTAAAAATTATACTTAATTAACTACTTACCTTGTTCAAAAGGGGTCTTATGCCTCCTTTTTACATGTGTATAATCTTCCATACTTACCCTCGCGTTGAAACCTGAAAAAAAACCTAAGTGTGCTGCGTGCGCACAGCCTGCAGTGTGCACGCGGTTCACCTAGGAACCGCCCCCTTCGCCATACCGGAAGTGCCGGTTTCCTGCGCACGCGCAGTGCATGCAGGAAACCGGCACTTCGGGTTTGAATACAGGGTGAGTACAGAGCGCGTACTCACCCGGGAAGGGCCGAATTTTTGGGCCAATATATCCAAGTTTGCTGATGATACAAAGCTAGATGGGAATGCAAGTTGTGAGGAGGATGCAAAGAGGTTGCAAGGGGATATAGACAAGCTAAGTGAGTGGGCAAGAACATGGCAAATGGAATATAATGTGGAGAAATGTGAAGTTATCCACTTTGGTAGGAAAAATAGAAAAGCAGAGTATTTTTTAAATGGTGAGAGATTGGGAAATGTTGGTGTTCAGAGGGACCTGGATGTCCTGGTACACAAATCACTGAAAGTTACTATGCAGGTACAGCAAGCAATTAGGAAAGCAAATGGTATGTTAGCCCTTATTTGCATTAATATTTACACCAACGAGAAACATTTAGGGCAACACGGTGGCATAGTGGTTAGCACTGGTGCCTCACAGCGCCAGGGACCCGGGTTCGAATCTGACCTCGGGTGACTGTCTGTGTGGAGTTTGCATATTCTCCCCGTGTCTGCGTGGGTTTCCTCCGGGTGCTCCGGTTTCCTCCCACAGTCCAAAAATGTGCGGGTTAGGTTGATTTGGCTATGATAAATTGACCCTTAGTGTTAGGGGGGGATTAAATATGTGGGGTTATAGGGATAGGATGGGATATGTTAGGGGGAATTAAATACGTGGGGTTACGGGGGTAGGGTGGGATATGTGTACTGTGGGGATTAAAGCAGGGACAGGGTACTGGATTTGGGTGATCAGCCATGATCGTATTGAATGGTGGAGCAGGCTCGATGGGCCGAATGGCCTACTCCTGCTCCTAGATTCTATGTTTCTATGTTTCTATGTTATTACAAAAGGATTTGAGTGTAAGAGTAAAGATGTCTTACTGCAATTATATAGGGCCTTGATGAGACCACACCTAGAGTATTGTGTACAGTTTTGGTCTCCTTACCTAAGGAAGGATATACTTGCCATAGAGGGAGTGCAACGAAGGTTCACCAGACTGATTCCTGGGATAGGGGAATTGTCCTATGAGGAGAGATTGAGTAGACTAGGCCTATATTCCCTAGAGTTTAGAAGAATGAGAGGTGATCTCATTGAAACATACAAAATTCTTACAGGGCTTGACAGGGTAGATGCAGGGAAGATGTTTTCCCTGGCTGGGGAGTATAGAACCAGGAGTCACAGTCTCAGAATAAGGGGTTGGCCATTTAGGACTGAGATGAGGAGAAATTTCTTTACTCAGAGGGTGGTGAATCTTTGGAATTCTCTACCCCAGAGGGCTGTGGATCCTCAGTCGTTGAGTATATTCAAGGCAGAGATCGATAGATGTTTGGATATTAAGGGAATCAAGGGATATGGAGACAGTGCAGGAAAGTGGAGTTGAGGTAGAAGATCAGCTATGATCTTATTGAATGGTGGAGCAGGCTTGAAGGGCCGAATGGCCTGCTCCTGCTCCTATTTCTTATGTTCTTATGTTCTTAAAAGTTTGCCAGTATAGGTTCATGAAGGGGAGGTATTGTCAATCTAACTTGCTGGTTTTCTTTGAGGGTGTGACAAAGCAGCTTGATGAGGTTGAAGGAATTATTACTAGTCCTAACCCCTTTTGGGCTACCCCAGATCAGGCGTATTCCCCAGACGTTCACTTTCAACTAAAGTTTGAGGTAGCCGAATCCTAAAGACGCTTAATTGGGTCTAAAGGTCTGGACCATCTCTCCCTAAAGGAAAGGAACACCTGAAGATGTTACCGTCCTTCAGATAGCACTTTTAATAAGTTTAGCTAGACTGTAACGTTCCGGATATTATGAGGGTCTGGAAAACTCCCCCAGAATTCTGCAACTCCTCACCAGAGAGTGTACAGAGATTGAGTTCGCGAGTTTGATACAGAAGTATTATGTGAGACAATTTTAAAAGTATATAGATTTATTAAAGAACCGACATGTAATTACAGTAGGTCTTTCAATCGCAACATTAACAGTTCCAAAAAGAGAAAACTTTCAATTCTATTATCAGAGATCCTTATTCTCAAATCTTAACTTCCCCACAGTTTTACAGTTCTTAAAGTTTATTCAGGATATCCACCAAAATCAAATACAGTACCGTTGATCCCCGAGATACAAAGAGTTGTAGAATTACAGAGCCGCCTCTGAAGCCTGAGAATCGCTTTGCCCCTTTACAGCAAGACTATCATCCCATTTGAAAGTTCAATATTTATATCCTTTTTCAGTGATATTTCCTTTGAAGTTTTCTGCTGATGTAAGCTAATTATCTCTAGTCATTTTTCTGCTGACCCCTGCTATTCTTACAGTCACCTCAGCTGGTAGCAATGCAGAATTATGTCTCCTGTGTAGGTGTCTCAAGCTTAACACAAAAACTGTGTAACAGCAGGTGCATCTATTTGATGTCATTTTTACCAAGGTCTTCTATACAATTCTTAGTCACCTCAGCTGGTTGTAACACAGAATTATGTCTCTCTAGGTGTTCCAAGTTCAACACAAAAACAATGTGATGGCTGGTGCCTCCCCCACTTGATGCCATTCCCACGACGGCATATGTTTCTTAATGTTATGTGTTTCTTTCCGAAGTGTAATTTAGAACACCTTAACAGGGTGTACCATTATTTTATTTCCAAAGCTTCAGACTTCAGGAGCCTCCAACCTTCTGTTTCAATAAGGTTATTGATTCAGTATCAACAACTTATCTTATCTCAATAGCCTGTATGCTGTTTACAGCTTTAGATTGTTGAGGCTTCCAGATTTCCAAACCCAGTTTGTCATGTTTTAATAAGGCCAGAATTATTTCATAGAATGGTGTATTTTTCTGAATATGGCTTATTCCTTCACAAGGTAAGGCAGTGGCTGTGGTGTACTTGGATTTCAGTAAGGTCTTTCATAAAGTTCCTCTGGAAATGCTGGTACTGAAAATAAAGAAAGCAGGAATCAGTGGAAATATTTTACAATGGATACACAGTTGGTTGACCAATAGAACCCAGAGGGTGGTGGTACAGGATTATCATCAGCCTGGGAGAATGTTACCAGTGGGGTCCCACAGGGGTCTATTTTGGAACCTCTTTTGTTTAATATCCTCATAAATGATCTGGAGCTAGGAGTCTCGAGCACAGTGGCTAAACTTGCAGATGATACAAAGGCGATAGACTGAAAAGCTGAACAGGATAACTTACAGGAGGATTTGAATATATTTGAGAATTGGGCAGACAGGTGACAGATGAAATTCAATGTAGTGAATCGCAAAGTGCTTCACATGGGAACAAAAAAATCCAGTTAAATGGAAAGAAAGTCATGTGTATGGAAAAGGAAAGAGATCTGGGGGTCCTGTTTGACAGTAAATTGAGGCTATCGCAACAATGCTCAGTGCCAGTGAGTGAAGCAAATCAGATGTTGGGATGTACTAAAAGCTCAATATTGAGCTGAAATAGTGAGGTAATCCTGGCACTTTATAAATGATTGGTGCAACTGCACTTAGAACACTGTGTACAGTTCTGGTCACTTCAGTACAAAAAGGATATTGCAGCTATTGAAAGGATACAGAAAAAAGCAACCAGAATGATTGAAGGGATGGAGGGATTAGATTTATAGGAACAATTATGATAAGCATGTTCTCACTGGAAAAGAGAAGCGGGAGAATGGATATTATTGCTGATTTTAGGATTCTAAAGGGACTGGATTATGTAGACCATGACAAGCTGTTTCACCTTGTCCAGAACAGCAGAACCAGAGGACACGGCCTGCGCCTGAAGAGGGGAAATTCAAAACTAATCTGTGGAAAAATTGGGGAGGAATTTTAACATGGGTGAGCGGGTGGGATCGGGTGCGGGTGGGGGGTTTAATCGGGAAAAATTCCGAGCACGTCGGAAGCCCGACTCCAACCCACTCACCTCCGGGTTTAACGGAAGCGAGACAAAGGGCGGGCAGCCAACCTGCTCCCAGGAGGCGGGATGGCAATTTACATATTTTAATGAGGCGGGAAGCCTCTGATTTAACCTGCTTTGCAGGTTTTGCAGTCTGCGGCTGGGTTTCCCAGGCCTCAGGAAACCCGACAGCAGATGTGAGGCAAGGACAGCTTCAGGGAGAAGGTAAGTGCCTTCACACCACTGCTTGTCGGCCAGGAGGAGCAGGAGTGCTTCACCACGGCCCCCCAAGCTCCCCCACATCATATCCCCAAACCCCACATGCAAAGGCCACTGGGATCGGACCCACCCCCCACCCCAACAGTACACGGCCTGCACTTGAAGCAGGGTAGATTCATAACTAATCTGCGGAATCGTTATTTCAGTGAGCGAGTGGTCAATCTATGGAACAGATTCACTAGGGAGAGGGTGGAAGCAGTTACTATTGATTAATTCAAATGCAAATTAGATAGATTTCTTTCAGAAAATATTATTTTTGGATGCAGTATATGAGTAATTTGAGACATGCCATGTGAGTGTAGCATGCTTTGGAGGAACAGGTGACTTTGGATCTATGGTTCCCAAAGCTCTCCACCACTGGGGTTTTCCTCACCTCATGTCTGGGTCTGTTGTAGACCAATTGATAGAGATTGATTTCTATGATTACTTAATAACTCCATGAATGTTGTATCAAGTGCCTACCAGGATGGTCGAAGGCAAACTAGATGGACCGTGGTCTTTTTACATCCAGCAGTTCCTACGTTGCTATGACAATCTGCTTCTTGCCTTGACCTTTTGGGGGGCTTGGGTGTTGAGAAATTGTTCTGATTCTAAAATATGCTGATCTTTCTAATGGTGGCTTTTCTGTAAAGGATCCCAGCGTATTAGACGCAGCTTTGGTTGTTACAACAAAATGTCTGAAAGGAAAACAAGCATTCTTCACAGGCGGTCCTACAATGGGGAGTGTAGTCATTTCAGACTGCTGATCGGAAATGAATTTATTTGGCCTGAGCATTCAACTTGCTCCTTGACGCAAAGCAGGACTAGTCCCAGAGGATGTAAAATTATAGTCTTGACACATGCTTGCCTCTACAACAGCGCAGAAAACTACTTGGCCTCTGAATTACACCATTCGTGCAAGCCTGGCTTCAGTCAGTTCAATTTAAAAGAGGCAGTAACACAACATGTTCATTTCTGACTCTGCAGTAACTCCACTTTCTTTGTGTGCTTCAATTGGGTACAGGTGCAGGTTCAGATGAAACTAAATTAATGACTGCTGGGTAAATGGACTGTTTCGTACAGGGTGCCATATAATGATTGCATTTGCTTTATAATAATGCTTTAACAGTGTACTCTCGTTATCTTGATCAGACAGTTGTTGTAGATAACTTTCTGTTTTGTATTTTTCTTGTATATTCCTGTACGTTTCCATGTAAACAATACTAAGAAGCCAAGTGCAGTTGTGTTGTAACAATTACATTTTCTAGCACTTTTATTTTCACATATGTTTTTTTAAATGTATTGTTTTGTATGTGTATGCACGAATAAAACATTTACTGTCTAACATTGCTTCCCTTTCCTCAGTCTGTCCCTTCTCCTACTGGATCGACACACACACACAGGCACCATTTCCCCCTTTTAGTCTTCTATCTTGCTAACTATTTTACTCTATCCAAGTCGCTTGATGCTCTCCTCGGACAGGCCTCTGATACCCCCTCCCACTGTTCCTTCTATGTCTCAGCCTTTGATTTTGTTTTACAAAGTGCCTTTCACTACCTCAGGACAACCCAAAGTGCTTTACAGCCAATGAAGTACTTTTTGAAGTGTAGTCCCTGTCGTAATGTAGGAAACGCGGCAGCCAATTTGTGCACAGCAAGCTCCCAGAAACTGCGATGAGATAATGACCAGATCATCTAATTTTTAAGTGATGTTGGTTGAGGGATAAATATTGGCCAGGATACCGGGGAGCACTCACCTGCTCTTCTCCAAATAGTGCCATGGGATCTTTTATGTCCACCTGAGAGAGCAGACAGGGCCTTGGTTTAATGTCTCATCCGAAAGACGGCACTTCCGACAGTGCAGCACTCCTTCAGTACTGCACTGGGAATGCCAGCCTAAATTTTGTGCTCAAGTCTCTGGAGTGGGACTTGAACCCACAACATTTTGACCCAGAGGCAAGAGCCACGGCTGGCACCTAGAAGACTTTCTGTAAAGAAATGAGGAAAGATGAGCACCATCTTTAGTAGCATCCAATGAATTCAGCATTGGAAGAGAAAAAGGATTCAGTGAAGTTTACCCTTAGCCACTATTACTTTAATACAGAAAGGCAAGGGAAAATTACGTAGAATTTACAGCACAGAAACAGACCATTCGGCAGAACTAGTCCATGTCGCTGTTTATGCTCCACATGAGCCTCCTCCCACTCCTCTTCATTTAACTCTATCAGCATAACCTTCTATTCCTTTCTCCCTCGTGCTTATATAGCTTCCCCTTAAATGCATCTATGCTTTTCACCTCAACTACTCCTGTGGTAGCGAGTTCCACATTCTCACCACTCTCTGGGTAAAGCAGTTTCTTCTGAATTCCTTGTTGGATTTATTAATGACTACCTTATATTTATGGCCCCTAGATTTTGTCTTGCCCTCAAGTGTAAAGATCTTATCTACGTGTGCCCTATCAAACCCCTTCATGATTTTAAAGACCTCTATCAGGTCACCCCTCAGCCTTCCCTTTTCTAGAGAAAAGAGCCCCAGCCTGTTCAATCTTTCGACTGAAAGAGGAGTGCCTGTGTTCTTGGTGCCCAGGCTCAAAGGACAAGCTGCATATGTACAGTACAACAAAATATTATTTTCCAGTTATTTTGGGTTTTAGGGTTCCCCTCCCCATCTTCACTAGTTTCCCTGTACCACGCCAAATGATGGGCATATGAGCTGCTCTCAGCCCCATCGATCCTGCTCTGCAACCAGCCCTGAGAAGGTGTGAAAGAGTGGGTTGACTTGATTGCAATTATCTCTCCCTATCTCCCCCTTTAGCTGAAGAACCGTGCAGATTCCTTGGCCAGCCTAGAGCAGGACCACATAACAATTTATTTTTTTCATTCACGGGATGTGAACCCCAGCATTTATTGCCCATCCCAAATTGCCCTTGAGAAGGTAGTGGTGAGCCACCTTCTTGACAACTGAGTGGCTTGCTAGGCCATTTCAGAGGGCAATTAAGAGTCAACCACATTGCTGTGGTTCTGGAGTCACATATAAGGAAGGCAGATTTCCTTCCCTAAAGGACATGTGTGAACCAGATGGGTTTTTGCGACAATCTGGTAGTTTCATGGTCACCATTACTGATACTAGCTTTTTATTCCAGATTTATTTAACTGAATTTAAATTCCCCACCTGCCTAGTGGTGGGATTTCAACTCTTGTCTCCGGATTATTAGTCCAGGCCTCTGGATTACCAGTCCAGTAACATTACCACTATGCTACGGTTCCCGTATAAATTGAAAGGTGTGTGCCCACGTCCGGACACATAGGGCTGGATTTTGATACTGGGGCGGGTTGGGGTCGTGTTATCCGCTTTTCCTGTTATCTGCCCGACTGCAATTGGATGTGGGAGATTGATGCAATTTTCACCTAATTGGGCAATTGAGTTCCAGCATGTGGGAACCCATGACCCAATTAGTGTTTTCAGTCTGAAAGTCGCCTCTGATGACCTCATCATTGCTGCTGCATTGAAGGTCTGCAAAGACTGCCTGGCCTTTGCTGTGAGAGGACCTGGATGCAAAGGTGAGAGAGAGAGAGAACTACTCCATTGTAATAGTGGACCTGCAGCTGATAGTCAGCTTCCTAATGTGCTCCCGCCAGGTTTCACAATTGTGTTTCAGAACAGGCGTGCTTCACGTAAAACAAGGGTTAAAATCACAAAGGCCTTTCAAAATGGCATTATAGAGCCAATTTAGTGCTTGTTAAGAGCCTTAACAGCCTATCCCGCCTCTTAAAGGCGGGACGGAGTCGGGACCAGCAGACACGATTTAATGAAAATTGCATGGAGGCGGGATGGAGGCGGACTTGTGCCCGCCCGCCACTTTTCGCAATTTTAACCCCCCACATGCCTCCAAACCCGCCTCCACGGGTCAATGAAAATCCAGCCCTAAGTCACTGTGGAAATCTCTCCGACTACGAGTTTGTCCAATGTTCGCCATGTCACGCCTGAATCCATCAAAGAAAGTATTCACTAAGCTGTGCCTCTGTCGGATTTCTAGGTTGAAATGAAACCCATCATAGTAGTCCATGGGGGAGCCTGGGCCATCCCTGATGAATTTGTAGAAGGAAGTATTCAAGGAGTGAAACAAGCCGCGAAGGAGAGCTTCAGGCTGTTGGAAAATGGGGCCAGTGCAGTTGATGCTGTGGAAGCCGCAGTCAGGACCTTAGAAGATGATCCAATATTCAATGCAGGTAAGAAAGTGCGTAATTTCCTTCTCTGAGTTACATAATTCAAAAGAAAATGGTCCAGATTTTGCTGCCAAAATAAAGGTGAGATTAATGGCGCTTGCCATTATTAAAGTGTAAATCATCCAGCAACTTGTGGTGAGGAAGAGATACCCCGTGAGTGTGAATCACCACAAACTGCTGGACAATTTGCGTCACTCTGCCATTAACTTCACAAAAATGGCAGCTCACCCTCAATCTTCCCATGAAGTTGCTGCATTTGCACATTAATAATCAATTAAACTCGCTTGCAGAAAGTTAGGGCTGGTACTTAAAAGAGAAAGTAAGTAAGTAAATAAATAAGAAAATAAGAAAGACAGATATATAGATTCATTGTCGCATATGTTGCACTCAGATCATTAATTTAAAACTGGCACTCCAGCGATACTTTTGTTCAAGTACTGAGGAAGTTAGTCTGTGGTCACTCCACCATGGGGATCAGATTCTGCTCCCCATCAGGAAACAAGACACAAGAAATGTATGACCAGGTCACGTATATCCCCATTAAGGAGGCATACTACTCCAGACAGAGCTACGAAGGAAGAGGTACCTCAGGAGACTGTGGCTTAGCAGGGATTCAGTGATAGAACCATGTCATTTGCTGCAATGTGGCCTGCAGACACAATCCAACATCTGTTTGTTACATCCCCACATATCACAGAAGTCACTGCTGTTTTATTCTGACTGTGCAGTAGAGACGCTAAACCTCTGGGCTGCAACGCTAACGGGGCAAAATCCGTCTGGGGGGCAGGAGATGGTTGGCGCAGCACTTACCTTCCATGCAATACCATCCTGGTGGCGTTACTGGAGGCATCCAAGGGGAAGTTCCTGTCCAGGTGCGGCGTTGCAGCTTCCCACAGCCTCTGGAATCGAGGCTGTGGCGCTCACAAGGAATTATGGGTAATGAAGAAGTCTGAGAATTTAAGGGGCCATGCACAATGCAGCACTACAAATTAAAATGAAGTGGGACAATGCAGTTTTCAGTCCTTTCTGCCTTTTAAAAAAAAAATTAACATTAAATAGAAGTCCCAAATGTAAATATTCAGCTGGAAAAAAATGCCTCAGCATTAACACAAATAGCTCAGCAAGCCAGGGAAGGGGCACCGCATTGTGCAGGGGGTCAACACTGCAAGGCTGGACCTCTACCCACAGCGGCCAGGAGGCCCTCCAGAAAGATGGATGTGGGAGTACATCACCGAGGCCGTCACTGCCAATAGTGTCACCCCCACCACCTGGTTCCAGTGCCCAAAGAAGCTTCAAGACCTCAGACCACTGGTCAAGGTCAGTGAATGCATCTTCAACAGCCGTCTCCACTAGCTTCACACACTGCTCAATGCATGACTCCCCCCCACTCCATCACTCACCCACCAACAATCCGCACCATTCACGAGGCACATCTCACATTCCTAGCTTCACCTCACCCTCTTGGAGGAGACGGTGCTGGCCGTTCTTGGCAGGGGCATGGCTGAGCCCTTGGCCAGTGGCGGGGCAGAAGGATACAAGATGCTGGTCTCCTCATACGTTATCCTCCTCCTCGCATGCACCTCCTGCTTTCCCGCCCTCCCCTCACCACAACTCCACCCTTGTGCCTTCCTCATTTCACACACCCAAGAAATGCAGCCTGCCCAGCCAGTGGTTGGTCAAGAAGAGGGAGAGGAGAGAGAAGAAGAAGGAGAAACACTGTCACTTGATTTCACACTCCCAGCCACCAGCTCCTCAAGGTCAACCAGCAAAACCATTTGCAGTGTCCCCCACTGAAAGTCAGCAGCCTTTCACCAGCCATGCTGCAGCCACTGGGGTAGCACTGCGTGACATCAGTAGGACAGGCAAAGGCACACACAAGACAGTCACTAAGAGAATGCATAAGGGTGATGAGTTGATTTCTTGATGTCACTTTGGATGGATAGACGTATAGAGGTGGATTGGAAAGTTTGCTTTGTGGTTGCTTTTATTTCAGCATTGTGGCCAAGAGGACATTGTGATGGTCAGTAACAGAGGGAAGGTAAGGTGTGGGACTAATGTTGAAAGGAGAATTGGGGTTGTGGTCACTGGTATTGCATGCAGATGAGGCGGATGATTCCATCCCGGATATCCCAGCCACAAAGGGGAATCCTTCCTTCTGATTCTTCCTCTTCTGTTTCCTCCTCTTCTGTGTCTTCCTCTTCTCTCTGGAAGCAGATGCTGTAAATGTGACATTACAGCATAAAATGCTGGAAATACTCAGCTGGACAGGCAGCATCTCGACCTGAGGCGTGAACTCTGTTTTTCTCTCCACAGGTGTAGCGTGACCTGCTGAGTATTTGCAGCATGCTCTGTCTTCTCAAAGGCCTTCATTTACCATCCAAGCCCTTGCAAGCGTCCAGCAACACTCCCTACACACTTACATTTTTTTTCACATTTATTGCAGCAAGCCACCCCTTCAATAAAATCAAAAAAATCCAGTCCAAAACCTTAAAGTCAAACTTAACGGAAGGATGTGTATGTCCCTTTAAGAGGTGCTAACATCACCACTGTCAACCTGCTTGCATGCCAGGTTAACCTGGCATGCTTAGGACCCAGCGCTGTATTCAGCGCTAGGGTCAAAGTTCACGCTTGTGGCGTAAAGTCGGTATGGCACGCCGATTTACGTCACAACGCCACCATTTTTTGGGGGATGGCGCCACTAGTTACTGGCAGCGCAAAGGTAAGGACGAAAATTATGGCTGCCGCAGGGACCGCCAGCAGCTGCTGAAAGAGTGGTGGCCGTTGTTTTAGCGCCGTTACAGAGTGGCGCTAAGGCCACAAATTTTTAGCTCCTGGAGTTTAGAAGAATGAGAGGTGATCTCATTGAAATGTATAAAATTCTTGTAGGGCTTGACAGGGTAGATGATGAGAGGGTGTTTCCCCTGGCTGGAGAGTCTAGAACCAGGGGTCATAGTCTCAGGATAAAGGGCCGGTCATTTAGGACTGAGATGACGAGAAATTTCTTCACTTAGAGGGTTGTGAATCTTTGGAATTCTCTACTCCAGAGGGCTGTTGAATATATTCAAGACAGAGATTGATAGATTTTTGGGCAGGAAGGGAATCAGGGGATATGGAATAGGGCAGGAAGGTGTAGTTGATGTAGAAGATCAACCATGATCTTATTGAATGGCGGAGCAGGCTCGAGGAACCGTATGGCCTACTCCTGCTCCTATTTCTTATCTTCTTATGTTCTTATATAACCGAGGCCCTGTCTGCCCTCACAGGTGGATGTAAAAGATCCCAAGCCCACGATTTCGAAGAAGAGCATCGGAGTTCTCGCGCGCCCCCCCCCACCCACCCCACCCCCCCCCCCCCCCACACAGATGTCCTGGTCAATATTTATCTTTCAACAAACATCACTTAAAAAAACAAATGATCTGGTCATTTATCTCTTTGCTGTTTGTGGGAGCTTGCTGTGCACAAATTGACTGCTGAGTTTCCTACATTACAACAGTGACCACACCTGAAAAAAGTACTTCATTGGCTGTAAAGCGCTTTGTGGCGCCGTGAGGTTATAAAAGGCGCTATATAAATGCAAGTCTTTCTTTCTATGCAAACAGATTCATCCAGTTCTGCGTGGGTCAGCAGCATCAGAATGATAGAGTGTAACTGCTTACCACACTGCCTGTTTCCCCAGAGCACAGGGAACTTTTCACTTCACCCATGTTGCTAGTTGCGTCCACGCACACATTATCATGACATACTTGAGTAGAAAGGGCTTTTGCTTGTGAATTATCCAGCTAATATACAGCTGTTAGCAATAAATAATGGATGTAACTATCAGTTCGCCATCGAGCTTACGCAATGTTTTTTTTTAATACAATCCTCCGTGCAACTGCTGTTCCAAGCGGAAAGAAGGTGGAGTGTTGGTTGCTAAGTGACCAATAACATCTAGTCAAGCTAGATTATTATTTAAGAAGTAGAAATATACTTTTTTGTACCGAGATCTCAGGGAAATATCCTGTTTTTTGTGTTTAAATCACTCCATGGCCCTAAGCTCTGGAATTTCCTCCCTAAACCTGTCCACCTCCTCCTTTACGACGCTCCTTAAAACCCACCTGTTTGACCAAGCTTTTGGTCACCTGTCCTAATATCTCCATCTTTGGCTCAATGCCAATTTATGACTGTTTACGGTCCTGCAAACGCTTTGGGAGGTTTTACTTTGTTAAAGGCGCTATATAAATGCAAGTTGTTGTCATTGTTGCAGCAGAGATCAAAGAAATTTCTCAACACCAAGGTCTTCCTGAATGACCAAACATTGCTAACAAATGGACCATTGTTTAGATCTCTTCACAACAACGATCCCTCCCGCCTTTAAAACACCTCTCTGCTGCCACTGGATTGACAACTTAGTACAAGGGACTTCCTGGAGGAGCTAACTACTTCAGGCAAGCTTCTGCTAATACGGCTCACGTCTGGGTCCTGGCCACACAATCCCGATCATTGACAGTCCAATTACATTGATGAATACACAGAGCTGGGCTTTTACCAGATAGAATTAGGCTCTCTGAACTCAGTAGTGTTAGCGCTATGCATTCTCTGAACTCGGTATTGTCAGTACTGTGCATGCTCTGAAATCGGTAGTGTTAGCGCTGTGCGTTCTCTGAACTCGGTATTGTCAGTACTGTGCATTCTCTGAAATCGGTAGTGTTAGCGCTGTGCGTTCTCTGAACTCGGCAGTGTTAGCGCTGTGCCTAGTCTGAACTCTGTAGCCTGCCTGACAATGACTAGATCAAATTATACATTCCCGACAAAGGCTGGAATTTTTATTTATGAGTCGGGTCAGGTGCTTGTGGGCCACGCAGCGGGTCGGGAACGCAATGTCTTGATTAGCCCGCTCTTCAAAGCAACTCTAGCATAATGGCCCCAATTAAACCAGCCATGCGCGTTTCCCGGCCCTATTAAAGGGTGCGGGTCTGATGATGTCATCGATGACTCATTTCCAGTGCCCATATTTAAAGCAGCCTTGCATACAACTCATTTGAAGGTAGGTAAAGGAGTGTGGAAGGAGCATTGGAAAGGTTGGAATTATTGTGCAAAGTGAAAAATATAAATACCCAAATGCAGAGGGCTGCATCTCGCTTTACAGATGCCTCGCTGCATATTCTGGTCAAGGCAGTAAGAGCACGTAGGGAGGTCCTCCTCCCAGTAGATGGGCGCAAGAGACCTCCCCAAGAGACCAAAAGAGTCTGGCTGGAAATAACAGAGGAGGTCAGCAGCAGGGAGGTCGTGAAGAGGACCTGGACCCAGTGTAGGAAGAGATTCAATGATCTGATGAGGTCAGGAAAGGCGAGTGCAAGGCCACACTCACCCTCATCCTGATGTGCCTGTCACCACATCCCCATCACTTTGCCTTCCCAAGCCTACTCCTGCACATCATTCCTCACACCAACATACCTTCCAGGTCCACCCATCCCTCTCTCTCTATGTACTCACATCCCCAATTGATCAACCACCCCTCACACTCACCCTCATCCTAATGCAATCATCGCAAGTAACATCACAGAAGGGCCATTTGGCATTGGCACCCCACTCATTAATAGTTACCCTCTACAGATGTAACCCACACTATCCTTACACTCATTCCATCACTGTCACTCAAACTTCTTCTTTCCCTCTTTGCAGGATAAAAGAGCCCAGAACAACATAGAGAGGGAGAGAACCGGAGGTGGCCCTCCTGTCTTCGCACACCTAACAGCAGCAGAGGAGGGGGCTCTGGAGATCTTGGGAGCTCGAAAGACGCTGGCGGTGGGAGACGGAGAGAGGGGGACATCCCAGCAACCTGGTGACAGAATCACATCTCATAAAGCCACATGGCATACAACCATCACTCATATGGTGATTGATGTCTGCAGCCAGTGAAATTTCATCGTGTGCATAATGGTAACGTTACCCATTCTTAATATAACAGTTCTAAATCATCTCTTCACTCTCCCACATGTCCATCAACTGCCCCCCAACCCCCTGCCCCCACTGTCCAGCCGGAGGAGGAAGACAACTCCTCAGAGGAACCTCCAGCCTCTAAGGATGCAACGTCAGCAGACCCAAGTGCACCCAGTACCAGCGCAGGTACGTACACCTCGGTGGGTCCCTTGTGCCAGTGAGTACAGTTGTCATCTGGTGTCTCACAATTCACAAGTGAGCAAGAGCAGGTGGTGTTGACGGGGACAGCAGTGGAGACTCCTCGCCGGAGGAGCGCAGGCCGCTTCAAGCTCTGCTGAGCTGCATTCAGAAACTGAGCCTCAGGGGCCATCAAGAAAGAGGGTGATCTTGGAGGGGCAGCAACAATTGCCTGAGGCTCTGGCATCTTTTGCAGCCGCAATGTCTGCAAATGTGCAGAGAATGAAGGAGTCCATCTCCAACATGAGCACCACCATGTCGCAGGCGATGGTGACAATGTGCTGTTCCATGGAAAGGATGGCCACCTGCATGGAGCAGCAAATGCACCACTCACATGAGCACATGCTAGCTGTGGACAACAGATGGCAGGCACTCATACACCTCCTTTCAAGGAGGGATGTAAACGTAGACTTGGACCTTCATCGCCCCACTGCTGTGCAGCAAGGTGCTTGCCAGCTCCTTGCTAGCAGGGAAGTGCAGATGGCCCATGAGAGGGATGATGGTGAGAGGGGACATGGAAGTGGGGGCTCTTCTCAAAGTGCTCCCACTTCTCCCCCATTGCCTCCCCCTCAGTCAGAGCCCCACATGCTTCCTGGGATCCCGATGGCCAAGTCTGCCCCTGCACAGTCGCAGGAGGAGCAGACTTTAGCAGTGTCAGCACAGGCTCCAAAAACCAGAGGACGTCTGCCAAAAGTGTCTGACGAGTGGCAGCAGGGAAGTGAGCAGCCTGCAACTACCTCTGTTGAAGCACCAGGGGTTGCAGCTCATAGAAGCACTTGGAAAAGAAAAATGACACAAAAGTAGATGCACAAGGGTAAGCACATGGGTGTATCAGAAAATGTCGGTGCTAAGTTTCAGTTATTTTGATGACACACATAAATGTTTTTCTTTGCACCACTTTTGGGTCCTGTCCATTTTTGCCTCAAACCTTGGAAGTGGTGTTGTCACTTGGAGTGAATGGGGAGACATTATTTAACCTTGAGCACTGGGGCTTTGGATGAGAGAATGGATTGGTCATTGTAGGAATGCTTTATGGTGTTGTTGTTGGGAGGTGGGGACTTAGTACAGCATGTGGCAGGCATGTGGCTGCATTGGAGCAAGTTAAGTAAATCTGGCCATGAAGAGGCCATCCCGGGCCTCCCGGGCAGCAATGTGCGCTGCTGCTGGTGCCATCTCTACCTCAGGTTCCTCCTCCTCCTCCTCTGAAGAGGCTGTGTGCTGTGCGCCTTGCTCCTCCTGCAGCTCCAATCCTCACTGCTGCGCTATGTTGTGCAGCATGCAGCAGACGACAACGATTCTGGAGACACTGGCTGGTGCGTACTGGAGAGCTCCTCCAGATCTGTCAAGGCATCTGAAGCGCATCTTCAGCATGCCTATTGCTTGCTCTATCACACATCTGGTGGAGATGTGGCTCTCATTATAAAGTTCCTCGGCCTCAGTACTTGGCCTCCTCATGAGCCACGTCTTCAGTGGATAGCCCTCGTCTCCAAGCAGCCAGCCGGTAAGTGTGTTTGAAGGTGCGAAGAGCTGAGGGAGGGTGGACTGGCGCAGTACGAAAGAGTCAGGACAGCTGCCAGGGAATCTGGTGCACACATGCATGATGATCTTTTTATGGTTACAGACGAGCTGCACATTGAGGGAGTGGAAGCCCTTGCAGTTCACAAACACTCCTTGGTGATGATGGGGTGCCTTCATGGCCACATGTGTGCAGTCGATGACGCCCTGCACCTGTGGGAAGTCAGCCAGAGCTGCAAAGCTGAGTGCCCGCTCTGTAACACTGGTTTCATCAGTGGCAAAGTTGATATAATTGTCTGACTATTGAAATATGGCATCGGTCTCCTGGGTGATGCATTTGTGGGCAGCCGACTGCGAGATCCCACAAATGTCTGCTGCAGATCCCTGGAAGGCGCCTGATGTGAAGAAGTTGAGGGCGGTGGTGACTTTGACAGCCACAGGTAAGGAGTGTCCACAGGACCTCTGGGCAGCAGGTCTTATTCCATCAAGCTACAAATGTCTGCAACGACCTGGCGCAATAGTTTGAGCCTCCTGAAGCACTGCTGCTCAGTCATGTTGAGGAAGCTCATCCTCTGCCTGTATACCCTGTGCTGGGGGTATCGCCTCTGGCACACTGAAGCCCTGTGGTGCCCCCCTCTCTCCTGTGGACGATCAGGTCGTTGAGGAGAAGGCTGCTGTTGCGGTTGCTGCTGCTGCTGCTGTTGTGGCTGGGGTTGTTGGTGGTGGGGCTCATCTTGGTCCGATTCTGAGGACCAACGTGAGACAGTATAAGCGGCACCCATGCTGATGTAGTAGATGGCAGGTAAAGTGGAGATCAGAGGGCCTATCCCTCAATGTTGTGATAGTGAGTAGCAATGTGGTGAGAGTGGCTTCCGAGCTTTCAACAATGACCTGCAAACTCCAGAAATCTAAATCTGTGGACAAAATGGAGTGAGCAAGAGCCTTTCCATGAGGCAAGTAATGAGGTGTAATGTTGCAGTATTTATGTGCTTTTCCCAGCTGTCAATGAATGAACGCGCCAATGGCCACTGAGTTTCTGCCTCCCCTTCGCATGCGAGGCACCCGAGCTCCGTGAATCCCGTGCTCCTGAAGTTAAACTCAAAAAGCTGGCGCTAAAATCACTCTTAAGGGTCTGTAAACAAACATTCAATGATTTAAATGAGGTTGCCCGCCTCTGCCGACCGGGTCCGTGTCACCTGAGTTAAATGCATGAGGCGGCGGGATGACGGTGGGTTCCCGTCATGCTCGCTATTTCCGGCATTTTTACTGCCAACCCGCCCCCAAACCCGCATGCGCGGCAATGGGAAAGTTCCAGCCAAAGTGTTGGGTTTGTATTGTCCTGCCAAATCCTATTGGTGGCAATAACAAAGCAGAGTGATTATTTGCAATACATTTTTGATGCTCTCTGTGCAGGCGTGTCCGTTTGGTACCGCACATGCACACTCGATCTGGTCACGCATGCGCAGTACCAAACGGCACGCTTTCCTCGGTTCCATGCGGAGAAGGTCAGGGGATCGAGTGGGGGGAGGGAGGAGAGGAGATAAGAGAGGAGGGGAGGGAGGGGAGATCGGAGGGGGGAGGAGAGGGGATTGGAGGAGGGAGAGAGAGAGAGGAGATCGGAAGGGGGAGAGAGGGGATCAAAGGGGGGAGAGTGAGAGGAGATTGGAGGGGAGGAGAGAGGAGATCGAAGGGGGGAGGGAGTGCTGCACTGTCAGAGGTGCCGTCTTTCAGATAAGACGTTAAACCCAGGCCCCGTCTGCCCTCTCAGGTAGACATAAAAAATCCCATGGGGACTATTTCAAAGAGGAGCAGGAGAGTTTTCCCTGGCACCCATTACTATCATTATCTCATTGATGTTTGTGGGGCCTTGCTGTGCGAATTACAACAGTGACTGTACTTCAAAAATATTTAATTGGTTGTAAAGCGGTCATGAAAGACGCTATCTAAATGCAAGTCTTTCTTTAATGACCTCAAGACTTCCCAAAGCGCTTTGCAGCCAATGAAGTACTTTTGAAGTGTAGTCACTGTTGTAATGTAGGAAGCCAATTTGCCCACAGCAAGGTCCCATAAATAGGAATGAGATAATGACCAGATAATCTGTTCTAGTGATGTTGGTTGAGGGATAAATATTGGCCAGGAATCCAGGGATCTTTTACATCCACCTGAGAGGGCAGACAGGGCCTTGTTTAACATTTCATCCGAAAGACGGCACCTCCGACAGTGCAGCACTCCCTCAGTACTGTACTGGGAGTGTCGGCCTGGATTGTATGCACAAGCCTCTGGAGAGGGACTATGAACCAAGAACCTTCTGATTGAGAGGCAAGAGTGCTACCCAGTGAGCCACAGCTAACACGGCAGGGTGACGGGCAGGCAGAGAGAACAACAAGCAAAAGTAAACCCAGCAATACTCCCTTCCATCATAGAGAGAGCAGTTAATGGTCAGCAAACATGTTCTTTAAAAAGCTGGAATGAAGTGCAGAATAATGAATGATATGGAAATTCCATCTCAATGAGGGCACCGAAAAAGGTATTAAAAGTGGGCATGGAAATAGTTAATCAGGGTAGTAAAAAGTCATAGGAAAAGAACTGATTGTTGAAAGACTGTGCTTGTGACGCCCCTTTTCTGTTAATTGGATATTTGTTTGAAGTTTAGTCATATGTGTCTAAGAACCTCTATACCAGAAAGTTAACAGAAATGTGGGTTTTGATGGCTGAGGGATAAAAGCGGATTGTTTGAATCATTCTTTTTTGGTGTAAAAAAAATGGCTATTGCGAACAGAATAAGAATTTTCAGAGTGCAAGATTGGCCTGAGGCGACACAAAAAATTTGAGCAGGAAAGAGAGATTGAACTTGCTGTGCCATAAAGTGTACATAATATATCGAGATTCTTATGATCTGGAACAAGCTAAGCCCTTGGGTCTGTCACAGTTCCTTTGCACCATCTGACTTCTTTGTTGCTGCGATTCACATGTTGTCCTGTGCATAATGTTCGTGCTTTACTTTTTAAGTGCTTTCAGAAAGTAAAAAAGAACTTGCATTTATAGAACGCCTTGAACGTAGTCAATTTGTCCCAAGGCACTTCACAGAAGCGTCATCAGCCACAATTTTACACCGAGACTCATAAGGCGATATTAGGGCAGATGGCCAAAAGCTTGGTTAAAGAGGTAGGTTTTAAGGAGCGTCTTAAAGGAGGAGAGAGAGGTGGAGAGGCGGAGAGGTTTAGGGAGGGAATTCTCGAGCTTAGGGCCTCGGCAGCTGAAGGAGCGGCCGCCAATGGTGGAGCGATTCAAATCAGGGATGTGCAGGAGGCCAGAATTGGAGGAGCGCAGAGATCTCAGTCCATTTAAAATACTGCGCATGCACGGTTTTTCCTATTGAAAAGCCAGCAAGCCAGAAGGTCCAGAGAGCTGTGCAGCTTAAAGGGAACATTGGTTGTAGGGCTGGAGGAGGTTACAGAGATAGGGAGTGGCCATAGAGTGATTTGGGAACAAGGATGAGAATTTTTAAATCGAGGAGTTGCCAGACCAGGAACCAATGTAGGTCAGCAAGCACAAGGGTAATGGATGAACGGGACTTGGTGTGAGTTAGGATACAGGCTGCAGAGTTTTGGATGAGCTTAAGTTTATGGAGGGTGAAAATGGGAGGCCGACCAGGAGTGTGTTGGAATAGTCAAGTCAAGAGGTAACAAAGACATGGAAGAGGGTTTAGCAGCAGATGAGCTGAGGCAGGGGCGGAGTCGGGCGATGTTTTGGAGGTGGAAATAGGTGGTCTTTGTGATGGCACGGATGTGTGGTTGGAAGCTCATTTCAGGGTCAAATACGACACGGGGTGGGGGGGGGGTGGAAATTGGCTCGCGTTAACTTCGTCAGGGAGCTAAAGGTAGCGCCCCGAAAAAGTTAGTGCCCCCGCACCCGAAATTCAATGGTACCGCCCCAAGCACGATCCGGGGCACAACTGGAAGCGCTCCCCCTACCTGTTGGGGCACTCCCATTGAATATCATGTCACTACGTGCAGCAGCGCCAAGCGCGCCGGCACGTAGCACCGTGGTACTGCAGGCCTCCCCCCCTAATTAAAGGGGAGGGGCCTAGCGCAGCACACATCGGGACCCTGCTGGGCCACCAGGGAGCGGGGTGCCGGCAAAAGAGCCCGACACTCAAGGAGTGCCGGGCTGACGGATCGCGGCCGGCACCCCGCAGCAGGAAGCCAGAGGAGGCAGGTGCTGGCAAGCGGCCCCCAAAAAATGGCCGCCCGGCACCTGCCCTTTAATTATCGCCGCCCTGGCCGCAAGAACACCCCCTGACTCTGTCGAACATAGCGTCCAGCGGTAGGTCAGGGGACGTGAGCCAAGTTTGCGGCTGGGGCGCCACGCACGGTGATGACATCATCGCCGGAGGCGCAGCGCTGCGGGGCGCTACTGGCTACCGCCACCGCTAACCTCCCGCTGAAATTCGCGGGAGGCGTTAGCGGCGCTGCGCCGTGCCCGGGCGCTAGTTTCTTTGCGCCCCGTTAGTGTCCCCTCGCAAAGCAACCAAATTTTCCCCCCCAAGGTTGTTAACAGTTTGGTTCAGCCTCAGAAAGTTACCAGGGAGAGGGATGGAGTCAGTGGCTAGGGAACTAAGTTTGTGGCGGGGACCGAAGACAATGGCTTCAGCCTTCCCAATATTTAGTTGGAGGTAATTTCTGCTCATCCAGTACTGGATGTCGGACAAGCAATCTGACAATTTAGAGACAGTGGAGAGATTGAGAGAGGTGGTGGTGAGGTAGAGCTGGGTGTCGTCAGTGTACATGTGGAACCTGACACTGTGTTTTCGGATGTTGTGGCCGAGGGACAGCATGTAGATGAGAAATAGGAGGGGGCCAAGGATAGATCCTTGGAGGACAGCAGAGGTAACAGTGCAGGAGCATTACTACATTTATATATATATAATATGTGCTGCTACATTATTTACCAAGTAGAGAACAATATTTTATGTCTTAAGGCACAAGAAGTGCCAATAATCAGATGTTATGCTAGAACGAAAGATCAGTCATCTTTATAATGCCTCTGTTTATCTGGGGGGTATGTAGCTGTCGATGACTATAAGATTGAATTGATTAAAATCTCCCAAATATATGATTGCAAAGAAAATAGAAATATCACCCAAGGTGCTTATAGTACATCAAACATTTGAGATGTCACCTCGAGTTTCCACATAATGATTGCAAAATTGCCCAAAATCTTTAGGGAGGCTAAGGTATTAAATTCTTAATGAAAAGTTTATAGAAAGTCTTAAATAGGCTCTTATGTTTGTAATGAGGAATAATGAACTCATGTGCACATTGCAAGTAATGATTTTCTTCCCTCGGTATAATCCTCATTATAACTAAGCAAGAAATGTATTCACCCATCTCATTGATTTCAGAGCTATGAAAAATATGCTTTAGCTTGTTTGTAACGGCTTCCAATACAAGTGATAATGTGACACGAAGCGACAATTGTAAACAAATTGATGAAACCCAGAAGTATCTGGTACGATTCACTGATTTCCATAATTCTTCAATCACACCTGTTCTGACTCCCATTCCTCTCAATCGGCCACACATAAGATGAGAAAGGACACAGACAATCTTCGCATTCAATGTTGTTATAGCAAAGTGGTCACATCACATGAAGATTTTGAATTGGGAAAGGTTTGGCAAGCCCTGATTAAATAAAATACTCAAGACCGTTTCCCTTTACTGCTTGTACCTTAATTATTAAAGTGGTTTAATAATATATAATAAGCAGCAAATAAACCAGTAAATCACTTTTCAGAAAGCACTTCAGTACAGGATGGATGGTGATACTTTTAGCGCCCTGAAAAAGTTAGCGCCCCCGCGCCGTAAATTCAGTGGTAGTGCTCCAAGCAGGAGGCGGGGCACTACTGGAAGCGCTCCCCCTCCCTCTTGGGGCGCTACCATTCAAAATTGTGGCGTTACGCGCAACAGCACCACAGGCATCAGCATGTGGCGCCGCGGTATTACAGGCCTCCCTCCCCTGATTAAAGGGGAGGGGCCTAGTGCAGCGTGCACCGGGGCCCTGCTGGACCACCGGGGAGCGGAGTGCCGGGAAAACAGCCCGGCACTCACGAGACCAGCACTCTGCATGAGGACGCGAAAGGGGGCAGGTGCTGGTAGGCGGCCCAAAAAAAATGGCCGCCCAGCACCTGCCCTTTAATTTGCACCACCGCGGCCGCAAAAACACCACCCTGTGACCCTGTCGGACATATCGTCTGGTGGTAGGTCAGGGGGCGCAACTGAAGTTTGCGGCCGGGGCGCGAGCGGGGCGCCGCGCATGGCGGTGACGTCATCGCCGGAGGCGCAGCACCGCGGGTCGCTAACGGCTACCGCAGCCGCTAACCACCCGCTGAATTTCGTGGGAGGCATTAGCGGCGCCATGCCCCGTTAGCGCCCCCCTGGGGCAGCACAAAGCAACCCAATTTTTCTCCCATTGTCTTTCTTTATCTTAATGGAACAATTAGTTTTAATAGCCTCTCCCCACACCCTACCACGCCAGTGTACATGTATTTACTAAATGCAGGAATGAGACTGAACAGTTTAAATGGTTCCCTTTCTGGGCCAGAGAGGTTGATTGGCATTGCATTAACAATTATCACATCGTTAAATGGGTACTTGCACTGTTAAGTTCCAGCCCTAACTTTTTGCGGGAGTTTAATGGGAGATTAATGTGCAAATACAGCAAGTTTTTAAAAATAACAGGGAGGATGAGGGCACGATGCCATTTGTGCGAAGCAAACTGTGGAGTGGCATAAGTCGACCAGCAAGTTCTGGAGATTCTCAACTCACGGCGTATCTCTTCATTCCTGATGGTAGCAGTCAGAACTTGGGTGGCTTCAAGCTGAGACTGCATGAGAGCAGTCTGAGCTTCGATGGCACCAAGCAGAGATTGCATGAGAACAATCTGAGCTTCCGCTGCAGCACCAAGATGTTGGATCGCTTCTGCCTGTGCTGCAGGGAAGCTGCGACATCGCCCATCATGCGCACCATCAGGTCTGGGTCGACACGGTCTCTTTGGGAGTGTACCATCATTTCCAGGCTGGAAATCCTGGGCTCCATGCTCTGCGCAGATCCCCATGCAATGTTGGAGGTGGACTCCTCCGCGCTCCTTGACATTGCCGAGATGCTCTCTGGCAGGTTTACCATTGCACCCATCAATTCGGTGTGCATGCCCATCACCCTTCTTCTGAAGGCCTCCCCATCGAGGTCCTTATCTGAGTCCTGTGCAGCAGAACTCGTGCGTGAACTCGCCCTCCGGGGAGTTGGCCCCCGAGTTGCCCTTGACCCCGGCCTTGCTGCAGCCCGCTCGTGCCCGGTGCCTCACCCTGTGCAGATCCCACTACTACACTAGCCTCTAAAGTACGCGTAGTGCCAGTTTCTGAGCTGGTGTCTGCGAGTGACAGATCCAGTTACACGGTGTCTTCTTCCTCCTCTTCTTCTCCCCCCTCGCTCTCTTCCATGACCTCGGGGACAGGTTGCTTAGATGCTTTTTGATTATCTGAAAGCAGAAAGGCACAAGAGTCAGCTTATGGTGGTGGGGGTGTGGGGGAGGGGCATACAGCATGATTGGCTTGAAAGTGAGAAAAGATTGTGAGCTGAAGGGGAAGTGGGATGTGAGAAGAAGGATTAGGAATGAACTTACCATTGTTGTCCCCACGGGGTTGAACCTCGCCGGTTGCCAGGGCGTCGATGATGTGGCGCCCAATTATCTGGAGAACTCGCTCCTCGAGCTGGCTGAAGTCCTGCGTTTCAGCCTGGCCCTTACCTGACTGCTGCTGCTCCCTCCAATTATGTGCCAGCTTGGCCTGCAAGGGATAGAGAAGTGTGTGAGTGAGTGTAGTGCAACGTGTTTGAGTGATGTGCCTGCCATAGTTGAATAGCTGTCAGTGTGTGCAAGGTATGAGATGTGAGTGTGAGTGTTGCAGCAGTGGTAATGTTGTGAGGGTGAAGTGAAGCCATGATTGTGAGGTGTGAGTGGTGATAGGTAGAGATTGTTGGTAGGTGAGTGATGGGATTGTGGTGCTTTGGGCAGTGTGTGAGGCTTATGGTGCAGATGGTGGTATGTGGCATTTGCTGAAGCCTTCACTCACCTTGACCACCCCTGTGAGGTCATTAAACTTCTTCCTGCTCTGATTGGCGGACCGTGGCACCACAGTACTGGCCGTTACATGGTCTCCTGCCACATGGTACAGGACATAGATGGCGAGAGCTTCCTGCCACTTTGCGGGTAGAGGACAGCCCGCCTCCTCTCCATGTCCACTACAAGTGCCTTCAGAGCTTCGTCGGAGAAACTCCTGGCTCTCTCCCTGGTGTGACAATCTGCCATTTCAATGTGTAATCAACTCTTGCTTGTGCTTGTGCTTCGGCTTGTTGGGGCAGCTGCAGATCCAACTGCCCTGACAATGAGCTGCTGCAGCATCAATGCACCTCCTCTTTAAGTAGTGGAAAAAGCCTATGGCACACATTGTGAAGTAGACTGGACCTGATATTGGTCCACCTGTTGCTCGTTAAGCCAATGAGCAGCAGTTTTAGCGCTGAAATCATGACTATAATCAAGTTAATGAGGAATGAGCACGAACTTTGTGTGCTACCTAGACCATTTTCAGGTGGCGCAACTTAACATCGTTTGGCCTTAACACTGCCCATTTCATGGCTATATCCAATTTCTAGGCCAAAATCGCTTGACAAGCAAATAAGAATAGAAAAAAAAGAGACTGAGAAATTCTACATTACTATCAGGAGGCAAGACAGGTGTAACTGTGCTCACTGCAGATTAATAAAACTGGGAGAAAGCAGTCTCTAAGCAGCATATTGCTTGGTAATTTCTCAGGACTATTAATCCTAACTGTCAACTTGTCAGTAGAAGCTCAAATATGTACTAAACAGGCCAGCCAGGACAATATAGTATTCAGGGCTCTTGTGTGGGTTATAAAAGAGTAGTAAAACCAGTCAAGAAAAGAAATAATGAACTTGATTTTTTTATTTAGCTGGATGACAGCCTGCAACAGGGGGCCAATGAAGAGAGCAAGGACTGGGGTACCTGGTTTGCTATTAGATTCAAATAACCCTCCTTTCTTGACTGCAGGACATCCCAAAGCCAATGAAGTACTTTTGAAGTGTCGTCACTGTTGTAATGTGAGAAACGTGGCAGCCAATTTACACACAGTAAGGTCCCATAAACAGCAATGTGATAATGACCAGATCATCTGTTTTTTAGTGATGCTGGTTGAGGGATAAATATTAGCCAAGACACCGGGGAGAACTCCCCGCTCTTCTTCGAAATAGTGCCCCGGCATCTATTACGTCCATCCGAGAGGGCAGATGGGGCCCTCGGTTTAATGTCTTATCCGAAAGATGGCACCTCCAACAGTGCAGCTTTCCGTCAGTACTGCACTAGAATTTCAGCCTAGGTTATGTGCTCCAGTCTCTGGAGTGGGGCTTAGACCCATGACCTTCTGACTCAGAGGTGAGAGTGCCACCCATTGAGCCACAGCTGACACCTACTTCAAGCAAGCTACTTCAGAAAGTGCACAGTGAAAAGGTAACAAAAGAGTTGTTTAATTTGATTTGCTTCTGTTGTCATGTCAATAAAACCTACCTAAGATGTGTACAATATCTCTGATCAACACTACACAAAATCCTAATTCTCATCTGGCATAAAAATTATGAAAATATATGTACTCTGTATAATACTTTTCTGTTCTCATACAAAACTCTGCTGCCCATATCCTAACTCGCACCAAGTCCCATTCACCCATCATCCCTGTGCTCGCAGACTGACATTGGCTCCCGATCCGGCAACATCTCGATTTAAAAATTCTCATACTTGTGTTCAAACCCCTCCATGGCCTTGCCCCTCCCTATCTCTGTAACCTCCTCCAGCCCTACAACCCTTCGAGATCTGTGCACTCCTCCAATTCTGGCCTCTTGAGCATCCCCGATTTTCATCGTTCCACCATTGGCGGCCGTGCCTTCAGCCATCTAGGCCCTAAGCTCTGGAATTCCCTCCCTAAACCTCTCTGCCTCTCTACCTCGCTCTCCTCCTTTAAGACTCTCCTTAGAAACAAGCTTTTTAATGAAGCATTTGGTCACCTGTCGTAATATCTCCTTGTGTGGCTCGGTGTCAATTTTTGTTTGATAACGTTCCTGTGAAGCACTTTGGGATGTTTTACTACATTGAAGGTGGTATATAAATGCAAGTTGCTGTTCCAAAAATATAATAGCTCATTGATTGCTTTATATAATTGTGTCAAAAATGTTTTTTTTTAATGATATTGCTCTTGTTAAGCGCCTTGGGACGCTAAATGCACTGTATAAATGTAAGTTGTTGTTGTTGTTGGTTACTTGCTGGGCTGTCAATTAGAAATGAATGATTAAAAACCTTTAGAAAGTGACAACAGATACATAAAAGTGATATACATCCGCATGTCTGTCCCTGGCAAGTTGGATGCCTTCCCATTTCCCGACAGTGCAAAATGTTTGAATTTGCCTGTAGGCTTGAACGGTATTGATTTTGGAATTGAGTAATTTTTATTGTTTTCTAATGACCAAAACCCTGGCCCATTTCCACCTCTCATCTTTTGACCTCCCATTTAGGGGGTCCTACAGCCTTCCTCCGATTGCCCCATTAGGTCTCCCTGATTGGTGCCCTCTGCATTTCTAGCCAGTGGCGGTGGATTTGTGGGATAAAGAGGCAAGAGAAAATTTTTTATTTCAAAAGCGAAGTACTGCGGAGGCTGGAAATCTGAAATAAAAACAGAAAATGCTGGAAATACTCAGCGTATCAGAGAGAGATACAGAGGACTGAATTTTAATGGGGAAGGTGGGTTGGGGTCTGGGGGGCTCCGAGGCGGTCAGGAAACCTGGGAGAATGGGTTTCCCACAGGCCCTGCCGAATTTAACGGCAGGGCCTGATTTGAATGGGAAGCCTCTGTTTCCCAACAGGCTGGCTGGCTCCGGGCGGGTAGACCTGCGGCACTAGGCCAGGGACTGGCAAGAAGATCGGGGGGGGGGGGTGGGGGCGGGGTGGGTGGCTGGGTAGAACATAGGGGACAAGTAGAAGATTGTGGGGGGGGGGGCACGCGAAGAAGATCTGGGATGAGTAGAAGATCGGGGGGGGGCTGAGTAGAAGATTGTGGGGTTGGGGGGGGGGTGGTGCCAAGAAGATCGGGACAAGTAGAAGATCAGGGGGGGCTGAGTAGAAGATTGTTGGGGGGGGGCGCGCGAAGAAGATTGGGGACGAGTAGAAGATCAGGGGGGCTGGGAAGAAGATCGGGGGCTGGGGAGGGTGCAGCCGGAGGAAGATCCCGGGGTGTGGTCTGAAGGGATCGGCGGCTGGAGGAGCAGCACTGGCAGGGCCGGAGGAGCAGTGGGGGAGGCCTCGTGGGGTGATTGGAGGCTTGGGGGGGAATTGGAGGCCTGGGGTAGGGGGGAATCACAGGCCTGGGGGGTGGTCTCTGATTACAGGGGTGGGTTAGGTAGGCACCCTGGATTCAGGAGGCAAGTGTAAAGGCACTTACACTTGGATCTTAGGGAGCCTGGATCCAGCATGCCTCACCTTGCTTTAGCTGGCGGGTTTCACGAGGCATGCAAAACTCGACCAGCTAAAGTTAAATACAAAATGGAGGTTAAAGAAGGGGCTTCTAGCTTCATTATAATATTTTAATATACAACCCACCTCCTGAGAGCAAATTGGCTGCCCGCCCCCCTCCCCCCGGGGGCTGCCAATCTGCTGTCAGAGCACAAAACAGAAAGTTAGGGTTACGGCCAGCTGAAATTAATTGCAAACCCAGGTAACTGGCATTTGGATTTGCAGTGGGATGGCCTTATTTAAAGATGGTAAACTTTTCTGGGTGATGTGTGGGATACAAATGTTCTGGCAGTTACAGACATCTGTATGTGTGTCTATCTGTGTGCGCATGTATGTACCTATCCTGGGCCCCTTTCTGGTTTTTGGGCTTCGCTGGCAAGGCCAGCATTTATTGCCCATCCCTAATTGCCCTTGAGAAGGTGGTGGTAAGCTGCCATTTCAGAGGACAGTTAAGAGTCAACCACATTGCTGTGGATCTGGAGTCACATATAGGCCAGACCAGGTAAGGACAGCAGATTTCCTTCCCTAAAGGCCATCAATGAACCAGATGGGTTTACTATGACAATCCAGTAGTTTCATGGTCACCATTACTGATACTAGCTTTTTATTTAATTCCAGATTTATCTAATCAACTGAATTTAAATTTCCCAGCTGCCGTGTTGAGATTTGAACTCATATCTGCGGATCATTAGTGCAAGCCTCTGGATTATTAGTCTAGTAACATAACCACTATGCTGCCGTACCCCTTAATGAAGTACCCCTTAATCTACATGCTGTCCCTCGGCGACACCATCCGAAAACACAACGCCAGGTTCCACATGTACGCTGACGACACTCAGCTTTATCTCACCACTACCTCCCTTAAGCCCTCCACAGTCTCTGATTTGTCACACTGCTTGTCCGACAACCAGTTCTGGATGAGCAGAAAATTTCTCCAACTAAATATGAGGAATATCGAAGCTATTGTCTTCGGTCCTCATCACAAACTATGTTCCCTGGCCACTGATTCCCTCTCCCTAGTAACTGTCTGAAGCTGAACCAGACCGTTCGCAACCTTGGTGCTGTGTTTGATCCCGAGATGAACTTCTGACCACATATCCGCTCCATAACCAAGACTGCCTACTTCCACGTCCGAAACATCACCTGACTCCATCCCTGCCTCAGCTCATCTGCTGCTGAAACCCTCATCCATGCCTTTGTTACCTCTAGACTCGACTATTCCAATGCTCTCCTGGCCTGGCCTCCCATCTTCCACCCTGCATAAACTTGGTCTCATCCAAAATTCTGTTGCCCATATCTTAACTTGCACCAAGTCCCATTTACCTATCGCCCCTGTGCTCGCTGACCTACATTGGCTACCAGTCCAGCAACACCTCAATTTTAAAATTCTCATCTGTCTTTTCAAATCCCTCCATGGTCTTGCCCTTCCCTCTCTCTGTAATCTCCTCCAGCCCTATAAGCCTTTGTGATCTCTGCAGTCCTCCAACTCTGGCATCCTTCGCATCCCCGATTTTAATCGCTCCACTATTGGCAGCCGTGCCTTCAGCTGCCTAGGCCCTAAGCTCTAGAACTCCCTCCTTAAACCTCTCTGCCGCTCTACCTCTCTTTCCTCCTTTAAGACGCTCCTTAAAACCTACCTCTTTGACCAGGCTTTTGGTCACCTGTCCAAATATCTCTTATGTGGCTCAGTGTCAAATTTTCATTGATAACGTTCCTGTGAAGTGCCTTGGATGCTTTACTACATTAAAGGCGCTATATAAATGCAAGTTGTTGTTGTTGTGTGTCTATCTGTGTGTGTATCTGTGTCTGTCTGTCTGTCTGTCTGTGTGTTTGTATCTATCTGTGTGTGTGTGTGTCTATCTTTGTGTATCTATGTGTGTCTGTCTATCTGTGTCTGTCTATCTGTGTGTGTAAGGCACACTGAAATTAACAACCTGTCAGCCATTAACAGCGGTACTTTGTAACTGCTGTACCTTGTTATTCTGAGGGTAGACAAGTGCGCTTCAATGATAATTTCTTACAGTATGAGACGTTAAACCGAGGCCCCATCTGCCTTCTCGTGTGGACGTAAAAGATCCATAGCACAATTTCAAAGAAGAGCAGAGGAGTTCTCCCGGTGTCCTGGGCCAATATTTATCCCTCAACCAACATCAGTAAAAACAGATTATCTGGTCATTATCCAGTTTGCAGGAGCTTGCTGTGCGTAGATTGGCTGCTGCGTTTCCCCCACCCCAGAACAAACCGATCTAGCTCTGCTAACCTCTCTTTATAACTCAGTATCCATGGTGATATCTGTGAATCCTTTCCACTACTTTATCTAATTTTATAAGTACAGTGATCAGAAGTGGGAATAATGCTGCATGTGAATTCTACCCAGTGTTTACTAAAGGGTCCTGGTGCCTGTGTAACTATTGGCATGCATAGTAATGATGCTTTCAGCATTTTGTCAACGCTGAATTTTTTCTTGATCGATGTATTTAACAATATACTCTGAACTTTGTAATTAAATTTGCTATTTTTGAAATCAATACACCTCACTATATGTGTGCCAAAAAACTATATTTTTTGTCTATATTATATCATTGATTTGAATTAGATAGTCACTAATAATGGGCTAAAAGGGCTAAATTATGAGGATAGGTTGCATAGACTAGCCTTATATTCCCTTGGGTATGGAAGTTAAAGGGGGCAATCTAATTGAGGTGTTTAAGATGATTGAAGGAGTTGATACGATAGAAAGGGCTGGATTTTCCGATCGGGGTCACGTGGGCCATGGGGAACCAATCAAAGAAGGGGATCCCGCTTCACACTTTTGACAGGTCTCTACGCATAGAACTGTCAAAAGTATGAATGGGGATCACTCAAAAAACACAGTTAAACATTAAATAAATTTTTTTTTAAATCACGTATTTAAAATTAGTTAAACAAAAATTTAATTTTTTGAAAAAAATAATTGAAGTTTTTTATGGGCTAAAAATAAACTTACCTTTTTTAAAAGTATTTTAAAATTATAAATGAGTGAAACATTTTTTTAAAACTTTTATGCTAGTAAAAGCAGGCCTTACGCTTTAAAGGTTTTCAGCGGGCGGAGGTTGTGCAGAAAGCGGAACTCCCTGCCCGCGGAGGCCCATCTCCCAGGCAGACGGATGATATGTCAAGAGGATTCTTGACAGCTCGGAAGTGCCGGGTTTTAGCGCATGCGCTTCGCATGCCTGAAACTGGCACTTGCGAGGCCCCTATGGTGCTTACACACCTCGTACGCACCCGTGGGGGTCGGAATATCCGGCCCATTCCCTCTGGTGGGAGAGTCCAGGACAAGAGGGCATAAACTTAAAATTAGAGCTAGGCCATGCAGGGGTGATGTCAGGAAGCACATCTTCACACACAGGCTCACTGATGCTCAGTTTGAGTTCCACCAGGACCACTTGGCTCCAAACCTCATTACAGCCTTGATCCAAACATGGACGAAAGAGCTGAATTCCAGAGGTGAGGTGAGAGTGACTGCCCTTGACATCAAGGCAGCATTTGACTGAGTATGGCATCAAGGAGCCCTAGTAAAATTGAAGTCAATGGGAATCAGAGGGAAAACTCTCCACTGGCTGGAGTCACACCTAGCACAAAGGAAGATGGTTGTGGTTCTTGGAGGCCAATAATCACAGCCCCAGGACATCGCTGCAGGAGTTCCTCAGGGCAGTGTCCTAGGCCCAAACATATTTAACTGCTTCATCAATGACCTTCCCCCCATCATAAGGTCAGATGTGGGGATGTTCGCTGATGATTGCACAGTGTTCAGTTCCATTTGCAACTCCTCAGATAATGAAGCAGTCCATGCCCGCATGCAACAAGACCTGAACGACATTCAGGCTTGGGCTGGTAAGTGGCAAGTAACATTCATGCCACACAAGTGCCAGGCAATGACTATCACCAACAAACGAGAGTCTAACCACCGCCCCTCGACATTCAACAGCATTACGCATCCGAATTCCCCACTATCAACATCCTGGGGGTCACCATTGACCAGAAACTTAACTGGACCAGCCACATAAATACTGTGGCAACAAGAGCAGGTCAGAGGCTGGGTATTCTGCGGCGAGTGTCTCATCTCCTGACGCCCCAAAGCCTTTCCACCATCTACAAGGCACAAATCAGGAGTGTGATGGAATACTCTCCAGTTGCCTGGATGAGTGCAGCTCCAACAACAGTCAAGAAGCTCAACATCATCCAGAACAAAGCAACCCACTTGATTGGCACCCCATCCACCACCTTAAAAATTCACTCCCTCCACCACCGGCATACCGTGGCTGCAGTGTATACCATCTATAAGATGCACTGCAGCAACTCGTCAAGGCTTCTTCGACAGCACCTCCCAAACCCACAACCTTTACCACCTAGAAAGACATGGGCAGCAGACGCATGGGAACACCACCACTTCCAAGTTCCCCTCCAAGTCACACACCATTCTGACTTGGAAATATATCGCCGTTCCTTCATCGTCGCTGGGTCAAAATCCTGGAACTCCCTCCCTAACAGTACTGTGGGAGTACCTTCACCACATGGACTGCAGCAGATTCAAGGCGGCTGCTCACCACCACCTTCTCAAGGGCAATTAGGGATGGGCAATAAATGCTGGCCTTGCCAGCGACGCCCACATCCCAGGAATGAATAATAAAAATATGTTCACAGCCAGCAGAGGGTTTTGGCTCGTTTGACTCCCTGACAGAGTTTCATCATATAAGAAGTCAGTATCTATTTGCAAGGCTCTGTGAGGTAGATTTTCTACGGCCCCCTTGGGCATAAAACTGGAATGGTGGATTGGCCGTCCGTCGTAGAATCTGCTTGATTTTCATTTCCGTAGAAATCAATGGAAATGAAAGTCGGGCGGTTTCTAGAATGGGCGCCATATCGGCAACAAATGTTTTAGGCTGGGCAGCAAGTTGAAAATGTACCCAACAAATGTTGAGGAATAGCTCAAGGTGAGGTGTCTTTCTTGTTCTGGACATATGTCATGAAGGATATCAAATTTTTAAATCACTGTTAATACGCTGTTTTGTGCTGATTACTGTTCTGTTACCTGTTCTATGATAAATCATAGGAAGGATGATAAATCATTCAAAAGGATATAGTGGCACTGGAGAAGGTGCAAAAAGAGATTTACAAGAATTATAACAGAACTGAGAAGTTAGAACTATCAGGAAAGAGTGAAGAGGCTGGGGCTCTTTTCTCTCGAAAAGAGAAAACTGAGGGATGACCTAATAGAGGCCTTGAAAATTAAGACGGGGTTTGATAGGATAGACGTAGGGAAGATGTTTGCACTTGTGGGGGGAATCCAAAACCAGGGGCCATAAATATAAGATAGTCACTGATCAATCCAATAGGGAGTTCAGGAGAAACTTCTTTACCCAAAGACTGGTGAGAATGTGAAACTCGCTTGCACATAGAGTATTTGAGGTGAATAGCATAGATGCATTTTTGGGCAAGCTAGATAAGCACATGAGGGAGAAAGGAATAGAAGGCTATGCTGATAGGGTTAGATCAAGAGAGGTGGGAGGAGGTTCGTGTGGAGCACAAACACCAGCAGGGACCTGTTGGGCCGAATGGCCTGTCTCTGTTCTGTAGACTCTATGTAATCTATGTAATAATGTTGGATACATCCCATCTTGTCCTGGTGCTTTATGAATATTAAAGTCCTCTCGTTTTTATTAAATAATCATTTAATTATTAACCGTGAATCAGATACGTCCCTACCCTTCCAGTTACTAGAAAGGTATCAAAATGTGAATGCATGCTTTCGCTAAGTACTTGAACGGAAATGGCCACAAGTGAAAAGGAGTTTTGTTTTAAAAAAAAATCCATTACCCAGTCAGCTACAAGGAGAAGAGTGGAAATGAGAACCCAAGGCTAATTAATGAGGCATCCAGAGGATAATGTGATTCCAACAGATTTCCTTGGAGCTAAGAGAGTGAAAGGACACTGTGAAGTATTAAAGGGTATCATGTACCAGAGGGCAAATGAGTCAAAGAAAATGTTACATAGTGAATGCAGCAGCAAAAATGTGTGTCAGGTGAGGTGTGGGGGCCAAATAAGCTACTCACAGAAGTTAAAAAGCAAGGGAACTCCTGTGAGCATCCAGTATTATTTTCAGAACTTATAAAGATATCATTAATCATGTGAACATTATTATCAAAACCCCCAAGACATAACCATACATTTCTCAGTAAAGCAAAGCCATCTGCTGTTGCTAAGCCTCTGCCTTTCCTCAAAACATATTTTCCACACAATTTAGTAACATCTGCCACGGGGCAGATTTTCCTCTGTTGCCTCTCGACTTGACTATTCCAATGCTCTCTTGACCAAGCTTTTGGTCGTCTGTCCTGGTGTCTCCTTCTGTGGCTCAGTGTCAAAACTGTTTTCATTGATATCGCTATTGTTAAGCGCCTTAGGGCGATTTGCTACATTAACTGTGCTCTATAAATGTAAGTTATTGTTGTTGTTGCACTCAGGATAATAAATAGCTGCCTGGTGGAGAGCCAGAGGAAGATCTAAGCTATGGTCCTCCTGCACCCTCCCCTTTGTGCCATGATTTGAATATGAATACATTTCTGCTTCCAAAGAACACAGTGCTCCCCTTTAAGTAATGGCTGCCACCCTTTAAGAGCTGCTGTTGGACTAGGTATCTCACCACTGCACATCTACAATATAGTCCCAGAACTGTGATATGCTGTTCCCTGCAATTCTGGACACATGTATCGATACATGAAAGCTGGTAAGACCAGTAGAATCATACACAAATTTGAAAGAATATTGCTAAGTGATGCTTCCTCCATATCTTATGGGAGCTCTCCCTCAAAAACCAAAGTAGAAACTCTTCTTGTATGTAGTGGATGATGAGTTTACTGACTGGTGGGAGGGTTTTTCCTTAAAAACAGACTCAGCAAGAACTATTGTACAGAAAACTAATGAAGTAGTTTATAGCTGGTTAGCTGTGTGTCTAGCACACTCATACAAACATACAAAATTGACGGGCAGGAAAAGACCAGCTGGTCCACCAAGCCTGTCCCACTCCATGATAGCCGGAGCATCATGACTAAATACTTCCCTCCAACGCCCCCCGCCCCCCCCCTCCCCATCCCCCCTCCCCACAACTGTGTAATCTTCTGGGAGAGGTTAAAAAAAAAAACCAGGGCCAATAAGGGGAAAACATACTCTGGGAAATTCCTCTCCGAGCCCCTCAGGCGATCAAAACCCAGTCACGGAGATCACACGGGCCAAGTGTTATCTATAAAGTCACTGAGGGCTAGAAATTGGGCATGTTAGCGCCTCCTGTTATCACCTCCGGGGGGCGATGAAGGCGCGCTAATCACTTAGCGACCGGCGAGAAAATCGACTCCCGCTATATTTGGCGGGAGTTTTGCAGCGGCGGTATGGCGTTGTGCCCCGATTTCCTTCACCCGGAGATCGTGACATCATCGCCGTGCGCATCGCCCCGGACCCGAACTTCGGATCTGCCCCCTGCAGCATCGCTGGGCGAAAACAACGGCCGCTGCAGGAGGCGTTCATCGGGAGGCCGGGCGCTTCGGGGGAGATACTTAAAGGCGAGGTGGCCGAGGTAAGTGGAAAAAATTCTCAAATACTATTTCTAGTGTCTTTTCATTTTTCTTCACCAGCGATCGATCAGCCCGGCACTCTGCTGCAGTGCATCGGGCTGATCGGGCCGGATAGCAGCAGCCGACAGGGACCAGATAAGTGTTTTCCTCGCAGAGCCTGCAGCGATGGCCCTTCCCTTTAAGGGAAGGAAGGAGCCTTCCAACGCGGCAGTGCTGCACGGCCCATTGTGCAGCGCTGCTCACCTACCGCCCCGCCTGCTGCGCTCCAGGAAGCAAGTGGAGCACTTGATTTAGCGCTCCACTTCCTTCCTGGAGCACAGAACCAAATTTTTTAAAAGTTGAAAAACATTAGCGGCTGGCGCTAATTTTTTCAACTTTTAAAAGTTAGTGCCCCAAGCAGGAATTTCTCTCCCTAACCTTCTATATGATGCGATCTTTGCCCCAGTCAGGAACCGGTCCAGCTCCCTCTTGAAGGCTGATCATCATGCTTTAATCAAACTACTGTGCCAATCTGCATAAATAGACTTTGTCTCTTGCGCATCTCCGATTTCTATCGCTCCATCATTGGCAGCCATGCCTTCAGCTGCCAGGGCCCTTAGCTCTGAAATTCCCTCCCTAAACCTCTCCATCTCTCTCCTCCGTTAAGATGCTCCTTAAAACCTATCTCTTTAACCAAGCTTTTGGTCATCTGTCCTAATATCTCCTTCAAATCTGCTGTCATCACCCCTCTCCTCAAAAAACCAACCCTTGACCCCTCCGTCCTTTCAAACTACCGTCCCATCTCCAACCTTCCTTTCCTCTCCAAAGTCCTTGAACGTGTTGTCGCCTTCCAAATCCGTGCCCCTCTTTCCGAAAACTCCATGTTTGAATCCCTCCAATCAGGTTTCTGCCCCTGCCACAATGTCGAAACGGCTCTTATCAAAATCACAAATGACATCTATGTGACTGTGACAAAGGTAAACTATCCTCCTCATCCTTCTCGACCTGTCTGCAGCCTTTGACATGGTTGACCTCAACATCCTCCTCCAACGTCTCTCCACCGTCGTCCAGCTGGGTGGGACTGCACTCGCCTGGTTCCATTCTCTCTATCCAGTCGTAGCCAGAGAATCACCTGCAATGGCTTCTCTTCCGCACTCCCACATTTACCTCTGGTTTCCCCCAAGGATCTATCCTTGGCCCCCTCCTATTTCTCATCTACATGCTGCTCCTCAGTGACATCATCTGAAAACACAGCGTCAGTTTCCATGTGTACGCTGACGACACCCAGCTCTACCTCACCAGCACCTCTCTTGACCCCTCCACAGTCTTTAAATTGTCAGACTGCTTGTCCGACATCCAATACTGGATGAACAGAAATTTCCTCCAACTAAGTATTGGGAAGATGGAAGCCATAATCTTTGGTCCCCACCACAAACGCCGTTCCCTAGCCACCGACTCCATCCATCTCCCTGGCAAGTGTCTGAGGCTGAACCAGACTGTTCGCAACCTTGGTGTCATATTTGACCCCAAGATGAGCTTCCGACCACATATCTGCGCCATCACAAAGACCTGCCTGTTTCCACCTCCGTAGCATTGCCTGACTCTGCCCCTGCCACAGCTCATCTGCTGCTGAAACCCTCATCCATACCTTTATTACCTCTAGAGTTGACTATTCCATTGCACTCCTGGCCGGCTTCCCACGTGTCTCTGTAAACTTGAGGTCATCCAGGGCTTCCGTGTCCTAACTCGCACCAAGTCCCATTCACCCATCACCCCTGTGCTCACTGACTTACATTGGCTCCCGGTTAAACTATGGCCTCGATTTTAAAATTCTCAACCTTGTTTTCAAATCCCTCCATGGTCTTGCCCTTCCCATCTCTGTAATCTCCTCCAATCCTCCGAGATCTCTGCGTTCCTCCAATTCTGTCCCCTTGAGCATCCCTGGTTTTAATCGCTCCACCATTGGCTGACCGTGCCTTCAGCTGCCTAGGCTGTTAGCTCTAGAATTCTCTTCCTAAACCTCTCCGCCTCTCACCTCTCTTTCCTCCTTTAAGATGCTCCTTAAAACCTACCTCTTTGACCAAGCTTTTGGTCATCTGCACTAATATCATCTTATGTGGATTGATGTAAAATTTCTTTGATAATCGCTCCTGTGAAACGCCTTGGGATGTTTTACTACGTTAAAGGCACTATATAAATACAAATTGTTGTTGTTGTTTGCCTTATGTGGAGTGCAAACTCTTTCCACATATGAATGTACTCCACTTCCCTCAGCTTAGAGAATGTAACTTCAGGTTGGCTGGAACCAAAACTTAGAGACACCAAAGGAGTACTGCTGGAATTTAAACAGCTAACATCTCGCAGGTTACCAGCACAGAGTACTAGTTATCATCCTGCTGCCAGGGCCACCCAATCCATTGAGGCATTGGAGTCAAGTTGGAAGAATCTTAGCACCAGTGACAGTTCAACTCCTCCAGTCCCTCCAACAGGATGGTTAATCGGTCATCAGGTGCCCTGGAGACCTGTCTGGCTCATGTATCGGACTTCTGTGCCTGCTACAGTCGATTGACTTGGTTGTAATCTTTCATCACCAGGTGTGTCGGTTTGGAGCCACCTTAGCCCCAAAGAAACCCCACTTACCTCCCCTCCTCATGATTTAAGGCCTTTAAGCCCTGGTATGATAGGATAGATGTAAAGAAGATGTAAAGAAGATGCTTCCACTTGTGGGCGAGACCAGAACCAGGGGCCATAAATATATGATAGACACTAAGTAATCCAATAGGAAATTCAGGAGAAACTTCTTTACCCAGAGAGTGGTTAGAATGTGGAACTCGCTACCACAAGGAGTGGTTGAGGCAAATCGCATAGATGCATTTAAAGGGGAAGCTAGATAAGCACATGGGGGAGCAAGGAATAGAAGGATATGTTGATGGGGTTAGATCAAGAGGGGTGGGAGGAGGCTCGTGTGGAGCATAAACACCGGCATAGACCTGTCTGTGCTGTAGATACTTTGTAAGGTAGCAAAAGATTATCATTCTGGTGAATCTGCGCTGTATCCCCTCCAAGGCCAATATATCGTTCCTGAGGTTTGATGACGAAAACTGAACACAGCACTCCAGATGAGGTCTGACCAAATATCTGTACAACTTCCTCACTTTTGATATGCAACCCCCTTGAGATGAAGACCAACATTCCATTGGCCTTTTTGATTACTTTTTGTACCTGTGCACTAGCTTTTCGTGATTTGTGTACATGGACACCAAACTCCCTTTGCTCCTCCACAGTTCCTAGTCTCGAACCATTAAGACAATATTCCGGTTTGTCTTTCTCAGATCTAAGTAGATGACCTCACACCTCTTCACATTGAACAGCCAGCTGCCACAATTTTGCCTGCTTGTCTTTGCAAAAGTTACACAGGGCTTGGATTTTCCTCCGTGGCAGGAACAGGAGGACAATGGAGCAGTGACGCCTACTGCCACCTTCCCACTCCAGTCTAGATTTCCTCTGCCGAGGGCAAGTGTTGTCAATCCCTTCTGCTGCATGCAAATACTGGCGAGGGGGGCCTGGGGAGTTGGGGTTCAGGTTCCCAGCCCACTCCCATCCTGTCTGCCTTTCTTGCCAGCAGTCCTCAGGAGCGCCTGGAGAAAGGTAGGATGGTAGGCTCGGGATAGGCCCCAAAATTCAGCTGGAGTATAGTGGACAATTCTGGGCACCACACTTCAGGAAAGATATAAAGGCCTTAGAAAGGGTATAGAAGGAGGTTTACCAGGATGTTACCAGAAATGAGGGACTTCATTTATGAGGAGAAGTTGGAAAAGTTAGGATTGTTCTCCTTGGAACAGGGAAGGTTAATAGGTGACCTACTAGAGGTTTTCAGGATGATGAGAGGTTTTGATAGAGTAGATAGAGAAAAACTATTCCCTCTGGCGAGTGGGTCAACAACCAGAGGTCATAGATTCAAAATCATTGACAAAAGATCTAGAGGGGAGATGAGGAGACATTTTTTCACTCAGAGAGTTGTCGGGATCTGGAACGCTCTACCTGAAAAGGTGGTGGAAGCTGATTCCATAAATAATTTTAAAAGGGAGTTGGACAGGTACTGGAGGATGAGGAACTTATAGTGTTACGGACAAAAGGCGAGGATGAAGGACTAAGCACGACTGCTCTTTCAAAGAGCCGACACAGGCACGACGGGCCGAATCATCAACAGCTACCGCAGTATACTGTATTCGCTGCTCACGAAACAGCGATTTACTTGTACTTCTTGCAATTTAGTATACTGTATTCGCTGCTCATGATGCGGTCTCCTCTACACTGGGGAGACCAAACACAGATTGGGTGACCGCTTTGCGGAACACCTCCGTTCAGTCCGTAAGGGTTACCCTGAACCTCCGGTCGCTTGTCACCTTAATTCTCCACTCCACTCCCACGCTGACCTCTCTGTCCTCGGCATCTTACACTGTTCCAATGAAGCTCAACGTAAACTCGAGGAACTTTCGATTAGGCACTTTACTGCCTACTGGACTCAACATTGAGTTCAACAATTTCAGACTATAACCTCTGCCCCTATTTTTTCAGGCTGCAGCTGTTGATGATTCTGCCATCCCCATTTGCAACATTTAATCACTCCTGCCTTCCACCCTATCGCAGACCGTCCCTTTTGTTCTTTCCTCCCCTCCCCCCTTTCCCTGTCTCTGCACCTGCTTAAAACCTGTTACATCTCTTAACTTTTTCCAGTTCTGACGAAGGGTCACAGACCTGAAACGTTAACTCTGTTTTTCTCTCTCCATGGATGCTATCTGACCTGCTGAGTGTTTCCAGCATTTTCTGTTGTTATTTCCGTTTATAAACTGTTTGTTTCCTAAATTTACTGCAAAAATGCACGATTTTTGCCCAAAAGTAATTTCTTCCTATTTATAAAGTGCTGGTATATAAATAATGTAAGCAAGAGAGAGAGAGAAAAAAGACTTGTTAAGAGCTTGTTAACTGTTTTGTAATGCCAGGGATGTGCTTTTTGCATAGAAACAGTTGGTGTTTTCCTCAATTTAGAAAAGTTCAGAGGAGAATTTTTTTTACGTAGCAAGTTGTTATGATCTGGAATGCACTACCATAAAGGTTGGAGGAAGCAGATTCAATAGTAACTTTCAAAAGGGAATTGTATATCTACTTGAAAAGGAAAAATTTCCAGGGCTATGGGAGAAAGAGCAGGGGAGTGGGACTAATTGGATAGCTCTTTCAAAGAGCCGGCACAGGCACAATGGGCCAAATGGCCTCCGTCTGTGCTGTATTATTCTATGACAGTATTGACACCTAGTCAGTCCGATGTAAATTTTCGAAAAGGAACTCCCCAAGGGATATATTTTCCTCTGTGTATAAAGTCAAGGAAGTATTCATTTACTAATCTGTAATCTCCTCCAGCCCCCCACCCCACCCCGCCCCGAGATAGCTGTGCTCCTCTCTTGCGCATCCCTGATTTTCATCGCTCCACCATTGGTAGCCGAACTTTCAGCTGCCTAGGCCCTAAGCTCTGGAATTCCCTCCCTAAATATTTCCGCCTCTCTACCTCTCTTTCCTCCTTTAAGACGCTCCTTAAGGGAATCAAGTGTTATGGGGATAATGCAGGAAAGTGGAGATGAGGTAGACCAAGTGTCTGTGAGAGAAAACTTGGGTACGAGTGATCATCGTATCATAAGATTTAGATTAGCAATGGAGAGGAGCAAGGAACAATCTAGAGTGGAACTTCTAAACTGGAATAGGGCTAATTTCAATGAGATGCGAAAGGATCTAGCCAGGGTAAAATGGAACCAAAGACTGACAGGAATAACTGTGAGGTCGCACAACACCAGGTTATAGTCCAAAAGTTTTATTTGAAATCACAAGCTTTCGGAGCTATCGATTGCCCCTTCCTCAGGTGAAGGCAATCGATAGCTCCGAAAGCTTGTGATTTCAAATAAAACTGTTGGACTATAACCTGGTGTTGTGCGACCTCTCAATTTTGTCCACCCCAGTCCAACACCGGCATCTCCGCATCAGGAATAACTGTAACAGAACAATGGGTGATCTTTAAGGAGGAGATGTTCCAAGTACAGGCTAGGTACATTCCAACAAGAGGGAAGGGTAAGAGAAACAAAACAAGGGCTCCTTGGATGAAGAGGGAGATAGAGAAGATGATGAAACAAAAAAAGAGGGTGTATGATGCATGTCAGGTGAATTCTTCAAGGGAGAACCAGACCAAATACAATAAGTTGAGAGGGGATGTGAAGATGAAAATATGATTGGCAAAGAGAGAATATGAGAGTAGAATGGTGGTTAACATAAAATGGAACCCAAAAATCTTCTACCGGCATGTAAACAGTAAGCAGGTAGTAAGAGGCAGGGTGGGGCCTATTAGAGACAAAGAAGGTGCTATATGCTTAGAGGCGCAGGGCAAGGCTGGAATATTCAATGACTACTTTGTATCGGTGTTTACTAAGGAGGTGGATGCTGACAAAATATTGGTAGAAGTGGAAAAGGTAGAAGCAATGGAAAGGGTGAAAATTGATAGACAGGATGTACTAGAAAGGCTGGGTATGCTTACAGTGGACAAGTTGCCTGGTCCAGATGGTTTGCATCCCAGGTTGCTAGGGGAATTGGGGGAGGAGATAGCGGAAGGGCTTGCCATAATTTTCCAATCTTCCCTAGATGCGGGGGAGGTGCCTGAGGATTGGAAAGTGGCAAATGTGACACCATTGTTCAAGAAAGGGTGTAAGGGCAATCTGAGTAACTACAGGCCAGTCAGTTTAACATCAGTGGTGGGTAAAGTTTTAGAAACAATAATCAAGGAAAAAATTAACGGCCACTTGGAGAGGTTTAAGCTAATTAAGGAGAGCCAACACGGATTTGTAAAAGGCAGATTGTGTTTGACTAATCTAATTGAATTTTTTGATGAAGTAACAAAGAGGGTTGATGAAGGGAGTGCATTGGATGTTGTCTACATGGATTTTTGGAAGGCATTTGACAAAGTACCACATAGAAGGCTGGTTAACAAAATTGAGGCTCATGGAATAGGTGGGTCAATGGCAGCTTGGATAAGGAATTGGCTTAAGGACAGAAAACAGCGAGTTGTGGTAAATGGCTGATTTTCAGACTGGAGGATGGTAGATAGTGGTGTTCCCCAAGGGTCAGTGCTGGGGCCACTGCTTTTTTTGATTTTTATAAATGACCTGGATATTGGAATACAGAGTAGAATTTCTAAATTTGCCGATGACACCAAACTTAGGGGTGTGGCAAACAGTGATGATGATACCAATCGACTGCAACAGGACATAGAAAGGCTAACAGAATGGGCAGACAAGTGGCAGATGGAATTAATACAGAGAAGTGTGAGGTGATGCATTTTGGCAGAAGCAACAGGGAGAGGCAATATACACTTAATGGCACAGTTTCAAAGAGTGTGCAGGGAAAGAGGGACCTGGGAGTTAATGTGCATAGGTCCCTGAAGGTGGCAGGACATATTGAGAGTGTGGTTAATAAAGCATATGGGATCTTGGGCTTCATAAATAGAGGTATTGAGTACAAAAGTAGAGAAGTTATGCTGAACCTTTATAAAGCGCTGGTTAGGCCACAACTGGAGTATGCATCCAGTTCTAGTCACCACACTTTAGGAAGGATGTGAAGGCCCTTGAGAGGGTGCAGAGGAGATTTACCAGAATGGTTCCAGGGATGGGGGATCTTAGCTACAAGGACAGGTTGGAGAAGCTGGATTTGTTTTCATTAGAGCAAAGGAGGTTGAGGGGTGATTTGATAGAGGTGTACAAGATTATGATGGGTTTGGATAGGCTAGACGGGGAAAGGCTGTTCCCACTAATTGATGGTACAAGGACTAGGGGACACAGATATAAGGTTTTGGGCAAGAGATACAGGGGGGCCGTGAGGAAAAAGTTTTTTACACAGCGAGTGGTGATGACCTGGAATTCGCTGCCAACGGAAGTGGTGGAAGCGGAGACACTCGGGGATAAATTTGGTTGCTTTGCGCCTCCTGTTAGTGCCCTAAGAGGGCGCTAATGGGGCGCAAAGCAACTAGCACCCAGGCGCAGGCGATGTTTGCGCCGCTCGCGAAATTGACCAGACATTTTGCGGCGGCGCTAAACACTACCGCCACGATCTCCTGCGCCCACAGATCGTGATGTCAGTCGAGCGTGCAATGCCCCGGTAACGCCCCGGACCGGATATTGAGTGGCGCCCCCTGCCTTTCCGACTGCCGCTAGCAACGACAGGTAGAGGGGAACGTTTTGCAGTCGGGAAGGGACTGGGGGAGCACTATTTAAAGGCGGCCGCTTCCTACCTTTTTTGTTGCCGACATTTTTGCACCACGCATTCTGAGAGAGAGAGAGAGAGAGACTTCTGGAGAGATTCATCGCTGTGTGAAGGAGTTTTGGGTACTGAGCAGCACTTTGCAGGTTCATTTTGATTTGACCTTCTTTGCATCGATTTAGAAGAGATTGTGGGGGCTGCACTCTGAGCTCTTTCCCTGGGCCTCTCCATTGTTCTTTCCAGCAGAATTGATGTACAGGTCTCTCCAGGCCGAGATTCAAGGCTGCAATGAGCAGGGTGTGGATGGAGAGCAAGATCGCCCTCCCCTTTAAGAACTGGCCGGCGCCAGTGTGTCTGTGTTCCATTGCTAACTGACATCATATGAGCTTCGCCAGTGCTCTGAGGTAATGCCTCACTCCTCGGCGTTAGCACCTTAAGAGAGGTGTGTAGCGCCTGATTTAGCGCTCCAATCACCTCCAAGGGCGACAGAAGCCTAGTTTGCAGTCGGAGGCGATAATTAGCACCAGGCGCTAAACTTTGCACCCGGCCGATAATTGCGCCTCAAACGGGGCGATACCAAATTCCTCCCCCTCAATGTTTTCAAGGGGAGACTGGATAGGCACTTTTGGGAAATAAACTTGCAGGGCTATGGGGATAGAACGGGGGAATGGGACTGACTTGATTGCTCTACAGAGAGCCGGCACGTACTCAATGGGCCGAATGGCCTCCTTCTGTGCTGTTATGACTCTATAACTCTATGATTAAGATCAGCCATGATCTTATTGAATGGCGGAGCAAGCTCGAAGGGCCAAATGGCCTACTCCTGCTCCTACTTCTTATGTTCTTATGTTCCTAATGCCTGCATGACAGGAAGGGAGAGCAGGGGCAGGGAGATGGGGGTGGGGCAGGGGGAAGTTTGTGTAAATCTCAATCCTTGGACCTGGCAACACTCTCCTCTTCCATCATATCTTTCATGGTCTCTGATGTCACCCAAGGGCTCAGTGAAGGTAGTCAAAGATAAAGCACTCTCTAATGGATTGCGAGGAGCCCTGCAACCCATAATAGAACAATTCAATTGGAGAAGATTATATCATGATTTATAACTTTTCAAAGACGGAGAGAAAAGTGCCAGTGGGTCTGGAATGTAAAAGAACTGAGAGGGACAAATGGAGTCCTTGAAATTTTTATTTTTTTTCTCTCTCTAAATGAAATAATTTCAGAGTAAGTGTCAGTGTTTCAACAGATGAAAAAGGCTATACAGATCTTTTTGATTTATTGTTGTGTCTTTCCTATTCCTTTCTGCTTGTTGTGACTTTTTATTTTTACCCCTTGAAGTTCTCATTCTTTTCAATAGATGTTTAGTCATCATTTAAAAAAAATATGATGGTGCCACTTTCTTTAGCTTCTGCCCGTAACAGGCGCAAAGCAGGCAGGGTATCTTCTGCGCCCGCCCGAAGCTGATGATATGAGGCAGGCGCTATTTGAGGCCTGGCTCTCATTACCATAGCAATGGTGAGCTGTTGGCCTTCCTCGCGCCTGTAATTGGCAGCTCGCCCACTGGGAGTGAGGGAAATCCGACAAGGCTCTCTCGCAATTTAATGGCAGCCTGCATCTCTTAAAGGCAAGGTGCCTTTTGGTTAATGCTGCTTTCTGTAGCTGTGGATGACTGATGCTATAGCACCCCCCTCCACCCTCCCCCACCATTTCTCTGATGATGCATTGAAGGTCCTAGTGGAGGAAGTCACCAGGATGACGAACGTCCTCTTCCTTGGGAGGCGGATGCAGAATCCCCCTCCAAATAGCCTGGCAACAGTGCACAGAGGTCGCTGAGCACAAGAATACCAGAAGCAAAATAACAACAGAAAACGCTGGAAAAACTCAGCAGGCCAGGCAGCATCCGTGGAGAGAGAAACAGAGTTAACGTTTCAGATCGAAGACCTTTCGTCAGAACTGGAAAAAAGCAGGAAATGAAATAGATTTAAAGCAAGGATAAAGCTGGGAAAAGGGGGAGGGGATGAAAGAACAAAAGGAGAGATTAAGAGACATTGAGAGACATTAAGAGATAATCACGGCAAGAGGAGGTGTTGATGTAACAGGTTGAGGCTAAATGAAGTGTGAAATGCACTGGCAGAATGAAGGACAGCTGCCAGCTTCTGAGAGGAAAAAAAAAGGGGGGGGCCAAACAAAAGGGTGGATGAAAAAAATAAAATATAAATGTGATAGGGGCCGAGGTTATGATCTAAAATTGTTGAACTCGATATTGAGTCCAGAGGGCTGTAGGGTGCCTAAACGAAAGATGAGGTGCTGTTCCTCGAGCTTACACTGAGCTTCCGTGGAACAGTGTAATAGGCCGAGGACGTTGAGGTCAGAGTGGGAGTGGAGCGGAGAATTAAACTGACAGGCCACCAGAAGCATCACACCTCAGACCTGGCAGCAATGTAGGAAGAAATTCACTGACTTGACCAGAGCTGCTAAGGTAAGACTCCCAATCACAGCTTTCTTACTCTCTGCACAGCCCTGCACCCCACTACTAATGAGCCTTCCTTCCCCCATTCCTATCTCTCTCCTCCAATCACAGCAGCACACTTCAATTTTCCTTCTCTGCTTCCACTTTCACACTCGTAGAAACATAGGAATAGGAGTAGCCCCTCAAGTATGTTCTGCCAATCAATTAGATCATGGCTGATCTGTACCTTCATTCTATTTACCTGCCTTTGTTCCACATCCTTAACCTAACAAAAATCTGTCGATCTAAGTTTTGAAAATTTTAATTGACCCAGCATCCACAGGGTTTTTTTGGGGGGGAGAATTCTACTCTTACCATTACTCTCTGTGTGAAGAAGTGCTCCTGATTTCACTCCTAAATATCCTGGCTCTTAATTTCAAATTGTGCCCCCTTGTTCTGGATTCTCTGTGACTACCCTTATCGAATCACTTTATCATTTTAAACACCCCAATTAAATCACCCCTCGACTGTCTAAACTCATCAGATTATAAGACAAGTTTATGCAACCTGTCCTCATAAATTTACCCTTTAAGCCCTGTTATCATTCTGGTGAATCTGTAGCGTACCCCCTCTAGCCATGGCTCAGTTGGTAGCACCCTCACCTCTGAGACAGAAAGTTGTGGGTTCAAGTCCTATTCCAGAGATTTGAGTACAAAAATCTAGGTTGATACTCCAGTGCAGTACTGAGGGAGCGCTGCACTGATGGAGCTGCCATCTTTCAGATGTCATGATGTGGAGATGCCGGCGTTGGACTGGGGTGGACAAAAATGAGAAGTCGCACAACACCAGGTTATAGTCCAACAGATTTATTTAAAATTACAAGCTTTCGGAGCTGTCGCTCCTTCTTCAGGTAGGGTAGCTGTGAGAGAATCTCCCAGAATTCACAATATAAACACAGAAAAAATGTATTCAAATCTTTCCCTACATCAAAGACACACTAAGAGCACAGCCAAGACAATGAGATGTGTCCCAGGGGGTCCAACGTGTCAAAACACCTGCTGGCTGCATATCCTCTCCATTTGGGTTCGGTTCTTGTGTTAGTTTTTTTTTAAATTAAAAAAAACCTGGAAAGACCGGCCATGATGTCAAGTCACGTTCTGTATCGTGACATGAACCCGATATCGCGATTGAGGCCATCCTCATGAGTGTGGAACTTGGCTATCAGTTTCTGCTCTATGATTTTGCGCTGTCGTGTATCCCGAAGGCCGCCTTGGAGAACGCTTACCCGCAGATCCGAGGCTGAATGCCCTTGACTGCTGAAGTGTTCCCCGACTGGGAGGCAACCCTCCTGCCTGGCGATTGTTGCGCGGTGTCCGTTCATACGTTGTCTCAGTGTCTGCATGGTCTCGCCGATGTACCATGCTCTGGGGCATCCTTTACTGCAACATATCAGGTAGACAACGTTGGCCGAGTCACATGAGTATGTACCATGTACCTGGTGGGTAGTGTCCTCACGTGTGATGATGGTATCTGTGTCCATGATCTGGCATGTCTTGCAGAGGTTGCCGTGGCAGGGTTGTGTGGTGTCGTGGTTGCTGTTCTCCTGAAAGATGGGTAATCTGCTGCGAACGATGGTACTTTTGAGGTTAGGCGGCTGCTTGAAGGCGAGTAGTGGAGGCGTGGGGATGGCCTTAGCAAGGTGTTCGTCGTCATCGATGACATGTTGAAGGCTGCGAAGAACATGGCGTAGTTTTTCCGCTCCGGGGAAGTACTGGACGACGTAGGGTACTCTGTTGGTTGTGTCCCGTGTTCGTCTTCTGAGGAGGTCTATGCGGTTTTTCGCTGTGGCCCGTCGGAACTGTCGATCGACGAGTCGAGCGTCATATCCCGTTCTTACGAGGGTGTCTTTCAGTGTCCGTAGGTGTCCATCGCGTTCCTCCTCGTCTGAGCAGATCCTGTGTATTCGCAGGGCTTGTCCATAGGGGATGGCTTCTTTAACGTGGTTAGGGTGGAAGCTGGAGAAGTGGAGCATCGTGAGGTTGTCCGTGGGCTTGCGGTAGAGTGAAGTGCTGAGGCGTCCGTCTTTGATGGAGATTCGTGTGTCCAAGAATGAAACCGATTCTGAGGAGTAGTCCATGGTGAGTTTGATGGTGGGATGGAACCTATTGATGCTATCGTGTAGTCCTTTCAGTGATCCTTCGCCGTGGGTCCAAAGGAAGAAGATGTCGTCGATATATCTGGTGTACAGCGTTGGTTGGCGGTCCTGTGCAGCGAAGAAGTCTTGCTCGAACTTGTGCATGAAGATGTTGGCGTATTGGGGTGCGAATTTGGTCCCCATGGCTGTTCCGTGTGTTTGGGTAAAAAAATGGTTGTCGAAGGTGAAGACATTGTGGTCAAGGATGAAGCGGATGAGTTGTAGGATGGCGTCCGGAGATTGGCTGTTGTTGGTGTTGAGTACTGAGGCTGTCGCAGCGATGCCGTCATTGTGGGGGATATTGGTGTAGAGTGCCGATACGTCCATCGTGACGAGGAGTGTTCCTGGTTCAACTGGTCCATGGGTGCTGAGTTTCTGCAAGAAGTCTGTAGTGTCGCGACAGAAGCTGGGGGTTCCCTGTACGATGGGTTTCAGGATGCCCTCGACGTACCCAGAGAGGTTCTCACACAGGGTTTCAGATGAGATGTTAAACCGAGGCCCCGCCTGCTCTCTCAGGTGGACGTAAAAGATCCCATGGCACTATTTTGAAGAAGAGCAGGGAAGTTATCCCTGGTGCCCTGGCCAATATTTATCCCTCAATCAACATCACTAAAACAAATTATCTGGTCGTTATCACATTGCTGTTTATGGGAGCTTGCTGTGCGCATATTGGCTGCTGCATTTTCTACATTACAACAGTGACTGCACTTCAAAAGCACTTCATTGGCTATAAAGCACTTTGGGATGTCCGGTGGTCATGAAAGGCGCGATACAAATGTACGTCTTTTTCTTTCAACAAGGTCAAGATATCCTTCCTGAGGTGCAGTGCCCAGAACTGAACACAGTACTTTTGGTGGGATCTGACCAAGTGCTCTGTACAACTGAAGCATCACTCCCCGCCCCCGCCCCCCTATGTATTCCACCTCCCTCGAGATAAAGGCCAACATTCCATCAGCCTTTTTGATTACTTTTTGTACCTGTGCACTAGCTTTTAGTGATTTGTGAACATTGGCACCTAAATCCCTTTGCTCCTCCACAGTTCCTAGTCTCGCACCATTAGGAAAATATTCCAATTTGTCTTTCTTGGATCCAAACGTGGATGACCTCACACTTCCTCACATTGAACTCATTTGCTGCAGTTTTGCCTACTCATTTAATCTGTCTCTGTCTCTTTAACTTCTTGAACCCATCTACTATGCCTCTGAACTTAGTGTCATCTGCGAACTTAGATATACAACTCTCTATTTTTTCATCCAAGTCATTGATATACATCATGAAAAGCTGAGGTCCCAGTACAGATCCCTGGGGAACACCACTTTTGTCACATCTGGCCAATCACAGAACGTTCCCTTAATCCCTACTTTCTGTCTCCTACCTCCCAACCATTTTCCAACCCATGTCAGAAGGTTACCTCCAATTCCACGCACTTTAATTTTTGCCAATAATCTCTTGCATGGAAACTTATCAAATGCTCTCTGGAAGTCCATGTAGACAACATCCATAGACATTCCCCTGTGTACCATGTTAGTGACTTCTTCAAAAATTTTGACTAGATTAGTCAGACATGACCTACCTTTCACAAATCCAAGCTGACTTTCTTTGGTCAACTCATACTTGTCCAAATGCTCAGTCATTCTGTTCCAATACTTTCCTTCCCTTGACTTATTTTTAGGTTCCCTTGTACCGCTGGTATTTTTTTTCCTCTTCCTCTACTGTGAACACAGATGCAAGGCGATCCTCAGCTGCTCTCAGGTAAATCACTGGTTTGTTCATTTTACCAGAAGCTCCTGGTCAAAATCCCACTGTAGACCCAGCCAGCTAACTTTTTGCAAAGTTTAATCTCAGCTACAACAGCCAATACAGTAAAAGCCGCACACGAGCAGCCAAAATGAACGAGGCTGTGAGTTACCGGAGAGCAGGAAACGTCGTCCTCCCTACTAATGCCACTTACGATTTGTTGGTCTGTTGTAGAACTGGCTAATAGTATGTGCAGCAGTTGGAAACGGCATTAAGGTCCTGAAAGGCGCAGGACTAAATTTAGATATATTCATTATGCACCCGCGCTGGACGCCTAACAAGAGGCCTGACACAAAATGGTGTCTATCTGGGGATGGACGGGCGAGACCACCACCCACTTTTCCGAGCCCTAACTCCCAGATTTTCAGCCTGAAACAGGCTGAAACAGGTGGGTGGCCGTCGAAGAAAGAGTTTCCCCACCTGCTTATTTTTTGGGGGAATTCTAGTCAGGCGTAAAGGTGGGCAAATTGATCGACATCAAAAAACACTAAAAAAAAATGGCAGTAGAGAGCGCCGCAAAGAGTGACCAAGCCGCTATGTTATTGTAAAACATTTTATCTGCAGTGTTTCTCCAACAGAAGCTACATCCTACTGGAGTGAAACCCTGTCATTACCGCTTCATGTCTGTTGTCGCCTTTGTTGGATGACAAGTGGCAAGATGAAAATAACAGAACTTGACAGTCCATGGTTTCAGACTTGACTTTATCTGGCCCTCTAGTCTGCAATGAGCCTTCTGTTCCCATAGCCGAGCACAACGCAATTACCTATTATTCGCCCATTTTATTTCCAGCTATGGTGCATATTTCATTGCATGAATTTTTACTGCAGACATTCCGTGATAAAACAAGGATCATTTTACGTGGCTCTGCAATGTACTCCAGTTGTTTGTGTGTTAATTGAGCCTCTTGTTCCAATCCCTCCATGGCCTCGCCCCTCCCTATCTCTGTAACCTACTCCAGCGCTACAATCCTGCGCTCCTCCAACTCTGGGCTCTTGCACATCTCCCACTTCCTTTACAAAAGCAAAATACTGCAGATGCTGGAAAACTGAAATAAAAACAGAAAATGCTGGAAACACTCAGCAGGTCAGGCAGCATCTGTGGAGAGAGAAACAGAGTTAATGTTTCAGGTCGATGACCCTTCGTCAGAACTGGAAAAAGTTGGAGATGTAACAGGTTTTTAAGCAAGTGCAGGGGCAGGGAGAGGGGGGAGGAGAGGAAACATCAAAAGGGAAGGTCTGTGATAGGATGGAAGGCAGGAGAGATTAAGAGATAAAAGGGATGATGGTGCAAGGCAAAAGGAGATGGTAATGGGACAAGTTAAGAAACAGTTAAGACTCATCTTAAATGCTGAGTATTTTTGCCTCTCTACCACTCACTCCTTCTTTAAGACGCTGCTTAAAACTTAGGGCCTAGAAATTCGTTTGCCCCTGAAAATGGGCGTGGGGATCGTGATGTGCGAGCAACCTGTGCCCGTTTGAAGGACTGCAGGCAGCACACAACTTTTGCCTGCTCATTTGCATGATTGTTGCGTTCAGCTCAGCACTGAGCGCACTGCTGGAAGGCTGAACACTCAGCAGGGGCCCCACATTTGTGCGAGGGCAGCACCAATTAAAGCTAGCCTGCACTACTTAAAGGCAGTCTGCACCTGTTAAAGGGGAGGTGCATTCTGCCTGGAGCAGATCATTCAACTGGCTGAGGAAGACAGTGCAAAAAAATCAATGAATGATGCCACAGCAAGGGAGAGAGCATGCACCAAGGTTCTCCGATGCAGCACTACAGGCCTTGGTGCAGGAGGTCAATATGAGGAGAGAGGTCCTCTTTCCACAGGGGGCCAGGAGGCCCTCCAGGGAACAGGCCAAAGTGCTGTAGGAGCAGATAGCGACTGTGGTGAATGCCATCAGTATAGCACTGAGCACCTGGACGCAGTGCAGGAAGAAGTTTAATGACCTCACATGAGTGGTCAAGGTCAGGGAATTAATCTTCAAATGCCATATCCCACCATCTGCACCACTAGCTTCACACACTGATCAATGCACCATACCCCCATCACTCACCTACCAACAATCTCTACCAAACACGACTCAAGCCTCAAATTCATAGCTTCACCTCATCCTCACACACTTACCATGGCTGCAAGCCTCACATCCACATCTCATAGCTTGCACACACTGTCAGATATTCAACCATGACAGGCACATCACCCAAACACATTGCACCACACTCATGAACACACTTCCCTTTCTCGTGCAGGAAAAGATGGCGCATAACCGACACCAGCAGAAACTAATGGGCGGGGAACAGACTCGTCTGCATCACCTCACCTTCTTGGAGGAGCCAGAGCTGGCTAATTTTGGGAGGGGCATGGGTGAGCCCGTGGCCAATGGCTGGGCTGAAAGAGTACAAGATGCCGTTATCCTTATAAGTTATACTCCTTCTCACATCCCACTTCCCCCTCATCCCACAATCTTTTCTGATTTACAATCTGCACATGGTGTAAGCATGCACCTCTTGCTTTCACCACCCCCCTCTCCTCACCACAACCCAATCTTGTGCCTTTCTCATTTCAGATACCCAAGAAATCCAACCTGCCCAGTCAGTGGTTGTAGAAGAAGAGGAAGCGGAGCGTGATGAAGAAGAAGAAACACCATCTCTCGATCTGACACTCGCAGCCACCAACTCAGATACTGGCGCTGTGTGGAGTTTAGAGGGTAGCTTAGAGGTGGGATCGGCACACGGTGAGTCACCGGGCACGAGTGGGCTGCAGCCAGGCTGGGGGAAAGGGTAGCGCAGGTGCCAGCTTCCCGGAGGGCGAGGTCGCACATGCATTCTACTGCAGAGGACTCAGATGAGGAATTCGATGGGGCGGCCTACAGACGAACGCTGATGGGTATGCACAACGAAATGCTTGGCATATTGGCAGGCCTGCCAGAAAGCCTGAATGCAATGTCAAGGAGCATGGAGGAGTCCAGCACCAGCCTTGCACACAGCTTTGCGCAGAGCTTGGAGCCCATCTTTTCCAGCATGGAAGGCGTAGGCAGATCCATTAGTGCACTTGTGGGCCCAACTATCGTGCAGAGTCTGATGGGCGATGTCTCAGCTTCCATTGCAGCATAAGCAGAAGCCAGCCAACATCTGAGGGCTGCAGTGGAAGCTCTGACTGAAGTCATGCAAGCTCAGACTGCTCTCATGCCGGCTCAGCTTGCTGCCACGCAAACTCAGACTGCTTCCATCGTGGCAGGGTTTACCAGTGTGGAAAGGTGCTTGCAGGGTGTCACAGCATTAAAGCAATCTGTCCTCCAACAGATTACTAGGAATGCTGAGGTGCTGCACTGAGGCCATGGCAGTGGCTCCGTGGACCAAGAGCCTGCTGTCCTCTCTAAGGATGGTAGCATTCGGCCTCCCACCACTGCCACTCCGCCAGTGCGCTTGCTGTTGCCTGTCAGCCAGCCAGCCAGCCCAGACTGCTGCAGCCCATGCCGAGGTGGTGTAGTCTGCAGCTGGGCCTTCTAGGCCCAGAGGTGCTCAAGGTCATCCTGCAAGGCCATCTGCAGTCTCCCCCACTGAAAGTCAGCAGCCTTCCACCAGCCATGCTGCAGCCACTGGGGTAGCGCTTCATAGGAGCACTTGGACAGGCAAAGGCACACTGAAGACAGACACTAAGAGAATGCACAAGGCTGATTAGTTGACTTGGTTAGGTTATGTTGGATGGATTGATGGATAAAGTTGGATTGGAATGTTTCTTTCTGGTGGCTTTTATTTCAGCATTGTGGCCAAGAGGACGCTGTGATGATCAGTAACAGAGGGAAGGGAAGGTGTAGGACTATTGTTGAATGGGGAATTGGGGTTGCGTTCACTGGTGCCGCAGTTGGATGAGTCGATCACGGACAGCCTGGGCAGAAAGGGACTGCCTGGGTTGCCTCCTCCCTTCCGCTTCCTCCTTTTCCACTTCCTCCTCCTTCTCTTCCACTTCCTCCTCCTCCTCTTCCTCCTCCTCCTCTTCCTCAGCTGGTCACCGTATGCTTGGTGGCAAGGGTTGGGCCCTCATGATGGTGAGGTTGTGGAGCATGCAGCAGACGATGACAAGTCTTGAGATACGTTCTGGTGAGTACTGCAGAGCTCCTCCAGAGCAGTCCAGGAAGCGGAAGCGTTGTTTAAGGACGCCAATGATCTGCTCTATGAGATGCTGTGTGGCAGCATGCCTCTCATTGTATGCATGCTGCCCACGTGTGCGTGGGATGCGCAGCGGAGTCATGAGCCAGGTGGTCAGCAGATAGCCCTTGTCGCCCAGTAGCCACACTTTGGTTTGTCACGGTGGGTCAAAGACTGAGGGAACAGCGGACTGGCTCAGAATAAAAGCAACATGACTGCTGCCAAGATATAGGGCAGTCACCACCATGATGTGCTGAGCATCATCTCACATCAACTGCACATTCACCGAGTGGTAACCTTTGCGCTTGCGGTACGTCTCAGCATTTAGATACGGCGCCCACAAAGAGCATTTGGACAGGCAAAGGCACACTGAAGACAGGCACTAAGGGAATGCACAAGGCTGACTTGGTTAGGTTATGTTGGATGGATTGATGGATAAAGTTGGATTGGAATGTTGCTTTGTGGTGGCTTTTATTTCAGCATTGTGGCCAAGAGGACGCGTGATGGTCAGTAACAGAGGGAAGGTAAGGTGTGGGACGATTGTTGAATGGGGAATTGGGGTTGGTTTCACTCGTACTACTGTTGGATGAGTCGGTCACGGACAGCCCGGGAAGAAAGGGGCTGTCTGGGTTGCCTCCTCCCTTCTGCTTCCGCCTCTTCCTCCTTCTCCTCCTTCTCCTCCTCCTCAGGTGGTTGCCGTATGCCTGGCGGCAAGGGCTATGCCCTCATGGTGGCAAGATTGTGTACCATGCAGCAGACCATGATGATTCTTGAGACGCATTCTGCAGGACTCCTCCAGAGCAGTCCAGGTAGTGGAAGCATTGTTTAAGGACGCCAGTGGTGTGCTCTATCAGATTCCCTGTGGCAGCATGGCTCTCATTGTACACATGCTGCCCACGTGTGGTTGGTTTGCGGAGCGGAGTCTGAGCCAGATGGTCAGCGGATAGCTCTTGTCGCCCAGTAGCCACCCTTTGGTGTTTTGGTCTTGGTGGCTCAAAGACTACACTGGGCGTTACGCAATTGAATTTTTAGCCCTAGCTCTTTAACCAAGTGTTTGATCACCTGCCCTAATGTCTCCTTCTTTGGCTAGGAGTCAATTTTTGGCTGATATCACTCCTGGGACGTTTCACTATGCTAAAGGCGCTATATAAATGCAAGTTGTTATATTTGTGAGTGGATAAAAAATGCATATTGAACTAAATGGTTTGTAGAGCAGATTGTCAAGGGTTCTTGATGCGTTGGCGATGATTATGGAGAGCTGTCCTCGTGTAGTGGTTGTTTGAGACTTTACTTCAAATTGATGACAACAAATTGTTGATTCAGTAAATATTGTACCAATAGATAATAGATCTAAGTACCAGCGTAAAGGGTGATTATTGCGATTGAGTTCAGAATCGCAGCCATACATCAGACAGTATTTATTTTCTAGGCACCTCTTGAAGCACCCGAATACAACCACATCTATTTCACCTGATCGGGATTTGCCTTTCAGTAGCAATTACATCTCATATTTAGGGGTTAGGTCGCAATTGATTTAAGTAGAGGTGAAACAGTCTGTTCTAAGAGCAGAATTAAAAGAGGGAGCTTTAAAGTTCACATTGATTAATAATATTGATGTTACGATTCTGGAACGGTTAGTGGACCGAGAGACACCAGATAAAACATTCGATGCTGTCTCAAGCACAGCAGAGGGCCAAATTGATTGAACGTGCTTCAAAAAAAAACCGGAGAATAAAGACAGCATGATTTATTGATGCTATATAGATTAATTTGATGCCACATTGCGCCGTAAAGCTCAATAGTGCTGTTGATTTGTGGGATCTCTCAATGTAGTCAGGAAATATAGTGAAGTGGATATGTCATGGTTATTGAGTTATAAAACAAAGTCTTGTAGCTTTTATTTAAAAATTTGTGCTCAGAATGGTTAAATGTAACCCCCCCACCTCCCCGCACCCCAACAGTGAGTTTAAAGAGTTCACACTGACTGTCAAACCGCTAGTCAATATTATTTGAATCATGCAATAACTAGCATGCTTAGTGATATATGTCCACGAGTTTTGCATTAAACAAGAAGAAAAATGTAAGACAATAATAAAAACCAAAAATCACTTCTTTTGTGCTGTGGCTGCCGGCAATATATTTACTTAAAGGATTGAGAGCATCAAATGAAAACTTCTCTCTTTAGGGTGGTAAGGACACAGGCTGTCAGAGGACCGCTTATAAACAGCGATGGAATTGTTTTCTCAGCTTCAATTCCCGAAGCTTGAGGCTAAGCAGGTTTGACCTTTTAACAAATTGAATGCTTTCCTCTAGGTCACGGTGCTGTGCTGAATGCTGATGGTGATGTTGAGCTTGACGCAATCATTATGGACGGTAAAACACTTGCCTCCGGAGCAATCTCCTGTGTTAAGAACATTTCTAATCCGGTGACACTTGCCCGCTCGGTCATGGACAAGGTACAGCTTTTCCCATTTCTTTTATTGCAGAAAATGCTTCAGTCAGCGGTCTCTTTTCCAAAGCAACATAAATAGAAAACCTCCGGGACAAATGAGTTCATGTTACTGACTAACAGACATCTAAGTAAGGTGTCAGCCCTGGCTCAGTTCGTAAAACTCACGCCTCTGAGTTAGAAGGTCTTGGGTTCAAGGCGCACTCCATAAGACTTAATCCAGGCTGACAATTCAGTGCAGTACTGAGGGAGTGCTGCACTGTTGGAGGTGCCGTCTTTTGGATGAGAAGTCCCGTCTGCTCTTTCAGGTGGATGTAAAAGATCCTATTGCACTATTTCTAGATATTAAAGGGAACAGATAGGGTAGATAGAGAGAAACTATTTCCACTGGTTGGGGAATTTAGGACTAGGAGGTATAGTCTAAAAATTAGAGCTAGACCTTTCAGGAGTGAAATTAGGAAACACTTCTACACACAAAGGGCGGTAGAAGTTTGGAACTCTCTTCCACAAACGGCAATTGATGCTAGATCAGGTGTTAATTTTAAATCGGAGATTGCTAGCTTTCTGTTAACCAAAGGTATTAAGGGAGCTAGGTCACAGATCAGCCATGATCTCTGAATGGCAGAGCAGGCTCGAGGGGCTGAATGGCCTACTCCTGTTCCTATATTCCTATGTTCCTATTTCGAAGAAGAGCGGGGAAGTTATCCTCCTCTCCTGGCCAATATTTATCCCTCAACCAATATCATTGGTCCTTATCATATTGGGACCTTGCATTGGGCAAATTGACTGCCGTGTTTCCTACATTACAACAGTGACAATACTTAAAAAGTCCCGAGGTTGTGAAAGGCACTACATGAATGCAAGTTTTTTCACTTTTCTAAATCATGGAGGGTTATTTGAACCTAACAGCAAACCAGGTACCCCAGTCCTTACTCTCTGCATTGCCATCACTGTTACAAGTTGTCATCCAGCAATAAAAGGCACTTGCTGCTATAGCCGGTGGCATTTCCATTCTTGGTGCATCATGAATTGGGCCTCATCACCTGCAATTACTGTGGCAGGAGCATTATTTATAATGTGGACTAATCAAGTCTATTGGCCAAAAAATTATAACATTTCTTATTGTTAGTACGAGGAAGGTGCTGTGGGAATGGGTGTGGTAATTGGGGGTGATGAAGAGTGGGTGTCGCAGAGGGAACGTTTCCTTCAGAATGCTGAAAGGGGAGGTGAGGGGAAGATGCGTTTGGTGATGGCATCACGCTGGAGGTGGCGGAAATGATGGAGGATGATCTGTTGAATGTGAAGGCTGGTGAGATGAAAGATGAGGACAAGGGGAAACCTATCATGGTTTTGGGAGGGAGGGGAAGGGGTGAGAGCAGAAGTGTGGGAAATGGAACGGACACGGTTGAGGGCCCTGTCAACCATGGTGGGGGGAATCCTCGTTTGAGGAAAAAGGAAGCATTGGTATGGAAGGTGGCATCGTCAGAACAGATGCAATGGAGATGCAGAAACTGGGAGAATGGAATAGAGTCCTTACAGGAAGCGGGAGTGGGACGAAGTGTAATGAAGGTAGCTGTGGGAGTCAGTGGGCTTATATTAGTTTGGTTGACAGCTTATCCTCAGAAATGGAGACAGAGAAGTCGAGGAAGGGAAGGGAAGAGTCAGAGATGAACCATGTGAAGGCGAGGGAGGGATGAAATTTGAAGCAAAGTTGATGACGTTTTCCAGTTCGGGGGCAAGAGCAGGAAATGGCACCGAGACAGTCATCAATGTACCAGAAAAAAAGGTGGGGGAGGGGACCTGAGTAGGACTGGAACAAAGAAATAGCTAGGATCATGTGAGTTCCCATAGCAACACCTTTTATTTGGATGAAGTGAGAGGAGTCGAAGGAGGTGTTCGACGTAAGAATAAGTTCAGCCAGGTTGAGGAGGGTGGTGGTGGATGAATACTGGTTGGGCGTCCATTCAAGGAAGAAGTGGAGTGACCTCAGGTCATCCTGGTGGGGGATGGAGGTGTAGAGGGACTGGACATTCAGGGTGAAAAGGAGATGGTTAGGGCCAGGAAACTGAAATCTGTTAAAGTGGTGGAGAGTGTCAGAAGAGTTGTGTGCATAGGTGGGAAGAGACTGGGATAGAAATAAATCAGTTCCATGGGGCAAGAACAGGCTGAAATGATGTGTCTACCAGGGCAGTCCTGTTTGTGGATCTGGGGAAGGATTTAGAAGCGGGCCGTGCTGGGTTGGGGGCCTATTAGGTTGAAGGCCGAGGGGGGAACTCTCTAGAGGAGATAAGGTCAGTGACAGTCTGGGAAACGATAACTTGATGTTTGGTGGTGGGGTCATGGTCCAGGGAAGGTAGGAGGAGGTGTCGGAGAGTTAACGTTCAGCCTCCGCAAGGTAGAGGTCTGTTTTCAAACAAGAACAGTGCTGCCCTTGTCAGCAAGTTTAATGACAATGTCTGGTTGGTTGCAGAGTAGAGCTCTTTAAGCCAACAAAGTGTCTCAGGCCTAACCTCAGAAAAACAACCCTTACTGCACTGTTACGACATTTTAAATATTCTGCACTAGCCATTTCATGGGTGGGGTAGCTAATGATTATGGTACTGGACTAATAGACCTGAGGTCATCAGATCTAATTGTAAATTATGAATTTGAATTTGTGGGCTAGCCCAGACAATGGACTATGAGAAGGTGTTAGATTGGCCCCTTAAGGGAATGGAGCTTACCGCCCACCTGGCCTGGCCCACACAGGACTCCAGTCCCACAACATGTGGTTGGCTGTTACCACCTCTGAAGTGACCCTACATCACGAATTTAAAAAATAAATTGTGGTCTTTCTAATTACGATTGTCAATCTCGGGGCAGAATTAAGGACAGTTTTGAGGTGTGAGCTGCCCAAATTCATTCACAAAGGATCCTTACATCTAACAAGACAGAGGAAACCTTCATCCTTAACCAACATCACTAAAACAGATTATCTGGTCATTATCACATTGCTGTTTGTGGGAGCTTGCTGTGCACAAATTGGCTGCCGCGTTTCCTACATTACAACAATGACTACACTTCAACAAGTACTTCATTGGCTGTAAAGTGCACTGAGACATCCTGAGGTTGTGAAATGTGCTATAAAAATGCGAGTCCTTTCTTGTTTTTTACCTATACTGCCAGCTTTGACCTAGTTACAATTACTTCATAAGAACATAAGAATTAGGAGCAGGAGTAGGCCATATGGCCCCTTGAGCCTGCTCCGCCATTCAATAAGATCATGGCTGATCTTTGACCTCAACTCCACTTTCCTGCCCTATCGCCATATCCCTTAATTCCTCTGGAGTCCAAAATTCTATCTAACTCAGCCTTGAATATACTCAACAACTGAGCATCCACAGCCATTTGGGGCAGAGAATTCCAAAGATTCACAACCCTCTGAGTGAAGAAATTTCTCCTCATCTCAGTCTTAAAAGGCCGGCCCCTTATCCTGAGACTATGCCCCCTAGTTCTAGACTCTCAGGCAGGGGAAACAACCTCTCAGCATCTATCCTGTAAATCCCTCTCAGAATCTTATATGTTTCAATGAGATCTCATTCTTCTAATCTCCAGAGAATATAGGCCCAAACTACTCAATCTCTCCTCATAAGACAACCCTCTCATCCCAGGGATCAATCTAGTGAACCTTCATTGCACCGCCTCCAAGGCAAGTATATCCTTCCTCAGATAAGGAGACCAAAACTGTGCACAGTACTCCGGGTGTGGTCTCACCAGAGCCCTGTACAATTGTAGCAAGACTTCCTTACTCTTGTACTCCAACCCCTCTAGCAATAAGGGCCAACATGCCTTTTGCTTTCCCTAATTGCTTGCTGTACCTGCATGCTACCTCTCTGAATTTCTTATACTAGGACACCCAAATCTCTCTGAACAGCAGCATTTAATAGTTTCTCACCATTTAAAAAATATTCTGCTTTTCTATTCTTCCTACCAAAGTGAATAACCTCACATTTCCCCACATTATACTCCATTTGCCATCTTATTGCCCACTCACTTAACCTGTCTATATCTCTTTCAGGCTCTTTGCATCCTCCTCACATCTTACTTTTCCACCTAGCTTTGTATCATCAGCAATCTTGGATACATTGCTCTCGGTCCCTTCTTCTAAGTCATTAATATAGATTGTAAATAGCTGAGGCCTAAGCACTGATCCTTGCGGCACCCCACTAGTTACAGCCTGCCAATCTGAAAATGACCCGTTTATCCCTACTCTCTGTTTTCTGTCTGGTGACCAATCCTTTATCCATGCTAATACTTTACCCCCAACCCCATGTGCCCTTATCTTGCTTAACAACATTTTATGTGGCACCTTATCGAATGCCTTTGGAAATCCAAATATACTACATCCATGGGTCCCCTTTATCTACCCTGCTAGTTACATCCTCAAAAAATTCTAATAAATTTGTCAAACACGATTTACCTTTCATAAAACCATGTTGACTCTGCCTAATCATATTATGATTTTCTAAGTACCCTGTTACCACTTCCTTAATAAAGGATTCCAGCATTTTCCCGACGACTGATGTCAGGCTAACTGGCCTGTAGTTCCCTGTTTTCTCTCTCCCTCCTTTCTTGAATAGCGGGGTTACATTTGCGACCTTCCAATCCGCTGGGACCGTTCTAGAATCTAGGGAATTTTGGAAGATCACAACCAATGCATCCACTATCCCTGCAGCCACCTCTTTTAGAACCCTAGGATGTAGGCCATCAGGTCCAGGGGATTTATCGGCTTTTAGTCCCATTAGTTTCTCAAGTACTTTTCCTCTACTGATATTAATTACTTTAAGTTCCTCACCCTCATTAGACCCTTGGTTCCCCACTATTTTTGGTATACATTTTGTGTCTTCTACTGTGATGACAGATACAAAATATTTGTTTAAAGTTCCAAACGCAGGTTAAATTTAAATGTTAAGAGAGAATCCAATGTGCTGACTGGCTTCTCCTGACATTAAAACAGGTCCAAAATTAAGTTTAACATGTTGTCAGGTGGTCACCAGCCAATTTCTGAATTTGTCTTCATAGGTGCAGTTATACTGCACCCAGTGCACGGTCTAAGTGTCTCTTGCCTTTTGTGTGGCTTGCATTCAGATCGCCGAGTTAAATCACCAATTTTGTATCAATGTGCATCTAAAGTATTTCACGTTGACACAAAAGAGGTAGGGCCCGAAAATCCGATGGTTCGGTAGGGCGTAAACCCATCCATCGAAGGGGTCGAAGTTTAGGACTTAGGATCTTCCGGTATTAAGCCTCATTTAAGTTCCGTTCTAAATTCCCTGGAGGCGAGGGAGCGTGAAAGATGCAGCTGTCCCAGCTGAGGTACTGCTATGGAAATGATGGGTTTGAGGTCGTGAAAGGTGCCATATAACTGCAAGTCCTTTCATTTTATGATGTAAACTGGAAGGTTTCTTTTTAACTAAACATTTCTTTTGCAAATTCTGCAGTCATCAAAGTGAGGGATGTTAGCGCTAGGAAATCGAACACTTTCCAGTATCAGCAAGAAGCAGCCTCAAGTACGGCGCAGTTAACTGCTTAGGTAAAGTCAGTGTTACTGCGTTCCCAGTATGGAGACTTGTTCGAACCACAGAGCAGGTCACAGAGTCAGTCCAGTAATTTCAATGGGCCTATCTGCAACCCACACTGGTGTCAAACAAAGGCACTGCACAGGGAGTGTGGCACTGCTGGATTTACAATGCTGATTAAAGCTCCTGTCACTCTTCTGCAAAACTGTACCGCAGCCTCAACCTCACAAGACCACCCACTGTTGCAACAATGTGACAATATCACAATTTCGCCACCCCGCCCCTCCCCCAAAACCCCCACCACATCAGCCATTCCGTGGCCTCTCTGAATGACAATGCAGGCTGGAGTCCAAATCAGGAATTGCATCGGGCCAAGGCTCCAGTATTCACTAGAAGAATCATAAGAACATAAGACGTAGGAGCAGGAGTAGGTCATTTGGCCCCTCGAGCCTGCTCCGTCATTCAATAAGATCATGGCTGATCTGATCTTGGCCTCAACTCCACTTCCCTGCCCGCTCCCCATAACCCTTGACTCCCTTATCGTTCAAAAATCTGTCAATCTCCACCTTAAATATATTCAATGACCCAACCTCCACAACTCTCTGGGGAAGAGAATTCCAAAGATTCATGACCCTCTGAGAGAAGAAATTCCTCCTCATTTCCGATTTAAAAGGGTGCCCCCTTATTCTGAAATTATGCCTCCTAGTTCTAGATTTCCCCCCTAGGGGAAACATCCTCTTTGCATCTACTCTGTCGAGCCCCTTCAGAATCTAGTATGTTTCAATAAGATCCCCTCTCATTCTTCTAAACTCCAATGAGTACAGGCCCAACCAGCTCAACTTTTCTTCATAAGACAACCCCTTCATCTCCGGAATCAACCTCGTGAACCTTCTCTGAACTGCCTCCAATGCAAGTATATCCTTCCTTAAATAAGGAGACCAAAACTGTAAGCAGTACTCCAGGTGTGGTCTCACCAACGCCCTGCACAGTTGTAACAGGACTTCCCTACTTTTATACTCCATTCCCTTTGTAATAAAGGCCAACACTCCATTTGCCTTCCTAATTACTTGCTGTACCTGCATGCTAACTTTTTGTGATTCATGTACAAGGACCCCCAGATCCCTCTGTACCTCAGCATTTTGTAATCTCTCCCCATTTAAATAATAATTTGCTTTTTTATGTTTCCTACCAAAGTGGATAACCTCGCATTTTCCCACATTAAACTCCATCTGCCAGATTTTTGCCCACTCACTTAGCCTATCTATATCCCTTTGGAGATTCTTTGTGTCCGCCACACAAATTGCTTTCCCACCTATCTTTGTATCATCAGCAAATTTGGCTACATTACACTCAGTCCCTTCATCCAAATAAGGAGACCAAAACTGTGCACAGTACTCCAGGTGTCGTCTCACCAAGGCCCTGTACAATTGTAGCAAGACTTCCTTACTGTTATACTCCAAACCACTTGCAATAAAGGCCAACATGCCATTTGCCTTCCTTATTGCTTGCTGTACCTGCATGCTAGCTTTCTGTATTTCTTGCACGAGGACACCCAAATCTTTCTGAACACCAACATTTGAAAGTTTCTCACCATTTAAAAAATATTCTGTTTTTCTATTCTTCCTACCAAAGTGAATAACCTCAAATTCCTACATTATACTCCATCTGCTACCTTACTGCCCACTCACTTAGTCTATCTATATCCCTTTGCAGACTCTTTGGGCTGAATTTTGTCAGTGTGGGCGGGCTGGGGCGTGTCAGGTGGAAATCGTGTCAGGACCCCGACTCCGAAGTGAAGTGCTGAAAAAGTGGGATTTTCCCCTAATTTGGGCAATTGATTTCCTGCGTGTGGGAACACCTGGCCCAATGAGCCTTTTCATACAGAAAGTCGCCTCCGATGACATCATCAGTGCTGCTGGATTTAAGACCTGCAAGCAGCCTTGCTTCCTCTGGAGACTGCACAGGCTCTGCAAATTGTATGAAGGTGTTGATTTCCCGACAATGTCCACGATCAAGCAAAAGTGTGCACCTCGGTTTGATGAGCCCTCCTCCAAGCCTCAGGGAGAAAAAAGCCACCCCAGCAGACAAAAGCTGTGTGGCTGCAAGTGGCCCAGGAGGTCAACTCCATTTTGCTGAGCCGCAGAACCTGGCTGCAAAGCAGGAAGAGGTTTCATGATCTTCTCTGCACAGGAAAAGTGAGTATGACTTTCCCATCACCCTCAATCTGATCCCCATCTCCTCTCCTCACCAGCACTCTGCTTTGCCAACCTCTTCCTCCACATTCCACTTGACACTTACATGCCTGCACCCTTACCCATTCCCTCTCTCTCAAAGGTCACATTCACTTAACTATTCGACCATGCAGCCCTCACACTCCCTATCACTGTGATGCCATGACAACAACTTTCAACACACAGGGATGGTCCTTTGTCTCCTTCTAAGCATCTATGCTATGGATTATCTACACTCACTCCTTCATTCTCACTCAAACTCCACTCGTGTCCCTCATTGCAGGAAAAAAGAGCCCACAATAAGAGGGAAAGAGCCATGACAGGAGGAGGGCCACCCTCAGTAGCCCAGCTCACCGCCTGGGAGGAGGCGGCCCTGGAAATCGCCGGGATCGAGGAGGATTCCCAAGTGGGGACGGACAGACGGGCACATCACAGCAAGCTGGTGACAGAATAGTTTGGCATCTCTCTCATTGACATTGCATGAGTCACTGATAATGAATCTGATGCTCTAACAGATTGACTTATGATCATCTGCACTATTCAATGTTCATGTAACCGTGACCTCACATCTCTAACTCTTTCCTTTACTCCCTCACAGGACCATCAAAAGCCCCCGTCCCCACTGTCCAGGAGGAAGTGCCTGAGCTTCCAGACTCCTCAGAGGAAGCTGCAACCTCTGAGGGCGCAGCCTCAGCAGAATTCAGCGCACCCAGCACCAGCGCAGACACTCACACCTCGGTGGGACCTTCGCAAGATAGAGTAGTGTTGGCACCTGGTGTATCACAGCTCACAAGTGAGCATCAGCAGATGGTGGAGACAGGGACAGCAGTGGAGAGTCCTCGTCGGAGGGCGCAGGACTCTGCCAGCTCAGCTCAGCTGCATGTCGACCCTGTTCATCCGGGTCCATCCAGAATGAGAGCGGTGCTGGAACTCCAGGAATAGGTACAGGAGTCTCCGGCAGGTTTTGTCTCCAGGGTCACTGCGAGTGTCGAGCGAATGGAGGAGTACATCGCGAACATGAGCAGAGCCTTTGTGGAGGCATTGGCGCATGAACACATCACCACGGAAAGGATGACAACCTCCGTGGAAAGGATGGCTACAGTAGAGGAGAAGATGGCTACGGCCATGGAAGAGCTAAGTCACCAGAGTGTAGAAAACATGGTCATTGTTCAGAATAGACTGGCATCTCTTGAGGAGCGATGGTCAGCTACTGAGCATAGAAACCAGACCTTCATGGAAGTCCTCTGGAGTAGGACTTCCAGTGCAGAAACGGGTCCTCATGGCCCCCCTGAAGTGCAGCAAGGTGCTGTCAAGCCACTTGCTAGCTCTGAAGTGGGGCTGACCCATGAGAGTGATGTTGGTGGCAGACAACAAAGAAGTGGGGGCTCCTCTCCAGGCGCTCAAATGACCATGCCACTGCAAAGCCCTTGGCCAGAGCCCCACCAGAGTCCTCACCCAACTGAGATGGGCGTCTCATCCCCTGCACAACCGCAGGAGCAGCAGACTGTTGCCGAGTCCTCACAGGTTCGCAACCCCAGAGGACGGCCGCCAAAGGTGTCGAGACAGGAGCAGCAAGAAAGTGAGCAAGGGGCCTCCACATCTGCTGAAGCCACAGGGGAAGCACCACGTAGGAGCACGCGTACGAGGAAGATAATGCACAAGTAGTCACAAGGGTAGTCACTTGGGTGTTATGTTGTGTTTATTTTTGAAATGCCACCAGTTGCTTGTTGTGATAAAAAAATTCTGATGGCAAACTGTTGAAGTTGTGGCCTGTGTCATTTCGCAAATGGGATTTCCACATTGAGGGCTTAGAGCGACTTGCAATTGTCAGTATGGTGGTCAGAGTGATAGGAATCCGCAGGTTCTTGTCCATTGTCGATGCTCTGTTAAGAAGGTGCGAGGCAAAAGTGTTTGATTGTACAGTCTAAGCAAATGTGACCAACATGAGTGCATCCCTTGCATCCCGGGCAGCAATATGGTCGCGCTCTGGCGACTTCTGGCCTGTGCATCTTCAGGTGGATGACTAGCAACTTGGCGCTCCTGTTGCTGCTCCTGCTGTTGGTGCTGCTGTTGCTCATGGTTCTGCTGCTGCCGTGGCTGGTCTTCATCCGAATCTGATGTCCGGGAGGAAAGGAATTAAATGGTTCCCATGCTTCTGGTATATGCCTCAGTTGAGGAGGCGCTCAGTCAAGGTGGGGAGAGGGGTTTCCCAGAAGGTCACACTGGAGATGGGTGTCAGGCTCCAAGCTTCCACAACACTGAGTATGCCTGCTAAAAGTTCCCCCAGACCTGAAACAACAAAGTTCTGCTACCTGCAAATGATCATTGGTGAAAACTCCTTTGTAATGGTGGGGCTGCAGCTGTTCGTAAGCAATCCACTTGTGAGGCCGCCAGCATTACCTGGCGTGTTCCAGAGGAGGCGTGAGGGATGGGGGGAATGACTAAAAATCGGAAAGGCCTCTCAAAATGGGATTATAGAGGCTATTAAGTGGTTGTTAAAGGCCTTAAGGGCCTATCCCACCTCTTGGAGGCGGGATGGAAAGGGGGTCAGAAAACACGCTTTTGGGAAAATTGCTCGGAGGCGGGATGGAGGTGGGATCGGGCCCGCCCGCCATTTTTGGCGATTTTAACAACTCACACGCTCCAATCCCGCCTCCTCGGGCCTGGCAAAATTGAGCCCTTTGTGTTCTCCTCACAGCTTACTGTCCCACCTAGCTTTGTATCATCAGCAAACTTGGATACATACATTCCCTTCATCTAGGTCATTAATATAGATTGTAAATAGCTGAGGCCCCAACACTGAGCCTTGCAGCACCCCACAACTTACAGCCTGCCAACCTGAAAAAGATCTGTTTTCTGTCCATTAACCAATCCTTTATCCATGCTACTATATTACCCCCAACCCCATGAGCCCTAATCTTGTGTAATAACCTTTTATGTGGCACCTTATCGAATGCCTTTTGGAAATCCAAATATACTACATCCACTGGTTTTCCTTTATCTACCCTGCTAGTTACATCCTCAAAAAACTCTAATAAATTTGTAAAACACGATTTCCCTTTCATAAAACCATGTTGACTCTGCCTAATCATGTTCTGATTTTCTAAGTGATTTTCCCGACGACTGATGTCAGGCTAACTGGCCTGTAGTTCCCTGTTTTTTCTCTCCCTCCTTTCTTAAATAGTGTTGTTACATTTGCGACCTTCCAATCCGCTGGGACCATTCCAGAATCTAAGGAATTTTGTATACACTCTAAGAACTCTTCCTCAAGTCTACCTATGCCAATTTGCTTTGTCCAATTAATATGAAGATTAAAATCTCCCATGATTATAGCCATATCTTTCTTACAAGCCTCTATTATTTCTTGATTTATTCTCTGTCCTACAGTGTGGCTACTGTTTGGGGGCCTGTAGACCACTCCCACCAGTGACTTTTTACCCTTATTATTTCTTATCTCCACCCAAACTGATTCTACGTCTTGATCTTCTAGGCCAATATCATTTCTCATTACTACACTGATCTCATCCCTTATTAGCAGAGCTACACCACCTCCTTTTCCTTTCTGCCTATCCTTATGAAATGGCAAATACCCTGAATATTCAGTTCCCAGCCTTGGTCACCTTGCAACCACGTCTCTGTAATGGCTATCAGATCATAACCATTTATTTCTATTTGTGCCGTCAACTCATCTGTCTTGTTATGAATGCTGCGTGCGTTCAGATGTAGAGCTTTTAATTTTGTCTTTTTACCATTTTTCCCGACTCTGACCCCTCTTTCTGATGCACTCTTATGTGTATACGCTCTGTCCCTTCCTGTCACACTCTGGTTATCATTATCATGATAGAAATTGCTCAAGCTTCCAGAGATGAAAGGAATAAAAGGTTCTTAATGAGCAAGCAGCTGAAGAAGGGCAAATTCGTGACATCAACAACTTGCATTTATATACCACCTTTAACATAGTAAAACATCCTAAGGCGCTTCACAGGAGCGAACTGAGACTAAAATTTACACCGGGCCACATAAAGAGATATTAGGACATGTGATCAAAAGCTTGGTTAAAGAGTTAGGCTTTAAGGAGTATCTTAAAGGAGGAGAGGCGGAGAGGTTTAGGGAGGGAATTCCTTAGTGCTCAAGCAGATGAAGGCACAACCGCCAATGGTGGAGCAATTAAAATCGGGGATGCGCAAGATGCCAGAATTGGAGAGTACTGAGATCGTGGAGGGTTGTAGGGCTGGAGGAGGTTACAGAGATAGGGAGGGGTGAGGGATTTTAAAATCGAGACGTTACCAAACTGAGAGCCAATGTAGGTCAGCGAGCACAGGGGTGATGGGTGAACGGGACTTGGTGCGAGTTAGGATACAGGCAGCATAAGCACTAACTTTATTAGACAATTACATTTTTGGATTCTCGTTTGTTTATATCTGTGGTTACCGAGGCAGAATTAAAATCAATGCAAACACATATTTATCTATTGTGAGGTTAATTTATCCAAAAATCAATGTACAATTTCTGTTGCTTTACAAAAACAAATCGCATTCTCGGCAACAACATTTTCAACAGATGAAGCATAAACTCATCTGTTTTATTTCTAGTAAATTCTTCGATTCTGTTTACGAATTTGATAATACCTCGATAGAAGCAACATGACAAAACCTTTTTTAAAAGAAAAAAAGACTTGCATTTATATAGCGCCTTTCACGACCACCGGACATCTCAAAGCACTTTACAGCCAATGACGTACTTTTGAAGTGGAGTCACTGTTGTAATGTGGGAAATGTGGCAGCCAATTTGCGCACAGCAAGCTCCCACAAACAGCAATGTGATAATGACCAGATAATCTGTTTTTTGTTATGTTGATTGAGGGATAAATATTGGCCAGGACACCGGGGATAACTCCCCTGCTCTTCTTCGAAATAGTGCAATGGGATCTTTTACGTCCACCTGAGAGAGCAGATGGGGCCTCAGTTTAACGTCTCATCCGAAAGACAGCACCTCCGACAATGCAGCGCTCCCTCAGCACTGCACTGGAGTGTCAGCCTAGATTTATGTGCTCAAGTCCCAGGAATGGGACTTGAAGCCACAACCTTCTGACTCAGAGGTGAGTGTGCTACTAAAATAAAATGTATATTATTATTGGTGCAAACAATGATAGATATCTCGCGAGTCACATCTTTTAGATTCATTCATGGGATGTGGGCATTGCTGATAGGGCCAGCATTTATTGCCCATCTTGAACCGCTGCATTCCGTGTGGTGAAGATACTCCCACAGTGCTGTTAGGGAGGGAGTTCCAGGATTTTGACCCAGCGACAATGAAAGATCGACGATATATTTCCAATTCAGGATGGTGTGTGACTTGGAGGGGAACTTGGAGGTGGTGGTGTTCCCATGCGCCTGCTGCCCTTGTTATTCTAGGTGGTAGAGGTTGCGGGTTTGGGAGGTGCTGCTGAAGAAACCTTGACGAGTTGCTGCAGTGCATCTTATAGATGGTACACACTGCAGCCACGGTACGCCGGTGGTGGAGGGAGTGAATGTTTAAGGTGGTGGATGGTGTGCCAATCAAGCGGGCTGCTTTGTCCTGGATGATGTCAAGCTTCTTGAGTGTTGTTGGAGCTTCACTCATCCAGGCAAGTGGAGAATATTCCATCACACTCCTTACTTGTGCCTTGTAGATGGTGGAAAGGCTTTGGAGATTCAGGAGGTGAGACACTCGCCTCAGAAAACCCAGCCTCTGACCTGCTCTTGTAGCCACAGTCCTTGTGTGGCTGTTCCAGTTAAGTTTCTTGTCAATGTTGACCCCTAGGATGTTGCTGTTGGGGGATTCAGCGATGGTAATGCCGTTGTATGTCAAGGGGAGATGGTTAGTCTGTCTCTTGGTGGAGATAGCCATTGCCTAGCACTTGTGTGGCGCGAATGTCACTTGCCACTTATCAGCCCAAGCCCGAATGTCATCCAGTTCTTGCTGCATGCGTGCATTGACTGATTCATTATCTGAGGAGTTGCGAATGGAACTGAACACTGTGCAATCATCAGCAAACATAGGCTTGTATTAAGTGCATACCAAAGCATGGAATGAAAAATGTGTATATAGAGTCATAACGGCACAGAAGGAGGCCATTCGGCCCATCGAGTCCGTCCCCGCTCTCTGTAGAGCATTCCAGTCAGCCCCATTCCCCGTAGCCTTGCAAGTTTATTTCCCAAAAGTGCCTATCCAGTCTCCCCTTGAAAACATTGAGTGTCTCCGCTTCCATCACTTCAGTCGGCAGCGAATTCCAGGTCATCACCACTCGCTGCGTAAAAAAGTTTTTCCTCACGGCCCCCCTGTATCTCTTGCCCAAAATCTTAAATCTGTGTCCCCTAGTCCTTGTACCATCAACTAGTGGGAACAACCTTTCCCCGTCTAGCCTATCCAAACCCATCATAATCTTGTACACCTCTATCAAATCACCCCTCAACCTCCTTTGCTCTAATGAAAACAAATCCAGCTTCTCCAACCTGTCCTTGTAGCTAAGATTCCCCATCCCTGGAACCATTCTGGTAAATCTCCTCTGCACCCTCTCAAGGGCCTTCACATCCTTCCTAAAGTGTGGTGACCAGAACTGGACGCAATACTCCAGTTGTGGCCTAACCAGCGCTTTATAAAGGTTCAACATAACTTCTCTACTTTTGTACTCAATACCTCTATTTATGAAGCCCAAGATCCCATATGCTTTGTTAACCACTCACTCAATATGTCCTGCCACCTTCAGGGACCTATGCACATTAACTCCCAGGTCCCTCTGACCCTGCTCATTCTTTGAAACTGTGCCATTAAGTGTATATTGCCTCTCCCTGTTCCTTCTGCCAAAATGCATCACCTCACACTTCTCTGTATTAAATTCCATCTGCCACTTGTCTGCCCATTCTACTAGCCTTTCTGTGTCCTGTTGCAGTCGATTGGTATCATCATCACTGTTTGCCACCCCCCCAAGTTTGGTGTCATCGGCAAATTTAGAAATTCTACTCTGTATTCCAATATCCAGGTCATTTATAAAAATCAAAAAAAGCAGTGGCCCCAGCACTGACCCTTGGGGAACACCACTGTCTACCATCCTCCAGTCTGAAAAACTGCCATTTACCACAACTCGCTGTTTTATGTCCTTAAGCCAACTCCTTATCCAAGCTGCCACTGACCCACCTATTCCATGAGCCTCAATTTTGTTAACCAGCCTTCTATGTGGTACTTTGTCAAACGCCTTCTAAAAATCCATTTGGACAACATTCATTGCATTCCCTTCATCAATCCTCCCTGTTACTTAATCAAAAAATTCAATTAGATTAGTCAAACACGATCTGTCTTTTACAAATCCGTGTTGGCTCTCCGTAATCAGTTTAAACCTCTCCAAGTGTCCGTTAATTTTTTCCTTGATTATTGTTTCTAAAACTTTACCCACCACTGATGTTAAACTGACTGTCTGTAGTTACTAGGATTGTCCTTACACCCTTGAACAATGGTGTCACATTTGCCACTTTCCAATCCTCAGGCACCTCTCCCGCATCTGGGGAAGATTGTCTCAGTGTACAACTTTGAATCCTGATTCCAATCGGATCATTTCCCTAACTGTTTGAAATGAGTTAATGAGCACAGCATTGATTGCTCTTGCTGGGAGTCTCCCACATTGTCACTACTCGGGGGACACAATTATTTTAATCTCTAGTTTCACTTGAGATGTGTTGAGTTTGAACCTGTGTCCTATACTTCAGTGCTCAAAATCTAACAAGACAACCTGCTTTGCATATACATTATTTATGTCTCTCCACATATGAAATAACTGGATCATGTCTACTCTCACTGAAAACAAGTTCAGTTCTGCAAGTGTCTATTCATAACTTTATACCCTGCTGTTCAAAGTTGCGCTCCTCCAACTCTGGCCTCTTGCGCATCCCCAATTTCCTTCGCTCACTATTGGCGGCCGTGCCTAGAGCTGCCTAGACCCCAAGCTTTGGAATTCCCTCCCTAAACCTCTCCATCTCTCTACCTCTCCTCCTGTAAGTCGCTCCTTAAGGTCTATCTCTTTGACCAAGCTTTTGGTCACCTGCCCTAATATCTATTTAATAAAAACAGAAATGCTGGAAATACTCAGCAGGTCAGGCAGCATCTGTGGATAGAGAAACAGAGTTAACAAGCTAGAAATCCAGCTCCATAATGCCCGATTTTTTGGCGCCACGGGTGCTGTTTTGCGATGAAAATGGCATCCGCGCTGCGCTTGCAAACTTCTGGTGCGCGCCATGCTGGACGCCATTTTGGTGAGGGCGGTAGGGCACCGTTAGGAGCGTGCACTGGAAATATGTAGAGTAGGCAGATCGTGGCGAGCAATGCTGATTTGACACCAGCGCTGCCATTTTCGTCCTCAACGCTGAAGCTAAACTTCGCAGAGCTGAACATGCATTGAGCAGCGGGAAGGACCCCCCACCCATGATATTTACAGGGATCAGCAACCACTCTCAGGTTAGTTGCTGATTAATTTCTACTGGCTCTTTGTAAGTTTGTGGAAGTGTTTGGAGATTTCTAGAGTTGTTTAAAGTTAATGAGGTGACAGGAAGTGGTGCTGCAAGTGGAGAAGGCCTTGCTTCTGACTTCAAGGGTTCTGGTCAGACCACGTGCTCCCAGTCATGGGGGCTCAAGTTGTCATTCCCTTGGCCTGCAGTATGACAGGGAGAGGGAGCAGAGGCAGCGAAGAAGAGGACAAGCTGCTCACAGAGGGAGGAGGAGGAGGGAGAGAAGGGCTCTCAGCAGGAGGCCTTACCCACCTAAGGTCTTCCGATAGGAATTCTTTTACCTCAAGCTGAGCTAGGAGCAGTGTGTGAGGCATCTGTGCTTTACGAAGGAGGTGCTCACAGAACTCTGCCACCTCTTGCAACCTGACCTGCAGCCTCACTCCAGGATACGGACAGCGCTGCCAGTGGCTGTGAAAGTGACCGTGGCCCTGAATTTCCTCACAGCGGAATTATTCCAGGCTGAAGCAGGCGACATCTGTAACATCTCCCAGTTCACCAACCACTGCTGCATAAGAGAGGTGACACAAGCTCTTTATGGCAGGCGGAGTGTGCATGGGGCTTGCCAGGATAGCAGGCTTCCCATGGTGCAGGGCGCCATCGACTGCACACACGTGTCTTTGTGGGCGCCGTATCTAAATGCTGAGATGTACTGCAAGCGCAAAGGTGAATGTGCAGTTGGTGTGCGATGATGCTCAGCACATCATGGTGGTGACTGCCCTATATCTTGGCAGCAGTCATGATGCTTTTATTCTGAGCCAGTCCGCTGTTCCCTCAGTCTTTGACCCACCGTGACAAACCAAAGTGTGGCTACTGGGCGACAAGGGCTATCCGCTGACCACCTGGCTCATGACTCCGCTGCGCATCCCACGCACACGTGGGCAGCATGCATACAATGAGAGGCATGCTGCCACACAGCATCTCATAGAGCAGATCATTGGCGTCCTTAAACAACGCTTCCGCTTCCTGGACTGCTCTGGAGGAGCTCTGCAGTACTCACCAGAACGCATCTCAAGACTTGTCATCGTCTGCTGCATGCTCCACAACCTCGCCATCATGAGGGCCCAACCCTTGCCACCAAGCATACGGTGACCAGCTGAGGAAGAGGAGAAGGAGGAAGAGGAGGAGGAGGAAGTGGAAGAGAAGGAGGAGGAAGCGGAAGGAAGTGGAAAAGGAGGAAGCGGAAGGGAGGAGGCAACCCAGGCAGCCCCTTTCTGCCCAGGCTGTCCGTGATCGACTCATCCAACTGCGGCACCAGTGAACGCAACCCCAATTCCCCATTCAACAATAGTCCCACACCTTCCCTTCCCTCTGTTACTGACCATCACAGCATCCTCTTGGCCACAATGCTGAAATAAAAGCCACCACAAGGAAACATTCCAATCCAACTTTATCCATCAATCCATCCAACATAACCTAACCAAGTCAACTAATCAGCCTTGTGCATTCCCTTAGTGTCTGTCTTCAGTGTGCCTTTGTCTGTCCAAGTGCTCGTACGAAGCGCTACCCCAGTGGTTGCAGCATGGCTGGTGGAAGGCTGCTGACTTTCAGTGGGGGAGACTGCAGATGACCTTGCAGGATGACCTTGAGTAGCTCTGGGCCGAGAAGGCCCAGCTGTAGACTGCACCATCTCGGCATGGGCAGTAGCAGTCTGGGCTGGCTGGCTGACAGACAACAGCAAGGGCACTGGCGGAGTGACGGTGGGAGGATGAATGCTGCCATCCTGAGAGGGTACAACAGGTTTGTGCTCCAAGGAGCCACTGCCATGCCCCTGGGGCGGTGCCTGAACAGTCCTAGTAATCTGTTGGAGGACAGATTGCTGGACTGCTGTGACACCCTGCAAGCCCCTTTCCACACTGGTAAACCCAGCCATGATGGCAGCAGTCTGAGCTGCGTGGCAGCCAGCTGAGCCTGCATGAGAGCGGTCTGAGCTTGCATGACAGAAGTCTGAGCTTCCACTGCAGCACTCAGACGTTGGGTGGCTTCTGCTTGTGTTGTCGATCGCTTCCATGCTGGAAATCATGGGCTCCAGACTCTGTGCAAATCCCTGTGCAAGGTTGGTGCCGGAATCTTCCATGATCCTCAACATTGCACTCAGGCTTTCTGGCAGGCCTGCCAATGCACCAAGCATTTCATTGTGCAAACCCATCAGTGTTCTGCTGAAGGCCAGCCCATCAAATTCTTCATCTGAGTCCTCTGCAGTAGAACTCGTGTGCGACCTCGCCCTCTGGGGAGCTGGCATCTGCGCTACCCTTTCCCCCTGCCCTGGCTGCAGGTGTCTCACCATGTACAGATCCCACCCCTAACCTATCTTCTAAACTAAGCGAAGTGTCCAGTATCTGAGCTGGTGGTTGCGAGTGTGAAATCGAGTGAACATGCTCTCGTTCATCATCAGTGCCTTGGTGTTCTTCTCTTTCATGATCCACCACCAGCGCCGAGCCAGGTGTCATTTCTTGGCTATCTGAAAGGAGAAAGGTACAAGGGTAAGGTTGTGGTGAGGGGAGGGGGTGAAAGCAAGAGGTGCATGCTTACACCATGTGCACCTTGTAAATCAGAAGAGATTGTGGGATGAGGGGGAAGTGGAATGTGAGAAGGAGGATTACGTATGAGGATACTGGCATCTTGTATTCTTTGAGCCCTGCCGCTAGCCATGGGCTGAACTAGCACCGTCCTCTCCATGGGGGTGAGGTGATGCAGGCACGCCTGTCCCCCACCAGTTAGGTCCTGCTGGCACCGGTTGTGAGCCACCTCTTCCTTCAAGAGAAAGGGAAGTGTGTCAGTGAGTGTGGTACATTGTGTTTGAGTGATATACCTGTCATGGTTGAATAGCTGACAGTGTGTGCAAGCTGCGAGATGTGCATGTGAGACTTGCAGCAGTGGTAAGTGTGTGAGGGTGAGGTGAAGCTATGAATGTGAGGTATGAGTCGTGATTGGTAGAGATTGTTGGTAGATGAGTGATGGGGATGTGGCGCATTGAGCATTATGTGAGGATAATGGTGCAGGTGGTGGGATATGGCATTTGAAGATGAATTCACTGACCTTGACCACTCGTGTGAGGTCATTAAACTTCTTCCTTCACTGCATCCAGGTCCTCGGGGCTACACTGCTGGCATTCATCACACCAGCTCCCATTGGATTTTAGACATTTGCCTGGAGGGCCTCCTGTGGAAACAGGATGGCTTTCCTTGAGTTGACCTCCTGCACCAAGGCCTTCAGTGCTGCATCGGAAAACATTGGCGTATGCGCTCTCCCTTGTTGCGACATAATTGTTATTTTTCCTCCTCTCACTCTCTTCCCCATCCAGTTTAATGATCTGCTGCAGGCAGAATGCACCTCCCCTTTAAGAGGTGCAGACTGCCTTTAAGAAGTGCAGGCTAGCTTTAATTGGTGCTAGCCTTGCACGAACTTGGGCCCCCTGCTGAGCGTTCAGCCACTCAGCAGCACGTTGAGTGCTGGGCTGAACCCTGCAATCATGCTAATCAGCAGGCAGCATGAAGTTTGCCTGCTGCCTGCATTCCTTTGACTGGGCGCTGGGTGATCCCTGCACTCGTTTTTGTGGGCGAATGAATTTCTAGGCCAACGTTTCAGGTCGATGACCTTTCATCAGAAAAGATCTGAAACAGTAACTCTGTTTCTCTCTCCACAGATGCTACCTGACTCACTGAGTATTTGCAGCATTTTCAGATTGCCAGCATCGCAGTATTTCTTTATGTGGCTCAGTGTCAAATTTTGTTTGATTACACTCCTGTGAAGCGCCTTGGGAAATGCAAGTTGTTGTTGTTCTCAGAACCCTCTTCAGTGCATCAATGCCTTTACAGGAAAAATTCATGTATTCCTGTAGCTTTTGGATCCTACGTTAGTCATAGGTGTAGATGTGCATTGAGGAATATTTTGAGAGGAATCTGTGTGGGACTATTTAAATGAGGAAATCTTTTTCTTTGTCCAATTTCCTCTGAGTGCCTAGCCCATGCTGTGACTAGTTGTAAGATTATTTTCTGCAGTCTTTGTAAACTGTGGGCCTGTTTTTAGCTCGGGTGCTGTCCCACTCTTCCTTATCATTTTCCTCTTCCTTGGTTGAGGGGAGACCTGTCCTCTCATACTCTTCCATTGTACTTTGACTCGTTGGTCAAAGCCACCCTTTAGATGTTCTAGAGATGAGATGGCCATGGTTGTTTTTTGTTATTCGTTTATGGGATGTGGGCATCGTGGTAAGGCCAGCATTTATTGCCCATCCCTAGTTGCCCTTGAGAAGGTGGTGGTGAGCTGCCTTCTTGAACCGCTGCAGTCCGTGTGGTGAAGGTACTCCCACAGTGCTGTTAGGGAGGGAGTTCCAGGATTTTGACCCAGCGACGATGAAGGATCGGCGATATACTTCTAAGTCAGGATGGTGTGTGACTTGGAGGGGAACTTAGAGGTGGTGGTGTTCCCATGCGCCTGCTGCCCTTGTCCTTCTAGGTGAAAGAGGTCACGGGTTTGGGAGGTGCTGCCGAAGAAGCCTTGGTGAGTTGCTGCAGTGCATCTTGTAGATGGTACACACTGCAGCCACGGTACGCCGGTGGTGGAGGGAGTGAATGTTTAAGGTGGTAGATGGGGTGCCAATCAAGTGGGCTGCTTTGTCCTGGATGGTGTCGAGCTTCTTGAGTGTTGTTGGAGCTGCACTCATCCAGGCAAGTGGCAAGTATTCCATCACACTCCTGACTTGTGCCTTGTAGATGGTAGAAAGGCTTTGGGTAGTCAGGAGGTGAGACACTCGCTGCAGAATACCTCGCCTCTGACCTGCTCTTGTTGCTACAGTATTTATGTGGCTGGTCCAGTTAAGTTTATGTTAGTGCTGCTTCAACTCTGGTCAAAACAGAAGTAACTAATTTCATTATCCGACAATAAGCATTATATTAAAATGCCAAACAACATACTTAAATTCTCAATACATGTCCTGATTGTGTGGTTACCAATATTGTTCTTGACATATGCTTTAGTGCTGATTGCAGTGTCTGTGGCCTTGATTAAATCAATTAATTCCTGTCTCTGCATTTTAATAGACTGCTGCCAATTTCTTTTGCCAAGCATAATTGATTACCATGTACGTTGTGAGATCATATCACTTTTTGCCAATGAGCACTGTAAAGCAGCAACACTATAAGTGACTATCCACTCTGGTGACCATAATCAGAATAGATAAAAATGGAACAATCTTCCTCCAGTTCCAATCCTCACTGACAGGTGTTTGGGGGCAGGAAGGATCACCAAACTGGCACCTATCACTATCTGCCTTCCTGATCTAGTTTAGTATTGTGACATTTACCTCCTGATTTTAATTTTATTTGCACTTTCTCCTGTTTCCATTGCCAACGATGCTGATTGATGCATGGATTGTCATCCACCCTCCGATAGCCATTCTTCCTGTGTGAGACTGGACAGTATCCTCTTGGGGCGCATACCCAATTTTTGGGGTGTAAATCGGGCGAGCCCGGGTGGAAAGGTGGGTGGTGATCTGTTATCTCTGCCCACTTAATATAAAAGCAAAGAGTTCATGTCAGAACTTTATAAATCACTGGTTAGGCCTCAGCTGGAGTATTGTGGACAATTCCGGGCACCACACTTCAGGAAAGATGTAAAGGCCTTAGAAATGGTACAGAGGAGGTTTACCAGGATGTTACGAGGGACGAGGGACTTCAGTTATGAGGAGAGGTTGGAAAAGTTAGGACTGCTCTCCTTGGAAAAGAAAAGGTTAAGAGGTGACCTAACAGAGGTTTTCAGGATGATGAGAGGTTTTGATAGAGTAGATAGAGAAAAACTATTCCCTCTGGCGAGTAACTAGAGGTCATAGATTTAAAATCGTGGGCAAAATATCTGGAGGGGCGATAAGGATAAATTTTTTCACTCAGAGTTGTTGGGATCTGGACGCTCTACCTGAAAAGGTGGTGGAAGCTGATTCCATAGATAATTTTAAAAGGGAGTTGGACAGGTATTGAGAATAAGGAACTTACAGGGTACGGACAAAAAGCGAGGGTGTGGGACTAAGCAAGACTGCTCTTTAAAGAGCCGGTACAGGCACGATGGGCTGAATGGCCTCCTTCTGTGCTGTAGGTTTCTCTGATTCTATGATTCTTAATGCATTTCTGGCAGCACTGAAAATGGGCATGGAGTGCCGATTCAAATATTTAAGTTTGGCTGGGACATCCTGCATGCAAGTTCCTGACATTCAGATATGCAGAGCACTCAATTGTATATAGTGAGCATCCAGCATTGCCAGGGAATCAGAAGGTTATTTAAAGGGCACAGTAATATATTTCTATGCTGTCAAGTTATTTCTGCTCCATTAGTGCCACCAATGGGTTTTCCAATGGGAGTTCCCCTATCTGAGCTGTGTGGAGAAGGAAGTGGGTGACCAGTGGAGGCATACCAGGCAGGTCGGTCTACACCAATGGCACTCTGTATCAACCCTCCTCCCCCCTTTATCCTCACACCCACATATCTGGAGATGTGCATATGCCTGGCTTTGCCAGAGGATTAGTCCATGCAGAGGCTTCACTTCCAAGGTGGGCTTTGACAGCAGGCCAGGTGTCATAAACACTGTTGGTGAATGCCTGACTGACTGTACTGCTGGATGGTTTTCTGGATGTATCCCAGTCACAGTTTGTCACACACTCAGTAATATTGCATGAAAGGAAAGCATGCCAGGGTGATTAACTACCAGCCTAATCTGACTGGGTGCACCCATCAATATGCCACCAACTGTATCCGCAGGGATTGGCGCGCCATCTTGGCCAAGGGACCACAAAGAACTGTCTTCGCAGGGTCCAGGTTGGCAGTGAACCAGTTATGCCATCTGCTTCAAGGACACCTGCAGGTAGCATGAATCATTGGGCTGGCACAGCTAGTGTCAGTACCTTGCAGCTGCAGTCTCAAACCTGCTGGCTGCAGTGCTGACAATGTGGCTGGTGCCATGGGGTGGCAAGCAGGAGCACCCTCCTCACTCAACCACTTCGCTCAACACCACCTCCCACTTCAGCAGCCATCAGAGAGGGAGTCGGCTAGAGGGCTTCTGCCATCAGGACTCACGGCTGCACATTCGGTTTCCTGTCCCTTCAATTTAGCCTGTTACGTCTTAGCTCTCTTCCCCGTTCAGTCTTGGCAAACATTGCCAATGGGTTGAAAAGACTTTTGGGTCTTTTGTAAGGCTGCAAGGATTTACCCCCACCCCCCCCAACCCCCACACACCACCTTCTCACCTGATATGACACTTGTGGGTTTGAGCCTCACTTCAGAGACTCCAAGCACAAAATCTAGGCTGACACTCCAGTGCAGTACTGAGGGGGCGCTGCATTGTCAGAGACATTGGCCCGGATATTCCGATCCCTATGGGTGGGTACGTGCTGTGTACCCACCCGTAGGGACATCGGAAATGCCGGTTTTAGGCATGCACTGCGCATGTGCTGGAAACCGGCATTTCCGATCTGTCAAGAATGGTCTTGCCAGATCCTCCGGCTGCCCTGGAGAAGGGCCTCTGCGGGCGGATAGTTCCGCTTTTTGGAGACCCTCCGCACGCAGAAAACACTTACAATTCTTGTGCCTGGTAAAAGCAGGATAAGAGTTGAAAAAAAGTAAAAAAAAAATTCCACTGATTTATCATTTAAAAATACTTTAAAAAAAGGTAAGTTCATTTTTAGCCCCGTAAAAAACTTTCATTATTTTTTTCAAAAATTTAAAGTTTTGTTTAAAATAGTTAATTTATTGTACTTTCAAGTCATTTTAAAAATGTGATGTATTTTTTTAAATTTATTTGAAGTTTTACTATGTTTTTGGCATTGATCTCCATTCATATATTTGACAGGTCTTCCTATCAAATGTATGAAGGGAGATTCCCTTCTTTGATTGGCTCCCCATGGCCCACGTGATCCCAGGGACGCTGTGACCTACCTGCAGGGATACGTGGGCCCTGCACACCGGCAGTTTGGAGAGGCCCAGCATCGGAACTGTGCGCCTCCCGGGAGCCCTCAGGTAAGGGCGCAGATTTTTCCAGATCGCAGTGCTCCGCCCGTGGGAGGCCTGCGATCGGAATATCTGGGCCATTATGCCGAGGCCCCTGTCTGCCCTTTCAGGTGGACGTAAAAGAACCCTATTTCGAAGAAGAGCAAGGGAATTATCTCCAGTGTCCTGGCCAATATCTTTTTTTGTGGCATTGTTTGAGAGATAAATGTTGGCCAGGGCACTGGGGAGAACTCCCTTGCTCTTTTTCGAAGTAGTGGGATCTTTTACATCCAGCTGAGGGAGCAGACAGGGCCTCAGTTTGTCATCTCATCCGAATGACGGCACCTCTGACAGTGCAACACTCCATCAGTACTGCACTGGAGTGTCGGCTGAGATTTTGTGCTCAGAGAAAGAAAGAAAGAACAAACTAACTTTTCTATAGCACCTTTCACAGCCCCAGGACATCCCAAAGTGCTTTACAGCCAATTAGGTACTTTTATTGAAGTGTAGCCACTGTTGTAATGTAGGAGTCCCTGAGGTGGAGACTTGAACTCATGACCTTCTGACTCAGAGGCAAGAGTGCTACCCACTGAGCCACAGCTGCCACCTGAAGTGTACTTGTAGTGACCTTTGCATTGAACTCGAGCAGCAGAGATTGTACCCATTAGGCAGCTCATTATACTTTTATTTGCCATCATGAATACTGTGGCAACAAGAGCAGGTCAGAGGCTAGGTATTCTGCAGCGAGTGTCTCACCTCCTGACTCCCCAAAGCCTTTCCACCATCTACAAGGCACAAGTAAGGAGTGTGATGGAATACTCTCCACTTGCCTGGATGAGTGCAGCTCCAACAACACTCAAGAAGCTCGACACCATCCAGAACAAAGCAGCCCGCTTGATTGGCAGCCCCTCTACCACCTTAAACATCCACTCCCTCCACCACCGGCGTACCGTGGCTGCAGTGTCTACCATCTACAAGATGCACTGCAGCAACTCGCCAAGGCTTCTACGGCAGCACCTCCCAAACCCGTGACCTCTTCCACCTAGAAGGACAAGGGCAGCAGATGCAAAGGACCACCACCACCTCCAAGTTCCCATCCAAGTCACACATCATCCTGACTTAGAAGTATATCGCCGATCCTTCATTGTCGCTGGGTCAAAATCCTGGAACTCCCTACCTAACAGCACTGTGGGAGTACCTTCACCACACAGACTGCAGCAGTTCAAGAAGGCGGCTCACCACCACCTTCTCAAGGGCAATTAGGGATGGACAATAAATGCTGGCCTCGCCAGCGACGCCCAGATCCCATAAAAACGAATTTAAAAAAAATGTGGCAGTTGCCTGGTCGAATCTTGCATATTTTAATTCGTTGCTGCATCTATTCATTCACTTGCCAAGAAGAATGTTCAATTTGCAGGTGTGCCATAGTTGCAGTGACCTTCACTGCAAAGTAATTACCAGGCCAGGCAGTGAGTTCCAAATTTGCCCTTCGTAATATATACAAAGCATCGAATAACGCTACAAGTTCTCCGGGAAAAGCCAGCATTGTTTTTTTATTTCTTTCCGCTAATGTCATCAATTACTTATGTTTATTGGCACGAGAAGACTTGTCGCATAACTGATCACCTTCATTGATTGACATCAAAGTGACTGCTCTGACATTGTTGAACAGCAGGAGCGCTGCTTAGTCACATAAGCAAACGCTGAACGCATTTAGCCTTTCAACCAAAAAAAAATCAATACATCGTATATATTATATAAAATAACAGATGGCAATGAGCAAGTAACAAGACAGCTACACAAATCCTGAGGTATGCTGTCATGATTTACACTGTCATTGTAATGTGTGCTGGCCTTGTAATTCAATTGTAGCCATCCATTATTACATATCCTCAGCTAATGCCAAAGTGTGATAACAAAAGCGTGAGAAATGTGAAGCAGTTTTAAGAACAAATGCACAGATTACGATCTCTGTTAATAAGTATATTGATTGAAATTTAATAAGAAGCTTCGTGGCATATATTAAATAAAATCATTAAAAAAAATTCATTCATGCAGAATATTCGAAGGGGAAAAATATCTTTTAATATCATGTAAGTAACTGCGAAAAAGAGGAAGGATAGAAGAATAACTAGCTAAAGTACTTAAGTAAGTTCTGCAAATCTTCCATGAGAGGTTATGTAAAAAGATATATTGTGTAGCATAAATAACCGAGAATCGAGGTTTTGGGCAGAAGATTGGAACAATCTGGCACATCCATCTACTTCTCGTCTCAGTAGGTACCAGTCCTTGATTTTCTGACCAGACTTTGTAAGATAAAAGATTACTTCTGTCCGTTCCTTATCATAAGTTCAACCCGTAAGGACCACCGATTACAGAGAGAGATAAACATACGTTACTTCGTCAATTCAAGATTAACTTCATTAACAAAGCTGGCACTGGTTATACAAGGAATGAATGGCAGTGATACAACCTTAACTTGGAGAGTGGCCCCCAAAACCTCGGGTTGATCAGATCCTCAGTCTTAGGAGCTGGCCTGCCACGTTGTCTCCCGTTCCTTCTTCACCGGTGTTTCTAGACGACCCCTGATGTGCACACGTCTTCAGAATCCCTTGGTGCACACCTTAGCTCATGACTTCTTTATACCTCATCTCTGCTTTCATGTCGACATCAAACAAGCTCCGATTTAAGAAAGGGATAGATTAAAGTCTTCTGTAGTCATTGATTTGTCCAGTGTCCAGTTCTGTAGTCAGTGGTGTTGATTTAAAGACATGACTTCACTGCATCCTGTGGGTTTGTTGATGCAGTTCCTTCTGATAATCATCAGGGCCATTGTTGTTGCATGCGGCTTCGACACCTAATTGCTTTGAAGTCTCAGCTCTCTGATGTTACTCATTTTGCTTTGAAGTCTCAGCGTCGACTCAGAGGCTTCTGCACATGGCAGATAAGCAGTCCATCATGCTCTCTGATGTTACCGAAGGACCAGAATTCCTTCCACGTCCAAACTTGACCTTTGTTTCATTGGTCATTGAAACTCTCGCGATTAGGAAAAGACTTTTGCGCGCTTGCTTGATTCCTGGTTCTTCTTTGTCCAGTGGTTCCCCGTTAAAAGTCCAGGTATGTTTAATTGTCAACATTTTATAGATTTTTACCCGTCCTCATTGAGCTTGTCACTGAAGCCTCCCAAATAGTTGCCACTGAACCCTCCCATCCTTGTTCCACTGAACCCTCTCCTCTTGTTTAAACACAAGAACATAAGAAATAGGAGCAGGAGTAGGCCATACGGCCCCTCGAGCCTGTTCCACCATTCAATAAGATCATGGCTGATCTTCGACCTCAACTCCACTTTCCCGCTCTATCCCCTCATCCCTTGACTCCCTTTGTGCAAAAATCTATCGATCTCAGTCTTGAATATACTCAACAACTGAGCATCCATAGCCCTCTGGGGCAGAGAATTCCAAAGATTCACAACCCTCTGAGTGAAGAAATCTCTCCTCTCCTAAATGGCCGACTCCTTATCCTGAGACTATGACCCCCAGTTCTAGACACTCCAGCCAAGGGAAACAGCCTCTCAGCCTGTCAAGCCCTCTCATTGAGATCACCTCTCATTCTTTTAAACTCCAGAGTCTAGGCACATTCTACTCAATCGTTCCTCATAGGGCAACACTCTCATCCCAGGAATCAATCTAGTGAACCTTCATTGCACCCCCTCTAAGGCAAGTATATCCTTCTTTAGGTACGGAGATCAAAACAGCATACAGTACTTCAGGTGTGGTCTCACCAAAGCCCTGTATAACTGCAGCAAGACTTACTTACTATTGTACTCCGACCCCATTGCAATAAAGGCTAACATACCATTTGCCTTCCTCATTGCTTGCTGTACCTGCATGTTAACTTTCTGTGTTTTGTGTACAATGACACCCAAATTCCTCTGAACACCAACATTTAATAGTTTCTCACCATTTAAATAAATTTCTGTCTTTCTATTCTTTCCAGCAAAGTGAATAACCTCACATTTCCCCAAATTATACTCTATCTGCACCTTCTTGTCCACTCCCTTAACCTGTCTATATCCGTTTGCAGCCTCTTTGCATCGTCCTCACAGTTTACTCTCCCACCTAGCTTTGTATCGTCAGCAAACTTGGATACCTCAACTCCACTTTCCCGCCCTATCCCCTTATACCTTCACACCCTTAGAGTGCAAAAATCTTTCCTTTTTTTGATATATATAAATGACCTGGATATTGGAATACAGAGTAGAATTTCTAAATTTGCTGATGACACCAAACTTAGGGATGCGGCAAACAGTGATGATAATACCAATCGATTGCAACAGGACATAGAAAGGCTAGCAGAATGGGCAGACAAGTGGCAGACGGAATTTAATACAGAGAAGTGTGAGGTGATGCATTTTGGCAGAAGGAACAGGGAGAGGCAATATACACTTAATGGCACAGTTTTAAAGAGTGTGCAGGGACAGAGGGACCTGGGAGTTAATGTGCATAGGTCCCTTAAGGTGGCAGGATATATTGAGAGAGTGGTTAACAAAGCATATGGGATCTTGGGCTTCATAAATAGAGGTATTGAGTACAAAAGTAGAGAAGTTATGCTGAACCTTTATAAAGCGCTGGTTAGGCCACAACTGGAGTATTGCGTCCAGTTCTGGTCACCACACTTTAGGAAGGATGTGAATGCCCTTGAGAGGGTGCAGAGGAGATTTACCAGAATGGTTCCGGGGATGGGGGATCTTAGCTACAAGGACAGGTTGGAGAAGCTGGATTTGTTTTCATTAGAACAAAGGAGGTTGAGGGGTGATTTGATAGAGGTGTACAAGATTATGACGGGTTTGGATAGGCTAGACGGGGAAAGGCTGTTCCCACTAGTTGATGGTACAAGGACTAGGGGACACAGATTTAAGGTTTTGGGCAAGAGATACAGGGCGGTTGTGAGGAAAAACTTTTTTACGCAGCGAGTGGTGATGACCTGGAATTCGCTGCCGACGGAAGTGGTGGAAGCGGAGACACTCAGGGCTGGATTTTGAATGACCCGTGGAGTCGGGTTTGGAGGCGTGTGGGGGGTTAAAGTAGCAGATTCGGGGGTCCCAACCCCATCCCGACTCCAACACGCCTCCACGCAATTTTGACAAAATGGGTCGCGGGGTTCCCGACTCCGTCCCGCCTCCAAGAGGCGGGAGAGGCCATTAACGCTCTTAACTATCCCTAAAGTGGCTCAGTAATGCCATTTTGAACCATTTTAGGCAGTTTAACCCTTTTCCCACGTGAAGCACGTCTGATGGGAAATACTCCAGTGAAACCTGGCGGGAGCACAAGTGGATTGCTGACTATCAGCTGCAGCTCAACCTTTAAATAGGAGATTTGATCAGCCATCAATTGCAGGTGGCAGGACTTTGTTGTCACAGGTCTGGGGGAACTTTTAGAAGGCATAACCTTAGCTCTGGAAGTTTGGAGCCTGACACCCATCTGCAGTGTGACCTCCTGGGAAACCCCTCTCGCCACCCTCATTGAGCGCTTCCTTAACTGAGACATATACCAGAGGCATGGGAGCCATTTATTTCCTTCCCTCCTGGATATCCGATGAGGAGGAACAGCAGCCGCGGCACCAGCAGAACCATGAACAACAGCAGCACCAACAGCAGCAGCAACAGCAGGAGCGCCAAGCTGCTGCTCACCCACCTGAAGCTGCACAGGACAGAAGGGGCCAGTGCATGGAAGGCCATCGGCGCAGGAGATACCCCCCAACCAGGGTCTACAGACAGAGGGTCAGCTACCTCAACATGTCTGAGCAGCAGTGCCAAAGGCGGCACCGACTTTCGCGAGAGGTAGTGGGTGACATCTGCGCAATGCTGCAACAAGACCTGGAGCCCAGAGGACCAGGTGGACGCCCCTTACCAGTGGCCGTCAAAGTCACCACCGCACTCAACTTTTTTGCCTCATACTCATTCCAGGGATCAGCAGCAGACATCTGCGACATCTCCCAGGCGGCCGCACACACCTGCATCATGCAGGTAACCGATGCCCTCTTTGCCATCGCGCACAATCACATCCATTTCACCAAGGATCGAGCAAGTGTCACGGCGCGTGCGGTTGGATTAGCTAATCTGGCAGGCTTTCCAAGGGTGCAGGGTGTCGTTGACTGCACACATGTGGCCCTTAAGGCACCCCATCGCAATCCAGGTATTTTTGTCAACCGCAAGGGCTTCCACTCCCTCAACGTTCAGCTGATGTGTGACCACAACAAGGAAGTTCTGCATGTTTGTGCCAAGTACCCTGGCAGTTGCCATGACTCCTTCATACTGCGCCAGTCTAGTGTGCCTCCGCTATTCAGTCCGCCAGACCAACTTCACGGATGGCTACTTGGAGACAAGGGCTATCCCCTGAGGACGTGGCTAATGAAGCCGTTGAGGATCCCATCCAACGCAGCTGAGGAGAGCTACAACTCCAGCCACATTTTCACCAGATCCATAATCGAGCAAACCATCGGTATGCTGAAGATGCGCTTCAGATGCCTGGATAGATCTGGTGGAGCCCTGCAATACTCAGCAGCCAGGGTCTCCAGAATCGTCGTGGTTTGCTGTGCACTTCACAACATGGCACAGCGTCGTGGCTTACAGATGCCGGAGGACCAAGTGGCTCTTCACATAGCCTCCTCAGATGAGGAGGAGGAGGAGGAGGAGAGAGAGAATGAACAACTTGCAGAGGCCCCTCAACCAGTGGCAGCATTACGCGAGACCATAGCTGCCTGGAATGCAAGGAATGCACTCATCTTGGCCAGATTTGCTTAGCCTAGACAAGAAAGCACTTTTGCATCGCAGCTTCTTACCAGAGCTACGACAATGGCCCAGACCCAGCGGATCCCTAACAATGTGACCACCATACTGACAATTGCAAGTTATCCTAAGGCCTCATTGTGGAAGTCCCATTAGCGAAATGACAGATGCCACAACTGCAGCTGTAGCCATCAGAGTTTTTATTTAAACTTTAGACCTGATGGCTTTTTCACAATACACATCAAAATTCACCCAAGTGACTACCCTTGTGACTATTTGTGCAGTTTCTTTTTCTTACGTGTGCTCCTACATGGTGCTTCCCCTGTGGCTTCAGCAGAAGTGGAGGCCCCCTGCTCACTTTGTTGCTGCTCCTGCCTCGACTCCTTTGGCGGGCGTCCTCTGGGGTTGTGAACCTGAGGGGGCTCGGCAACAGTCTGCTGCTCCTGCGGCTGGGCAGGGGTTGAGACGCCGATCTCAGTTGGGTGCAGACTCTGGTGGGGCTCTGACCGAGGACCTGTCAGTGGCATGGAAGTGTGAGCGCTTGGAGAGGAGCCCCCACCTCCTTGTTGTGTGCCACCAACATCCCTCTCATGGGTCAGGTCCATCTCAGCGCTTGCAAGTGGCTTGAGAGCACCTTGCTGCAGATCAGGGGGGCCATGGGGACCCGTATCTGCACTGGAAGTCCAACTCAGAAGGACTTCCATGAAGGTCTGGTTTCTCTGTTCAATAGATGACCATCGCTCCTCCAGAGATGTCATTCTATTCAGAACAATGACCATGTTTTCTGCACTCTGGCGACTTATCACTCCCATGAGGGTGGGCCTCCTCCTGTTCTGGCTCTTTCCCTTTTATGGTGAGCTCTCTTTTCCTGCAATGAGGAAGACAAGTGGAGTTTGAGTGAGATTGAAGGAGTGAGTGTAGAGAATCCATAGCATAGATGCTTAGAAGGAGACAAAGATGGATTGAGCTGGCGAGACTAAGGGCCCTCCCTGTGTGTTGTAAGTTGTTTTCAAAGCATAACAGTGATAGGGAGTGTGAGGGCTGCATAGTCAAATAGTAAGGTGAATGTGACCATAGAGGGAGAGGGAATGGGTAAGGGTGAATGGATGTCAGTGTCAAGTGGGATATGGAGGAAGAGGTTGCTAAAGCTGAGTGCTGGTGAGGAGAGGCAATGGGGATCAGATTTAGGGTGAAGGAAAAGTCATACTCACTTTAGCAGTACGTAGAAAGTCATGAAACCTCTTCCTGCACTGGATCCAGGTTCTGCTTGTCAAAGATAAAGAGGTGACCTCCTGGGCGATCTGGACCCACACAGCCTTTGTCTGCTGGGGAGGCTTCTTCCTCCCTGAGGAGGGGAAGAGCACCTCCTTGTTGGCTCTTGCTCCATCCACCAAAGCCTGAAGGGCAACATCATGGAACCTGGGAGCAGCCCTGGGCCGTTGGTTGGCCATTCCTGCTGCAGGTGCTTAGATTTCAGGTCCAAAAGCTTGGCAGCCTGCAGAGGAAGCAAGGCTTGCTGCAGACCTTAAATGCAGCAGCAATGATGACATCATCGGAGGCGACTTTCAGACTGGAATAACTCATTGGCCATGGGTTCCCACATGTTGGAACTCAATTGGCCAATTAAGTTAAAATCGCATCATTAATCCACATTAATCTGGAGTCGGGGGGGCAACACGAAATGTGGGTAACACAACCCCAACCCGACCCCAAGACAAAATCCAGCCCTCAATGTTTTCAAGGGGAGACTGGACAGGCACTTTTGGGAAATAAACTTGCAGTGCTATGGGATAGAGCGGGGGAATGGGACTGACTGGATTGCTCTACAGAGAGCCAGCACAGACTCGATGGGCTGAATGGCCTCCTTCTGTGCCATTATGACTCTATGGGGGAAAAATTAGGTCGCGCCCCATTTGGGGCGCAAATATCGTCTGGACGCAAATATTAGCGCCTGGCGCTAATTATCGGCACTGACTGGAAACTTCACTTTTACCGCCCCGGGAGGTGAGTGGAGCGCTAAATCAGGCGCTGCACACCTGTCTTAAGGCGCAAAGGCCAAGGAGTGAGGCGCTACCTCAGAGCGCTGGCGAAGGTCATGTAATGTCAGTCAGCAATGGAACACACACACAATGGCACGGGCCAGTTCTTAAAGGGGATGGTTAATCTTGCTTTCCATCCACATCCTGTTCATTGCAGCCTTGAATCTCGGCCTGGAGAGACTTGCACATCAAATGTGCTGGAAAGAACAATGGAGAGTACCAGGCAAAGAGCTCAGAGTACAGCTCCCACAGTCTCTGCTAAATCGATAGAAGGAATGGCAAATCAAAATGAACCTGCAAAGTGCTGCTCAGTACCCAAAACTCCTTCACACAACGTTGAATCTCTCCAGAAGTCTCTCCCTCTCGCTCTCAGAATGCGTAGTTCAAAAATGCCACCAACAATAAAAGACAGGAAGAGGCCCCCTTTAAATAGCGCCCCCCCCAGCCCCACAGCGATTGATAGCGTTCCAGTCTTCTGGTCGTTGGATGCGCCAGGCGGTAAGGCAGGGGGCGCCACTCAATTTCCGCTCCGGGGCGCCACAAGGGCGTTGCACCATGGAATGACGTCACAATCTGCGCGCGCAGGTGGTCGCAGCGGTAAAGTTTAGCGCCGCCGCACAATCTCTAGTTAAGTTCTTGAGCGGCGCAAACATCGCTGCGCCCGGGCGTTAGCGGCTTTGCGCCCCCTTAGCGCCCTCTTAAGGCGCTAACGGGAGGCGCAACCAACTGAATTTTTACCCCTATGACTCTATGACTCGGTCCCTTCACCTAAGTCATTGATATAGATTGTAAATAGCTGAGGTCCAAGCACTGATTCTTGCAGCACTCCACTAGTTACAGCCTAACAACCCGACACTAAGTTTTCTGTCCTTTAACCAATCCTCTATCCATGCTAATATATTACCCCCCAACCCCACTGAACCCTCTCACCTTGTTGCTATTGAACCCTCCCATCTTGTTACTGTTGAACCTCCCATCTTGTTGCTGTTGAACCCTCCCATCTTGTTGCTGTTGAACCTCCCATCTTGTTGCTGTTGAAACCTCCCATCTTGTTGCTATTGAACCCTCCCATCTTGTTGCTGTTGAAACCTCCCATCTTGTTGCTGTTGAACCCTCCCATCTTGTTCCACTGAACCCTCCCATCTTGTTCCACTGAACGCTCCCATCTTGTGTAGGATTCTCAAAATTCCCACATTTTCCCAAGTCATCAATAAGGGAACCCTTAAGGGAATGGCTTTTGGACTTTATGGCAGGAAAAATGCAAGGTTAAAGTGGGACCCTTTGATTGTTACCTGAAGCCAGACAACTTGAGGAGACAGAATACGCATTCTTCCCTTTAAAACAATCAACCCAGGAAAAGACTTAATCTTGCACAAACCTATAGCCCATCAAAACTATGCATAAATAATCACTTACAGTTCAAACTAGCTACCGAGCCAGGAAGACAACAATTTACATTATGCATAACAAACACCCAAGACATTAAAGCCATAACAACGAGTGAAATCACCTTAAGGAGCCGCCCAAAAGTCAGACAAAGAACTAACCCTGATTTGGCGCCCAGATAAGAAATTCAAAAACAGTATAACTGTGGGCCACCAGTAACCAAACGGGGCTTGGAAAACCTCTCTGGAAGCAGCAGGAAGACCCAACATCACAGCAAGGGGGCACGGTGGGGCAGGCTCGACCGAAGACGACAAGGCCGCAACTGCAGCCCTACACAAAGACCGACCACGAGCACCGCGGTAACCAAGGGCCGGGTAAACCATACCTTCAGATCATTACCACCACTCAGGTAATGATCTAGGCCGCCGCGACCGAGCCGACACCAAAGACCACCAACTGGATCCCAACCGCAACAAAACTCGATGACCAGACCACCATCAGAAGAACAAAACCCGAAGTTTCCACTCTACAAGGTAAAGTAGCCAACAAAGACTTTGCTTTCCCTATTTCTAACTAAGAAAAGTGGGTACTTACCAGACAAATCCATAACCGCGCCCTACCGCATCAGCGGACTCCACCAAACTGAGGGACCTTCGCAGATTCCACAGACCGGTACCACGTGGGGACGGCAGGGCCCAAAGGACACAAAGAGCGTACCCCAAAAATGCAACCGGCTTACCTGGCTGGATTTCGAACTGTCAAGAAACCCCTGTTGGTGAGCATGATCCCTGGCCTCTCTTAATGCAATTTAGTTAGGTTTTGGGGGTGGGACAAGGGAAAGGGGACAATTATTGTGATTTTTCCCTCGTTGTGCCGTGTGTTCCCCATTCTTAACCAAGTGTACTCTTGAATGTCTGTATAATCTAAGTGTATTTTTAATGTTATAAATTTAGTGTGACTTCAATAAACACAGTTTTCTTGCACCAAACCAGTTGTCCACTCCAATTTTGTATCGCAGCCTGTATCTAAGTCCGGAGTCGAGAACTTCAGGGGAGTGGGAATGGTTCGACCCGTCCAGACAGTCAGAGGAAAAGCTGACCCACAGGCCACCCCCTACACTTGTTGCTGTTGAACCCTCCCATCTTGTTACTGTTGAACCCTCCCATCTTGTTGCTGTTGAACACTCCCATCTTGTTACTGTTGAACCCTCCCATCTTGTTACTGTTGAACCCTCCCATCTTGTTACTGTTGAACCCTCCCATCTTGTTACTGTTGAAGCCTCCCATCTTGTTACTGTTGAACCCTCCCATCTTGTTACTGTTGAACCCTCCCACCTTGTTACTGTTGAACCCTCCCATCTTGGTGCTGTTGAACCCACCCATCTTGTTACTGTTGAACCCTCCCATCTTGGTGCTGTTGAACCCTCCCATCTTGTTACTGTTGAACCCTCTCATCTTGGTGCTGTTGAACCCTCCCACCTTGTTGCTGTTGAACCTCCCATCTTGGTGCTGTTGAACCCTCCCATCTTGTTGCTGTTGAACCCTCCCATCTTGTTGCTGTTGAACCTCCCATCTTGGTGCTGTTGAACCCTCCCATCTTGTTACTGTTGAACCCTCCTATCTTGTTACTGTTGAACCTCCCATCTTGTTAATGTTGAACCTCCCATCTTGTTACTGTTGAACCCTCCCAACTTGTTACCGTTGAACCCTCCCATCTTGTTACTGTTGAACCCTCCCATCTTGTTACTGTTGAACCTCCCATCTTGTTACTGTTGAACCTCACAACTTGTTACTGTTGAACCTCCCATCTTGTTACTGTTGAACCCGCCCATCTTGTTACTGTTGAATCCTCCCATCTTGTTGCCGTTGAACCTCACAACTTATTGCTGTTGAACCAGCCCATCTTGTTACTGTTGAACCTCCCATCTTGGTGCTGTTGAACCCTCCCATCTTGTTCCACTGAACCCTGCCATCTTGTTCCACTGAACCCTCCCATCTTGTTACTGTTGAACCCTCCCATCTTGTTGCTGTTGAACCCTCCCATCTTGGTGCTGTTGAAGCCTCCCATCTTGTTGCAGTTGAACCCTCCCATCTTGTTGTTGTGGAATCCTCCCATCTTGTTGCTGTTGAACCTTCCCATCTTGTTGCTGTTGAATCCTCCCATCTTGTTACTGTTGAACCTCCCATATTGTTAATGTTGAACCCTCCCATCTTGTTACTGTTGAACCCTCCCATCTTGTTAATGTTGAACCCTCCCATCTTGTTACCGATGAACCCTCCCATCTTGTTACTGTTGAACCCTCCCATCTTGTTACCATTGAACCCTCCCATCTTGTTGCTGTTGAATCCTCCCATCTTGTTACTGTTGAACCCTCCCATCTTGTTGCTGTTGAACCTCCCATCTTGGTGCTGTTGAATCCTCCCATCTTGTTAATGTTGAACCCTCCCATCTTGTTACCGTTGAACCCTCCCATCTTGTTACCGTTGAACCCTCCCATCTTGTTACTGTTGAACCCTCCCATCTTGTTACTGTTGAACCCTCCCATCTTGTTACTGTTGAACCCTCCCATCTTGTTACCATTGAACCATCCCATCTTGTTACTGTTGAACCCTCCCATCTTGTTGCTGTTGAACCCTCCCATCTTGGTACTGTTGAACCTCCCATCTTGTTACCGTTGAACCCTCCCATCTTGTTACTGTGGAACCCTCCCATCTTGTTGTTGTTGAACCCTCCCATCTTGTTACTGTGGAACCCTCCCATCTTGTTACTGTTGAACCTCCCATATTGTTAATGTTGAACCCTCCCATCTTGTTACTGTTGAACCCTCCCATCTTGTTAATGTTGAACCCTCCCATCTTGTTACCGATGAACCCTCCCATCTTGTTACTGTTGAACCCTCCCATCTTGTTACCATTGAACCCTCCCATCTTGTTGCTGTTGAATCCTCCCATCTTGTTACTGTTGAACCCTCCCATCTTGTTGCTGTTGAACCTCCCATCTTGGTGCTGTTGAATCCTCCCATCTTGTTAATGTTGAACCCTCCCATCTTGTTACCGTTGAACCCTCCCATCTTGTTACTGTTGAACCCTCCCATCTTGTTACCGTTGAACCCTCCCATCTTGTTACTGTTGAACCCTCCCATCTTGTTACTGTTGAACCCTCCCATCTTGTTACTGTTGAACCCTCCCATCTTGTTACCATTGAACCCTCCCATCTTGTTACTGTTGAACACTCCCATCTTGTTGCTGTTGAACCCTCCCATCTTGTTGCTGTTGAACCCTCCCATCTTGTTACTGTTGAACCCTCCCATCTTGGTACTGTTGAACCTCCCATCTTGTTACTGTTGAACCCTCCCATCTTGTTGCTGTTGAACCTCCCATCTTGGTGCTGTTGAATCCTCCCATCTTGTTACTGTTGAACCTCCCATCTTGTCAATGTTGAACCCTCCCATCTTGTTACCGTTGAACCCTCCCATCTTGTTACTGTTGAACCCTCCCATCTTGTTACCGTTAAACCCTCCCATCTTGTTACTGTTGAACCCTCCCATCTTGTTGCTGTTGAACCTCCCATCTTGTTACGTTGATCCCTCCCATCTTGTTACTGTGGAACCTCCCATCTTGTTACCGTTGAACACTCCCATCTTGTTGCTGTTGAACCTCACAACTTGTTGCTATTGAACCTCCCATCTTGTTGCTGTTGAACCTCCCATCTTGTTACTGTTGAACCTCCCATCTTGTTACTGTTGAACCCTTCCATCTTGTTACTGTTGAATCCTCCCATCTTGTTACTGTTGAACCCTCCCATCTTGTTACTGTTGAATCCTCCCATCTAGTTACTGTTGAACCCTTCCATCTTGTTACTGTTGAACCCTCCCAACTTGTTGCTGTTGAACCTCCCATCTTGTTACCGTTGAACCCTCCCATCTTGTTACTGTTGAACCCTCCCATCTTGTTACTGTTGAATCCTCCCATCTTGTTACTGTTGAACCCTCCCATCTTGTTACTGTTGAATCCTCCCATCTTGTCACTGTTGAACCCTCCCATCTTGTCACTGTTGAACCCTCCCAACTTGTTGCTGTTGAAGCCTCTCATCTTGTTGCTGTTGAACCCTCCCATCTTGTTACTGTTGAACCCTCTCATCTTCTTGCTGTTGAACCTCCCATCTTGTTACTGTTGAACTATCCCATCTTGTTACTGTTGAACCCTCCCATCTTGTTGCTGTTGAACCCTCCCATCTTGTTACTGTTGAACCCTCCCATCTTGTTACTGTTGAACCCTCCCATCTTGTTGCTGTTGAACCCTCCCATCTTGGTGCTGTTGAACCCTCCCATCTTGTTACTGTTGAACCCTCCCATCTTGTTACTGTTGAACCCTCCCATCATGTTACTGTTGAACCCTCCCAACTTGTTGCTGTTGAACCCTCTCATCTTCTTGCTGTTGAACCTCCCATCTTGTTACTGTTGAACCATCCCATCTTGTTACTGTTGAACCCTCCCATCTTGTTGCTGTTGAATTCTCCCATCTTGTTACTGTTGAAGCCTCCCATCTTGTTGCTGTTGAACCCTCCCATCTTGTTGCTGTTGAACCTCCCATCTTGGTGCTGTTGAACCCTCCCATCTTGTTACTGTTGAACCCTCCCATCTTGTTACTGTTGAACCTCCCATCTTGTTAATGTTGAACCTCCCATCTTGTTACTGTTGAACCCTCCCATCTTGTTACCGTTGAACCCTCCCATCTTGTTACTGTTGAACCCTCCCATCTTGTTACTGTTGAACCCTCCCATCTTGTTGCCGTTGAACCTCACAACTTGTTACTGTTGAACCTCCCATCTTGTTACTGTTGAACCTCACAACTTGTTACTGTTGAACCTCCCATCTTGTTGCTGTTGAACCTCCCATCTTGGTGCTGTTGAACCCTCCCATCTTGTTCCACTGAACCCTGCCATCTTGTTCCACTGAACCCTCCCATCTTGTTGCTGTTGAACCCTCCCATCTTGGTGCTGTTGAAGCCTCCCATCTTGTTGCAGTTGAACCCTCCCATCTTGTTGTTGTGGAATCCTCCCATCTTGTTACTGTTGAACCTTCCCATCTTGTTGCTGTTGAACCCTCCCATCTTGGTGCTGTTGAATCCTCCCATCTTGTTACTGTTGAACCTCCCATATTGTTAATGTTGAACCCTCCCATCTTGTTACCGTTGAACCCTCCCATCTTGTTACTGTTGAACCCTCCCATCTTGTTACCGTTGAACCCTCCCATCTTGTTACTGTTGAACCCTCCCATCTTGTTACTGTTGAACCCTCCCATCTTGTTACTGTTGAACCCTCCCATCTTGTTACCATTGAACCCTCCCATCTTGTTACTGTTGAACCCTCCCATCTTGTTGCTGTTGAACCCTCCCATCTTGTTGCTGTTGAATCCTCCCATCTTGGTGCTGTTGAACCCTCCCATCTTGTTACTGTTGAACCCTCCCATCTTGGTACTGTTGAACCTCCCATCTTGTTACCGTTGAACCCTCCCATCTTGTTACTGTGGAACCTCCCATCTTGTTGCTGTTGAACCTCCCATCTTGTTGCTGTTGAACCCTCCCATCTTGTTGTTGTTGAACGCTTCCATCTTGTTACTGTTGAACTCTCCCATCTTGGTACTGTTGAACCTCCCATCTTGTTACCGTTGAACCCTCCCAACTTGTTGCTGTTGAACCTCCCATCTTGTTACCGTTGAACCCTCCCATCTTGTTACTGTTGAACCCTCCCATCTTGTTACTGTTGAATCCTCCCATCTTGTTACTGTTGAATCCTCCCATCTTGTTGCTGTTGAACCCTCCCATCTTGTTACTGTTGAACCCTCCCATCTTGTTGCTGTTGAACCCTCCCATCTTGTTACTGTTGAACCCTCCATCTTGTTACTGTTGAACCCTCCCATCTTGTTACTGTTGAACCCTCCCATCTTGTTGCTGTTGAACCCTCCCATCTTGGTGCTGTTGAACCTCCCATCTTGTTACTGTTGAACCTCCCATCTTGTTACTGTTGAACCCTCCCATCTTGTTACTGTTGAACCTCCCATCTTGTTACTGTTGAATCCTCCCATCTTGTTGCTGTTGAACCCTCCCATCTTGGTGCTGTTGAACCCTCCCATCTTGTTCCACTGAACCCTGCCATCTTGTTCCACTGAACCCTCCCATCTTGTTACTGTTGAACCCTCCCATCTTGTTGCTGTTGAACCCTCCCATCTTGGTGCTGTTGAAGCCTCCCATCTTGTTGCAGTTGAACCCTCCCATCTTGTTACTGTTGAATCCTCCCATCTTGTTACCGTTGAACCCTCCCATCTTGTTACTGTTGAACCCTCCCATCTTGTTGCTGTTGAATCCTCCCATCTTGTTACTGTTGAACCCTCCCATCTTGTTACTGTTGAACCCTCCCATCTTGTTACTGTTGAACCCTCCCATCTTGTTACCGTTGAACCCTCCCATCTTGTTACTGTTGAACCCTCCCATCTTGTTACTGTTGAACCCTCCCATCTTGTTACTGTTGAACCCTCCCATCTTGTTACTGTTGAACCCTCCCATCTTGTTACTGTTGAACCCTCCCATCTTGTTACTATTGAACCCTCCCATCTTGTTACTGTTGAACCCTCCCATCTTGTTGCTGTTGAACCCTCCCATCTTGTTGCTGTTGAATCCTCCCATCTTGTTACTGTTGAACCCTCCCATCTTGGTGCTGTTGAACCCTCCCATCTTGTTACTGTTGAACCCTCCCATCTTGGTACTGTTGAACCTCCCATCTTGTTACCGTTGAACCCTCCCATCTTGTTACTGTGGACCCTCCCATCTTGTTGCTGTTGAACCTCCCATCTTGTTGCTGTTGAACCCTCCCATCTTGTTGCTGTTGAACGCTCCCATCTTGTTACTGTTGAACCCTCCCATCTTGGTACTGTTGAACCTCCCATCTTGTTACCGTTGAACCCTCCCAACTTGTTGCTGTTGAACCTCCCATCTTGTTACCGTTGAACCCTCCCATCTTGTTACTGTTGAACCCTCCCATCTTGTTACTGTTGAACCTGCCGATCTTGTTACTGTTGAACCCTCCCATCTTGTTACTGTTGAACCTTCCCATCTTGGTGCTGTTGAATCCTCCCATCTTGTTACTGTTGAACCTCCCATATTGTTAATGTTGAACCCTCCCATCTTGTTACCGTTGAACCCTCCCATCTTGTTAATGTTGAACCCTCCCATCTTGTTACCGTTGAACCCTCCCATCTTGTTACTGTTGAACCCTCCCATCTTGTTACCGTTGAACCCTCCCATCTTGTTGCTGTTGAATCCTCCCATCTTGTGACTGTTGAACCCTCCCATCTTGTTGCTGTTGAACCTCCCATCTTGGTGCTGTTGAATCCTCCCATCTTGTTACTGTTGAACCTCCCATCTTGTTACTGTTGTACCCTCCCATCTTGTTACCATTGAACCCTCCCATCTTGTTACTGTTGAACCCTCCCATCTTGTTGCTGTTGAATCCTCCCATCTTGTTACTGTTGAACCCTCCCATCTTGGTACTGTTGAACCTCCCATCTTATTACCGTTGAACCCTCCCATCTTGTTACTGTGGAACCTCCCATCTTGTTGCTGTTGAACCTCCCATCTTGTTACCGTTGAACCCTCCCATCTTGTTACTGTGGAACCTCCCATCTTGTTACCGTTGAACCCTCCCATCTTGTTGCTGTTGAACCCTCCCATCTTGTTGTTGTTGAACCCTCCCATCTTGTTACTGTTGAACCCTCCCATCTTGGTACTGTTGAACCTCCCATCTTGTTACCGTTGAACCCTCCCATCTTGTTACTGTTGAACCCTCCCATCTTGTTACCGTTGAACCCTCCCATCTTGTTACTGTTGAACCCTCCCATCTTGTTGCTGTTGAACCTCACAACTTGTTGCTATTGAACCTCCCATCTTGTTGCTGTTGAACCTCCCATCTTGTTACTGTTGAACCTCCCATCTTGTTACTGTTGAACCCTCCCATCTTGTTACTGTTGAATCCTCCCATCTTGTTACTGTTGAACCCTCCCATCTTGTTACTGTTGAACCCTTCCATCTTGTTACTGTTGAACCCTCCCAACTTGTTGCTGTTGAACCTCCCATCTTGTTACCGTTGAACCCTCCCATCTTGTTACTGTTGAACCCTCCCATCTTGTTACTGTTGAATCCTCCCATCTTGTTACTGTTGAACCCTCCCATCTTGTTACTGTTGAATCCTCCCATCTTGTTGCTGTTGAACCCTCCCATCTTGTCACTGTTGAACCCTCCCAACTTGTTGCTGTTGAAGCCTCTCATCTTGTTGCTGTTGAACCCTCCCATCTTGTTACTGTTGAACCCTCTCATCTTCTTGCTGTTGAACCTCCCATCTTGTTACTGTTGAACGATCCCATCTTGTTACTGTTGAACCCTCCCATCTTGTTGCTGTTGAACCCTCCCATCTTGTTACTGTTGAACCCTCCCATCTTGTTACTGTTGAACCCTCCCATCTTGTTGCTGTTGAACCCTCCCATCTTGGTGCTGTTGAACCCTCCCATCTTGTTACTGTTGAACCCTCCCATCTTGTTACTGTTGAACCCTCCCATCATGTTACTGTTGAACCCTCCCAACTTGTTGCTGTTGAACCCTCTCATCTTCTTGCTGTTGAACCTCCCATCTTGTTACTGTTGAACCATCCCATCTTGTTACTGTTGAACCCTCCCATCTTGTTACTGTTGAACCCTCCCATCTTGTTACTGTTGAACCCTCCCATCTTGTTGCTGTTGAACCCTCCCATCTTGTTACTGTTGAACCCGCCCATCTTGTTACTGTTGAACCCTCCCATCTTGTTACTGTTGAACCCTCCCATCTTGTTACTGTTGAACCCTCCCATCTTGGTGCTGTTGAACCCTCCCATCTTGTTACTGTTGAACCGTCCCATCTTGTTACTGTTGAATCTCCCATTTTGTTACTGTTGAACCCTCCCATCTTGTTACTGTTGAATCTCCCATCTTGTTACTCTTAAAACCTCCCATCTTGTTACTGTTGAACCTCCCATCTTGGTGCTGTTGAATACTACCATCTTGTTACAGTTGAACCCCCCCCATCTTGTTGCCGTTGAACCTCACAACTTGTTGCTATTGAACCTCCCGTCTTGTTACTGTTGAACCTCACAACTTGTTGCTGTTGAACCTCCCATCTTGATACTGTTGAACCCTCCCATCTTGTTACAGTTGAATCCTCCCATCTTGTTACTGTCGAACCCTCCCATCTTGTTGCACTGAACCTCCCATCTTGTTACTGTTGAAACCTCCCATCTTGTTACTGTTGAACCTCCCATCTTGTTACTGTTGAACCTCACATCTTGTTACTGTTGAACCCTCCCATCTTGTTACTGTTGAACCTCCCATCTTGTTCCTGTTGGACCCTCCCATCTTGTTACTGTTGAATCCTCCCATCATGTTGCTGGTGAACCCTCCCATCTTGTTACTGTTGAATCCTCCCATCTTGTTACTGTTGAACCCTCCCATCTTATTGTTTGTTGAACAATCCCATCTTGTTACTGTTGAACCTCCCATCTTGGTGCTGTTGGACCCTCCCATCTTGTTACCATTGAACCCTACCATCTTGTTACTCTTGAACCCTCCCATCTTGTTGCTGTTGAACCTCCCATCTTGTTACCGTTGGACCCTCCCATCTTGTTACCATTGAACCCTCCCATGTTGTTACTCTTGAACACTCCCATCTTGTTACTGTTGAACCCTCCCATCTTGTTGCCGTCACATATTGTTACTGTTGAACCTCCCATCTTGTTACTGTTGAACCCTCCCATCTTGTTACCGCTGGACCCTCCCATCTTGTTACCATTGAACCCTCCCATGTTGTTACTCTTGAACACTCCCATCTTGTTACTGTTGAACCCTCCCATCTTGTTGCCGTCACATATTGTTACTGTTGAATCCTCCCATCTTGTTACTGTTGAACCCTCCCATCTTGTTGCTGTTGAACCCTCCCATCTTGTTGCCGTTGAACCTCACAACTTGTTACTGTTGAACCTCCCATCTTGTGACTGTTGAACCCTCCCATATTGTTACTGTTGAACCTCCCATCTTGTTACCGTTGAACCCTCCCAACTTGTTGCTGTTGAACCTCCCATCTTGTTACCGTTGAACCCTCCCATCTTGTTACTGTTGAACCCTCCCATCTTGTTACTGTTGAATCCTCCCATCTTGTTACTGTTGAACACTCCCATCTTGTTACTGTTGAATCCTCCCATCTTGTTGCTGTTGAACCCTCCCATCTTGTCACTGTTGAACCCTCCCAACTTGTTGCTGTTGAACCCTCCCATCTTGTTACTGTTGAACCCGCCGATCTTGTTACTGTTGAACCCTCCCATCTTGTTACTGTTGAACCTTCCCATCTTGTTGCTGTTGAACCCTCCCATCTTGGTGCTGTTGAATCCTCCCATCTTGTTACTGTTGAACCTCCCATATTGTTAATGTTGAACCCTCCCATCTTGCTACCGTTGAACCCTCCCATCTTGTTAATGTTGAACCCTCCCATCTTGTTACCGTTGAACCCTCCCATCTTGTTACTGTTGAACCCTCCCATCTTGTTACCGTTGAACCCTCCCATCTTGTTGCTGTTGAATCCTCCCATCTTGTTACTGTTGAACCCTCCCATCTTGGTACTGTTGAACCTCCCATCTTGTTACCGTTGAACCCTCCCATCTTGTTACTGTGGAACCTCCCATCTTGTTGCTGTTGAACCTCCCATCTTGTTGCTGTTGAACCCTCCCATCTTGTTGTTGTTGAACGCTCCCATCTTGTTACTTTTGAACCCTCCCATCTTGGTACTGTTGAACCTCCCATCTTGTTACCGTTGAACCCTCCCAACTTGTTGCTGTTGAACCTCCCATCTTGTTACCGTTGAACCCTCCCATCTTGTTACTGTTGAACCCTCCCATCTTGTTACTGTTGAATCCTCCCATCTTGTTACTGTTGAACACTCCCATCTTGTTACTGTTGAATCCTCCCATCTTGTTGCTGTTGAACCCTCCCATCTTGTTACTGTTGAACCCTCCCATCTTGTTGCTGTTGAACCCTCCCATCTTGTTACTGTTGAAACCGCCGATCTTGTTACTGTTGAACCCTCCCATCTTGTTACTGTTGAACCTCCCATCTTGTTGCTGTTGAACCCTCCCATCTTGGTGCTGTTGAATCCTCCCATCTTGTTACTGTTGAACCTCCCATATTGTTAATGTTGAACCCTCCCATCTTGTTACTGTTGAACCCTCCCATCTTGTTACTGTTGAACCCTCCCATCTTGTTACTGTTGAACCCTCCCATCTTGTTACTGTTGAACCCTCCCATCTTGTTACTGTTGAACCCTCCCATCTTGTTACTGTTGAACCTCCCATCTTGTTACTGTTGAACCTCCCATCTTGTTGCTGTTGAACCCTCCCATCTTGTTGCTGTTGAACCCTCCCATCTTGTTACTGTTGAACCTCCCATCTTGTTACTGTTGAACCCTCCCATCTTGTTACTGTTGAACCCTCCCATCTTGTTACTGTTGAACCTCCCATCTTGTTACTGTTGAACCCTCCCATCTTGTTACTGTTGAACCCTCCCATCTTGTTACTGTTGAACCCTCCCATCTTGTTACTGTTGAACCTCCCATCTTGTTACTGTTGAACCCTCCCATCTTGTTACTGTTGAACCTCCCATCTTGTTACTGTTGAACCCTCCCATCTTGTTACTGTTGAACCTCCCATCTTGTTACTGTTGAATCTCCCATTTGTTACTGTTGAACCCTCCCATCTTGTTACTGTTGAATCTCCCATCTTGTTACTCTTAAAACCTCCCATCTTGTTACTGTTGAACCTCCCATCTTGGTGCTGTTGAATACTACCATCTTGTTACTGTTGAACCCTCCCATCTTGTTGCTGTTGAAACTCCCATCTTGTTACAGTTGAACCCCCCCATCTTGTTGCCGTTGAACCTCACAACTTGTTGCTATTGAACCTCCCGTCTTGTTACTGTTGAACCTCACAACTTGTTGCTGTTGAACCTCCCATCTTGATACTGTTGAACCCTCCCATCTTGTTACAGTTGAATCCTCCCATCTTGTTACTGTCGAACCCTCCCATCTTGTTGCACTGAACCTCCCATCTTGTTACTGTTGAACCCTCCCATCTTGTTACTGTTGAACCCTCCCATCTTGTTACTGTTGAACCCTCCCATCTTGTTGCTGTTGAATCCTCCCATCTTGTTACTTGCTTGAACCTCCCATCTTGTGCTGTTGAACCCTCCCATCTTGTACGTTGAACCTCCATCTTGTGTGAACCCTCCCATCTTGTTACTGTTGAACCTCCCATCTTGTGCTGTTGAACCTCCCATCTTGTTACTGTTGAACCCCCCATCTTGTTACTGTTGAACCTCCCTCTTTACGTTGAACCCCCATCTGTTACGAACCCTCCATCTTGTTACTTGAACCCTCCCATCTTGTTTACTGTTGAACCCTCCCATCTTGTTACTGTTGAACCCTCCCATCTTGTTGCTGTTGAACCCTCCCATCTTGTTACTGTTGAACCTCCCATCTTGTTACTGTTGAACCCTCCCATCTTGTTACTGTTGAACCTCCCATCTTGTTACTGTTGAACCTCCCATCTTGTTACTGTTGAACCCTCCATCTTGTTACTGTTGAACCCTCCCATCTTGTTGCTGTTGAACCCTCCCATCTTGTTGCTGTTGAACCCTCCCATCTTGTTGCTGTTGAATCCTCCCATCTTGTTGCTGTTGAACCCTCCCATCTTGTTACTGTTGAACCCTCCCATCTTGTTGCTGTTGAACCCTCCCATCTTGTTACTGTTGAACCCTCCCATCTTGTTGCTGTTGAACCCTCCCATCTTGTTACTGTTGAACCCTCCCATCTTGTTGCTGTTGAACCCTCCCATCTTGTTACTGTTGAACCCTCCCATCTTGTTACTGTTGAACCCTCCCATCTTGTTACTGTTGAACCTCCCATCTTGTTGCTGTTGAACCTCCCATCTTGTTACTGTTGAACCCTCCCATCTTGTTACTGTTGAACCCTCCATCTTGTTACTGTTGAACCCTCCCATCTTGTTACTGTTGAACCCTCCCATCTTGTTACTGTTGAACCCTCCCATCTTGTTGCTGTTGAACCCTCCCATCTTGTTACTGTTGAATCCTCCCATCTTGTTACTGTTGAACCCTCCCATCTTGTTGCTGTTGAATTCTCCCATCTTGTTACTGTTGAACCCTCCCATCTTGTTACTGTTGAACCCTCCCATCTTGTTACTGTTGAACCCTCCCATCTTGTTGCTGTTGAACCTCCCATCTTGTTACTGTTGAACCCTCCCATCTTGTTACTCTTGAACCCTCCCATCTTGTTGCTGTTGAACCCTCCCATCTTGTTACAGTTGAATCCTCCCATCTTGTTACTGTTGATCCTCCCATCTTGTTGCTGTTGAACCCTCCCATCTTGTTACTGTTGAACCCTCCCATCTTGGTGCTGTTGAACCCTCCCATCTTGTTACTGTTGAACCCTCCCATCTTGTTGCTGTTGAACCTCCCATCTTGTTGCTGTTGAACCTCCCATCTTGTTACTGTTGAACGCTCTCATCTTGGTACTGTTCTACCCTCTCATCTTGGTGCTGTTGAACCCTCCCATCTTGGTACTGTTGAACCCTCCCATCTTGTTACTGTTGAACCCTCCCATCTTGGTGCTGTTGAACCCTCCCATCTTGTTGCTGTTGAACCCTCCCATCTTGGTGCCGTTGAACCCTCCCATCTTGTTGCCGTTGAACCTCCCAACTTGTTGCCGTTGAACCTCCCATCTTGTTACTGTTGAACCCTCCCATCTTGTTGCCGTCACAAATTGTTACTGTTGAACCCTCCCATCTTGGTGCTGTTGAACCCTCCCATCTTGTTACTGTTGAACCCTCCCATCTTGTTCCTGTTGAACCTCCCAACTTGTTGCTGTTGAACCTCCCATCTTGGTGCTGTTGAATCCTCCCATCTTGTTACTGTTGAACCCTCCCATCTTGTTGCTGTTGAACCCTCCCATCTTGTTACTGTTGAACCCTCCCATCTTGTTGCTGTTGAACCCTCCATCTTGTTACTGTTGAACCCTCCCATCTTGTTACTGTTGAACCCTCCCATCTTGTTGCTGTTGAACCCTCCCATCTTGTTACTGTTGATCACTCCCATCTTGTTACTGTTGAACCCTCCCATCTTGGTGCTGTTGAACCCTCCCATCTTGTTACTGTTGAACCCTCCCATCTTGGTGCTGTTGAACCCTCCCATCTTGTTGCCGTTGAACCTCCCAACTTGTTGCCGTTGAACCTCCCATCTTGTTGCTGTTGAACCCTCCCATCTTGTTGCCGTCACAAATTGTTACTGTTGAACCCTCCCATCTTGGTGCTGTTGAACCCTCCCATCTTGTTACTGTTGAACCCTCCCATCTTGTTCCTGTTGAACCTCCCAACTTGTTGCTGTTGAACCTCCCATCTTGGTGCTGTTGAATCCTCCCATCTTGTTACTGTTGAACCCTCCCATCTTGTTGCTGTTGAACCCTCCCATTTTGTTACTGTTGAACCCTCCCATCTTGTTGCTGTTGAACCCTCCCATCTTGTTGCTGTTGAACCCTCCCATCTTGTTACTGTTGAACCCTCCCATCTTGTTACTGTTGAACCCTCCCATCTTGTTACTGTTGAACCCTCCCATCTTGTTACTGTTGATCACTCCCATCTTGTTACTGTTGAACCCTCCCATCTTGTTACTGTTGAACCCTCCCATCTTGTTACTGTTGATCACTCCCATCTTGTTACTGTTGAATCCTCGCATCTTGTTACTGTTGAATCCTCCCATCTTGTTGCTGTTGAACCTCCCATCTTGTCACTGTTGAACCCTCCCAACTTGTTGCTGTTGAAGCTCCCATCTTGTTACCGTTGAACCCTCTCATCTTGTTACTGTTGAACCCTCCCAACTTGTTGCTGTTGAACCCTCTCATCTTGTTGCTGTTGAACCTCCCATCTTGTTACTGTTGAACCCTCTCATCTTAGTACTGTTGAACCCTCTCATCTTGTTGCTGTTGAACCCTCCCATCTTGTTGCACTGAACCTCCCATCTTGTTACTGTTGAAACCTCTCATCTTGGTACTGTTGAACCCTCCCATCTTTGTACTGTTGAACCCTCCCATCTTGGTGCTGTTGAACCCTCCCATCTTGTTACTGTTGAACCCTCCCATCTTGTTGCTGTTGAATTCTCCCATCTTGTTACTGTTGAACCCTCCCATCTTTTTGTTTGTTGAACCCTCCCATCTTGTTACTGTTGAACCTCCCATCTTGGTGCTGTTGGACCCTCCCATCTTGTTACTCTTGAACCCTCCCATCTTGTTACTCTTGAACCCTCTCATCTTGGTGCTGTTGAACCCTCCCCTCTTGGTACTGTTGAACCCTCCCATCTTGTTACTGGTAAACCCTCCCATCTTGTTACTCTTGAACCCACCCATCTTGTTACTGTTGATCCCTCCCATCTTGTTACTGTTGAATTCTCCCATCTTGTTACTGTTGAACCCTCCCATCTTATTGTTTGTTGAACCCTCCCATCTTGTTACTGTTGAACCTCCCATCTTGTTACTGTTGGACCCTCCCATCTTGTTGCTGTTGAACCCTCCCATCTTGTTACTGTTGAACCTCCCATCTTGTTACTGTTGGACCCTCCCATCTTGTTACTGTTGAACCTCCCATCTTGTTACTGTTGGACCCTCCCATCTTGTTGCTGTTGAACCCTCCCATCTTGTTGCTGTTGAACCCTCCCATCTTGTTGCTGTTGAACCCTCCCAACTTGTTACTGTTGAATCCTCCCATCTTGTTACTGTTGAACCCTCCCATCTTGTTGCTGTTGAACCCTCCCATCTTGTTACTGTTGAAACTCCCATCTTGTTCTTGTTGAACGTCCCATCTTGTTACTGTTGAATGTCCCATCTTGTTACTGTTGAACCCTCCCATCTTGTTGTTGTTGAATGCTCCCATCTTGTTACTGTTGAACCTCCCAAATTGTTACTGTTGAACCCTCCCATCTTATTGTTGTTGAATCCTCCCATCTTGTTGCTGTTGAACCCTCCCATCTTATTGTTGTTGAATCCTCCCATCTTGTTGCTGTTGAATCCTCCCATCTTATTGTTTGTTGAACCTCCCATCTTGTTACTGTTGAACCTCCCATCTTGTTGTTGTTGAATGCTCCCATCTTGTTACTGTTGAACCTCCCAACTAGTTACTGTTGAACCCTCCCATCTTATTGTTGTTGAATCCTCCCATCTTGTTGCTGTTGAATCCTCCCATCTTATTGTTTGTTGAACCTCCCATCTTGTTACTGTTGAACCCTCCCATCTTATTGTTGTTGAATCCTCCCATCTTGTTGCTGTTGAACCCTCCCATCTTGTTGTTGTTGAATGCTCCCATCTTGTTACTGTTGAACCTCCCAACTTGTTACTGTTGAACCCTCCCATCTTATTGTTGTTGAATCCTCCCATCTTGTTACTGTTGAACCTCCCAAATTGTTACTGTTGAACCCTCCCATCTTATTGTTGTTGAATCCTCCCATCTTGTTGCTGTTGAACCCTCCCATCTTATTGTTGTTGAATCCTCCCATCTTGTTGCTGTTGAATCCTCCCATCTTATTGTTTGTTGAACCTCCCATCTTGTTACTGTTGAACCTCCCATCTTGTTGTTGTTGAATGCTCCCATCTTGTTACTGTTGAACCTCCCAACTAGTTACTGTTGAACCCTCCCATCTTATTGTTGTTGAATCCTCCCATCTTGTTGCTGTTGAATCCTCCCATCTTATTGTTTGTTGAACCTCCCATCTTGTTACTGTTGAACCCTCCCATCTTATTGTTGTTGAATCCTCCCATCTTGTTGCTGTTGAACCCTCCCATCTTGTTGTTGTTGAATGCTCCCATCTTGTTACTGTTGAACCTCCCAACTTGTTACTGTTGAACCCTCCCATCTTATTGTTGTTGAATCCTCCCATCATGTTACTGTTGAACCTCCCATCTTGTTACTGTTGATCACTCCCATCTTGTTACTGTTGAATCCTCGCATCTTGTTACTGTTGAATCCTCCCAACTTGTTGCTGTTAAAGCTCCCATCTTGTTACTGTTGAACCCTCTCATCTTGTTACTGTTGAACCCTCCCAACTTGTTGCTGTTGAACCCTCTCATCTTGTTGCTGTTGAACCTCCCATCTTGTTACTGTTGAACCCTCTCATCTTGGTACTGTTGAACCCTCTCATCTTGTTGCTGTTGAACCCTCCCATCTTGGTGCTGTTGAACCCTCCCATCTTGTTGCACTGAACCTCCCATCTTGTTACTGTTGAACCTCTCATCTTGGTGCTGTTGAATCCTCCCATCTTGTTACTGTTGAACCCTCCCATCTTGTTACTGTTGAACCCTCCCATCTTGTTACTGTTGAACCTCCCATCTTGTTGCTGTTGAACCCTCCCATCTTGTTACTGTTGAACCCTCCCATCTTGTTACTGTTGAACCCTCCCATCTTGTTACTGTTGAACCCTCCCATCTTGTTGCTGTTGAACCCTCCCATCTTGGTACTGTTGAACCCTCCCATCTTGTTACTGTTGAACCCTCCCATCTTGTTCTGTTGAACCCTCCCATCTTGTTACTGTTGAACCCTCCCATCTTGTTACTGTTGAACCCTCCCATCTTGTTACTGTTGAACCTCCCATCTTGGTGCTGTTGAATCCTCCCATCTTGGTGCTGTTGAATCCTCCCATCTTGTTGCACTGAACCTCCCATCTTGTTACTGTTGAACCCTCCCATCTTGGTGCTGTTGAACCCTCCCATCTTGTTACTGTTGAACCCTCCCATCTTGTTGCTGGTGAACCCACCCATCTTGTTACTGTTGAACCCTCCCATCTTGGTGCTGTTGAACCCTCCCACCTTGTTACTGTTGAACCCTCCCATCTTGGTACTGTTGGACCCTCCCATCTTGTTACTGTTGAACCTCCCATTTTGATGCTGTTGAACCCTCCCATCTTGTTACTGTTGAACCCTCCCATCTTGTTACTGTTGAACCATGCCATCTTGTTACTGTTGAACCCTCCCATCTTGTTACTGTTGAACCCTCCCATCTTATTACTCTTGAACCCTCCCATCTTGTTGCTGGTGAACCCTCCCATCTTGTTACTGTTGAATCCTCCCATCTTGTTACTGTTGAACCCTCCCATCTTGTTGCTGTTGAATTCTCCCATCTTGTTACTGTTGAACCCTCCCATCTTATTGTTTGTTGAACCCTCCCATCTTGTTACTGTTGAACCTCCCATCTTGGTGCTGTTGGAGCCTCCCATCTTGTTACCATTGAACCCTCCCATCTTGTTACTCTTGAACCCTCCCATCTTGTTGCTGTTGAACCCTCCCATCTTGTTACTGTTGAATCCTCCCATCTTGTTACTGTTGATCCTCCCATCTTGTTGCTGTTGAACCCTCCCATCTTGTTACTGTTGAACCCTCCCATCTTGGTGCTGTTGAACCCTCCCATCTTGTTACTGTTGAACCTCCCATCTTGGTGCTGTTGAACCCTCCCATCTTGTTGCACTGAACCTGCCATCTTGTTACTGTTGAACCCTCTCATCTTGGTACTGTTCTACCCTCTCATCTTGGTGCTGTTGAACCCTCCCATCTTGGTACTGTTGAACCCTCCCATCTTGTTACTGTTGAACCCTCCCATCTTGGTGCTGTTGAACCCTCCCATCTTGTTACTGTTGAACCCTCCCATCTTGGTGCTGTTGAACCCTCCCATCTTGTTGCCGTTGAACCTCCCAACTTGTTGCCGTTGAACCTCCCATCTTGTTACTGTTGAACCCTCCCATCTTGTTGCCGTCACAAATTGTTACTGTTGAACCCTCCCATCTTGGTGCTGTTGAACCCTCCCATCTTGTTCCTGTTGAACCTCCCAACTTGTTGCTGTTGAACCTCCCATCTTGGTGCTGTTGAATCCTCCCATCTTGTTACTGTTGAACCCTCCCATCTTGTTGCTGTTGAACCCTCCCATCTTGTTACTGTTGAACCCTCCCATCTTGTTGCTGTTGAACCCTCCCATCTTGTTACTGTTGAACCCTCCCATCTTGTTACTGTTGAACCCTCCCATCTTGTTGCTGTTGAACCCTCCCATCTTGTTACTGTTGATCACTCCCATCTTGTTACTGTTGAACCCTCCCATCTTGGTGCTGTTGAACCCTCCCATCTTGTTACTGTTGAACCCTCCCATCTTGGTGCTGTTGAACCCTCCCATCTTGTTGCCGTTGAACCTCCCAACTTGTTGCCGTTGAACCTCCCATCTTGTTACTGTTGAACCCTCCCATCTTGTTGCCGTCACAAATTGTTACTGTTGAACCCTCCCATCTTGGTGCTGTTGAACCCTCCCATCTTGTTACTGTTGAACCCTCCCATCTTGTTCCTGTTGAACCTCCCAACTTGTTGCTGTTGAACCTCCCATCTTGGTGCTGTTGAATCCTCCCATCTTGTTACTGTTGAACCCTCCCATCTTGTTGCTGTTGAACCCTCCCATTTTGTTACTGTTGAACCCTCCCATCTTGTTGCTGTTGAACCTCCCATCTTGTTACTGTTGAACCCTCCCATCTTGTTACTGTTGAACCCTCCCATCTTGTTGCTGTTGAACCCTCCCATCTTGTTACTGTTGAACCCTCCCATCTTGTTACTGTTGAACCCTCCCATCTTGTTACTGTTGAATCCTCCCATCTTGTTACTGTTGAATCCTCCCATCTTGTTGCTGTTGAACCTCCCATCTTGTTACTGTTGAACCCTCCCATCTTGTTGCTGTTGAACCTCCCATCTTGTTACCGTTGAACCCTCCCATCTTGTTACTGTTGAACCCTCCCATCTTGTTGCTGTTGAACCCTCCCATCTTGTTACTGTTGAACCTCCCATCTTGTTACTGTTGAACCCTCCCATCTTGTTACTGTTGAACCCTCCCATCTTGTTACTGTTGAACCCTCCCATCTTGTTGCTGTTGAACCCTCCCATCTTGTTACTGTTGAACCTCCCATCTTGTTACTGTTGAACCCTCCCATCTTGGTACTGTTGAACCCTCCCATCTTGGTGCTGTTGAACCCTCCCATCTTGTTACTGTTGAACCCTCCCATCTTGTTGCTGTTGAATTCTCCCATCTTGTTACTGTTGAACCCTCCCATCTTTTGTTTGTTGAACCCTCCCATCTTGTTACTGTTGAACCTCCCATCTTGGTGCTGTTGGACCCTCCCATCTTGTTACTCTTGAACCCTCCCATCTTGTTACTCTTGAACCCTCTCATCTTGGTGCTGTTGAACCCTCCCCTCTTGGTACTGTTGAACCCTCCCATCTTGTTACTCTTGAACCCTCCCATCTTGTTGCTGGTAAACCCTCCCATCTTGTTACTCTTGAACCCGCCCATCTTGTTACTGTTGATCCCTCCCATCTTGTTACTGTTGAATTCTCCCATCTTGTTACTGTTGAACCCTCCCATCTTATTGTTTGTTGAACCCTCCCATCTTGTTACTGTTGAACCTCCCATCTTGTTACTGTTGGACCCTCCCATCTTGTTGCTGTTGAACCCTCCCATCTTGTTACTGTTGAAACTCCCATCTTGTTACTGTTGGACCCTCCCATCTTGTTACTGTTGAACCTCCCATCTTGTTACTGTTGGACCCTCCCATCTTGTTGCTGTTGAACCCTCCCATCTTGTTACCATTGAACCCTCCCATCTTGTTACTCTTGAACTCTCCCATCTTGTTACTGTTGAACCCCCCCATCTTGTTGCTGTTGAACCCTCCCATCTTGTTGCTGTTGAACCCTCCCATCTTGTTGCTGTTGAACCCTCCCATCTTGTTACTGTTGAATCCTCCCATCTTGTTACTGTTGAACCCTCCCATCTTGTTGCTGTTGAATCCTCCCATCTTATTGTTTGTTGAACCTCCCATCTTGTTACTGTTGAACCTCCCATCTTGTTGTTGTTGAATGCTCCCATCTTGTTACTGTTGAACCTCCCAACTAGTTACTGTTGAACCCTCCCATCTTATTGTTGTTGAATCCTCCCATCTTGTTGCTGTTGAATCCTCCCATCTTATTGTTTGTTGAACCTCCCTTCTTGTTACTGTTGAACCCTCCCATCTTATTGTTGTTGAATCCTCCCATCTTGTTGCTGTTGAACCCTCCCATCTTGTTACTGTTGAACCTCCCATCTTGTTGTTGTTGAATGCTCCCATCTTGTTACTGTTGAACCTCCCAACTTGTTACTGTTGAACCCTCCCATCTTATTGTTGTTGAATCCTCCCATCTTGTTACTGTTGAACCTCCCATCTTGTTACTGTTGATCACTCCCATCTTGTTACTGTTGAATCCTCGCATCTTGTTACTGTTGAATCCTCCCAACTTGTTGCTGTTGAACCCTCTCATCTTGTTACTGTTGAACCCTCTCATCTTGTTACTGTTGAACCCTCCCAACTTGTTGCTGTTGAACCCTCTCATCTTGGTACTGTTGAACCCTCTCATCTTGTTGCGGTTGAACCCTCCCATCTTGGTGCTGTTGAACCCTCCCATCTTTTTGCACTGAACCTCCCATCTTGTTACTGTTGAAACCTCTCATCTTGGTACTGTTGAACCCTCCCATCTTGGTGCTGTTGAACACTCCCATCTTGTTACTGTTGAACCCTCCCATCTTGTTGCTGTTGAATTCTCCCATCTTGTTACTGTTGAACCATCCCATCTTTTTGTTTGTCGAACCCTCTCATCTTGTTACTGTTGAACCACCCATCTTGGTGCTGTTGGACCCTCCCATCTTGTTACTGTTGAACCCTCCCATCTTGTTAGCACTGAACCCTCCCATCTTGTTACTCTTGAACCCTCTCATCTTGGTGCTGTTGAACCCTCCCCTCTTGGTACTGTTGAACCCTCCCAACTTGTTACTGTTGAACCCTCCCATCTTGTGCTGTTGAACCCTCCCATCTTGTTACTGTTGAACCATCCCATCTTGTTACTGTTGAACCTCCCATCTCGTTACTGTTGAACCTCCCATCTTGTTACTGTTGAACCCTTCCATCTTGTTACTGTTGATCCTCCCATCTTGTTACTGTTGAACCTCCCATCTTGGTGCTGTTGAACCCTCCCATCTTGTTGCTGTTGAACCTCCCATCTTGTTGCTGTTGAACCATCCCATCTTGTTACGCTTGAATCCTCCCATCTTGTTGCTGTTGAACCCTCCCATCTTGTTACTCTTGAACCCTCCCATCTTGTTACTGTTGATCCCTCCCATCTTGTTACTGTTGAATCCTCCCATCTTGTTACTGTTGAACCCTCCCATCTTGTTACTGTTGAACCCTCCCATCTTGTTGCTGTTAAACCCTCCCATCTTGTTACTCTTGAACCCTCCCATCTTGTTACTGTTGATCCCTCCCATCTTGTTACTGTTGAATCTCCCATCTTGTTACTGTTGAACCCTCCCATCTTGTTCTGTTGAACCCTCCCATCTTGTTACTGTTGAACCTCCCATCTTGTTACTGTTGAACCCTCCCATCTTGTTACTCTTGAACCCTCCCATCTTGTTACTCTTGAACCCTCCCATCTTGTTACTGTTGAACCCTCCCATCTTGTTGCTGTTGAACCCTCCCATCTTGTTGCTGTTGAACCCTCCCATCTTGTTACTGTTGAACCCTCCCATCTAGTTGCTGTTGAAACTCCCATCTTGTTACTGTTGAACCCTCCCATCTTGTTACTGTTGAACCCTCCCATCTTGTTGCTGTTGGACCCTCCCATCTTGTTACTGTTGAACCCTCCCATCTTGTTGCTGTTGAACCCTCCCATCTTGTTACTGTTGAAACTCCCATCTTGTTCTTGTTGAACGTCCCATCTTGTTACTGTTGAATGTCCCATCTTGTTACTGTTGAACCCTCCCATCTTGTTGTTGTTGAATGCTCCCATCTTGTTACTGTTGAACCCTCCCAACTTGTTACTGTTGAACCCTCCCATCTTATTGTTGTTGAATCCTCCCACCTTGTTGCTGTTGAACCTCCCATGTTGTTGCTGTTGAATCCTCCCATCTTATTGTTTGTTGAACCCTCCCATCTTGTTACAGTTGAACCTCCCATCTTGTTACTGTTGGACCCTCCCATCTTGTTACTGTTGAACCTCCCATCTCGTTACTGTTGAACCTCCCATCTTGTTACTGTTGAACCCTTCCATCTTGTTACTGTTGATCCTCCCATCTTGTTACTGTTGAACCTCCCATCTTGTTACTGTTGAACCCTTCCATCTTGTTACTGTTGAACCCTCCCATCTTGTTGCTGTTGAACCCTCCCATCTTGTTGCTGTTGAACCCTCCCATCTTGTTGCTGTTGAACCCTCCCATCTTGTTGCTGTTGAACCCTCCCATCTTGTTACTGTTGAACCCTCCCATCTTGTTACTGTTGAATCCTCCCATCTTGTTACTGTTGAACCCTCCATCTTGTTCTTGTTGAACCTCCATCTTGTTACTGTTGAATGTCCCATCTTGTTACTGTTGAACCCTCCCATCTTGTTGCTGTTGAATGCTCCCATCTTGTTACTGTTGAACCTCCCAAATTGTTACTGTTGAACCCTCCCATCTTGTTACTGTTGAACCCTCCCATCTTGTTGCTGTTGAACCCTCCCATCTTGTTGCTGTTGAACCTCCCATCTTGTTGCTGTTGAACCCTCCCATCTTGTTACTGTTGAACCCTCCCATCTTGTTACTGTTGAACCCTCCCATCTTGTTACTGTTGAACCCTCCCATCTTGTTACTGTTGAACCCTCCCATCTTGTTACTGTTGAACCCTCCCATCTTGTTACTGTTGAACCCTCCCATCTTGTTGCTGTTGAACCCTCCCATCTTGTTACTGTTGAACCTCCCATCTTGTTACTGTTGAACCCTCCCATCTTGTTACTGTTGAACCTCCCATCTTGTTACTGTTGAACCCTCCCATCTTGTTACTGTTGAACCTCCCATCTTGTTACTGTTGAACCCTCCCATCTTGTTACTGTTGAACCTCCCATCTTGTTGCTGTTGAACCCTCCCATCTTGTTACTGTTGAACCCTCCCATCTTGTTACTGTTGAACCCTCCCATCTTGTTACTGTTGAATCCTCGCATCTTGTTACTGTTGAATCCTCCCATCTTGTTGCTGTTGAAGCTCCCATCTTGTTACTGTTGAACCTCTCATCTTGTTACTGTTGAACCCTCCCATCTTGTTGCTGTTGAACCCTCCCATCTTGTTGCTGTTGAACCTCCCATCTTGTTACTGTTGAACCCTCTCATCTTGTTACTGTTGAACCCTCCATCTTGTTGCTGTTGAACCCTCCCATCTTGGTGCTGTTGAACCCTCCCATCTTGTTGCTGTGAACCTCCCATCTTGTTACTGTTGAACCTCTCATCTTGTTGCTGTTGAATCCTCCCATCTTGTTACTGTTGAACCCTCCCATCTTTGTTCTGTTGAACCCTCTCATCTTGTTACTGTTGAACCTCCCATCTTGGTGCTGTTGACCCTCCCATCTTGTTACTCTTGAACCCTCCCATCTTGTTAGCAGCTGAACCCTCCCATCTTGTTACTCTTGAACCCTCCATCTTGGTGCTGTTGAACCCTCCCCTCTTGTACTGTTGAACCCTCCCAACTTGTTACTATTGAACCCTCCCATCTTGTGCTGTTGAACCCTCCCATCTTGTTGCTGTTGAACCCTCCCATCTTGGTGCTGTTGAACCCTCCCATCTTGGTGCTGTTGAACCTCCCATCTTGTTGCTCTGAACCTCCCATCTTGTTACTGTTGAACCCTCCCATCTTGGTGCTGTTGAACCCTCCCATCTTGTTACTGTTGAACCTCCCATCTTGTTGCTGGTGAACCCTCCCATCTTGTTACTGTTGAACCTCCCATCTTGTTGCTGTTGAACCCTCCCATCTTGTTACTGTTGAACCCTCCCATCTTGTTACTGTTGAACCATCCCATCTTGTTACTGTTGAACCCTCCCATCTTGTTACTGTTGAACCCTCCCATCTTGTTACTGTTGAACCCTCCCATCTTGTTGCTGTTGAACCCTCCCATCTTGTTACTGTTGAATCCTCCCATCTTGTTACTGTTGAACCCTCCCATCTTGTTGCTGTTGAATCTCCCATCTTGTTACTGTTGAACCCTCCCATCTTGGTGCTGTTGAACCCTCCCATCTTGTTACTGTTGAACCCTCCCATCTTGTTACCAGTTGAACCCTCCCATCTTGTTACTCTTGAACCCTCCCATCTTGTTGCTGTTGAACCCTCCCATCTTGTTACTGTTGAATCCTCCCATCTTGTTACTGTTGATCCTCCCATCTTGTTGCTGTTGAACCCTCCCATCTTGTTACTGTTGAACCCTCTCATCTTGGTACTGTTCTACCCTCTCATCTTGGTGCTGTTGAACCCTCCCATCTTGGTACTGTTGAACCCTCCCATCTTGTTACTGTTGAACCCTCCCATCTTGGTGCTGTTGAACCCTCCCATCTTGTTACTGTTGAACCCTCCCATCTTGGTGCTGTTGAACCCTCCCATCTTGTTGCCGTTGAACCTCCCAACTTGTTGCCGTTGAACCTCCCATCTTGTTACTGTTGAACCCTCCCATCTTGTTGCCGTCACAAATTGTTACTGTTGAACCCTCCCATCTTGGTGCTGTTGAACCCTCCCATCTTGTTACTGTTGAACCCTCCCATCTTGTTCCTGTTGAACCTCCCAACTTGTTGCTGTTGAACCTCCCATCTTGGTGCTGTTGAATCCTCCCATCTTGTTACTGTTGAACCCTCCCATCTTGTTGCTGTTGAACCCTCCCATTTTGTTACTGTTGAACCCTCCCATCTTGTTGCTGTTGAACCCTCCCATCTTGTTACTGTTGAACCCTCCCATCTTGTTACTGTTGAACCCTCCCATCTTGTTGCTGTTGAACCCTCCCATCTTGTTACTGTTGATCACTCCCATCTTGTTACTGTTGAACCCTCCCATCTTGTTACTGTTGAACCCTCCCATCTTGTTACTGTTGATCACTCCCATCTTGTTACTGTTGAATCCTCGCATCTTGTTACTGTTGAACCTCCCATCTCGTTACTGTTGAACCTCCCATCTTGTTACTGTTGAACCCTTCCATCTTGTTACTGTTGATCCTCCCATCTTGTTACTGTTGAACCTCCCATCTTGGTGCTGTTGAACCCTCCCATCTTGTTGCTGTTGAACCTCCCATCTTGTTGCTGTTGAACCTCCCATCTTGTTACGCTTGAACCTCCCATCTTGTTGCTGTTGAACCCTCCCATCTTGTTACTGTTGAACCCTCCCATCTTGTTACTGTTGATCCCTCCCATCTTGTTACTGTTGAACCTCCCATCTTGTTACTCTTGAACCCTCCCATCTTGTTACTGTTGAACCCTCCCATCTTGTTGCTGTTGAACCCTCCCATCTTGTTACTCTTGAACCCTCCCATCTTGTTACTGTTGAACCCTCCCATCTTGTTACTGTTGAATCTCCCATCTTGTACTGTTGAACCCTCCCATCTTGTTGCTGTTGAACCCTCCCATCTTGTTACTGTTGAACCTCCCATCTTGTTACTGTTGAACCCTCCCATCTTGTTACCTTTGAACCCTCCCATCTTGTTACTCTTGAACCCTCCCATCTTGTTACTGTTGAACCCTCCCATCTTGTTGCTGTTGAACCCTCCCATCTTGTTGCTGTTGAACCCTCCCATCTTGTTACTGTTGAACCCTCCCATCTTGTTGCTGTTGAACCTCCCATCTTGTTACTGTTGAACCCTCCCATCTTGTTGCTGTTGAACCCTCCCATCTTGTTGCTGTTGACCCTCCCATCTTGTTACTGTTGAACCCTCCCATCTTGTTGCTGTTGAACCCTCCCATCTTGTTACTGTTGAAACTCCCATCTTGTTCTTGTTGAACCTCCCATCTTGTTACTGTTGAATCTCCCATCTTGTTACTGTTGAACCCTCCGATCTTGTTGTTGTTGAATGCCTCCCATCTTGTTACTGTTGAACCCTCCCAACTTGTTACTGTTGAACCCTCCCATCTTATTGTTGTTGAATCCTCCCATCTTGTTGCTGTTGAACCTCCCATGTTGTTGCTGTTGAATCCTCCCATCTTATTGTTTGTTGAACCCTCCCATCTTGTTACAGTTGAACCTCCCATCTTGTTACTGTTGGACCCTCCCATCTTGTTACTGTTGAACCTCCCATCTCGTTACTGTTGAACCTCCCATCTTGTTACTGTTGAACACTTCCATCTTGTTACTGTTGATCCTCCCATCTTGTTACTGTTGAACCCTTCCATCTTGTTACTGTTGAACCCTCCCATCTTGTTGCTGTTGAACCCTCCCATCTTGTTGCTGTTGAACCCTCCCATCTTGTTGCTTTTGAACCCTCCCATCTTGTTACTGTTGAACCCTCCCATCTTGTTGCTGTTGAACCCTCCCATCTTGTTACTGTTGAAACTCCCATCTTGTTCTTGTTGAACGTCCCATCTTGTTACTGTTGAATGTCCCATCTTGTTACTGTTGAACCCTCCCATCTTGTTGTTGTTGAATGCTCCCATCTTGTTACTGTTGAACCTCCCAAATTGTTACTGTTGAACCCTCCCATCTTATTGTTGTTGAATCCTCCCATCTTGTTGCTGTTGAACCCTCCCATCTTATTGTTGTTGAATCCTCCCATCTTGTTGCTGTTGAATCCTCCCATCTTGTTGTTGTTGAATGCTCCCATCTTGTTACTGTTGAACCTCCCAACTTGTTACTGTTGAACCCTCCCATCTTATTGTTGTTGAATCCTCCCATCATGTTACTGTTGAACCTCCCATCTTGTTACTGTTGATCACTCCCATCTTGTTACTGTTGAATCCTCGCATCTTGTTACTGTTGAATCCTCCCAACTTGTTGCTGTTAAAGCTCCCATCTTGTTACTGTTGAACCCTCCCATCTTGGTGCTGTTGAACCCTCCCATCTTTTTGCACTGAACCTCCCATCTTGTTACTGTTGAAACCTCTCATCTTGGTGCTGTTGAATTCTCCCATCTTGTTACTGTTGAACCCTCCCATCTTTTTGTTTGTTGAACCCTCTCATCTTGTTACTGTTGAACCTCCCATCTTGGTGCTGTTGGACCCTCCCATCTTGTTACTCTTGAACCCTCCCATCTTGTTAGCACTGAACCCTCCCATCTTGTTACTCTTGAACCCTCTCATCTTGGTGCTGTTGAACCCTCCCCTCTTGGTACTGTTGAACCCTCCCAACTTGTTACTATTGAACCCTCCCATCTTGTGCTGTTGAACCCTCTCATCTTGTTGCTGTTGAACCCTCCCATCTTGGTGCTGTTGAACCCTCCCATCTTGGTGCTGTTGAATCCTCCCATCTTGTTGCACTGAACCTCCCATCTTGTTGCACTGAACCTCCCATCTTGTTACTGTTGAACCCTCCCATCTTGGTGCTGTTGAACCCTCCCATCTTGTTACTGTTGAAACCTCCCATCTTGTTGCTGGTGAACCCACCCATCTTGTTACTGTTGAACCCTCCCATCTTGGTGCTGTTGAACCCTCCCACCTTGTTACTGTTGAACCCTCCCATCTTGGTGCTGTTGGACCCTCCCATCTTGTTACTGTTGAACCTCCCATTTTGATGCTGTTGAACCCTCCCATCTTGTTACTGTTGAACCCTCCCATCTTGTTACTGTTGAACCATGCCATCTTGTTACTGTTGAACCCTCCCATCTTGTTACTGTTGAACCCTCCCATCTTATTACTCTTGAACCCTCCCATCTTGTTGCTGGTGAACCCTCCCATCTTGTTACTGTTGAATCCTCACATCTTGTTACTGTTGAACCCTCCCATCTTGGTGCTGTTGAACCCTCCCATCTTGTTACTGTTGAACCCTCCCATCTTGTTACCATTGAACCCTCCCATCTTGTTACTCTTGAACCCTCCCATCTTGTTGCTGTTGAACCCTCCCATCTTGTTACTGTTGAATCCTCCCATCTTGTTACTGTTGATCCTCCCATCTTGTTTCTGTTGAACCCTCCCATCTTGTTACTGTTGAACCCTCTCATCTTGGTACTGTTCTACCCTCTCATCTTGGTGCTGTTGAACCCTCCCATCTTGGTACTGTTGAACCCTCCCATCTTGTTACTGTTGAACCCTCCCATCTTGGTGCTGTTGAACCCTCCCATCTTGTTACTGTTGAACCCTCCCATCTTGGTGCTGTTGAACCCTCCCATCTTGTTGCCGTTGAACCTCCCAACTTGTTGCCGTTGAACCTCCCATCTTGTTACTGTTGAACCCTCCCATCTTGTTGCCGTCACAAATTGTTACTGTTGAACCCTCCCATCTTGGTGCTGTTGAACCCTCCCATCTTGTTACTGTTGAACCCTCCCATCTTGTTCCTGTTGAACCTCCCAACTTGTTGCTGTTGAACCTCCCATCTTGGTGCTGTTGAATCCTCCCATCTTGTTACTGTTGAACCCTCCCATCTTGTTGCTGTTGAACCCTCCCATCTTGTTACTGTTGAACCCTCCCATCTTGTTGCTGTTGAACCCTCCCATTTTGTTACTGTTGAACCCTCCCATCTTGTTACTGTTGAACCCTCCCATCTTGTTGCTGTTGAACCCTCCCATCTTGTTACTGTTGATCACTCCCATCTTGTTACTGTTGAACCCTCCCATCTTGTTACTGTTGAACCCTCCCATCTTGTTACTGTTGATCACTCCCATCTTGTTACTGTTGAATCCTCGCATCTTGTTACTGTTGAATCCTCCCATCTTGTTGCTGTTGAACCTCCCATCTTGTCACTGTTGAACCCTCCCAACTTGTTGCTGTTGAAGCTCCCATCTTGTTACCGTTGAACCCTCTCATCTTGTTACTGTTGAACCCTCCCAACTTGTTGCTGTTGAACCCTCTCATCTTGTAGCTGTTGAACCTTCCATCTTGTTACTGTTGAACCCTCCCATCTTGGTACTGTTGAACCCTCCCATCTTTGTACTGTTGAACCCTCCCATCTTGGTGCTGTTGAACCCTCCCATCTTGTTACTGTTGAACCCTCCCATCTTGTTGCTGTTGAATTCTCCCATCTTGTTACTGTTGAACCCTCCCATCTTTTTGTTTGTTGAACCCTCCCATCTTGTTACTGTTGAACCTCCCATCTTGGTGCTGTTGAACCCTCCCCTCTTGGTACTGTTGAACCCTCCCATCTTGTTACTCTTGAACCCTCCCATCTTGTTGCTGGTAAACCCTCCCATCTTGTTACTCTTGAACCCGCCCATCTTGTTACTGTTGATCCCTCCCATCTTGTTACTGTTGAATTCTCCCATCTTGTTACTGTTGAACCCTCCCATCTTATTGTTTGTTGAACCCTCCCATCTTGTTACTGTTGAACCTCCCATCTTGTTACTGTTGGACCCTCCCATCTTGTTGCTGTTGAACCCTCCCATCTTGTTACTGTTGAACCTCCCATCTTGTTACTGTTGGACCCTCCCATCTTGTTACTGTTGAACCTCCCATCTTGTTACTGTTGGACCCTCCCATCTTGTTGCTGTTGAACCCTCCCATCTTGTTACCATTGAACCCTCCCATCTTGTTACTCTTGAACCCTCCCATCTTGTTACTGTTGAACCCTCCCATCTTGTTGCTGTTGAACCCTCCCATCTTGTTGCTGTTGAACCCTCCCATCTTGTTGCTGTTGAACCCTCCCATCTTGTTACTGTTGAATCCTCCCATCTTGTTACTGTTGAACCCTCCCATCTTGTTGCTGTTGAATCCTCCCATCTTATTGTTTGTTGAACCTCCCATCTTGTTACTGTTGAACCTCCCATCTTGTTGTTGTTGAATGCTCCCATCTTGTTACTGTTGAACCTCCCAACTAGTTACTGTTGAACCCTCCCATCTTATTGTTGTTGTATCCTCCCGTCTTGTTGCTGTTGAATCCTCCCATCTTATTGTTTGTTGAATCTCCCATCTTGTTACTGTTGAACCCTCCCATCTTATTGTTGTTGAATCCTCCCATCTTGTTGCTGTTGAACCCTCCCATCTTGTTACTGTTGAACCTCCCATCTTGTTGTTGTTGAATGCTCCCATCTTGTTACTGTTGAACCTCCCAACTTGTTACTGTTGAACCCTCCCATCTTATTGTTGTTGAATCCTCCCATCTTGTTACTGTTGAACCTCCCATCTTGTTACTGTTGATCACTCCCATCTTGTTACTGTTGAATCCTCGCATCTTGTTACTGTTGAATCCTCCCAACTTGTTGCTGTTGAACCCTCTCATCTTGTTACTGTTGAACCCTCTCATCTTGTTACTGTTGAACCCTCCCAACTTGTTGCTGTTGAACCCTCTCATCTTGGTACTGTTGAACCCTCTCATCTTGTTGCTGTTGAAACCTCCCATCTTGTTGCTGTTGAACCCTCCCATCTTTTTGCACTGAACCTCCCATCTTGTTACTGTTGAAACCTCTCATCTTGGTACTGTTGAACCCTCCCATCTTGGTGCTGTTGAACCCTCCCATCTTGTTACTGTTGGACCCTCCCATCTTGTTACTCTTGAACCCTCCCATCTTGTTAGCACTGAACCCTCCCATCTTGTTACTCTTGAACCCTCTCATCTTGGTGCTGTTGAACCCTCCCCTCTTGGTACTGTTGAACCCTCCCAACTTGTTACTGTGTTGAACCCTCCCATCTTGTGCTGTTGAACACTCCCATCTTGTTACTGTTGAACCATCCCATCTTGTTACTGTTGAACCTCCCATCTCGTTACTGTTGGACCCTTCCATCTTGTTACCATTGAACCCTCCCTTCTTGTTACTCTTGAACCCTCCCATCTTGTTACTGTTGAACCCTCCCATCTTGTTGCTGTTGAACCCTCCCATCTTGTTGCTGTTGAACCCTCCCATCTTGTTACTGTTGAACCCTCCCATCTTGTTGCTGTTGAAACTCCCATCTTGTTACTGTTGAACCCTCCCATCTTGTTACTGTTGAACCCTCCCATCTTGTTGCTGTTGGACCCTCCCATCTTGTTACTGTTGAACCCTCCCATCTTGTTGCTGTTGAACCCTCCCATCTTGTTACTGTTGAAACTCCCATCTTGTTCTTGTTGAACGTCCCATCTTGTTACTGTTGAATGTCCCATCTTGTTACTGTTGAACCCTCCCATCTTATTGTTGTTGAATCCTCCCATCTTGTTGCTGTTGAACCTCCCATGTTGTTGCTGTTGAATCCTCCCATCTTATTGTTTGTTGAACCCTCCCATCTTGTTACAGTTGAACCTCCCATCTTGTTACTGTTGGACCCTCCCATCTTGTTACTGTTGAACCTCCCATCTCGTTACTGTTGAACCTCCCATCTTGTTACTGTTGAACCCTTCCATCTTGTTACTGTTGATCCTCCCATCTTGTTACTGTTGAACCTCCCATCTTGTTACTGTTGAACCCTTCCATCTTGTTACTGTTGATCCTCCCATCTTGTTACTGTTGAACCCTCCCATCTTGTTACTGTTGAACCATCCCATCTTGTTGCTGTTGAACCTCCCATCTTGTTGCTGTTGAACCATCCCATCTTGTTACACTTGAACCCTCCCATCTTGTTGCTGGTGAACCCTCCCATCTTGTTACTCTTGAACCCTCCCATCTTGTTACTGTTGATCCCTCCCATCTTGTTACTGTTGAATCCTCCCATCTTGTTACTCTTGAACCCTCCCATCTTGTTACTCTTGAACCCTCCCATCTTGTTGCTGGTAAACCCTCCCATCTTGTTACTCTTGAACCCTCCCATCTTGTTACTGTTGAACCTCCCATCTTGTTACTGTTGGACCCTCCCATCTTGTTACCATTGAACCCTCCCATCTTGTTACTCTTGAACCCTCCCATCTTGTTACTGTTGAACCCTCCCATCTTGTTGCTGTTGAACCCTCCCATCTTGTTGCTGTTGAACCCTCCCATCTTGTTACTGTTGAACCCTCACATCTTGTTGCTGTTGAAACTCCCATCTTGTTACTGTTGAACCCTCCTATCTTGTTACTGTTGAACCCTCCCATCTTGTTGCTGTTGGACCCTCCCATCTTGTTACTGTTGAACCCTCCCATCTTGTTGCTGTTGAACCCTCCCATCTTGTTACTGTTGAAACTCCCATCTTGTTCTTGTTGAACGTCCCATCTTGTTACTGTTGAATGTCCCATCTTGTTACTGTTGAACCCTCCCATCTTGTTGTTGTTGAATGCTCCCATCTTGTTACTGTTGAACCTCCCAACTTGTTACTGTTGAACCTCCCATCTTGTTGCTGTTGAATCCTCCCATCTTATTGTTTGTTGAACCCTCCCATCTTGTTACTGTTGAACCTCCCATCTTGTTACTGTTGGACCCTCCCATCTTGTTACTGTTGAACCTCCCATCTCGTTACTGTTGAACCTCCCATCTTGTTACTGTTGAACCCTTCCATCTTGTTACTGTTGATCCTCCCATCTTGTTACTGTTGAACCTCCCATCTTGTTACTGTTGAACCCTTCCATCTTGTTACTGTTGATCCTCCCATCTTGTTACTGTTGAACCCTCCCATCTTGTTACTGTTGAACCATCCCATCTTGTTGCTGTTGAACCTCCCATCTTGTTGCTGTTGAACCATCCCATCTTGTTACACTTGAACCCTCCCATCTTGTTGCTGGTGAACCCTCCCATCTTGTTACTCTTGAACCCTCCCATCTTGTTACTGTTGATCCCTCCCATCTTGTTACTGTTGAATCCTCCCATCTTATTGCTGGTGAACCCTCCCATCTTGTTACTCTTGAACCCTCCCATCTTGTTACTGTTGATCCCTCCCATCTTGTTACTGTTGAATCCTCCCATCTTGTTACTCTTGAACCCTCCCATCTTGTTACTCTTGAACCCTCCCATCTTGTTGCTGGTAAACCCTCCCATCTTGTTACTCTTGAACCCTCCCATCTTGTTACTGTTGATCCCTCCCATCTTGTTACTGTTGAATTCTCCCATCTTGTTACTGTTGAACCCTCCCATCTTATTGTTTGTTGAACCCTCCCATCTTGTTACTGTTGAACCTCCCATCTTGTTACTGTTGGACCCTCCCATCTTGTTACCATTGAACCCTCCCATCTTGTTACTCTTGAACCCTCCCATCTTGTTACTGTTGAACCCTCCCATCTTGTTGCTGTTGAACCCTCCCATCTTGTTGCTGTTGAACCCTCCCATCTTGTTACTGTTGAACCCTCCCATCTTGTTGCTGTTGAACCCTCCCATCATGTTGCTGTTGAACCCTCCCTTCTTGTTGCTACCTAACCACCTGAGCTTGTTGCTATTCCCGTCAGCTGTGACCCATCAGCCTTGTGATAAATGTTGCTCCAAAGAGGACCAAGCTGAGGTGATGTTTCTTGCTCCCCGTCCTGAGTCTCTGCTGCCTTGTGTTACTGGAAAATTGGTTCAACCAGCATTTCAGAACAATTCAAGAAAGCCCACCAATTCCCAGTCCCTCTCTTGAAATTCTGTCTCAGTATTGTTACCTGTTAGAATTATTACAGATCTAATTTAATGTAACGTATCACTACAGTTGGTGATAAGGTTTATTGAGCAGCAATTAACCACTACATTGATAATTTATAAAATAGATCTGACAATTAAGTGCAGAAATATTGAAGATTTGGGCTTTTCTGTACAATACAGTTTATATGTGTATTATGTTTAAATTAACCATCAATCATTCCTCACTGCGTTAAATACACGATCTCTTCCACTTCTAGTGAATCTGTGCTAACTACATGGTCTCTGCATCCTTAATATTGTGAGATTCAATTATGTTGAAACGTTAATGGTTTACATCAGCATACAGCAGTGGAACATAGGAGCAGGAGTAGGCCATTCAGCCTCTCCAGCCTGTTCCGCCATTCAATTCGATCATGACTAATCTGTATCTTTACTCCATTTACTTGCCTTGATTCCGTAACCCATAATACCCTTACCTAACAAAAATCTATCAATCTCAGTTTTGAAATTTTCATTGACCCCCAGCCCCAACAGCTTTTTGGGGGAGAGTTTTCCAGATTTCCACCAACCTTTGTGTGAAGAAGTGCTTCCTGATTTCACCCCTGAACGGCCTAGATGTAATTTTAAGGTTATGGCCCCTTGATGATAGCAGTTATGGAACAGCAGTGACCCATGTTCACATGTCTGCTTTGTTAACCCATCCCGGACACAACTACATATAGAAATTTAGATTTACAGCAAAAATGTAATAAAGGATCGTTAATCATTCCTGCACAGGCAATCTCTCCAGTTGTAACATTACAACAGTGACTACACTTCAAAATTACCTCATTAGCTATGAAGCGCTTTGGACATCCTGAGGTTGTGAAAGGCGCTATATACATGCAAGTATTCCTTTATGACATGGGGAGGATTTTAACTCCAGGCGTGGAACGGCGGGGAGATTGGCTGATAACCGGCCCTTCCTGCCGACAGGAGCCCCCTGGTCTGTTCCGAGTGCCGAGCCTCGTTACCGTGCCTACAGCAAGCTGCGTGCCTCCCCGGACGGGCAGCTCGCTGACGTATTATTGGGCAGCCCAGAGCATCATCTGCCTGGTGGGTAGGCCCGGAGGGGGAGGACTGATCGCGGAGGACGTGCAGCAGCCTCTCGGTATCCTCGTGGCGCCCGAGGGACTCCTGCTCCTCCTGGCCCTACAGAAATAATTCTGAACTTACCGCAATCAGGCCTTCTCTGCTTCACTGCCCGGTACAGTTGGGGTGGGGGTGGGGGTGGGGATGGGGCGTGCAGTCGCGCCTCAAAATTGTATTGGGGCTCCTGTGTATGTCAAAGGAAGACGCTAGGAAATATGGCGGTGGGCAGAATCCGAGCAGGAATGGCGAAGGCGACTTCAGTGGAAAACAAATGGGGAAGGGATATAATACAAGCTGCCGATTCGCTATCATCCATTTTATGCTATCGCACAAAGTCAAAATCTAAACCCCTCAAGGTATGAACTGTGATGGACTTCCCATTGTCTCAAAGCTAAGATAATACACAAAAGTAAACAGATCATTGCTGAGACACCTAGACGCGCCCTACCCTGATCCCCTCTCTGGATAGCTGATTAACACTTCAGATCATCGTTGTAAAGACTAATCTCAGACCCCTGTTTTAAATGTTACATCCCAAATATAAGGTGACCCCGGGTATTAACCCTTTGTAAACTGAATCTAACTTGATAGCAATATCCTAGCATAAATTCAAACATTAGAGGGTGACTTTAAAGGATATTGTTTGTTTTTAACGGGGCAAACTATACTGGATAGATTCACTAGAGCAAGAAGGTAAGTGTTACGGGAGCCACTGGGCTCGATTTTGCCATTGGGATCGGGCTGGGGCGTGTCAAGTGGTTTTCATGTCAGGGGAAGTGCAACAAGATCTGGGAGTCCTTATGCACCAGTCGCTGAAGGTAAGCATGCAGGTGCAGCAGGCGGTTAAGAAGGCAAATGGTATGTTGGCCTTCATAGCGAGAGGATTCGAGTACAGGAGCAAGGATGTCTTGCTGCAGTTGTACAAGGCCTTGGTGCGACCACACCTTGAGTATTGTGTGCAGTTTTTGTCACCTTATCTGAGGAAGGATGTTCTTGCCATGGAGGGAGTGCAGCGAAGATTTACCAGACTGATACCTGGGATGGCAGGAATGACTTATGAAGAGAGATTGGGTCGATTAGGCTTATATTCGCTAGAGTTTCAAAGAATAAGAGGGGATCTCATTGAAACTTATAAAATTCTAACAGGACTAGACAGACTAGATGCAGGAAGGATGCTCCCAATGGTGGGGGAGTCCAGAACCAGAGGTCACAGTCTAAGGATAAGGGGTAAGCCATTTAGGACTGAGATGAGGAAGAATTACTTCACCCAGAGAGTGGTGAACCTGTGGAATTCTCTACCACAGAAGGCAGTTGAGGCCAATTCATTAAATATATTCAAGAAGGAGATAGGTATATTTCTTAAGGCTAAAGGGATCAAGGGATATGGGGAGAAAGCAGGGACAGGCTACTGAATTTGGATGATCAGCCATGATCTCATTAAATGGCGGAGCAGGCTCAAGGGGCCGAATGGCCCACTCCTGCTCCTATCTTCTATGCTTCTATGCTTCTATGACCCCGACTCCGATGTGAAGTGGGAAAAAAGTCTGATTTTCCCCTAATTGGGCACTTAATTTCCAGCGTGTGGGAACCCCTGGCCCAATTAGTCTTTCCATCCTGAAAGTCGCCTCCGATGACGTCATCAGTGCTGCTGGATTTAAGGCCTGCAGGCAGCCTTGCTTCTTCTGGATACTGGAAACGCTTTGGCATTGTATGAAGTCTTCATTTACCGACCATGTCCACCAGCAAGCAAAAGTGTGCACCTCGCTTTGATGAGCCCTCCCTCCAAGCTCTGGTGCAGGGAGCAAGATCTAATAAGGAGGTGCTCTTCCCTTCCTCAGGGAGAAAAAAGCCACCACAACAGACTAAAGCTGTGTGGCTGCAAGTGGCCCAGGAGGTCAATGCCATCTCTATGTGCCGCAGAACCTGGCTGCAATGCAGGATGAGGTTTCATGACCTTTTCCGCACGGGAAAAGTGAGTATGACTTTCTCATCACCCTCAATCTCATCCCCATCGCCTCTCCTCACCAGCACTCTGCTTTGCCAACCTCTTCCTCCACATCCCACTTGACACTGACATCCCTGCACCCTTACCCATTCCCTCTCTCTCTATGGTCACATTCACTTAACTATTCGACCATGCAGCCCTCACACTCCCTATCACTGTGATGCCATGACAACAACAACTTTCAACACACAGGGATGGTCCTTTGTATCCTTCTAAGCATCTATGCTATGGATTATCTACACTCACTCCTTCATTCTCACTCAAACTCCACTTGTGTCCCTCATTGCAGGAAAAGAGAGCCCACAATAAGAGGGAAAGAGCCATGACAGGAGGAGGGCCACCCTCATTATCCCAGCTCACCACCTCGGAGGAGGCGGCCCTGGAAATCGCCGGGATTGAGGAGGATTCCCAAGTGGGGACGGACAGATGGGCGCATCGCAGCAAGCTGGTGCCAGAATAGTTTGGCATCTCTCTCATTGACATTGCATGAGTCACTGATAATTAATCTGATGTTCTAACAGATTGACTTATGATCATCTGCACTATTCAATGTTCATGTAACCTTGACCTCACATCTCTAACTCTTTCCTTTACTCCCCCACAGGACCATCGAGAGCCCCCGTCCCCACTGTCCAGGAGGAAGAGCCTGAGCTTTCAGACTCCTCAGAGGAAGCTGCAACCTCTGAGGGCACTCCGTCAGCAGAATTAAGTGCACCCTACACCAGCGCAGACACTCACACCTCGGTGGGACCTTCGGGACATACAGTAGAGTTGTCACCTGGTGTATCACAGCTCACAAGTGAGCATCAGCAGATGGTGGAGACAGGGACAGCAGTGGAGAGTCCTCGTCGCAGTGGAGAGGACGCTCCCAGCTCGGCTCCGCTGTATGTCGACCCTGTGCCTCCGGGTCCATCCAGAAGGAGAGCGGTGCTGGAACTCCAGGAACAGGTGCAGGAGTCTCTGGCAGGCTTTGTCTCCAGGGTTGCTGCGAGTGTAGAGCGAATGGAGGAGTCCATCGCTAACATGAGTAGAGCCTTTGTGGAGGCGTTGGCGCATCAACGCATCTCCATGGTAAGGCTGGCTACCTCCATGGTAAGGCTGGCTACCGTAGTCACTTGGGTGTAATGTTGTGTTTAATTTTGAAAACCCATCAGTTGCTTATTGTCATAAAAAATTCTGATGGCAAACTCTTGCAGTTGTGGCGTGTGTCATTTCGCTAATGGGACTTCCACATTGAGGGCTTAGGGCAACTTGCAATTGTCAGTATGGTGGTCAGAATGATAGGAATCCGCAGGTTCTTGGCCATTGTCGATGGTCTGATAAGAAGGTGCGAGGCAAAATTGTTTGATTATGCAGGCTAAGCAAATCTGGCCAAGATGAGTGCGTCCCTTGCATCCCGGGCAGCAATGTGGTCGCGCGCTGGCGCCTCCTGGCCTGTGCAGCTTCAGGTGGGTGAGCAGCAGCTTGGCACTCCTGTTGTTGCTGCTGCTGTGGGTGGTGCTGTTGTTCATGGTTCTGCTGCTGCCACGGCTGGTCTTCATCCGAATCTGATGTCCAGGAGGAAAGGAAATAAATGGTTCCCATGCTTCTGGTATATGCCTCAGTTGAGGAAGCGCTCAGTCAAGGTGGCGAGAGGGCTTTCCCAGGAGGTCACACTGGAGATGGGTGTCAGGCTCCAAACTTCCACAACAATGGATAGGCCTGCTAAAAGTTCCCCCAGACCTGAGACAACAAAGTTCTGCCACCTGCAAATGATGATTGCTGAAAACTCCTTTTTAATGGTGGAGCTGCAGCTGTTAGTAAGCAGTCCACTTGTGAGGCTGCCAGGATTCACTGGCATGTTCCAGAGGAGACGTGCAGGATGTGGGAAAAGTGGTAAAATCAGAAAGGCCTCTCAAAATGGGATTATAGAGGCACTTAACTGGTTGTTGAGGGCCTTAAGGGCCTATCCGGTACACCTTGCAATTGTTTAGAAAAGATTTTTTTTGCTCTGCAAGCCTGAAATCATCAATTATTTCTCTTGCACTCAACTTGTCAAAGAATTGTAATTATCAGCTAGTTTTTATTTTGCCCTGCACTTTACACTGTTTAGAATCAGGCCTAACAGTAATCAGAATTTTAAGCGAGCATGTTCAATGCAATTTTGATTTATTTAGAATAGTCTCAGGAAGCTTCTGTCTCAACCTCTGACCTTTGCAGCACTGGGTGACCTTTGCAGCTTTCAAAATATCCAACGAAGTGGGAACTACAAAATAATTTCTTTCTAATCTCACTGATGTCACTCTAATAATTGAACAGGAGCCATTAGAGAGTCCCACCACATTTATTATCGACTAAATATGAAACGTTTAGAGTTTGGGAATGGGGAACTATTTGAAAATTCTTCTCATCTGACAACTCAATTGCTGGAATTAATGCCCACTTGTCAAATCAATTTTAAACGTGAATTTCTCAGCCGATGCAACTCATCAAAAAAATTCTCTCTTCTGAGCAACAAATTATGAAAGCACTTATTTTTTATTCAGGCCGATTGGTGGCAGATATACGGAACTGTCAGGAAAAAGGATTATAAAAAAATTTGGCACAGTTGTATAACTGTTTCGCACACCTATAACTGTATCTCACACCTATAACTGTATCTCACAAGCAGTAAATAAATGTATCTCACAACCTATAAATGTATCTCACAACCTATAAATAAATGTATCTCACACCGACAAATAAATGTATCTCACAACCTGTAAATGTATCTCACAACCTATAAATTTATCTAACACATCTATAAATGTATCTCACACCGACAAATATATGTATCTCACACCTCTAAATGTATCTCACACCTATAAATGTATCTGACATCTATAAATGTATCTCACCACCTATAAATGTATCTCACACTCCTATAAATGTATCTCACACCTATAAATGTATCTCACACTCCTATAAATGTATCTCACAACCTATAAATGTATCTCACACTCCTATAAATGTATCTCACACCTATAAATGTATCTCACAACGTATAAATGTATCTTACACACCAATTAATGTATCTCATAACCTATAAATGTATCTCACACCTATAAATGGATCTCACACCTATAAATGTATCTCACACCTATAAATGTATCTCTCACCTATAAATGTATCTCACCCACCTATAAATGTATCTCTCACCTATAAATGTATCTCACTCACCTATAAATGTATCTCACTGACCTATAAATGTATCTCACTGATCTACAAATGTATCTCACCCACCTATAAATGTATCTCACTCACCTATAAATGTATCTCACTGACCTATAAATGTATCTCACTGACCTACAAATGTATCTCACTGACCTATAAATGTATCTCAATCACCTATAAATGTATCTCACTGACCTATAAATGTATCTCACTCACCTATAAATGTATCACTCACCTATAAATGTATCTCACTGACCTATAAATGTATCTCACACACCTATAAATGTTTCTCTCTCACCTATCAATGTATCTCACCCACCTATAAATGTATCTCACCCACCTACAAATGTATCTCACTCACCTATAAATGAATCTCTCACCTATAAATGTTTCTCACTGACCTATAAATGTATCTCACTGACCTATAAATGTATCTCACTCACCTACAAATGTATCTCACTCACCTATAAATGTATCTCTCTCACCTATAATTGTATCTCACTGACCTATAAATGTATCTCTCTCACCGATAAATGTATCTCACTGACCTATAAATGTATCTCACTCACCTATAAATGTATCTCTCACCTATAAATGTATCTCACCGACCTATAAATGTATCTCACTGAGCCATAAATGTATCTCACTGACCTATAAATGTATCTCACTCACCTAGAAATTTATCTCACTCACCTATAAATGTATCTCACTGACATATAAATGTATCTCACTGACCTTATAAATGTATCTCACTGACCTATAAATGTATCTCACTCACCTATAAATGTATCTCACTGACCTTATAAATGTAACTCACTGACCTATAAATGTATTTCAATCACCAATAAATGTATCTCACTCACCTATAAATGTATCTCACTCACCTATAAATATTTCTCTCTCACCTATAAATGTATCTCACCCACCTATAAATGTATCTCACCCACCTATAAATGTATCTCACTGACCTATAAATGTATCTCACTCACCTATAAATGTATCACTCACCTATAAATGTATCTCACTCACCTATAAATGTTTCTCTCTCACATATAAATGTATCTCACTCACCTACAAATGTATCTTACTCACCTATAAATGTATCTCACTCACCTATAATTGTATCTCACTCACCTATAAATGTATCTCACTGATCTATAAATGTATCTCACTCACCTATAAATGTATCTCACCCACATTTAAATGTATCTCACTGAGCCATAAATGTATCTAACTGACCTATAAATGTATCTGACTCACCTATAAATGTATCACTCACCTATAAATGTATCTCACTCACCTATAAATGTTTCTCTCTCACATATAAATGTATCTCACTCACCTACAAATGTATCTTACTCACCTATAAATGTATCTCACTGACCTATAAATGTATCTCACTCACCTATAAATGTATCTTACTCACCTATAAATGTATCTCACTCACCTATAAATGGATCTCTCACCTATAAATGTATCTCACTCACCTATAAATGTATCTCACTCACCTATAAATGTATCTCACTGACCTATGAATGTATCTCACTGACCTATAAATGTATCTCACCCCCCCATAAATGTATCACACTCACCTACAAATGTATCTCACTGACCTATAAATGTATCTCACTGAGCCATAAATGTATATCACTCACTTATAAATGTATCTCACCCACCTATAAATGTATCACTCACCTATAAATGTATCTCACTGACATTTAAATGTATCTCACTGACCTATAAATATATCTCAATCACCAATAAATGTAGCTCACTCACCTATAAATGTATCTCACTGACCTATAAATGTATCTCACCCACCTATAAAGGTATCTCATCCACCTATAAATGTATCTCATCCACCTATAAACGTATCTAACGGACATATAAATGTATCTCAATCGCCAATAAATGTATCACACTCACCTATAAATGTATCTCACTGACCTATAAATGTATCTCTCTCACCTATAAATGTATCTCTCTCACCAATAAATGTATCTCTCTCACCTATAAATGTATCTCTCTCACCTATAAATGTATCTCACTCACCTATAAATGTATCTCACTGAACTATAAATGTATCTCACTCACCTATAAATAAATGTATCTCACCCACCTATAAATGTATCTCACACCGAACAATGTATCTCTCACCTATAAATGTATCTCACTCACCTATAAATGTATCTCACCCACCTATAAAGGTATCTCACACACCTATAAATGTATCTCTCTCACCTATAAATGTATCTCACTCACCTATAAATGTATCTCACTGACCTATAAATGTATCTCACTCACTTATAAATGTACCTCAAACAACTAGAAATGTATCTCACACCTATAAATGTATCTCACACCTATGATTGTATCTCTCAACTATAAATGTATCTCACACGTATAAATGTATCTCATACCTATAAATGTATCTCACACCGATAAATGTATCTCACACCTATAAATGTATCTCACACCTATGATTGTATCTCTCAACTATAAATGTATCTCACACGTATAAATGTATCTCATACCTATAAATGTATCTCACACCGATAAATGTATCTCACACATATAAATGTATCTCACACCTATAAATGTATCTCTCACCTATAAATGTATCGCTCACCTATAAATTTATCTCAGACCTATAAATGTATCTCACACCTATAAATGTATCTCATACCTATAAATGTATCTCACACCGATAAATGTATCTCACACATATAAATGTATCTCACACCTATAAATGTATCTCTCACCTATAAATGTATCTCTCACCTATAAATTTATCTCAGCCCTATAAATGTATCAAACACGTATAAATGTATCTCTCACCTATAAATGTATCTCACACCTATAAATGTATCTCTCACCTATAAATGTATCTCACACCTATAAATGTATCTCACAACGTATAAATGTATCTCACACCTATAAATGTATCTCTCACCTTTAAATATATATCTCACCTATAAATGTATCTCACACGTATAAATGTATCTCTCACCTATAAATGTATCTCACACCTATAAATGTATCTCTCACCTATAAATGTATCTCACACCTATAAATGTATCTCTCACCTATAAATGTATCTCACACCTATAAATGTATCTCACACCGATAAATGTATCTCTCACCTATAAATGTATCGCTCACCTATAAATTTATCTCAGACCTATAAATGTATCTCACACCTATAAATGTATCTCTCACCTATAACTGTATCTCACACCTATAAATGTATCTCAAACCTATAAATGTATCTCACACCTATAAATGTATCTCACACCTATAAATGTATCTCACAACGTATAAATGTATCTCACACCTATAAATGTATCTCTCACCTATAACTGTATCTCACACCTATAAATGTATCTCAAACCTATAAATGTATCTCACACCTATAAATGTATCTCACACCTATAAATGTATCTCTCACCTATAAATGTATCTCAAACCTATAAATGTATCTCACACGTATAAATGTATCCCACACCTATAAATGTATCTCACACCTATAAATGTATCTCTCACCTATAACTGTATCTCACACCTATAAATGTATCTCAAACCTATAAATGTATCTCACACCTATAAATGTATCTCACACCTATAAATGTATCTCTCACCTATAAATGTATCTCAAACCTATAAATGTATCTCACACGTATAAATGTATCCCACACCTATAAATGTATCTCACACCTATAAATGTATCTCAAACCTATAAATGTATCTCACACCTATAAATGTATCTCACAACGTATAAATGTATCTCACACCTATAAATGTATCTCTCACCTTTAAATATATATCTCACCGATAAATGTATCTCACACCTATAAATGTATCTCACACGTAAAAATGTATCCCACACCTAGAAATGTATCTCACAACGTATAAATGTATCTCACACCTTTAAATATATATCTCACCGATAAATGTATCTCACACGTATAAATGTATCCCACACCTATAAATGTATCTCACACCGATAAATGTATTTAACACCTATAAATTTATAACTCACCTATAAATGTATCTCACACGTATAAATGTAACTCTCACATATAAATGTATCTCACACCTATAAATGTATCTCTCACCTATAAATGTAACTCTCACATATAAATTTATCTCAGACCTATAAATGTATCTCACACCTACAAATGTATCTCACACCTATAAATTTATAACTCACCTATAAATGTATCTCACACCTATAAATGTATCTCTCACCTATAAATGTATCTCTCACCTATAAATGTATCTCACACATATAAATGTATCTCACACCTATAAATGTATCTCACACCTATAAATGTATCTCTCACCTATAAATGTATCTCACACATATAAATGTATCTCACACCTATAAATGTATCTCACACCTATAAATGTATCTCACACCGATAAATGTATCTCACACATATAAATGTATCTCACACCTATAAATGTATCTCACACCTATGAATGTATCTCTCACCTATAAATGTATCTCACACGTATAAATGTATCTCACACCTATAAATGTATCTCACACCGATAAGTGTATCTCACACATATAAATGTATCTCTCACCTATAAATGTATCTCTCACCTATAAATTTATCTCAGACCTGTAAATGTATCTCACACATATAAATGTACCTCTCACCTATAAATGTATCTCACACCTATAAATGTATCTCTCACCTATAAATGTATCTCACACCTATAAATGTATCTCACACCTATAAATGTATCTCACACCTATAAATGTATCTCTCACCTATAAATGTATCTCACACCTATAAATGTATCTCACACCTATAAATGTATCTCACACCTATAAATGTATCTCTCACCTATAAATGTAACTCACACCTATAAATGTATTTCACACCTATAAATGTAACTCACACCTATAAATGTATATCTCACCTATAAATGTATCTCTAACATATAAATGTATCTCACACCTATAAATGTATCTCTCACCTATAAATTTATCTCACACCTATAAATGTATCTCACAACATATAAATGTATCTCACACCAAAAAATATATATCTCACCTATAAATGTATCTCACACCTATAAATTTATCTTACACCAAAAATGTATCGCTCACCTATAAATGTATCTCTCACTAATAAATTTATCTCATCCCTATAAATGTATCTCACGATCTATAATTGTATCTGACACCTATAAATGTACATCTCATCTATAAATGTATCTCTCACCTATAAATGTATCTCTCACCTATAAATGTATCTCACAACCTATAAATGTATCTCATGATATATAAATGTATCTCACCCCTATAAATGTATATCTCACCTATAATTGTATCTCACATCTATAAATGTATCTCACACCTATAAATGTATCTCTCACCTACAAATGTATGTCACATCTATAAATGTATCTCACACATATAAATGTATCTCACACCTATAAATGTATCTCACACCTATGAATGTATCTCACACCTATAAATGTATCTCACACGTATAAATGTATCTCTCACCTACAAATGTATCTCACACCTATAAATTTATATCTCACCTATAAATGTATCTCACACCTATAAATGTATCTCTCACCTGTAAATGTATCTCACACCTATAAATGTATCTCACAACGTATAAATGTATCTCACACCTATAAATGTATCTCTCACCTATAAATGTATCTCTCACCTATAAATGTATCTCACACCTATAAATGTATCTCACACCTGTAAATGTATCTCTCACATATAAATGTATCTCATACCTATAAATGTATCTCACATCTATAAATGTATCTCTCACCTATAAATGTATCTCACACCTATAAATGTAACTCACACCTATAAATGTATATCTCACCTATAAATGTATCTCTCACATATAAATGTATCTCTCACCTATAAATGTATCTCACACCTATAAATGTATCTCACACCTATAAATGTATCTCTCACCTAAAAATTTATCTCACACCTATAAATGTATCTCACAACGTATAAATGTATCTCACACCTATAAATGTATCTCTCACCTATAAATCTATCTCTCACCTATAAATATATATCTCACCTATAAATGTATATCACACCTATAAATATATCTTACACCAAAAATGTATCGCTGACCTATAAATGTATCTCACACCTATAAATGTGTCTCTCACTAATAAATTTATCTCATCCCTATAAATGTATCTCACGATCTATAAATGTATCTGACACCTATAAATGTACATCTCACCTATAAATGTATCTCTCACCTATAAATGTATCTCACACCTATAAATGTATCTCTCACCTATAAATGTATCTCTCACCTATAAATGTATCTCTCACCTATAAATGTATCTCACAACCTATAAATGTATCTCACGATATATTAATGTATCTCACACCTATAAATGTATATCTCACCTATAATTGTATCTCACATCTATAAATGTATCTCACACCTATAAATGTATCTCTCACCTGTAAATGTATCTCTCACCTATAAATGTATCTCTCACCTACAAATGTATCTCACACCTATAAATGTATCTCTCACCTATATATGTATCTCACACCTATAAATGTATCTCACACCTATAAATGTATCTCACAACGTATAAATGTATCTTACACACCAATTAATGTATCTCATAACCTATAAATGTATCTCACACGTATAAATGGATCTCACACCTATAAATGTATCTCACACCTATAAATGTATCTCTCACCTATAAATGTATCTCACCCACCTATAAATGTATCTCTCACCTATAAATGTATCTCACCGACCTATAAATGTATCTCACCGACCTATAAATGTATCTCACTGACCTATAAATGTATCTCACCCACCTATAAATGTATCTCACTGACCTATAAATGTATCTCACCGACCTATAAATGTATCTCACTGACCTATAAATGTATCTCACTCACCTATAAATGTATCTCACTGACCTATAAATGTATCTCACACACCTATAAATGTTTCTTTCTCACCTATAAATGTATCTCACCCACCTATAAATGTATCTCACTCACCTATAAATGTATCTCACCCACCTACAAATGTATCTCACTGACCTATAAATGTATCTCACCGACCTATAAATGTATCTCACTGACCTATAAATGTATCTCACTCACCTATAAATGTATCTCACTGACCTATAAATGTATCTCACACACCTATAAATGTTTCTTTCTCACCTATAAATGTATCTCACCCACCTATAAATGTATCTCACTCACCTATAAATGTATCTCACCCACCTACAAATGTATCTCACTCACCTATAAATGAATCGCTCACCTAAAAATGTATCACTCACCTATAAATGTATCTCACTCACCTATAAATGTATCTCTCTCACCTATAATTGTATCTCACTCACCTATAAATGTATCTCTCTCACCTATAAATGAATCGCTCACCTAAAAATGTATCACTCACCTAAAAATGTATCACTCACCTATAAATGTATCTCACTCACCTATAAATGTATCTCTCTCACCTATAAATGTATCTCTCTCACCTATAAATGTATCTCTCTCACCTATAATTGTATCTCACTCACCTATAAATGTATCTCTCTCACCTATAAATGTATCTCTCTCACCTATAATTGTATCTCTCTCACCTATAATTGTATCTCACTCACCTATAAATGTATCTCACTCACCTATAAATGTATCTCTCTCACCTATAAATGTATCTCACTCACCTATAAATGTATCTCACTCACCTATAAATGTATCTCACTCACCTATAAATGTATCTCTCTCACCTATAAATGTATCACACTCACCTATAAATGTATCTCACTGATCTATAAATGTATCTCACTCACCTATAAATGTATCTCACTGATCTATAAATGTATCTCACTCATCTATAAATGTATCACACTCACCTATAAATGTATCTCACCCACATATAAATGTATTTCACTGATCTATAAATGTATCTCTCTCACCTATAAATGTATCTCACCCACATATAAATGTATCTCACTGATCTGTAAATGTATCTCACTCACCTATAAATGTATCTCTCACCTATAAATGTATCTCTCTCACCTATAATTGTATCTCACTCACCTATAAATGTATCACACTCACCTATAAATGTATCTCACTCACCTATAAATGTATCTCACTGACCTATAAATGTATCTCACTCACCGATAAATGTATCTCACTCACCTATAAATGTATCTCACTCACCTATAAATGTATCTCTCACCTATAAATGTATCTCACTCACCTATAAATGTATCTCACTCACCTTCAAATGTATCTCACTCACCTATAAATGTATCTCTCTCACCTATAAATGTATCTCTCACCTATAAATGCATCTCACTGACCGATGAATGTATCTCACTGACCTATAAATGTATCTCACCCACATTTAAATGTATCTCACTGACCTATAAATGTATCTCACCCACATTTAAATGTATCTCACTGACCTATAAATGTATCTCACTGACCTATAAATGTATCTCACACCTACAAATGTATCTCACTCACCTATAAATGTATATCACTGACTTATAAATGTATCTCACCCACCTATAAATGTATCACTCACCTATAAATGTATCTCACTGACATATAAATGTATCTCACTGACCTTATAAATGTATCTCACTGACCTATAAATGTATCTCACTGACCTATAAATGTATCTCAATCACCAATAAATGTATCTCACTCACCTATACATGTATCTCACTGACCTATAAATGTATCTCACCCACCTATAAATGTATCTCACTCACCTATAAATGTATCTCACTGACATTTAAATGTATCTCACTGACCTATAAATATATCTCAATCACCAATAAATGTATCTCACTGACCTATTAATGTAACTTACTGACCTATAAATGTATCTCAATCACCAATAAATGTATCTCACTGACCTATTAATGTATCTCACTGACCTATAAATATATCTCATTCACCTATAAATGTATCTCACTGACCTATAAATGTATCTCTCTCACCTATAAATGTATCTCACTCACCTATAAATGTATCTCACTGACCTATAAATGTATCTCACTCACCTATAAATGTATCTCACTCACTTATAAATGTAGCTCAAACAACTAGAAATGTATCTTTGACCGATAAATGTATCTCACACCTATAAATGTATCTCACACCTATGATTGTATCTCTCAACTATAAAAGTATCTCACATGTATAAATGTATCTCACACCTATAAATGTATCTCACACATATAAATGTATCTCTCACCTATAAATGTATCTCACACCTATAAATGTATCTCACACCTATAAATGTATCTCACACCTATAAATGTATCTCACAATGTATAAATGTATCTCACACCTATAAATGTATCTCTCACCTTTAAATATATATCTCACCTATAAATGTATCTCACACGTATAAATGTATCTCTCACCTATAAATGTATCTCACACCTATAAATGTATCTCTCACCTATAAATGTATCTCACACCTATAAATGTATCTCTCACCTATAAATTTATCTCACCCCTATAAATGTATCTCTCACCTATAAATGTATCTCACACCTATAAATGTATCTCACACCTATAAATGTATCTCACACCTATAAATGTATCTCTCACCTATAAATGTATCTCACACCTATAAATGTATCTCACACCTATAAATGTATCTCACACCTATAAATGTATCTCACAATGTATAAATGTATCTCACACCTATAAATGTATCTCTCACCTTTAAATATATATCTCACCTATAAATGTATCTCACACGTATAAATGTATCTCTCACCTATAAATGTATCTCACACCTATAAATGTATCTCACACCTATAAATGTATCTCTCACCTATAAATTTATCTCACCCCTATAAATGTATCTCAAAACGTATAAATGTATCTCACACCTATAAATGTATCTCTCACCTATAAATCTATCTCTCACCTATAAATGTATCTCACACCAAAAATGTATCGCTCACCTATAAATGTATCTCACACCTATAAATGTATCTCTCACTTATAAATTTAACTCGCACCTAGAAATGTATCTCACACCTATAAATGTAACTCTCACCTATAAATTTATCTCAGACCTATAAATGTATCTCACACATATAAATGTATCTCTCACCTACAAATGTATCTCACACCTATAAATTTTTAACTCACCTATAAATGTATCTCACGCCTATAATTGTATCTCTCACCTATAAATGTATCTCACTCACCTATAAATGTATCTCACTCACCTATAAATGTATCTCACTCACCTACAAATGTATCTCTCTCACCTATAAATGTATCTCTCTCCCCCATAAATGTATCACACTCACCTATAAATGTATCTCACTGACCTATAAATGTATCTCACCCACATTTAAATGTATCTCACTGACGTATAAATGAATCTCACTGAGCCATAAATGTATCTCACTGACCTATAAATGTATCTCACACCTACAAATGTATCTCACTCACCTATAAATGTATATCACTCACTTATAAATGTATCTCACCCACCTATAAATGTATCACTCACCTATAAATGTATCTCACTGACATATAAATGTATCTCACTGACATTTAAATGTATCTCACTGACCTATAAATATATCTCAATCACCAATAAATGTATCTCACTGACCTATTAATGTAACTCACTGACCTATAAATGTATCTCAATCACCAATAAATGTAGCTCACTCACCTATAAATGTATCTCACGGACATATAAATGTATCTCAATCGCCGATAAATGTATCACACTCACCTATAAATGTATCTCACTGACCTATAAATGTATCTCTCTCACCTATAAATGTATCTCTCTCACCTATAAATGTATCTCACCCACCTATAAAGGTATCTCACACACCTGTAAATGTATCTCTCACCTATAAATGTATCTCCCTCACCTATAAATGTATCTCACCCACATATAAATGTATCTCACTCACTTATAAATGTACCTCAAACAACTAGAAATGTATCTTTGACCGATAAATGTATCTCACACCTATAAATGTATCTCACAACGTATAAATGTATCTCACACCTATAAATGTATCTCTCACCTTTAAATATATATCTCACCTATAAATGTATCTCACACGTATAAATGTATCTCTCACCTATAAATGTATCTCACACCTATAAATGTATCTTTCACCTATAAATGTATCTCAAACCTATAAATGTATCTCATACCTATAAATGTATCTCACATCTATAAATGTATCTCTCACCTATAAATGTATCTCACACCTATAAATGTATCTCACACCTATAAATGTATCTCACACCTATAAATGTATCTCTCACCTAAAAATTTATCTCACACCTATAAATGTATCTCACAACGTATAAATGTATCTCACACCTATAAATGTATCTCTCACCTATAAATCTATCTCTCACCTATAAATATATATCTCACCTATAAATGTATCTCACACCTATAAATATATCTTACACCAAAAATGTATCGCTGACCTATAAATGTATCTCACACCAATAAATGTGTCTCTCACTAATAAATTTATCTCATCCCTATAAATGTATCTCACGATCTATAAATGTATCTGACACCTATAAATGTACATCTCATCTAGAAATGTATCTCTCACCTATAAATGTATCTCACACCTATAAATGTATCTCTCACCTATAAATGTATCTCTCACCTATAAATGTATCTCTCACCTATAAATGTATCTCACAACCTATAAATGTATCTCACGATATATTAATGTATCTCACACCTGTAAATGTATCTCTCACCTGTAAATGTATCTCTCACCTATAAATGTATCTCTCACCTACAAATGTATCTCACACCTATAAATGTATCTCTCACCTATATATGTATCTCACACCTATAAATGTATCTCACACCTATAAATGTATCTCACAACGTATAAATGTATCTTACACACCAATTAATGTATCTCATAACCTACAAATGTATCTCACACCTATAAATGGATCTCACACCTATAAATGTATCTCACACCTATAAATGTATCTCTCACCTATAAATGTATCTCACCCACCTATAAATGTATCTCTCACCTATAAATGTATCTCACCCACCTATAAATGTATCTCTCACCTATAAATGTATCTCACACCTATAAATGTATCTCTCACCTATAAATGTATCTCTCACCTATAAATGTATCTCTCACCTATAAATGTATCTCACAACCTATAAATGTATCTCACGATATATTAATGTATCTCACACCTATAAATGTATATCTCACCTATAATTGTATCTCACATCTATAAATGTATCTCACACCTATAAATGTATCTCTCACCTGTAAATGTATCTCTCACCTATAAATGTATCTCACACCTATAAATGTATCTCTCACCTACAAATGTATCTCACACCTATAAATGTATCTCTCACCTATATATGTATCTCACACCTATAAATGTATCTCACACCTATAAATGTATCTCACAACGTATAAATGTATCTTACACACCAATTAATGTATCTCATAACCTATAAATGTATCTCACACCTATAAATGGATCTCACACCTATAAATGTATCTCACACCTATAAATGTATCTCTCACCTATAAATGTATCTCACCCACCTATAAATGTATCTCTCACCTATAAATGTATCTCACCCACCTATAAATGTATCTCTCACCTATAAATGTATCTCACCCACCTATAAATGTATCTCTCACCTATAAATGTATCTCACCCACCTATAAATGTATCTCTCACCTATAAATGTATCTCACCCACCTATAAATGTATCACTCACCTATAAATGTATCTCACTGACCTATAAATGTATCTCACACACCTATAAATGTTTCTTTCTCACATATTAATGTATCTCACCCACCTATAAATGTATCTCACTCACCTATAAATGTATCTCACCCACCTATAAATGTATCACACTCACCTATAAATGTATCACTCACCTATAAATGTATCTCACTCACCTATAAATGTATCTCACCCACCTATAAATGTATCTCACTCACCTATAAATGTATCTCACCCACCTATAAATGTATCTCACTCACCTATAAATGTATCACTCACCTATAAATGTATCTCACTGACCTATAAATGTATCTCACACACCTATAAATGTTTCTTTCTCACATATTAATGTATCTCACCCACCTATAAATGTATCTCACCCACCTATAAATGTATCACACTCACCTATAAATGTATCTCACTCACCTATAAATGTATCTCACCCACCTATAAATGTATCTCACTCACCTATAAATGTATCTCACTCACCTATAAATGTATCTCACCCACATATAAATGTATCTCACTGATCTATAAATGTATCTCACTCACCTATAAATGTATCTCACTCACCTATAAATGTATCTCACTGACCTATAAATGTATCTCACTCACCTATAAATGTATCTCACCGACCTATAAATGTATCTCACTCACCTATAAATGTATCTCACTCACCTATAAATGTATCTCACCCACATATAAATGTATCTCACTCACCTATAAATGTATCTCACCCACATATAAATGTATCTCACTGATCTATAAATGTATCTCACTCACCTATAAATGTATCTCACTCACCTATAAATGTATCTCACCCACATATAAATGTATCTCACTGATCTATAAATGTATCTCACCCACATATAAATGTATCTCACTGATCTATAAATGTATCTCACTCACCTATAAATGTATCTCACTCACCTATAAATGTATCTCTCTCACCTATAAATGTATCTCTCTCACCTATAAATGTATCTCACTCACCTACAAATGTATCTCACTCACCTATAAATGTATCTCTCTCACCTATAAATGTATCTCTCTCACCTATAAATGCATCTCACCCACATATAAATGTATCTCACTGATCTATAAATGTATCTCACTCACCTATAAATGTATCTCACTGATCTATAAATGTATCTCACTCACCTATAAATGTATCTCACCCACATATAAATGTATCTCACTGATCTATAAATGTATCTCACTCACCTATAAATGTATCTCACCCACATATAAATGTATCTCACTGATCTATAAATGTATCTCTCTCACCTATAATTGTATCTCACCCACATATAAATGTATCTCACTCACCTATAAATGTATCTCTCTCACCTATAAATGTATCTCTCTCACCTATAAATGTATCTCACTCACCTACAAATGTATCTCACTCACCTATAAATGTATCTCTCTCACCTATAAATGTATCTCTCTCACCTATAAATGCATCTCACCCACATATAAATGTATCTCACTGATCTATAAATGTATCTCACTCACCTATAAATGTATCTCACTGATCTATAAATGTATCTCACCCACCTATAAAGGTATCTCACACACCTGTAAATGTATCTCTCACCTATAAATGTATCTCCCTCACCTATAAATGTATCTCACCCACATATAAATGTATCTCACTCACTTATAAATGTACCTCAAACAACTAGAAATGTATCTTTGACCGATAAATGTATCTCACACCTATAAATGTATCTCACAACGTATAAATGTATCTCACACCTATAAATGTATCTCTCACCTTTAAATATATATCTCACCTATAAATGTATCTCACACGTATAAATGTATCTCTCACCTATAAATGTATCTCACACCTATAAATGTATCTTTCACCTATAAATGTATCTCAAACCTATAAATGTATCTCATACCTAAAAATGTATCTCACATCTATAAATGTATCTCTCACCTATAAATGTATCTCACACCTATAAATGTATCTCACACCTATAAATGTATCTCACACCTATAAATGTATCTCTCACCTAAAAATTTATCTCACACCTATAAATGTATCTCACAACGTATAAATGTATCTCACACCTATAAATGTATCTCTCACCTATAAATCTATCTCTCACCTATAAATATATATCTCACCTATAAATGTATCTCACACCTATAAATATATCTTACACCAAAAATGTATCGCTGACCTATAAATGTATCTCACACCAATAAATGTGTCTCTCACTAATAAATTTATCTCATCCCTATAAATGTATCTCACGATCTATAAATGTATCTGACACCTATAAATGTACATCTCATCTAGAAATGTATCTCTCACCTATAAATGTATCTCACACCTATAAATGTATCTCTCACCTATAAATGTATCTCTCACCTATAAATGTATCTCTCACCTATAAATGTATCTCACAACCTATAAATGTATCTCACGATATATTAATGTATCTCACACCTGTAAATGTATCTCTCACCTGTAAATGTATCTCTCACCTATAAATGTATCTCTCACCTACAAATGTATCTCACACCTATAAATGTATCTCTCACCTATATATGTATCTCACACCTATAAATGTATCTCACACCTATAAATGTATCTCACAACGTATAAATGTATCTTACACACCAATTAATGTATCTCATAACCTATAAATGTATCTCACACCTATAAATGGATCTCACACCTATAAATGTATCTCACACCTATAAATGTATCTCTCACCTATAAATGTATCTCACCCACCTATAAATGTATCTCTCACCTATAAATGTATCTCACCCACCTATAAATGTATCTCTCACCTATAAATGTATCTCACACCTATAAATGTATCTCTCACCTATAAATGTATCTCTCACCTATAAATGTATCTCTCACCTATAAATGTATCTCACAACCTATAAATGTATCTCACGATATATTAATGTATCTCACACCTATAAATGTATATCTCACCTATAATTGTATCTCACATCTATAAATGTATCTCACACCTATAAATGTATCTCTCACCTGTAAATGTATCTCTCACCTATATATGTATCTCTCACCTACAAATGTATCTCACACCTATAAATGTATCTCTCACCTATATATGTATCTCACACCTATAAATGTATCTCACACCTATAAATGTATCTCACAACGTATAAATGTATCTTACACACCAATTAATGTATCTCATAACCTATAAATGTATCTCACACCTATAAATGGATCTCACACCTATAAATGTATCTCACACCTATAAATGTATCTCTCACCTATAAATGTATCTCACCCACCTATAAATGTATCTCTCACCTATAAATGTATCTCACCCACCTATAAATGTATCTCTCACCTATAAATGTATCTCACCCACCTATAAATGTATCTCTCACCTATAAATGTATCTCACCCACCTATAAATGTATCTCTCACCTATAAATGTATCTCACCCACCTATAAATGTATCACTCACCTATAAATGTATCTCACTGACCTATAAATGTATCTCACACACCTATAAATGTTTCTTTCTCACATATTAATGTATCTCACCCACCTATAAATGTATCTCACTCACCTATAAATGTATCTCACCCACCTATAAATGTATCACACTCACCTATAAATGTATCACTCACCTATAAATGTATCTCACTCACCTATAAATGTATCTCACCCACCTATAAATGTATCACACTCACCTATAAATGTATCTCACTGACCTATAAATGTATCTCACACACCTATAAATGTTTCTTTCTCACATATTAATGTATCTCACCCACCTATAAATGTATCTCACCCACCTATAAATGTATCACACTCACCTATAAATGTATCTCACTCACCTATAAATGTATCTCACCCACCTATAAATGTATCTCACTCACCTATAAATGTATCTCACTCACCTATAAATGTATCTCACCCACATATAAATGTATCTCACTGATCTATAAATGTATCTCACTCACCTATAAATGTATCTCACTCACCTATAAATGTATCTCACTGACCTATAAATGTATCTCACTCACCTATAAATGTATCTCACTCACCTATAAATGTATCTCACCCACCTATAAATGTATCTCACTCACCTATAAATGTATCTCACCGACCTATAAATGTATCTCACTCACCTATAAATGTATCTCACTCACCTATAAATGTATCTCACCCACCTATAAATGTATCTCACTCACCTATAAATGTATCTCACCCACATATAAATGTATCTCACTGATCTATAAATGTATCTCACTCACCTATAAATGTATCTCACTCACCTATAAATGTATCTCACCCACATATAAATGTATCTCACTGATCTATAAATGTATCTCACCCACATATAAATGTATCTCACTGATCTATAAATGTATCTCACTCACCTATAAATGTATCTCACTCACCTATAAATGTATCTCTCTCACCTATAAATGTATCTCTCTCACCTATAAATGTATCTCACTCACCTACAAATGTATCTCACTCACCTATAAATGTATCTCTCTCACCTATAAATGTATCTCTCTCACCTATAAATGCATCTCACCCACATATAAATGTATCTCACTGATCTATAAATGTATCTCACTCACCTATAAATGTATCTCACTGATCTATAAATGTATCTCACTCACCTATAAATGTATCTCACCCACATATAAATGTATCTCACTGATCTATAAATGTATCTCACTCACCTATAAATGTATCTCACCCACATATAAATGTATCTCACTGATCTATAAATGTATCTCTCTCACCTATAATTGTATCTCACCCACATATAAATGTATCTCACTGATCTATAAATGTATCTCACTCACCTATAAATGTATCTCATTCACCTATAATTGTATCTCACTCACCTATAAATGTATCACACTCACCTATAAATGTATCTCACTCACCTATAAATGTATCTCTCTCACCTATAAATGTATCTCACCCACATATAAATGTATCTCACTGATCTATAAATGTATCTCACTCACCTATAAATGTATCTCACCCACATTTAAATGTATCTCACTGAGCCATAAATGTATCGAACTGACCTATAAATGTATCTGACTCACCTATAAATGTATCTCTCACCTATAAATGTATCTGACTCACCTATAAATGTATCTGACTCACCTATAAATGTATCTCTCACCTATAAATGTATCTCACTCACCTATAAATGTATCTGACTCACCTATAAATGTATCTCACTCACCTATAAATGTATCTCACTCACCTATAAATGTATCTCTCTCACCTATAAATGTATCTCACTCACCTATAAATGTATCACACTCACCTATAAATGTATCACTCACCTATAAATGTATCTCTCTCACCTATAAATGCATCTCACTGACCTATGAATGTATCTCACTGACCTATAAATGTATCTCCCCCACATTTAAATGTATCTCACTGACCTATAAATGTATCTCACTGAGCCATAAATGTATCTCACTGACCTATAAATGTATCTCACACCGACAAATGTATCTCACTCACCTATAAATGTATATCACTGACTTATAAATGTATCTCACCCACCTATAAATGTATCACTCACCTATAAATGTATCTCACTCACCTATAAATGTATCTCACTGACATTTAAATGTATCTCACTGACCTATAAATATATCTCAATCACCAATAAATGTATCTCACTGACCTATAAATATATCTCAATCACCAATAAATGTATCTCACTGACCTATTAATGTAACTCACTGACCTATAAATGTATCTCAATCACCAATAAATGTAGCTCACTCACCTATAAATGTATCTCACTGACCTATAAATGTATCTCATCCACCTATAAATGTATCTCACGGACATATAAATGTATCTCAATCGCCAATAAATGTATCACACTCACCTATAAATGTATCTCACTGACCTATAAATGTATCTCTCTCACCAATAAAGGTATCTCACACACCTGTAAATGTATCTCTCACCTATAAATGTATCTCACTCACCTATAAATGTATCTCACTGACCTATAAATGTGTCTCCCTCACCTATAAATGTATCTCACCCACATATAAATGTATCTCACTCACTTATAAATGTACCTCAAACAACTAGAAATGTATCTTTGACCGATAAATGTATCTCACACCTATAAATGTATCTCACAACGTATAAATGTATCTCACACCTATAAATGTATCTCTCACCTTTAAATATATATCTCACCTATAAATGTATCTCACACGTATAAATGTATCTCTCACCTATAAATGTATCTCACACCTATAAATGTATCTCTCACCTATAAATGTATCTCACACCTATAAATGTATCTCATACCTATAAATGTATCTCACATCTATAAATGTATCTCACACCTATAAATGTATCTCACAACGTATAAATGTATCTCACACCTATAAATGTATCTCTCAACTATAAATCTATCTCTCACCTATAAATATATATCTCACCTATAAATGTATCTCACACCTATAAATATATCTTACACCAAAAATGTATCGCTGACCTATAAATGTATCTCACACCTATAAATGTGTCTCTCACTAATAAATTTATCTCATCCCTATAAATGTATCTCACGATCTATAAATGTATCTGACACCTATAAATGTACATCTCACCTATAAATGTATCTCTCACCTATAAATGTATCTCACACCTATAAATGTATCTCTCACCTATAAATGTATCTCTCACCTATAAATGTATCTCACAACCTATAAATGTATCTCACGATATATTAATGTATCTCACACCTATAAATGTATATCTCACCTATATATGTATCTCACACCTATAAATGTATCTCACACCTATAAATGTATCTCTCACCTATATATGTATCTCACACCTATAAATGTATCTCACACCTATAAATGTATCTCACAACGTATAAATGTATCTTACACACCAATTAATGTATCTCATAACCTATAAATGGATCTCACACCTATAAATGTATCTCACACCTATAAATGTATCTCACCCACCTATAAATGTATCTCACTGACCTATAAATGTATCTCACCGACCTATAAATGTATCTCACTCACCTATAAATGTATCTCACACCTATAAATGTATCTCTCACCTATATATGTATCTCACACCTATAAATGTATCTCACACCTATAAATGTATCTCACAACGTATAAATGTATCTTACACACCAATTAATGTATCTCATAACCTATAAATGGATCTCACACCTATAAATGTATCTCACACCTATAAATGTATCTCACCCACCTATAAATGTATCTCACTCACCTATAAATGTATCTCACCGACCTATAAATGTATCTCACTCACCTATAAATGTATCTCACTGACCTATAAATGTATCTCACCCACCTATAAATGTATCTCACTGACCTATAAATGTATCTCACCGACCTATAAATGTATCTCACTGACCTATAAATATATCTCACCCACCTATAAATGTATCTCACTCACCTATAAATGTATCTCACTCACCTATAAATGTATCTCACCCACCTATAAATGTATCTCACCCACCTACAAATGTATCTCACTCACCTATAAATGTATCTCACTCACCTATAAATGTATCTCTCTCACCTATAAATATATCTCACTCACCTATAAATGTTTCTCACTCACCTATAAATAAATCGCTCACCTAAAAATGTATCACTCACCTATAAATGTATCTCACTCACCTATAAATGTATCTCACTCACCTATAAATGTATCTCACTCACCTATAAATGTATCTCTCTCACCTATAAATATATCTCACCCACATATAAATGTATCTCACTGATCTATAAATGTATCTCACTCACCTATAAATGTATCTCACCCACATATAAATGTATCTCACTGATCTATAAATGTATCTCTCTCACCTATAATTGTATCTCACTCATCTATAAATGTATCACACTCACCTATAAATGTATCTCACTCACCTATAAATATATCTCACCCACATATAAATGTATCTCACTGATCTATAAATGTTTCTCTCTCACCTATAATTGTATCTCACTCATCTATAAATGTATCACACTCACCTATACATGTATCTCACTCACCAATAAATGTATCTCTCTCACCTATAAATGTATCTCACCCACATATAAATGTATCTCACTGATCTATAAATGTATCTCACTCACCTATAAATGTATCTCACTGAGCCATAAATGTATCTAACTGACCTATAAATGTATCTGACTCACCTATAAATGTATCTCTCACCTATAAATGTATCTCACTCACCTATAAATGTATCTGACTCACCTATAAATGTATCTCACTCACCTATAAATGTATCTCACTCACCTATAAATGTATCTCACTGAGCCATAAATGTATCTCACTCACCTATAAATGTATCTCTCTCACCTATAAATGCATCTCACTGACCTATGAATATATCTCACTGACCTATAAATGTATCTCACCCACATTTAAATGTATCTCACTGACCTATAAATGTATCTCACTGACGTATAAATGTATCTCACTGACCTTATAAATGTATCTCACTGACCTATAAATGTATCTCAATCACCAATAAATGTATCTCACTCACCTATACATGTATCTCACTGACCTATAAATGTATCTCACCCACCTATAAATGTATCTCACTCACCTATAAATGTATCTCACTGACATTTAAATGTATCTCACTGACCTATAAATATATCTCAATCACCAATAAATGTATCTCACTGACCTATTAATGTAACTCACTGACCTATAAATGTATCTCAATCACCAATAAATGTAGCTCACTCACCTATAAATGTATCTCACTGACCCATAAATGTATCTCATCCACCTATAAATGTATCTCACCCACCTATAAATGTATCTCTCTCACCTATAAATGTATCTCTCTCACCTATAAATGTATCTCACTCACCTATAAATGTATCTCACTGAACTATAAATGTATATCACTCACCTATAAATAAATGTATCTCACCCACCTATAAATGTATCTCACACCGAACAATGTATCTCTCACCTATAAATGTATCTCACCCACCTATAAAGGTATCTCACACACCTGTAAATGTATCTCACACCTATAAATGTATCTCACTCACCTATAAATGTACCTCACTGACCTATAAATGTATCTCCCTCACCTATAAATGTATCTCACCCACATATAAATGTATCTCACTCACTTATAAATGTACCTCAAACAACTAGAAATGTATCTTTGACCGATAAATGTATCTCACACCTATAAATGTATCTCACACCTATGATTGTATCTCTCAACTATAAATGTATCTCACACGTATAAATGTATCTCATACCTATAAATGTATCTCACACCGATAAATGTATCTCACACCTATAAATGTATCTCACACCTATGATTGTATCTCTCAACTATAAATGTATCTCACATGTATAAATGTATCTCATACCTATAAATGTATCTCACACCGATAAATGTATCTCACACATATAAATGTATCTCACACCTATAAATGTATCTCTCGCCTATAAATGTATCTCTCACCTATAAATTTATCTCAGACCTATAAATGTATCTCACACGTATAAATGTATCTCATACCTATAAATGTATCTCACACCGATAAATGTATCTCACACCTATAAATGTATCTCACACCTATGATTGTATCTCTCAACTATAAATGTATCTCACACGTATAAATGTATCTCTCACCTATAAATGTATCTCACACGTATAAATGTATCTCACACCTATAAATGTATCTCACACCTATAAATGTATCTCACACCTATAAATGTATCTCACACCTATAAATGTATCTCACACCTATAAATGTCTCTCTCACCTATAAATGTATCTCACACGTAAAAATGTATCTCTCACCTATAAATTTATCTGAGACCTATAAATGTATCTCACACCTATAAATTTATCTCACACCTATAAATGTATCTCACACATATAAATGTATCTGTCACCTTTAAATATATATCTCACCTATAAATGTATCTCACACATATAAATGTATCTCTCACCTATAAATGTATCTCAGACCTATAAATGTATCTCACACCTGTAAATGTATCTCAAACCTATAAATGTATCTCATACCTATAAATGTATCTCACACCTATAAATGTATCTCTCACATATAAATGTATCTCACACCTATAAATGTAACTCACACCTATAAATGTATCTCTCTCATATAAATGTATCTCTCTCATATAAATGTATCTCTCACCTATAAATGTATCTCTCACCTATAAATTTATCTCACACCTATAAATGTATCTCTCACCTATAAATGTATCTCACACCTATAAATGTATCTCTCACCTATAAATTTATCTCTCACCTATAAATGTATCTCACACCTATAAATGTATCTCTCACCTATAAATTTATCTCACACCTATAAATGTATCTCTCACCTATAAATGTATCTCACACCTATAAATGTATCTCTCACCTATAAATGTATCTCTCACTGATAAATGTATCTCTCACCTATAAATGTATCTCACACCTATAAATGTATCTCTCACCTATAAATTTATCTCACACCTACAAATGTATCTCTCACCTATAAATTTATCTCACACCTATAAATGTATCTCACACCTATAAATGTATCTCACAACGTATAAATGTATCTCACACCTATAAATGTATCTCACACCTATAAATGTATCTCTCACCTGTAAATGTATCTCACACCTATAAATGTATCTCACAACGTATAAATGTATCTCACACCTATAAATGTATCTCACACCTATAAATGTATCTCTCACCTGTAAATGTATCTCACACCTATAAATGTATCTCACACCTATAAATGTATCTCACAACGTATAAATGTATCTCACACCTATAAATGTATCTCACACCTATAAATGTATCTCACACCTATAAATGTATCTCACAACGTATAAATGTATCTCACACCTATAAATGTATCTCACACCTATAAATGTATCTCTCACCTGTAAATGTATCTCACACCTATAAATGTATCTCACAACGTATAAATGTATCTCACACCTATAAATGTATCTCTCACCTATAAATTTATCTCACACCTATAAATGTATCTCACACCTATAAATGTATCTCTCACCTTTAAATATATATCTCACCTATAAATGTATCTCACAACGTATAAATGTATCTCACACCTATAAATGTACATCTCACCTATAAATGTATCTCTCACCTATAAATGTATCTCACACCTATAAATGTATCTCTCACCTATAAATGTATCTCTCACCTGTAAATGTATCTCTCACCTATACATTTATCTCAGACCTGTAAATGTATCTCACAACGTATAAATGTATCTCACACCTATAAATGTATCTCTCACCTTTAAATATATATCTCACCTATAAATGTATCTCACACCTATAAATGTATCTCACACCTATAAATGTATCTCTCATCTATAAATGTATCTCTCACCTATAAATGTATCTCTCACATATAAATGTATCTCTCACCTATAAATGTATCTCACACCTATAAATGTAACTCACACCTATAAATGTATCTCACACCTATAAATGTATCTCACACCTATAAATGTATCTCACACCTATAAATGTATATCTCACCTATAAATGTATCTCACACCTATAAATGTATCTCACACCTATAAATGTATCTCACTCACCTATAAATGTATCTCTCACCTATAAATTTATCTCACACCTATAAATGTATCTCACACCTATAAATCTATCTCACACCTATAAATGTATCTCACACCTATAAATGTATCTCACTCACCTATAAATGTATCTCTCACCTATAAATTTATCTCACACCTATAAATGTATCTCTCACCTATAAATATATATCTCACCTATAAATGTATCTCACTCCTATAAATGTATCTCTCACCTACAAATCTATCTCTCACCTATAAATATATATCTCACCTATAAATGTATCTCACACCTATAAATTTATCTTAAACCAAAAATGTATCGCTCACCTATAAATGTATCTCACACCTTAAAATGTGTCTCTCACTAATAAATTTATCTCATCCCAATAAATGTGTCTCACGATCTATAAATGTATCTCTCACCTATAAATATATATCTCACCTATAAATGTATCTCACTCCTATAAATGTACGTCTCACCTATAAATGTATCTCTCACCTATAAATGTATCTCTCACCTATAAATGTATCTCACACCTATAAATGTATCTCTCACCTATAAATGTATCTCACAACGTATAAATGTATCTCACGATCTATAAATGTATCTGACACCTGTAAATGTACGTCTCACCTATAAATGTATCTCACACCTATAAATGTATCTCTCACCTATAAATGTATCTCTCACCTATAAATGTATCTCTCACCTGTAAATGTATCTCTCACCTATAAATGTATCTCTCACCTATAAATTTATCTCACACCTATAAATGTATCTCACACCTATAAATGTATCTCTCACCTATAAATGTATCTCTCACCTATAAATGTATCTCTCACCTATAAATGTATCTCACACCTATAAATGTATCTCTCACCTATAAATTTATCTCACACCTATAAATGTATCTCTCACCTATAAATTTATCTCACACCTATAAATGTATCTCACACCTATAAATGTATCTCACAACGTATAAATGTATCTCACACCTATAAATGTATCTCACACCTATAAATGTATCTCTCACCTGTAAATGTATCTCACACCTATAAATGTATCTCACAACGTATAAATGTATCTCACACCTATAAATGCATCTCACACCTATAAATGTATCTCACACCTATAAATGTATCTCACACCTATAAATGTATCTCACAACGTATAAATGTATCTCACACCTATAAATGTATCTCACACCTATAAATGTATCTCACACCTATAAATGTATCTCACAACGTATAAATGTATCTCACACCTATAAATGTATCTCACACCTATAAATGTATCTCTCACCTGTAAATGTATCTCACACCTATAAATGTATCTCACAACGTATAAATGTATCTCACACCTATAAATGTATCTCTCACCTATAAATTTATCTCACACCTATAAATGTATCTCACACCTATAAATGTATCTCTCACCTTTAAATATATATCTCACCTATAAATGTATCTCACAACGTATAAATGTATCTCACACCTATAAATGTACATCTCACCTATAAATGTATCTCTCACCTATAAATGTATCTCACACCTATAAATGTATCTCTCACCTATAAATGTATCTCTCACCTGTAAATGTATCTCTCACCTATACATTTATCTCAGACCTGTAAATGTATCTCACAACGTATAAATGTATCTCACACCTATAAGTGTATCTCTCACCTTTAAATATATATCTCACCTATAAATGTATCTCTCACCTATAAATGTGTCTCACACCTATAAATGTATCTCACACCTATAAATGTATCTCACACCTATAAATGTATCTCTCACATATAAATGTATCTCTCACCTATAAATGTATCTCTCACCTATAAATGTATCTCTCACATATAAATGTATCTCTCACCTATAAATGTATCTCACACCTATAAATGTAACTCACACCTATAAATGTATCTCACACCTATAAATGTATCTCACACCTATAAATGTATCTCACACCTATAAATGTATATCTCACCTATAAATGTATCTCTCACCTATAAATGTATCTCACACCTATAAATGTATCTCACTCACCTATAAATGTATCTCTCACCTATAAATTTATCTCACACCTATAAATGTATCTCACACCTATAAATCTATCTCTCACCTATAAATATATATCTCACCTATAAATGTATCTCACTCCTATAAATGTATCTCTCACCTATAAATCTATCTCTCACCTATAAATATATATCTCACCTATAAATGTATCTCACACCTATAAATTTATCTTAAACCATAAATGTATCGCTCACCTATAAATGTATCTCACACCTATAAATGTGCCTCTCACTAATAAATTTATCTCATCCCAATAAATGTATCTCACGATCTATAAATGTATCTGACACCTATAAATGTACGTCTCACCTATAAATGTATCTCTCACCTATAAATGTATCTCTCACCTATAAATGTATCTCACACCTATAAATGTATCTCTCACCTATAAATGTATCTCACAACCTATAAATGTATCTCACGATCTATAAATGTATCTGACACCTGTAAATGTACGTCTCACCTATAAATGTATCTCACACCTATAAATGTATCTCTCACCTATAAATGTATCTCTCACCTATAAATGTATCTCTCACCTGTAAATGTATCTCTCACCTATAAATGTATCTCTCACCTACAAATGTATCTCACACCTATAAATGTATCTCTCACCTATAAATGTATCTCATACCTATAAATGTATATCTCACCTATAAATGTATCTCTCACCTATAAATGTATCTCTCACCTATAAATGTATCTCTCACCTGTAAATGTATCTCTCACCTATAAATGTATCTCTCACCTATAAATGTATCTCTCACCTGTAAATGTATCTCTCACCTATAAATGTATCTCTCACCTACAAATGTATCTCACACCTATAAATGTATCTCTCACCTATAAATGTATCTCACACCTATAAATGTATCTCACAACCTATAAATGTATCTCACACCTATAAATGTATATCTCACCTATAAATGTACCTCTCACCTATAAATGTATCTCATACCTATAAATGTATCTCATACCTATAAATGTATCTCACGATATATAAATGTATCTCACACCTATAAATGTATATCTCACCTATAATTGTATCTCACATCTATTAATGTATCTCACACCTATAAATGTATCTCTCACCTGTAAATGTATCTCTCACCTATGAATGTATCTCTCACCTACAAATGTATCTCACACCTATAAATGTATCTCTCACCTATAAATGTATCTCATACCTATAAATGTATATCTCACCTATAAATGTATCTCACACCTATAAATGTATCTCATACCTATAAATGTATATCTCACCTATAAATGTACCTCTCACCTATAAATGTATCTCTCACCTATAAATGTATATCTCACCTATAAATGTACCTCTCACCTATAAATGTATCTCATACCTATAAATGTATATCTCACCTATAAATGTATCTCACACCTATAAATGTATCTCATACCTATAAATGTATCTCTCACCTGTAAATGTATCTCTCACCTATGAATGTATCTCTCACCTACAAATGTATCTCACACCTATAAATGTATATCTCACCTATAAATGTACCTCTCACCTATAAATGTATATCTCACCTATAAATGTATCTCACACCTACAAATGTATCTCTCACCTATAAATGTATCTCTCACCTATAAATGTATCTCTCACCTATAAATTTATCTCTCACCTATAAATGTATCTCACAACCTATAAATGTATCTCACACCTATAAATGTATCTCTCACCTATAAATGTATATCTCACCTATAAATGTATCTCACACCTATAAATGTATCTCTCACCTATAAATGTATCTCTCACCTATAAATTTATCTCTCACCTATAAATGTATCTCACACCTATAAATGTATCTCACAACGTATAAATGTATCTCTCACCTATAAATTTATCTCTCACCTATAAATGTATCTCACACCTATAAATGTATCTCACACCTATAAATGTATCTCTCACCTATAAATGTATCTCACAACCTATAAATGTATCTAACAACCTATAAATGTATCTCACACCTATAAATGTATCTCTCACCTATAAATGTATCTCTCACCTATAAATGTATCTCTCACCTATAAATGTATCTCACAACCTATAAATGTATCTCACACCTATAAATGTATCTCTCACCTATAAATGTATCTCACACCTATAAATGTATCTCACACCTATAAATGTATCTCACACCTGTAAATGTATCTCACACCTATAAATGTATCTCACAACCTATAATTGTATCTCTCACCTATAAATGTATCTCACCTATAAATGTATCTCTCACCTATAAATGTATCTCTCACCTATAAATGTATCTCTCACCTATAAATGTATCTCTCACCTATAAATGTATCTCTCACCTATAAATGTATCTCACAACCTATAAATGTATCTCACACCTATAAATGTATCTCACACCTATAAATGTATCTCACAACCTATAATTGTATCTCTCACCTATAAATGTATCTCTCACCTATAAATGTATCTCACAACCTATAATTGTATCTCTCACCTATAAATGTATCTCACACCTATAAATGTATCTCACACCTATAAATGTATCTCACACCTATAAATGTATCTCACACCTATAAATGTATCTCACAACCTATAAATGTATCTCACACCTATAAATGTATCTCACACCTATAAATGTATCTCACACCTGTAAATGTATCTCACACCTATAAATGTATCTCACAACCTATAATTGTATCTCTCACCTATAAATGTATCTCTCACCTATAAATGTATCTCTCACCTATAAATGTATCTCTCACCTATAAATGTATCTCACAACCTATAAATGTATCTCTCACCTATAAATGTATCTCTCGCCTATAAATGTATCTCACACCTATAAATGTATCTCACACCTATAAATGTATCTCACAACCTATAATTGTATCTCTCACCTATAAATGTATCTCTCACCTATAAATGTATCTCACACCTATAAATGTATCTCACACCTATAAATGTATCTCACAACCTATAATTGTATCTCTCACCTATAAATGTATCTCACAACCTATAAATGTATCTCACACCTATAAATGTATCTCACACCTATAATTGTATCTCACAACCTATAAATGCATCTCACACACCTATAAATGTTTCTCACCCTATAAATGTATCTCACACAGCTATAATTGTATCTCACAACCTATAAATTTATCTCACACCTCTAGGCCAGTGATGGTATCACCATGGCCAGATTTACTTCACTTGATGCTGTGCAGCCTGGCTGCCACATGATGTGCGTGGTTAACACCACCTCACACCTGCAGCATAAAGCAGCCCTACAATGTCCAAGCCATTCCTTTCACACTCATCACAATTGGGGCGGGGGTGAGGTGCGGGGGTGAGAAGTTATGTCTAAACATTCACTGGAACTCACTTAGCCACTTGCAAAGGTGAGCACAGTTCTGTCCAATAAGGTAATGTGTTGAAAATATAGATTTCAATGTTTGACAACACATTAATAGAAACTTCACATGAACATTGGCTAAATCACCCAGTTGCCTACCCTTGTGTGTTGTTAGTTCGTATACTTGCAGTAGGTTGAGGGTGAGTGTGAGGGGTGGCTCGTGAGATGGGGAAGTGATAATGTAGATAGAGAGGGATGGGTGGAGGTGCAAGGTAAGTTGGTGTGAGTAAAGATGTGCAGGAGTAGGGGAGGGAAGACAGAGTGAAGTGGATGTGATAAGTGGCACAGCAGGATGAGGTTGAGTTGTGCTTGGCTGTGACGTTTCGTGATCTGCTCAGATCATTGAAAGGTTTGCGCCACTGCAGCCTGGTCCTCCTGACAACATCCCTGTTTGTTCCCTCCTTTGCAATGTGCAACCAGGCTGCTTTGATCTCCTGGTGAGGTCTCGTCCGCCTATGGGAAGGGAAGAGAACCTCCCTGCATGCTGTGACTCCCTTCCTAAGCATATGGAGGGAGTCATGGGAGAGCCTGGGTGCACCCTTGCACCTTTGTGCAGTGCTTGTCAGTGTTTGCAGCACCTCAATGCTGTAGAACACTGACAGCAGAACTGTCAAGATGAATTTGGACATGGCTGACGTCATCAGACCTGCTTCCTTTTAATTGGCTGGGAACCTTGCAGGGCGGGCTTAACAAGCCCTGTCAATGAAAAATCGCTTGGAGAGTGTGGGCTGCAGTAGGCAGTGGGCTGGGACCGCGACACCGACCCTGGCCGCCCCGGACCCGCCTCGGTCAGCAAAATCGCGGCCACTGTGTTTGAGGCCAGTGCAAGAAGGAACAATAGGATTGTTTCAATGAGCTGTGCTTTCTGGAGCGCATCCCGAGGAAAACCTGAACACACAGCCTTCAATTGTCAACCGTTTATTTTATTGGATTGAAAGTTCCAGCTTGCGATTTTCGAAGATGTTCTTCCTGAAAATCTTGGTCCCTGCTGGGAGATTAACGACAACTTCAGCTTGCAATTAGATTGCACTTTTAATGTAGGAAAAAATCCCAAGGTGCTTCACAGGAGTACTTTCAGGCAACAATTGTCAAAGGCTGCAGACAGGTCGAGAAGGATGAGGAGGGATAGTTTACCATTGTCATAGTCACAGAGGATGTCATTTGTGACTTTGGTAAGGGCCATTTCACTTCAGTGGCAGGGGTGGAAACCTGATTGGAGGGGTTCAAACATGGACTTGCAGGAAAGGTAGGCATGGATTTGGGAGGCGACAACGCAATCAAGGACTTTGAAGCGGGAAGGGAGGTTGGAGATGGGGCGGTAGTTTGCAAGGACAGAGGGGTGAAGGGTGGGTTTTTGAGGAAGGTTGTGATGACAGCAGATTTGAAAGTCAGTGGACAGTACCTGAGGGGAGGAAACTGTTGACAGTATCACCTAACATGGGGGCCAGGAAGGGAAGTTGGGTGAACAGCAGTTTAGTGGGAATAGCGGCAAGAGAGCAGGAGGTGTGTCGCATGGACAAGATGAGCTCGGAGACGGCATGAGGGGAGATAGGAGAGAAACCAGAGATACGAGTTATGAGTTACGGGCTAGGGCAGGGGGAACCTTGGGGGAAGCTTGCCTTGGTGTCAAGGGGAATGAAGGGATGCGGTAGAGGCAGCTGAACAGATGGTCTCAATCTTCGTGACAAAGAAGTCCATAAGTTTCTCAAAGGAACATAGGAACAGGCCATTCAGCCCCTTGAGCCTGTTCTGACCTTCAATGCGATCGTGGCTGATCTGTATCCTAACTCCATCCATCCTCCTTGGTTCCATATCCCTTAATATCCTTGGCTAGAAAAGATCTATCAATCTCAGATTTAAATTATTAATTGATCTAGCATCTACTGCTTTTTGTGGGAGAGAATTCCCCACTTTTACATCCATTGCGTGAAGAAGTGTTTCCTAACTTATCTCTGAATGGCCTAGCTCTGATTTTAAGGTTATGTCCCCTTGTCCTAGCCTCCCCCACCAGCAGAAAAGGTTTCTCTCTATCAACCCTATCAATTCCTTTCAAAATCCTAAAAATTTCAGTCAAATCGCCATTTAACCTTCTATATTTCAGAGAATATGGCCTGAATTTTCCCCCGGGAGGTGGGTTGGGAGCTAGGGGCCTCCGAGGGGGGCAGGAAACCCGGGAGGCCGGGTTTCCTGCAGGCCCTGCCGACTTTAATGGTAGGGCCTGATTTGAATGTGAGGCCTCGGATTCCCGCCCGCAGCCAGCCAGCTGGAGAGGTTGGCTGGCTGGATGCGGGCGGGTAGGCCTCAGAAGCGAGGGGCCGGTCCGGGGGAGGGATTGTGGGAGGAGAATCGGCAATCGGTCGGGGATCGGAGTGGGGGGGTGGGTGGGGGGAGAGGATTGGCCGGGGTTGGGGAACACGGGGGTGGGGTGGTGGGAGAGAGAGGATCGGCTGGGGTCGGGGATCGGGAGGGGGGAGAGGATCGGGAGGGGGGGGGGGTGCAGAGAGAGGATCAGCCGGGGTCGAGGATCGGGGCGTGTGGGAGCGGAGAGAGAGGATCGGGAGGGGATCGGGAGGGGGGAGAGGATCGGCAGGGGTCAGGGATCAGGGTTGGGGAGAAGATCGGCAGGGGTCAGGGATCGGGACGGGGGGAGAGGATTGGCAGAGATTGGCGGGAGGGGGGCATCAGCCAGGGATCACAGGAGGGCGGTCGGCCTGGGATCACGGTGTGGGGTGGGGTCGGCTGGGGATCAGCAGGAGGCAGAGAGGATCGGGGCCGACCACTGGAGGATCATGGCCGGCCTCATCAACATTGTTGGAAATTGGGGGCCCCCACGCTCCAAACCCACCCTTTATTTCAGGGGAAAATTCCAGTCTACAAGTCTAGTTTATAATCTCTCCTCATAATTTAACCCTTGGAGCCCTGGTAACATTTTGGTAAATCTGCGCTGCACTCCTTCCAAGGCCAATATAATTTTTCTAAGGCGCGGTGCCAGAACTGTACACAGCAATGTTCCCCCTAATTTTTTGGGGGGAGCGTGAGCCCTTTAAGGGGCTGCACGGCCCATTCAAATTATCGCGCATGCGCATTTTTTTACATTATGAAGCCATTGAGCGGCCTGTGCGGGATCTGTACATTGTTGTGTGGCCGCGAGGCCATGCAGCTTAACAGGAACATTGTTACGCAGTACTCCAGATGTGGTCTAACCAGGGGTATGTATAGCTGTAGCAACACTCCCTCCCTTTTATATTCTTCGCAATTGTTGTTGGAAATGTGGGTGATTTGGACACCCGACTCTGAGGGCAGTTTATTCAATCTACACCATCATTTCACATCTAAAATTCAAGCAGTTGGAATCAGTGGTGATTAACTTTAGTGTGTTTCTGCCTCATTATTTTTTTGGAGTTAGTTTTATTTAAACCCTTTGACGTATTTGGGAGAATTGGAGGATTTACTGAGCCTGAATTAACACACACAGCAGCCAATCTTGGTTCATGACTGTACATACTGGATGTTAAATCAGCTAATTCCCACTGTCAGGTGCAGTAAATTCATTTAAGCTAATTATCCCTAATTATGGCATCAATAATCACTGCTTAAACAGAACTATCAGAAAGAGACACAAAATTATGAAGGATGCTAAAAATAATCATAATGATTTCCAGTTCGATTCCCTGAAGGCGGAGCAGAGGCATACAGACTAGGGAGGTCCCAGGTTTGACCACCAGTCTGTGCCCTGGTCTGCTCGGATACAATTGAATCTATTGAACTGCTCAGGATCTCACCTATAATACTTGCTTTTGTAAATAATTCAAGCCATAAATAAATCTGTTTCATTGCTTAGCCTAGAACAAAAAGTGTCTGGTGTGTCTGATATGCCCCAGTCCAACACCGGCATCTCTGCATCGTGTCTGATATTACCTGCCTTCTCAAGTGGCTTGAGATGTAAAAGAAAAGTAACCCTATGTATCATTCAGTTGCATCTTTTGTAATAAAAGATGGAATTGTTCCTGGTGTTGGATAGTGCAGTAAAAGACAGAATAGCATTGATATAGCGCCTTACAGGGGAATAGGGGGGGGCGGCGGGGAGGGGCAGGGGGACAGGTCTGCGCGGCCACACTTGCTCAAGTGGAGTGAAGCCGCTCAAATTTTGGGGCCATAACGTAGTTTCAGTTCACAGGGACCTATGGAAGTATTGTGATCAAGTTCAACTGATAACAATGGCATATTCTTGAGTCTCGGTAAATTTCTGTGGTGGAATACTGGTAGAAATGCATGTGGATTTTCATTTATGAATCTCTTGAAGAAAGAAATACCGTAAAAAAATAAACTTAAGCCGGCAGCAAAATCTACTGGTCCAATGCTCACAGCTCCCTTTCTGTTCCAGACTCCCCACTATAGGTCCAGTAGTTCCACCGCTAACATAAGAAAGCACAGAAGAAGAAAAAGGACACTTATCTATTTGTGGACTCTTCCCAACTCTTGTTAATCACTTGAGGGAAGGTTCTGCCAAGTTCTCTTCTTGTTCCCCAAGGTAATTAGTCCTACTCCGAAATGCCTATGTGACCTCTCCGACCTACATTATTCAGCTTTGATTGGCTGCTTTCCATGGGATGACCTTTCCATGGTCCCATCAGCTCCGAAACCATTGTGCTCCTTCGAGTGTTTGATCATCTCTATCTGTATTGACCTTAGGTCCCATTCCTAACCAGATACTTTCCAGCTCTATTTAAAAGCAGTTAATAGACGCATTATTAACTGGTTTTGTTGGCACTCCATTGCACACATCCACTACTCTGTGACAATGAAAAATCAAAATTCTCAGTCTGTAGTTTTGCTTGAGGGTTGTTAATTTTGCGCTTTGCAAAGCTGGGAGACAGTGCGAAAGCTAGAATCTCCTGGGTTGGACCGGCGCGTGGTCCCATTGACCCTGATGCTGTCATGTGCTCCCTCTGGTCCTGATACAAGTCCATGCTCTGCATTTCTTACACAATCAAAGGAATTGACTCATTGCCAAAGGACCCGATACTAGTTTGTCTCACTTCTTTCCAGGTTAAAGGATCTTGTGACGGGTGCTCGCTATATTTTTCATTTTTTAAGGTTTAAAATCCATAAAGGATATTTTGTGAAAGATGAAATGCACAAATGCCAGGAGTTATACTTGCAAAGTCTGGTATATTGATGTACATCATAGCCTATGAAAAGAAACATGTTGCAATTTATAAAGCAATGTGTGGGAAACATAGCAATAAAATTGCAAAAAAAATCGGTGCACTGAATAAGTTAGGTCTGAATTTTCCTATCCATTGCACTCGAAGAGGGTTCCCTTTACATTCCCCAGGGATTTCCTGGGTATCCCACGGTTGGGGGGGAAGGGCGGTTACATGCCAAGCCCTTCATGTAGGCCTAATGCCTACTACTTCTGGGTACCCATTAGGAAGGGGCACCACTTTTAACCAGAGCAGCAACAATTACATAGAATTACATAGAATTTACAGCACAGAAACAGGCCATTCAGCCCAACTAGTCTATGCCGGTTTTTATGCCCCACTCTAATGACTTCTTCCCATCCTGCCCCCTGTATCACTCTATTACCTTTTCCCTCATGTATCCATCAATCTTCTCCTTAAATTCATCAGTGCTATTCGCTTCAATCACTCCATGTGGCAGCAAGTTCCACATTCTCACCGTTCTCTGTGTAAAGAAATTTCTCCTAAATTATTCATTGGATCTGTTATACCCCCTTGTTCTGGACTCACTCACAAGTGGAAACAGTTTCTCCACATCTACCCTATTGAACCGCTTCATAATTTTAAAGACCTCTATCAGGTCGCTTCATAGTCTTTACTTTTCCAGAGAAAAGAGCCCTAGCCTGCTCAATCTTTCCTGATAGTTGTATTCTCTCAATTCTGGTAACATCCTTGTAAGTCTTTTCTCCAGTGTTTCAATATCGCTTTTGTAGTATGGAGACCAGAACTGCACACAATACTCCAAGGGTGCTGTAACCAAGGTCACATATGAATTCAACATTACCTCCTTGCTTCTGTATTCTATCCCTCTAGAAATGAAACCCAATACTTTGTGGCCTTATTGACTTGTGTTGCTCCTCTTTGTGATTTATGTATCTGTATTCCCAGATATCTTTGCTCCTCTATCCCATTTAGTTTCTTACCTTAGAAGGAATAAGTGGTCTCCATATTCCTCCTACCAAAATAAAACTCCTCACATATTTTGAATTTAATTTCCCATTTATTCACCCACTCCATTTATGTCTTCTTATATTTTGCTGCAGTCTGATACAAATGGCCAATAAGGTAGAGAAACTGGAGAAGCTGGGATTATTCTTTTTAGAGCAGAGAAGGTTAAGGGGAGATTTAATGGAAGGTGTTCAAAATTATCAGGAGTTTCGATAGGTTAGATAGAGAGAAACTGTTTCCACTGGCAGGAGGGTCAGTAACCAGTGGACACAGGTTTAAGATAATTGGCAAAAAAGTCAGGGGGGAGATGAGGAGACATTTTTTAACTGAGCGAGTTATGATGATCTGGAATGCATTGCCTGAAAGTGCGGTGGAAGCAGATTCAATAGTGACTTTCAAAAGGGAATTGGATAAATACTTGAAAGGGAAACTTTTGCAGGGCTATGGGGAAAGAGCAGGGGAGTGGGACGACTTGGTAGCTTTATCAAAGAACTGGCACAGGCATGATGGCCTCCTTCTGTGCTGTATGATTCTGTGGGGGCGATTTTCAGCAGCACGTTCAGGCGCTAAAGATCCTCTGAGGTGGCCAAGATAGGCTATTAAGCTGAAACGTCAGCTTAGTCCACGTTTAGCGTGAGACGCCATCTTGGTACAGGAGTTGAAGCCTCCGCTAGGAACTGCTGCCCAGAGGCTTGTTAAGGGGCTGATTGCCACTTAAAATGCCCACTAGCACTCATTAAGGAGGCTGCAAGGCATTTTGGTGGCTAGTACTTGTCCCAACGCCCTCTCCTAACAGGCGACCAGCTGTTTGGGAGTAAACAAGACGTTGATGTGGATTTCAAGCACTACTTAAAGGGATACTCAACACTTCATGTTCACTTGCTACTGGAGCTGTGAAGAAGACCTCTGAAACACATCGGGACACTTTGTCAAGACTTCACCAACACTCCAGCAACATTTATTCGACAAATTCTCTGAGGACTTCACTTAAAACGAGTGAGTGCTGTGCTACTCCATCTAATTGGACACCTTATAGGAGTCACCAGGAGAAAGGGAGTGCTTGGTTATCGGTATCTTGCTAGGGGTCCCCCTTGGTCTGGACGAGGAATGAGAGGAGGACATGAGGCCAGACAGAGCAACACCAGCTGCTGCAAGAGAGAGAGACAGGAGAGCAAGGAGGGCGAGGTGGTGTCCTTCCCACCCCCCCCCCCCCCCTCCCTTGCGTGTACAGGACATCCCTCTTCCACTGGACCTTCTCCACCAGGACCTCCAGTGCCACGTCTGAGAACTTGTGCACCCTCTCCTTCGTTCCCTGAGCCATCCTGCAAGGTGCCACTGTGTGCCAGCCAGCGCACTCCACACCTTCAGTGGAAGTCGGTTAGTGGAGCCCACATATACTGCTCCACGAAAATTGCTTCTAATCACTACTTGAGTGCAGGTTTCTGGTTTAGCACCTCCAGGCAAGTTCAAATTATGGTAATCAGCAATTAGGACCAAAATTGTATGCTAAATCCAGACTTTCAAACAGGCGTGTCTTATTAGCACTGCACCCATTTAGCACCTGTTTTCACCCTGTGGCCAAAATAACCCCCCTATGTGGTATAATCAACTGCGGTTGATTATACATACCCCCCAATGTGTAATCTTGTTCCACTTCTTCTATTGGTGAGCAAATGCTGCTTGAATCCAGAAAGAGTTAAAAGGGGAAAATCCCACACATCGAATACAACTCTGGAATAGGAACAGATTAATAAAGGTAACCTGCCCTAAAAGACCTTGGTTCATCATTGGCCTGACAGAAAGTCTTAACTCCCTCAGATTAAAAATTCATCAGCCCCTGATCAATGTTGCTATCAGTCTTCACTGACCCTTGCTCTTTACTGCTGATTTAGAGCTATCTTAGGCTGACATAGAACGATAGCATTAATAAAAGCGTTAATATTTAAAATTTGGGTGCAATGGTCATATTTTATCCTCAGCCTCTGCTTGTCTCTGAGAAAGATGTTGAAGTGTTCTCTGTGGCATTATTTTACAAATATGTCATTGATATTCAAACAAATACTGTTTGGAGAGGATTTATTTTACCGGTGTTCCAACTGCAATCAACAGGCACTTATGTGGTTCTATGCAAGTCCTAGCGTATGTGTGTGCTGCATTCCTTCAATATAATTGAAACTAAAACAATCCACAGGGACAATTATAAAAGACAATTTAAAAAAAGTATCCACGAAAATACAAAAACAAGTTAGATTACACAGATTTAAGGTAATTGGCAAACGAGCCAGCGGGGGAGATGAGAATTTTTTTTATGCAGCAAGCTGTTATGATCTGGAATGCACTGCCTGAAAGGACGGTGGAAGTAGATTCAATAATAACTTTCAGAAGGGGAATTGGATAAATACGTGAAGGGGAAAAATTTGCAGGGCTATGGGGAAAGAGCAGGGGGAGTGGGACTAATTGGAGAGCTCTTTCAAAGAGCAGCCACAGACACGATGAACCGAATGGCCTCCTTCTGTGCTGCATGGTTCTGTGATTAATGCCAAACACAGTGATGGCAGTCGCACTGGATCCCATTCACTAGTATTTTTTCTTTCATATCTTTCTTGTGTTCTTTTTTCTCTTCCTTACTTTCTCTCTCGTTATCTGACTCTACGGCCTCAAATATAACAGCAGGGCCTCATTTGAATTTTGTTTCTCCGTTTCCCACCTGTCAGACGGACAGATTGAGAGGCTGTCGCGGAGGAGAGATCATGGGGAGGGAGATCGCAGGGGAGGGAAATCACGGGGGGGGGGGCAAGAGATCACAGGGAGAGAGCGATCATGGATATAGAGATCTTGAGGGGAGAGATCGCGGGTGAGAGAGATCATGGGGGGAGAGATCGTCGGGGAGAGATCGCGGGGTAGATATCGTGGGTGAGAGAGATCGCGGGTGAGAGAGATCGTGGGGGGAGAGAGATCGTGGGGGGAGAGGTCACCGGGGAGAGATCGCGGGGTAGATATCGTGGGTGAGAGAGATCGCGGGTGAGAGAGATCGCGGGTGAGAGAGATCATGGGGGGAGAGATCGCGGGTGAGAGAGATCGCGGGTGAGAGAGATCATGGGGGGAGAGATCGCGGGTGAGAGAGATCGCGGGTGAGAGAGATCATGGGGGGAGAGATCGCGGGTGAGAGATCGCGGGGTAGATATCGTGGGTGAGAGAGATCGCGGATGAGAGAGATCGTGGGGGGAGAGGTCGCCGGGGAGAGATCGCGGATGAGATAGATCGCGGAGTAGATATCGCGGGTGAGAGAGATTGCGGGGTAGAGATCACGGGGGAAAGATCACTGGGGGGAGAGATCATGAAGGGAGAAATCGCGGGTAAGAGAGATCGCGGAGTAGATATCGCAGGTAAGTGAGAACGTCGGGGGGAGAGATCGAGGGTAAGAGCGATTGGCGAGGGCAGAGATCATGGGGGAGAGATCGCGGGTAAGAAAGATCATGGGGGCAGAGATCGCAGGAGATCGCGGGGGAGAGAGATCGCGGGGTAGAGATCACGAGGGGAGAGATCGCGGGGGAGAGATCGCTGATCGGCATTGGATCACAGAGGGGGGTCTGGAAACCACGGAGAGGGAGGCAGATCGCAGGTTACCCTGGGGTGGTCGGGGGGGTGGGGGTATGGGGGGTGGAAGGTGGTGGGGTGCAGGGAAGCACTCTTGCTCCTCCTGGCCCACAAGCAGTGCTGGAAAGCTATTTACCAGCTGCATCTGGCAGCTCCAGCCTCCCTTCAGTTGCCAGGTTTCCCGAGCCCTGGGATTAAATCCAAATGGCTGCTAAAATCTGAGGCAGGCAGCCTCCTTAACATATAAAGATTTCTGACCCACCTCACAAGAGCCGGTTACTCGACTGACCCCCCCAACCTGTTCCCACCTGTCCTGGGGGGTTACACAGAACCCTATATTTCCACTATTTTCCTTCCTTCCATCCGTCCATCCATCCATCCACTCCCACCCACTGCTGAGGGAGTGCTGCACTGTCGGAGGTGCCGTCTTTCGGATGAAACGTTAAACCGAGGCCCCGTCTGCCCTCTCAGGTGGACGTAAAAGATCCCATGGCACCATTTCGAAGAAGAGTAGGGGAGTTATCCCTGGTGTCCTGGCCAATACTTCTCCCTAAACCAACATCACCAAAAAAACAGATTATCTGGTCATTATCACATTGCTGTTAGTGGGAGCTTACTGTGCGCAAATTGGCTGCAGCATTTCTCACATTACAACAGTGGCTCCACTTCAAATAGTACTTCATTGGCTGTAAAGTGCTTTGAGACGTCTGGTGGTCGTGAAAGGCGCTATATAACTGCAAGTCTTTCTTTCTATCTTCACCCTATTATGTTCTCTCATACTATCTCTGTCGCCTTCATTCCTTATCTATGAACCTTCTGCACAGCATTGCAGACAGAAATTAAGCAGGAACATAACTGATTATGTGCAGTCCTCAGTGTCTCATTTTTTTTTCCCTCCTGCAGTTTTCGAACTGGAAATTGCTTTGATCGCTGGAGGCACAACCATTCTTCATTCGCATTACTCCATCAAACGCAATTTATTGTCAAAAACATCTTTCGGTTAGCTCAGAAATAATGCAGAGTTTTTGCGCTGGGGGGAATGTCGTTTTTGGTTTCCTGAAAGTCAACATGAATGTGCAGCTTTTTGTCTTCAGCTAGTGGTATTAGGACTTACAGCATAAGTAAGCAACGCCGCTCTTCCCATGTCATAGCCCGAGTTGGTTGAGTGACTGAGGGAAGTCCGATTTGGACACAGTGAAATTTGTATTTCTGCATAGGCCCCGATATTTAAAAGGAAGGTGGAGGGGAGGGCGGGAGGAAACCCGGCAAGGCTGGGGTGCAGAGGTCCTGCCCAGTTTAACTGCAGGACCTCATGATCATTTTTTTCTTCCGTTTCCCACCCAGCAGCAGGCGGCAAAACCAACGGCAGGTGGTCGCAGCTGGGAACCCTTTTGAGATATTAAATGTATCTATATTTTGTGGCCGTTCAGTGTTTACATAGGGTCCCGAATCATTTCATCAGTTGCACCGTAGTTGCAGCATTCTGCTAACTGGCTGGCACGAAAATAGATTCCCCCTCTCATTTTCTTTGTTTAAATTTTGCTTGTAAGCTACATTTTTACACACCATGAAATGCCTCTTAAACCTTTGCACAAATGTCCTCTCTCCCTCTCTTTCTGTGAGCCCAAACAGCAGAGAAGTTTTTGAATTTTTCAGCAATCTCTACGGATGAATTGGAACGTTGCATTCGCTGAGACTTGTTTTGAACACTGCATGAAACGTTGAACACGTTTCTTTAAGCATTGCATGTAAAAGTGGGCAACAAACATTAAATAGGTATTCTTCTAGTCCATTGTTACTGGTATCCATATTATACTGCCCCAAATTGGTTGACTGTTAACATGAGTGACTTATGCAATATTGTGGGAAAAACTATTCTCTTTCAGTTGCTATAGAAAACTGGTTTTGTGATTGAACCAATGAAAAGAAAGAACTTGCATTTATATAGGATAATGTATTAGATGTAATATATTTGGATTTTCAAAAGGCCTTCGATAAGGTACCGCATAATAGACTCATGACTAAAGTCAGAGCATGCAGAGTCAAGGGACAAGCAGCAGAATGGAACATAAACACCAGCATGGAGCAGTAGGGCTGAATGGTCTGTTTCTGTGCTGTACACGCGATGTAATTCTTCCCCAATAATCGAGTTACAGATTTCTGTAGTCTCTGAACACCAGTGTTCGGGAGCAGGAAAGATGTGACATTTCCCAAAGCAAGATCTAGGGGGCAAAATTCGGTCGCGCCCACTTTGGGGCGCTAACTTCGCCCTACTTTCAGCGCCCCGAAAGAATTAGCGCCCCCGCGCCCGAAATTCACTAGTAGTGCCCCAAGAGGGAGGCAGGGCTCTACTGGAAGCGCCCCGCCTCCCTCTTGGGGCACTGCGAGTGAATATCTCGGCACGTTGCGCTGAGGTACGACAGGCCTTCCTCCCCTTATTAAAGGGGAGGGGCCTAGTGCAGCGCAACCCGGGGCCCAGCTGGGCCACCAGGGATCGGAGTGCCGGCAAAAGAGCCCGGCACTCAAGAGGAGTGCTGGGCTCACGGAGCGCAGCTGGCTCCCCGCGGGGGGCTTCACAGGAGGCCGGGGACAGCAACGTGGGTAGGTGCTGGCAGGTGGCGAGCAAGAAAAATGGCTGCCCGGCACCTCCCCTTTAATTTGCACCACCCTGGTCGCACGTACGCCCCCCTGACCCTGTCGGACATAGCAGCCAGCAGTATGTCAGGGGGCGCTACCGAAGAGCGCGGCCGGGGCGCGAACGGGGTGCTGTGCACGGCGATGACGTCATCGCTGGAGGCGCAGCGCTGCGGGGCGCTAACGGTTACTGCTGCCGCTAACCTACCGCTGAATTTCGCGGGAGGCGTTCGCGGCACCGCGCTCGGGCGCTAGTTGCTTTGCGCCCCGTTAGCGCCCTCTTAGCAAATCAATCAAATTCTCCCCCCCTAGTATTTTATATTGCAATCCTTACATCAAGGTGAGACTTCAAACATAAGAACATAAAAACAGAAGAATTAGGAGCAGGATTAGGCCATACAGCCCCTCGAGCCTGCTCCGCCATTCAATAAGATCATGGCTGATCTTCGACCTCAACTCCACTTTCCTGCCCGATCCCCATATCCATTGATTTCCCTAGAGTCTAAAAATCTATCTAGCTCAGCCTTGAACATACTCAACGATTCAGCATCCACAGCCCTTTATGATAGAGAATTCCAGATTCACAACCCACTAAGTGAAGAAATTCCTCCTCATCTCAGTCTTAAATGGCCGACCCTTATCCTGAGACTATGACCCCTGGTTCTAGACTCTCCAGCTAGGGGAAACATCCTCTCAGCATCTACCCTGTCAATCCCCATCAGAATCTTATATGTTTCAATGCGATTACCTCACATTCTTCTAAACTCCAGAGATTAGAGGCCCAATCTACTCAATCTGTCCTCATAGGACAACCCTCTCATCCTAGGAATCAATCTAGTGAACCTTCGTTGCACCGTCCCTAAGGCAAGTATATCCTTCCTCAGGAAAGAGTAAATTTAAAAGCAGCGAGAGAAATGTCAAGGCTCTAGAGCAGAGTAAAGTTTTGGGTAAAAATAAGCAGAGTGGGTCAGGAAGGGACAGAGAGAATAACAAAGGTAATAAGGCATCAGTGACTAAGGTGACATCAGGGAAAAATAGAAAAAAGTCAAAGCTAAAGGCATTATATCTGAATGCGCAAAGCATTCGCAACAAAATAGATGAATTAATAGTGCAGTTAGAAATTAACAGGTTTGATCTAATATCCATAACGGAGACGTGGTTGCAAAGTGGCCAAGGTTGGGAACTAAATATTCCAGGATACTAACTTTTAGAAGAGATAGTCAAAATGGAAAAGGAGGAGGGGTAGCCCTGATAATAAAGGATGGGAGAAAGACAGTACAGAGAAAGGATCTTAGCTCCGAAAATCAAGAAGTTGAATCAGTTTGGGTGGAGCTAAGAAACAGCAAGGGCAGAAAACATTGGTCGGAGTTGTTTATAGGCCCTCAAACAGTAGTTGTAATCATTGAATCATAGAAATTTACAGCACAGAAGGAGGCCATTCAGCCCATCTTGTCCGTGCCGGCCAACAAAGAGCTATCCACCCTAATCCCACTTTCCAGCACTTGGTCCGTAGCCTTATAGGTTATGGCACTTCAAGTGCATAGCCAAGTACTTTTTGAATGTGATGAAGGTCTCTGCCTCTACCACCCTTTCAGGCAGTGAGTTCCAGATCCCCATCACCCTCTGGGTGAAAAAATGTTCTCCTCAACTTCCCTTTAATCCTTCTACCAGTTACTTTAAATCTATGTCCCCTGGTTATTGACCTCTCTGCTAAGGGAAATAGGTCCTTCCTATCCACTCTATCTAGGACCCTCATAATTTTGTACACCTCAATTAGGGCTCCCCTCAGCCTCCTCTGATCCAAAGAAAACAACCCCAGCCTATCCAAACTTTCCTCATAGCTAAAATTCCCCAGCCCAGGCAACATCCTCATAAATCTCCTCTGCACCCCCTCTAGTGCAATCACATCCTTCCTGTAATGTGGTGACCAGAACTGCATGCAGTATTCTAGCTGCGACCTAACTAGTGTTTTATAAAGTTCAAGCATAACCTCCCTACTCTTATATTCTATGCCTTGGATAATAAAGGCAAGTATCCCGCATGCTTTCTTAACAACCTTCCTGCTACCTTCAGGAATCTGTGGACATGTACTCCAAGGTCCCTCTGATCTTCTGCACTTCTCAGTGTCCTACCATTTATAGTGTATTCCCTTGCCTTGTTAGCCCTCCCCAAATGCATTACCTCACACTTTTCCAGATTGAATTCCATTTGCCACTGTTCTGCCCACCTGACTAGTCCATTGATAGCTTCCTGCAGTCTGCAGCCTTCTTCTTCATTATCAACCACACGGCCAATTTTTGTATCATCTGCAAACTTCTTAATCATACTTCCTACATTTAAGTCCAAATCATTGATATATACCATAAAAAGCAGAGTACCCAGCACTGAGCCCTGCAGAAGCCCACTGGAAACAGCCTTCCAGTCACAAAAACACCCTTCGACCATTACCCTTTGTTTCCTGCTTCTGACCAATTTTGGATCCAACTTGCCACTTCGCCTTGGATCCCATGGGCTTTTACTTTTGTGACCAGTCTGCCATGCGGGACCTTATCAAAAGCCTTGCTAAAATCCATATAGACTACATCAAATGCACTACCCTCATCGATCCTCCTTGTTGCCTCCTCAAAAAATTCAATCAAGTTAGTCAGACACGACCTTCTCTTGACAAATCCATGCTGACTGTCCTTGATTAATCCATGTCTTTCTAAATGAAGATTTATCCTGTCCCTCAGAATTTTTTCCAATAATTTTCCCACTACTGAGGTTAGGCTGACTGGCCTGTAATTATTCGGTCTATCCCTTTCTCCCTTTTTAAACAACGGTACCACGTTAGCAATCCTCCAATCCTCTGGCACCACACCTGTAGCCAGAGAGGATTGGAAAATGATGGTCAGAGCCTCTGCTATTTCCTCTCTTACTTCTCTTAACAGTCTGGGATACATTTCCTCTGGGCCTGGGGATTTATCCACTTTCAAAGATGCTAAACCCCTTAATACTTCCTCTTTCACTGTGTTTATTTCATCTAATATTTCACACTCCTCCTCCCTGATTGCAATGTCTGCATCGTCCCTCTCTTTTGTGAAAACAGACGCAAAGTATTCATTAAGAACCACACCCATGTCTTCTACTTCCACACACAGGTTACCTTTATGGTCCCTAATAGGCCCTACTCTTACTTTAGTTATCCTCTTGCTCTTAATGTATTTATAAAACATCTTCGGATTTTCCTTGATTTTACTTGCCAATATTTTTTCATGCCCTCTCTTTGCTTTCCTAATTTCCTTTTTAATTTCACCCCTGCACTTTTTATACTCCTGCAGGCTTTCTGCAGTATTGAGTCCTCGGTATCTGTCATAAGCTTCCCTTTTTTTCTTTATCCTACCCTGTATGCCCCTTGATATCCAGGGAGCTGTAGATTTGTTAGTCCTACCCTTTTTCTTTAAGGGAACATATTTGCTCTGAACCCTCACCATCTCCTCCTTGAATGCCTCCCACTGCTCCAACACTGATTTACCTTTAAGTTTCTGTCTCCAGTTCACTTTGGCTAAATCACCTCTCAGCTTAGTAAAATTAGCTGTTTCCCAATTGAGAACTTTTATTTTTGGTCTATCCTTGTCCTTTTCCATAACTACCCTAAATCTAACGGAATTATGATCACTACCACCAATATGCTCTCCCACTGATACCCTTTCCACCTGCCCAGCTTCATTCCCTAAAACTAGGTCCAGAACGGCCCCCTCTCTTGTTGGGCTTGCTACGTACTGGCTAAAAAAGTTCTCCTGAATGCATTTTAAGAATTCTGCTCCCTCTATGCCTTTCACACTAATTTTATCCCAGTTAATATTAGGGAAGTTGAAATCCCCTACTATTACTGCCCTATTTTTGTACGTCTCAGAAATTTGCCGACATATTTGCTCTTCTATCTCCCTCTGACTGTTCGGAGGTCTATAGTACACTCCCAACAGTGTGATTGCCTCTTTTTTGTTTTTCAGTTCAACCCATATGACCTCATTTGATGATCCTTCTAAGATATCCTCCCTCCTCACAGCTGTAATTGATTCTTTAATCAATATTGCGACCCCCCCTCCTTTTTTATCCCCCTCTATCTCATCTGAAAACCCTGTAACCAGGAATGTTGAGCTGCCATTCCAGCCCTTCTTTCAGCCTTCTCAGTAATAACTATAATATCATACTCCTACATGTCTATCTGTGCCCTCAGTTCATCTGCCCTAGACTCCTTGCGTTGAAGTATACCATTTAGCACTGCCAAACTCCCTTGTTGTCTATTTTCTAGCCTTTGTTTCCTCTGCCTTCCAAACTCGCTTACTAATTTTCTGCCTTCTATTTCCAGCTTTGCTTCTGTCCCTTCTGAATCCACTCTCAGGTTCCCATCCCCCTGCCAAGCTAGTTTAAACCCTCCCCAACAGCCCTAGCAAACCCCGCCGCGAGGATATTAGTCCTGGTCCTGTTGCAGTGTAACCCGTCCGGCTTGTACATGTCCCACCTCCCCCAGAAACGGTCTCAATGCCTCAGGAATCTAAAGCCCTCTCTCCTGCACCATCTCTCTAGCCACGCATTCATCTGCTCTATCCTTCTGTTTCTGTACTCACTAGCACGTGACACCGGGAGTAATCCGGAGATTACTACCTTTGAGGTCCTGCTTTTTAATCTCTTTCCTAGCTCGCTAAATTCTGCCTGCAAGACCTCATCCCTTTTTACCTATGTCGTTGGTACCGATGTGGAGCACGACCTCTGGCTGTTCACCCACCCGCCACAGAATGTCCTGCAGCCGTTCAGTGACGTCCTTGACCCTAGCACCAGGGAGGCAACATACCATCCTGGAGTCATGTCTGCAAGTCTATTCCCCTAAAAATCGAATCCCCTACCACTATTGCTCTTCTACTCTTCTTCCTCCCTACCTTTGCAGCTGAGCCATCCATGGTGCCGTGGACTTGGCTCTGGCTGCACACCCCAGATGAACCATCGCCCTCACCAGTATCCAGAACTGAATACTGGTCAGTGAGCGAGAGGCACTCAGGGGACTCCTGCACTACCTGCCTGGTCCTCCTCTTCTGTCTGGCGGTCATCAATTCCCTCTTTGCCTGCACACTCTTAAGCTGTGGGGTGACCACCTCTAGAAACGTGCTATCCACGAAGATCTCAGCCTCGCGGATGCACTGCAGTGACTCCAGCCAACGCACAAGCTCCAAAACTCGGAGCTCGAGCTGCTGTAGCTGGCCACACTTCCCGCACACGTGGTCGTCCAGGCCACAAGAAGCATCCAGGATTTCCCACATGGCACAGGATGCGCATTACACAGGACTGAGCTGCCCTGCCATGCCTTTACTTTATAGACTATTAACTAGAAACTAGAAACACTCATCAGCTACTCACCAATCAGCTCCTTCCCTTGTGCCAACGTCACTTTTTTATTCTGATGTCACTCTTTCCAATTCTGCCTTTGCTGAGTCTCTCCCGCTCAGGTCCACTGCATCCGCTCCTCTCACCGCTCCTCTCACCGCTCCTCTCGCTCCTCTCACTCCTCTCGCTCCTCTCGGTCCTCTCACTCCTCTCGCTCCTCTCGCTCCTCTCGCTCCTCTCACTCCTCTCGCTCCTCTCGGTCCTCTCGCTCCTCTCACTACTCTCGCTCCTCTCGCTCCTCTCGCTCCTCTCACTCCTCCTCTCGCTCCTCTCACTCCTCTCACTCCTCTCGCTCCTCTCGCTCCTCTCGCTCCTCTCACTCCTCTCGCTCCTCTCGGTCCTCTCGGTCCTCTCACTCCTCTCGCTCCTCTCGCTCCTCTCGCTCCTCTCACTCCTCCTCTCGCTCCTCTCACTCCTCTCGCTCCTCTCGCTCCTCTCACTCCTCTCGCTCCTCTCGCTCCTCCTCTCGCTCTTCTCACTCCTCTCCCGCTCCTCTCACTCCTCTCGCTCCTCTCGCTCCTCTCCCGCTCCTCTCGCTCCTCTCGCTCCTCCTCTCACTCCTCTCGCTCCTCTCCCGCTCCTCTCACTCCTCTCGCTCCTCTCGCTCCTCTCCCGCTCCTCTCGCTCCTCTCGCTCCTCTCCCGCTCCTCTCCCTCCTCTCGCTCCTCTCACTCCTCTCGCTCCTCTCGCTCCTCTCACTCCTCTCGCTCCTCTCCCGCACCTCTCGCTCCTCTCGCTCCTCTCCCGCTCCTCTCACTCCTCTCGCTCCTCTCACTCCTCTCGCTCCTCTCGCTCCTCTCACTCCTCTCGCTCCTCTCGCTCCTCCTCTCACTCCTCTCGCTCCTTTCACTCCTCTCGCTCCTCTCGCTCCTCTCACTCCTCTCGCTCCTCTCACTCTTCTCGCTCCTCTCACGCCTCTCTCTTCTCTCGCTCCTCTCACCGCTCCTCTCACTCCTCTCGCTCCTCTCGCTCCTCTCACTCCTCTCACTCCTCTCGCTCCTCCTCTCACTCCTCTCGCTCCTTTCACTCCTCTCGCTCCTCTCGCTCCTCTCACTCCTCTCGCTCCTCTCACTCCTCTCGCTCCTCTCGCTCCTCTCGCTCCTCTCGCTCCTCTCGCTCCTCCTCTCACTCCTCTCGCTCCTCCTCTCGCTCCTCTCGCTCCTCTTGCTCCTCTCACTCCTCCTCTCGCTCCTCTCACTCCTCTCACTCCTCTCGCTCCTCTCGCTCCTCTCACTCCTCTCGCTCCTCTCGCTCCTCCTCTCGCTCTTCTCACTCCTCTCCCGCTCCTCTCACTCCTCTCGCTCCTCTCGCTCCTCTCCCGCTCCTCTCGCTCCTCTCGCTCCTCCTCTCACTCCTCTCGCTCCTCTCCCGCTCCTCTCACTCCTCTCGCTCCTCTCCCGCACCTCTCGCTCCTCTCGCTCCTCCTCTCACTCCTCTCGCTCCTCTCACTCCTCTCGCTCCTCTCGCTCCTCTCCCGCACCTCTCGCTCCTCTCGCTCCTCCTCTCGCTCCTCTCGCTCCTCTCCCGCTCCTCTCACTCCTCTCGCTCCTCCTCTCGCTCCTCTCACTCCTCTCGCTCCTCTCGCTCCTCTCACTCCTCTCGCTCCTCTCACTCCTCTCGCTCCTCTCGCTCCTCTCACTCCTCTCGCTCCTCTCGCTCCTCTCACTCCTCTCGCTCCTCCTCTCACTCCTCTCGCTCCTCCTCTCGCTCCTCTCGCTCCTCTCACTCCTCCTCTCGCTCCTCTCACTCCTCTCACTCCTCTCGCTCCTCTCGCTCCTCTCACTCCTCTCGCTCCTCTCGCTCCTCCTCTCGCTCTTCTCACTCCTCTCCCGCTCCTCTCACTCCTCTCGCTCCTCTCGCTCCTCTCCCGCTCCTCTCGCTCCTCTCGCTCCTCCTCTCACTCCTCTCGCTCCTCTCCCGCTCCTCTCACTCCTCTCGCTCCTCTCGCTCCTCTCCCGCACCTCTCGCTCCTCTCGCTCCTCTCCCGCTCCTCTCACTCCTCTCGCTCCTCTCACTCCTCTCGCTCCTCCTCTCGCTCCTCTCGCTCCTCTCCCGCTCCTCTCACTCCTCTCGCTCCTCCTCTCACTCCTCTCGCTCCTCTCACTCCTCTCGCTCCTCTCGCTCCTCTCACTCCTCTCGCTCCTCTCACTCCTCTCGCTCCTCTCGCTCCTCTCACTCCTCTCGCTCCTCTCGCTCCTCTCACTCCTCTCGCTCCTCCTCTCACTCCTCTCGCTCCTCCTCTCGCTCCTCTCGCTCCTCTCACTCCTCCTCTCGCTCCTCTCACTCCTCTCACTCCTCTCGCTCCTCTCGCTCCTCTCACTCCTCTCGCTCCTCTCGCTCCTCCTCTCGCTCTTCTCACTCCTCTCCCGCTCCTCTCACTCCTCTCGCTCCTCTCGCTCCTCTCCCGCTCCTCTCGCTCCTCTCGCTCCTCCTCTCACTCCTCTCGCTCCTCTCCCGCTCCTCTCACTCCTCTCGCTCCTCTCGCTCCTCTCCCGCACCTCTCGCTCCTCTCGCTCCTCTCCCGCACCTCTCGCTCCTCTCGCTCCTCTCGCTCCTCTCGCTCCTCTCGCTCCTCTCACTCCTCTCGCTCCTCTCGCTCCTCTCACTCCTCTCGCTCCTCCTCTCACTCCTCTCGCTCCTCTCACTCCTCTCGCTCCTCTCGCTCCTCTCGCTCCTCTCACTCCTCTCCCTCCTCTCGCTCCTCTCGCTCCTCTCGCTCCTCCTCTCACTCCTCTCGCTCCTCCTCTCACTCCTCTCGCTCCTCCTCTCGCTCCTCTCGCTCCTCTCACTCCTCTCGCTCCTCATCTCGCTCCTCTCGCTCCTCTCGCTCCTCTCACTCCTCTCGCTCCTCTCGGTCCTCTCACTCCTCTCGCTCCTCTCGCTCCTCTCACTCCTCTCGCTCCTCTCGGTCCTCTCGGTCCTCTCACTCCTCTCGCTCCTCTCGCTCCTCTCGCTCCTCTCACTCCTCCTCTCGCTCCTCTCACTCCTCTCGCTCCTCTCGCTCCTCTCGCTCCTCTCACTCCTCTCGCTCCTCTCGCTCCTCTCACTCCTCTCGCTCCTCCTCTCGCTCCTCTCGCTCCTCCTCTCGCTCCACTCACTCCTCTCACTCCTCTCACTCCTCTCGCTCCTCTCACTCCTCTCGCTCCTCTCGCTCCTCTCGCTCCTCTCACTCCTCTCCCTCCTCTCGCTCCTCTCGCTCCTCTCGCTCCTCCTCTCACTCCTCTCGCTCCTCCTCTCACTCCTCTCGCTCCTCCTCTCGCTCCTCTCGCTCCTCTCACTCCTCTCGCTCCTCATCTCGCTCCTCTCGCTCCTCTCGCTCCTCTCACTCCTCTCGCTCCTCTCGGTCCTCTCACTCCTCTCGCTCCTCTCGCTCCTCTCGCTCCTCTCACTCCTCTCGCTCCTCTCGGTCCTCTCGGTCCTCTCACTCCTCTCGCTCCTCTCGCTCCTCTCGCTCCTCTCACTCCTCCTCTCGCTCCTCTCACTCCTCTCGCTCCTCTCGCTCCTCTCGCTCCTCTCACTCCTCTCGCTCCTCTCGCTCCTCTCACTCCTCTCGCTCCTCCTCTCGCTCCTCTCGCTCCTCCTCTCGCTCCTCTCGCTCCTCTCGCTCCTCTCACTCCTCCTCTCGCTCCTCTCACTCCTCTCGCTCCTCTCGCTCCTCTCGCTCCTCTCACTCCTCTCGCTCCTCTCGCTCCTCTCACTCCTCTCGCTCCTCCTCTCGCTCCTCTCACTCCTCCTCTCGCTCCTCTCGCTCCTCTCACTCCTCTCGCTCCTCCTCTCGCTCCTCTCACTCCTCCTCTCGCTCCTCTCGCTCCTCTCACTCCTCTCGCTCCTCCTCTCGCTCCTCTCACTCCTCCTCTCGCTCCTCTCGCTCCTCTCACTCCTCTCGCTCCTCCTCTCGCTCCTCTCGCTCCTCCTCTCGCTCCTCTCACTCCTCTCGCTCCTCCTCTCGCTCCTCTCGCTCCTCCTCTCGCTCCACTCACTCCTCTCACTCCTCTCGCTCCTCTCACTCCTCTCGCTCCTCTCACTCCTCTCACTCCACTCGCTCCTCCTCTCGCTCCTCTCGCTCCTCCTCTCGCTCCTCTCGCTCCTCTCACTCCTCTCGCTCCTCCTCTCGCTCCTCTCGCTCCTCTCGCTCCTCCTCTCGCTCCTCTCACTCCTCTCGCTCCTCTCACTCCTCTCACTCCTCTCGCTCCTCTCACTCCTCTCGCTCCTCTCGCTCCTCTCGCTCCTCCTCTCACTCCTCTCACTCCTCTCGCTCCTCTCGCTCCTCTCGCTCTTCTCGCTCCTCTCGCTCCTCTCACTCCTCTCACTCCTCTCGCTCCTCTCACTCCTCTCTCTCCTCTCGCTCCTCTCACTCCTCTCGCTCCTCTCACTCCTCTCACTCCTCTCGCTCCTCTCGCTACTCCTCTCACTCCTCTCGCTCCTCTCCCGCTCCTCTCACTCCTCTCGCTCCTCTCGCTCCTCTCCCGCTCCTCTCACTCCTCTCGCTCCTCCTCTCGCTCCTCTCGCTCCTCCTCTCGCTCCACTCACTTCTCTCACTCCTCCTCTCACTCCTCTCACTCCACTCGCTCCTCCTCTCGCTCCTCTCGCTCCTCCTCTCGCTCCTCTCGCTCCTCTCACTCCTCTCGCTCCTCCTCTCGCTCCTCTCGCTCCTCTCGCTCCTCCTCTCGCTCCTCTCACTCCTCTCGCTCCTCTCACTCCTCTCGCTCCTCTCGCTCCTCTCGCTCCTCTCGCTCCTCTCGCTCCTCTCGCTCCTCCTCTCGCTCCTCTCGCTCCTCTCACTCCTCTCGCTCCTCCTCTCGCTCCTCTCGCTCCTCTCGCTCCTCCTCTCGCTCCTCTCACTCCTCTCGCTCCTCTCACTCCTCTCACTCCTCTCACTCCTCTCACTCCTCTCACTCCTCTCACTCCTCTCGCTCCTCTCGCTCCTCTCGCTCCTCTCGCTCTTCTCGCTCCTCTCGCTCCTCTCACTCCTCTCACTCTTCTCGCTCCTCCTCTCGCTCCTCTCACTGCTCCTCTCACTCCTCTCGCTCCTCTCACTCCTCTCACTCCTCTCGCTCCTCTCACTCCTCTCTCTCCTCTCGCTCCTCTCACTCCTCTCGCTCCTCTCGCTCCTCTCGCTCCTCCTCTCACTCCTCTCACTCCTCTCGCTCCTCTCACTCCTCTCTCTCCTCTCACTCCTCTCACTCCTCTCGCTCCTCTCGCTCCTCTCGCTCTTCTCGCTCCTCTCGCTCCTCTCGCTCCTCTCACTCCTCTCGCTCCTCTCGCTCCTCTCACTCCTCTCGCTCCTCCTCTCACTCCTCTCGCTCCTCCTCTCGCTCCTCTCGCTCCTCTCACTCCTCCTCTCGCTCCTCTCACTCCTCTCACTCCTCTCGCTCCTCTCGCTCCTCTCACTCCTCTCGCTCCTCTCGCTCCTCCTCTCGCTCTTCTCACTCCTCTCCCGCTCCTCTCACTCCTCTCGCTCCTCTCGCTCCTCTCCCGCTCCTCTCGCTCCTCTCGCTGCTCCTCTCACTCCTCTCGCTCCTCTCCCGCTCCTCTCACTCCTCTCGCTCCTCTCGCTCCTCTCCCGCACCTCTCGCTCCTCTCGCTCCTCTCCCGCTCCTCTCACTCCTCTCGCTCCTCTCACTCCTCTCGCTCCTCCTCTCGCTCCTCTCGCTCCTCTCCCGCTCCTCTCACTCCTCTCGCTCCTCCTCTCACTCCTCTCGCTCCTCTCACTCCTCTCGCTCCTCTCGCTCCTCTCACTCCTCTCGCTCCTCTCACTCCTCTCGCTCCTCTCGCTCCTCTCACTCCTCTCGCTCCTCTCGCTCCTCTCACTCCTCTCGCTCCTCCTCTCACTCCTCTCGCTCCTCCTCTCGCTCCTCTCGCTCCTCTCACTCCTCCTCTCGCTCCTCTCACTCCTCTCACTCCTCTCGCTCCTCTCGCTCCTCTCACTCCTCTCGCTCCTCTCGCTCCTCCTCTCGCTCTTCTCACTCCTCTCCCGCTCCTCTCACTCCTCTCGCTCCTCTCGCTCCTCTCCCGCTCCTCTCGCTCCTCTCGCTCCTCCTCTCACTCCTCTCGCTCCTCTCCCGCTCCTCTCACTCCTCTCGCTCCTCTCGCTCCTCTCCCGCACCTCTCGCTCCTCTCGCTCCTCTCCCGCACCTCTCGCTCCTCTCGCTCCTCTCGCTCCTCTCGCTCCTCTCGCTCCTCTCACTCCTCTCGCTCCTCTCGCTCCTCTCACTCCTCTCGCTCCTCCTCTCACTCCTCTCGCTCCTCTCACTCCTCTCGCTCCTCTCGCTCCTCTCGCTCCTCTCACTCCTCTCCCTCCTCTCGCTCCTCTCGCTCCTCTCGCTCCTCCTCTCACTCCTCTCGCTCCTCCTCTCACTCCTCTCGCTCCTCCTCTCGCTCCTCTCGCTCCTCTCACTCCTCTCGCTCCTCATCTCGCTCCTCTCGCTCCTCTCGCTCCTCTCACTCCTCTCGCTCCTCTCGGTCCTCTCACTCCTCTCGCTCCTCTCGCTCCTCTCGCTCCTCTCACTCCTCTCGCTCCTCTCGGTCCTCTCGGTCCTCTCACTCCTCTCGCTCCTCTCGCTCCTCTCGCTCCTCTCACTCCTCCTCTCGCTCCTCTCACTCCTCTCGCTCCTCTCGCTCCTCTCGCTCCTCTCACTCCTCTCGCTCCTCTCGCTCCTCTCACTCCTCTCGCTCCTCCTCTCGCTCCTCTCGCTCCTCCTCTCGCTCCACTCACTCCTCTCACTCCTCTCACTCCTCTCGCTCCTCTCACTCCTCTCGCTCCTCTCGCTCCTCTCGCTCCTCTCACTCCTCTCCCTCCTCTCGCTCCTCTCGCTCCTCTCGCTCCTCCTCTCACTCCTCTCGCTCCTCCTCTCACTCCTCTCGCTCCTCCTCTCGCTCCTCTCGCTCCTCTCACTCCTCTCGCTCCTCATCTCGCTCCTCTCGCTCCTCTCGCTCCTCTCACTCCTCTCGCTCCTCTCGGTCCTCTCACTCCTCTCGCTCCTCTCGCTCCTCTCGCTCCTCTCACTCCTCTCGCTCCTCTCGGTCCTCTCGGTCCTCTCACTCCTCTCGCTCCTCTCGCTCCTCTCGCTCCTCTCACTCCTCCTCTCGCTCCTCTCACTCCTCTCGCTCCTCTCGCTCCTCTCGCTCCTCTCACTCCTCTCGCTCCTCTCGCTCCTCTCACTCCTCTCGCTCCTCCTCTCGCTCCTCTCGCTCCTCCTCTCGCTCCTCTCGCTCCTCTCGCTCCTCTCACTCCTCCTCTCGCTCCTCTCACTCCTCTCGCTCCTCTCGCTCCTCTCGCTCCTCTCACTCCTCTCGCTCCTCTCGCTCCTCTCACTCCTCTCGCTCCTCCTCTCGCTCCTCTCACTCCTCCTCTCGCTCCTCTCGCTCCTCTCACTCCTCTCGCTCCTCCTCTCGCTCCTCTCGCTCCTCCTCTCGCTCCTCTCACTCCTCTCGCTCCTCCTCTCGCTCCTCTCGCTCCTCCTCTCGCTCCACTCACTCCTCTCACTCCTCTCGCTCCTCTCACTCCTCTCGCTCCTCTCACTCCTCTCACTCCACTCGCTCCTCCTCTCGCTCCTCTCGCTCCTCCTCTCGCTCCTCTCGCTCCTCTCACTCCTCTCGCTCCTCCTCTCGCTCCTCTCGCTCCTCTCGCTCCTCCTCTCGCTCCTCTCACTCCTCTCGCTCCTCTCACTCCTCTCACTCCTCTCGCTCCTCTCACTCCTCTCGCTCCTCTCGCTCCTCTCGCTCCTCCTCTCACTCCTCTCACTCCTCTCGCTCCTCTCGCTCCTCTCGCTCTTCTCGCTCCTCTCGCTCCTCTCACTCCTCTCACTCCTCTCGCTCCTCTCACTCCTCTCTCTCCTCTCGCTCCTCTCACTCCTCTCGCTCCTCTCACTCCTCTCACTCCTCTCGCTCCTCTCGCTACTCCTCTCACTCCTCTCGCTCCTCTCCCGCTCCTCTCACTCCTCTCGCTCCTCTCGCTCCTCTCCCGCTCCTCTCACTCCTCTCGCTCCTCCTCTCGCTCCTCTCGCTCCTCCTCTCGCTCCACTCACTCCTCTCACTCCTCCTCTCACTCCTCTCACTCCACTCGCTCCTCCTCTCGCTCCTCTCGCTCCTCCTCTCGCTCCTCTCGCTCCTCTCACTCCTCTCGCTCCTCCTCTCGCTCCTCTCGCTCCTCTCGCTCCTCCTCTCGCTCCTCTCACTCCTCTCGCTCCTCTCACTCCTCTCGCTCCTCTCGCTCCTCTCGCTCCTCTCGCTCCTCTCGCTCCTCTCGCTCCTCCTCTCGCTCCTCTCGCTCCTCTCACTCCTCTCGCTCCTCCTCTCGCTCCTCTCGCTCCTCTCGCTCCTCCTCTCGCTCCTCTCACTCCTCTCGCTCCTCTCACTCCTCTCACTCCTCTCACTCCTCTCACTCCTCTCACTCCTCTCGCTCCTCTCGCTCCTCTCGCTCTTCTCGCTCCTCTCGCTCCTCTCACTCCTCTCACTCTTCTCGCTCCTCCTCTCGCTCCTCTCACTGCTCCTCTCACTCCTCTCGCTCCTCTCACTCCTCTCACTCCTCTCGCTCCTCTCACTCCTCTCTCTCCTCTCGCTCCTCTCACTCCTCTCGCTCCTCTCGCTCCTCTCGCTCCTCCTCTCACTCCTCTCACTCCTCTCGCTCCTCTCACTCCTCTCTCTCCTCTCACTCCTCTCACTCCTCTCGCTCCTCTCGCTCCTCTCGCTCTTCTCGCTCCTCTCGCTCCTCTCACTCCTCTCACTCTTCTCGCTCCTCCTCTCGCTCCTCTCACTGCTCCTCTCACTCCTCTCACTCCTCTCGCTCCTCTCACTCCTCTCACTCCTCTCGCTCCTCTCACTCCTCTCTCTCCTCTCGCTCCTCTCACTCCTCTCGCTCCTCTCGCTCCTCTCGCTCCTCCTCTCACTCCTCTCACTCCTCTCGCTCCTCTCACTCCTCTCTCTCCTCTCACTCCTCTCACTCCTCTCACTCCTCTCGCTCCTCTCACTCCTCTCTCTCCTCTCGCTCCTCTCACTCCTCTCACTCCTCTCGCTCCTCTCACTCCTCTCTCTCCTCTCGCTCCTCTCACTCCTCTCGCTCCTCTCACTCCTCTCGCTCCTCTCACTCCTCTCGCTCCTCCTCTCACTCCTCTCGCTCCTCTCACTCCTCTCGCTCCTCTCGCTCCTCTCGCTCCTCTCACTCCTCTCCCTCCTCTCGCTCCTCTCGCTCCTCTCGCTCCTCCTCTCACTCCTCTCGCTCCTCCTCTCACTCCTCTCGCTCCTCCTCTCGCTCCTCTCGCTCCTCTCACTCCTCTCGCTCCTCATCTCGCTCCTCTCGCTCCTCTCGCTCCTCTCACTCCTCTCGCTCCTCTCGGTCCTCTCACTCCTCTCGCTCCTCTCGCTCCTCTCGCTCCTCTCACTCCTCTCGCTCCTCTCGGTCCTCTCGGTCCTCTCACTCCTCTCGCTCCTCTCGCTCCTCTCGCTCCTCTCACTCCTCCTCTCGCTCCTCTCACTCCTCTCGCTCCTCTCGCTCCTCTCGCTCCTCTCACTCCTCTCGCTCCTCTCGCTCCTCTCACTCCTCTCGCTCCTCCTCTCGCTCCTCTCGCTCCTCCTCTCGCTCCACTCACTCCTCTCACTCCTCTCACTCCTCTCGCTCCTCTCACTCCTCTCGCTCCTCTCGCTCCTCTCGCTCCTCTCACTCCTCTCCCTCCTCTCGCTCCTCTCGCTCCTCTCGCTCCTCCTCTCACTCCTCTCGCTCCTCCTCTCACTCCTCTCGCTCCTCCTCTCGCTCCTCTCGCTCCTCTCACTCCTCTCGCTCCTCATCTCGCTCCTCTCGCTCCTCTCGCTCCTCTCACTCCTCTCGCTCCTCTCGGTCCTCTCACTCCTCTCGCTCCTCTCGCTCCTCTCGCTCCTCTCACTCCTCTCGCTCCTCTCGGTCCTCTCGGTCCTCTCACTCCTCTCGCTCCTCTCGCTCCTCTCGCTCCTCTCACTCCTCCTCTCGCTCCTCTCACTCCTCTCGCTCCTCTCGCTCCTCTCGCTCCTCTCACTCCTCTCGCTCCTCTCGCTCCTCTCACTCCTCTCGCTCCTCCTCTCGCTCCTCTCGCTCCTCCTCTCGCTCCTCTCGCTCCTCTCGCTCCTCTCACTCCTCCTCTCGCTCCTCTCACTCCTCTCGCTCCTCTCGCTCCTCTCGCTCCTCTCACTCCTCTCGCTCCTCTCGCTCCTCTCACTCCTCTCGCTCCTCCTCTCGCTCCTCTCGCTCCTCCTCTCGCTCCTCTCGCTCCTCTCACTCCTCTCGCTCCTCCTCTCGATCCTCTCGCTCCTCCTCTCGCTCCTCTCACTCCTCTCGCTCCTCCTCTCGCTCCTCTCGCTCCTCCTCTCGCTCCACTCACTCCTCTCACTCCTCTCGCTCCTCTCACTCCTCTCGCTCCTCTCACTCCTCTCACTCCACTCGCTCCTCCTCTCGCTCCTCTCGCTCCTCCTCTCGCTCCTCTCGCTCCTCTCACTCCTCTCGCTCCTCCTCTCGCTCCTCTCGCTCCTCTCGCTCCTCCTCTCGCTCCTCTCACTCCTCTCGCTCCTCTCACTCCTCTCACTCCTCTCGCTCCTCTCACTCCTCTCGCTCCTCTCGCTCCTCTCGCTCCTCTCGCTCCTCTCGCTCCTCCTCTCACTCCTCTCACTCCTCTCGCTCCTCTCGCTCCTCTCGCTCCTCTCGCTCCTCTCGCTCCTCTCACTCCTCTCACTCCTCTCGCTCCTCTCACTCCTCTCTCTCCTCTCGCTCCTCTCACTCCTCTCGCTCCTCTCACTCCTCTCACTCCTCTCGCTCCTCTCGCTACTCCTCTCACTCCTCTCGCTCCTCTCCCGCTCCTCTCACTCCTCTCGCTCCTCTCGCTCCTCTCCCGCTCCTCTCACTCCTCTCGCTCCTCCTCTCGCTCCTCTCGCTCCTCCTCTCGCTCCACTCACTCCTCTCACTCCTCCTCTCACTCCTCTCACTCCACTCGCTCCTCCTCTCGCTCCTCTCGCTCCTCCTCTCGCTCCTCTCGCTCCTCTCACTCCTCTCGCTCCTCCTCTCGCTCCTCTCGCTCCTCTCGCTCCTCCTCTCGCTCCTCTCACTCCTCTCGCTCCTCTCATTCCTCTCGCTCCTCTCGCTCCTCTCGCTCCTCTCGCTCCTCTCGCTCCTCTCGCTCCTCCTCTCGCTCCTCTCGCTCCTCTCACTCCTCTCGCTCCTCCTCTCGCTCCTCTCGCTCCTCTCGCTCCTCCTCTCGCTCCTCTCACTCCTCTCGCTCCTCTCACTCCTCTCACTCCTCTCACTCCTCTCACTCCTCTCACTCCTCTCGCTCCTCTCGCTCCTCTCGCTCTTCTCGCTCCTCTCGCTCCTCTCACTCCTCTCACTCTTCTCGCTCCTCCTCTCGCTCCTCTCACTGCTCCTCTCACTCCTCTCGCTCCTCTCACTCCTCTCACTCCTCTCGCTCCTCTCACTCCTCTCTCTCCTCTCGCTCCTCTCACTCCTCTCGCTCCTCTCGCTCCTCTCGCTCCTCCTCTCACTCCTCTCACTCCTCTCGCTCCTCTCACTCCTCTCTCTCCTCTCACTCCTCTCACTCCTCTCGCTCCTCTCGCTCCTCTCGCTCTTCTCGCTCCTCTCGCTCCTCTCACTCCTCTCACTCTTCTCGCTCCTCCTCTCGCTCCTCTCACTGCTCCTCTCACTCCTCTCACTCCTCTCGCTCCTCTCACTCCTCTCACTCCTCTCGCTCCTCTCACTCCTCTCTCTCCTCTCGCTCCTCTCACTCCTCTCGCTCCTCTCGCTCCTCTCGCTCCTCCTCTCACTCCTCTCACTCCTCTCGCTCCTCTCACTCCTCTCTCTCCTCTCACTCCTCTCACTCCTCTCACTCCTCTCGCTCCTCTCACTCCTCTCTCTCCTCTCGCTCCTCTCACTCCTCTCGCTCCTCTCGCTCCTCTCGCTCCTCTCGCTCTTCTCGCTCCTCTCGCTCCTCTCACTCCTCTCACTCTTCTCGCTCCTCCTCTCGCTCCTCTCACTGCTCCTCTCACTCCTCTCGCTCCTCTCACTCCTCTCACTCCTCTCGCTCCTCTCACTCCTCTCTCTCCTCTCGCTCCTCTCACTCCTCTCGCTCCTCTCACTCCTCTCGCTCCTCTCCCGCTCCTCTCACTCCTCTCACTCCTCTCGCTCCTCTCACTCCTCTCACTCCTCTCGCTCCTCTCACTCCTCTCACTCCTCTCGCTCCTCTCACTCCTCTCTCTCCTCTCGCTCCTCTCACTCCTCTCGCTCCTCTCACTCCTCTCGCTCCTCTCGCTCCTCTCCCGCTCCTCTCACTCCTCTCGCTCCTCTCGCTACTCCTCTCGCTCCTCTCCCGCTCCTCTCGCTCCTCTCGCTCCTCTCGCTCCTCTCGCTCCTCTCACTGCTCCTCTCACTCCTCTCGCTCCTCTCACTCCTCTCACTCCTCTCGCTCCTCTCACTCCTCTCACTCCTCTCGCTCCTCTCGCTCCTCTCCCGCTCCTCTCACTCCTCTCGCTCCTCTCGCTACTCCTCTCACTCCTCTCGCTCCTCTCCCGCTCCTCTCACTCCTCTCGCTCCTCTCCCGCTCCTCTCACTCCTCTCGCTTCTCCTCTCACTCCTCTCGCTCCTCTCACTCCTCTCGCTCCTCTCGCTCCTCTCGCTCCTCTCGCTCCTCTCGCTCCTCTCGCTCCTCCTCTCGCTCTTCTCACTCCTCTCCCGCTCCTCTCACTCCTCTCGCTCCTCTCGCTCCTCTCCCGCTCCTCTCGCTCCTCTCGCTCCTCCTCTCACTCCTCTCGCTCCTCCTCTCGCTCTTCTCACTCCTCTCCCGCTCCTCTCGCTCCTCTCGCTCCTCTCGCTCCTCTCCCGCTCCTCTCGCTCCTCTCGCTCCTCCTCTCACTCCTCTCGCTCCTCTGCCGCTCCTCTCACTCCTCTCGCTCCTCTCGCTCCTCTCCCGCTCCTCTCGCTCCTCTCGCTCCTCTCCCGCTCCTCTCACTCCTCTCGCTCCTCTCACTCCTCTCGCTCCTCCTCTCACTCCTCTCGCTCCTCCTCTCGCTCCTCTCGCTCCTCTCGCTCCACTCACTCCTCTCACTCCTCCTCTCACTCCTCTCACTCCACTCGCTCCTCCTCTCGCTCCTCTCGCTCCTCCTCTCGCTCCTCTCGCTCCTCTCACTCCTCTCGCTCCTCCTCTCGCTCCTCTCGCTCCTCTCGCTCCTCCTCTCGCTCCTCTCACTCCTCTCGCTCCTCTCACTCCTCTCACTCCTCTCGCTCCTCTCACTCCTCTCGCTCCTCTCGCTCCTCTCGCTCCTCTTGCTCCTCTCGCTCCTCTCGCTCCTCTCGCTCCTCTCACTCCTCTCGCTCCTCCTCTCGCTCCTCTCGCTCCTCTCGCTCCTCCTCTCGCTCCTCTCACTCCTCTCGCTCCTCTCGCTCCTCTTGCTCCTCTCGCTCCTCTCGCTCCTCTTGCTCCTCTCGCTCCTCTCGCTCCTCCTCTCACTCCTCTCACTCCTCTCGCTCCTCTCGCTCCTCTCGCTCTTCTCGCTCCTCTCGCTCCTCTCACTCCTCTCACTCTTCTCGCTCCTCTCGCTCCTCTCGCTCCTCCTCTCGCTCCTCTCACTCCTCTCGCTCCTCTCACTCCTCTCACTCCTCTCGCTCCTCTCACTCCTCTCGCTCCTCTTGCTCCTCTTGCTCCTCTCGCTCCTCTCGCTCCTCTCACTCCTCTCGCTCCTCCTCTCGCTCCTCTCGCTCCTCTCGCTCCTCCTCTCGCTCCTCTCACTCCTCTCGCTCCTCTCGCTCCTCTCGCTCCTCTCGCTCCTCCTCTCGCTCCTCTCACTCCTCTCGCTCCTCCTCTCGCTCCTCTCGCTCCTCTCACTCCTCTCGCTCCTCTCACTCCTCTCACTCCTCTCGCTCCTCTCACTCCTCTCTCTCCTCTCGCTCCTCTCACTCCTCTCGCTCCTCTCACTCCTCTCACTCCTCTCGCTCCTCTCACTCCTCTCACTCCTCTCGCTCCTCTCACTCCTCTCTCTCCTCTCGCTCCTCTCACCGCTCCTCTCACTCCTCTCGCTCCTCTCACTACTCTCACTCCTCTCGCTCCTCTCGCTCCTCTCACCGCTCCTCTCTCTCCTCTCGCTCCTCCTCTCACTCCTCTCGCTCCTCCTCTCACACCTCTCACTCCTCTCGCTCCTCTCGCTCCTCTCGCTCCTCCTCTCACTCCTCTCGCTCCTCTCGCTCCTCTCGCTCCTCCTCTCGCTCCTCTCACTCCTCTCGCTCCTCTCGCTCCTCCTCTCGCTCCTTTCGCTCCTCCTCTCGCTCCTCTCACTCTTCTCGCTCCTCTCGCTCCTCTCGCTCCTCTCGCTCCTCCTCTCACTCCTCTCGCTCCTCTCACTCCTCTCGCTCCTCTCGCTCCTCTCACCGCAACTCTCGCCGCTCCTCAAATACTTTCGGGGCAAAATTGGGTCGTGCCCCCTTTGGGGCGCTAACTTCGCTGGGGCGCTACTTTTAGCGCCCAGAAAAGTTAGCACCTCCACGCCCGAAATTCACTGGTAGTGCACCAAGAGGGAGGCGGGGTGCTACTGGAAGCGCCGCACCTCCCTCTTGGGGTGCTGTGAGTGAATATCGCGGCACTACGTGCAGCAGCGCCATGCGCTGCGGCATGACGCGCCGCGGTACTGTAGACCTTCCACCCCTTATTAAAGGGGAGGGGCCTAGTGCAGCGCAACCCGGGGCCCAGCTGGGCCACTAGGGATCAGAGTGCCAGCAAAAGAGCCTGGCACTGAAGAGAAGTGCCGGGCTCACGGAGCACAGCCGGCACCCCGCGGGGAGGGGCCGCACAGGAGGCCGGGGACAGCAACCGGGGCAGGTGCTGGCAGGTGGCCATCAACAAAAATGGCTGCCCGGCACCTCCCCTTTAATTTGCGCCGCCCCGGCCACAGATAGGCCCCCTTCACCCTGTCGGACATAGCGTCCGGTGGTAAGTCATGGGAAGCTACTGAATATCACGGCCGGGATGCGAGCGGGGTGCTGCGCACGGTGATGAAGTCATCGCCGGAGGTGCAGTGCCACGGGGCGCTAACAGTTACCGCTGCTGCTAACCTCCCGCTGAATTTTGCGGGAGGCGTTAGCGGTGCCGCGCCCAGGCGCTAATTGCTTTGCACCCCGTTAGCACCCTAATGGCCTACATCCTAGGGTTTTGAAAGAGGTGGCTATAGAGATAGTGGATGCATTGGTTGTCATTTTCCAAAATTCCATAGATTCTAGAATGGTTGCCACGGATTGGAAGGTAGCAAATGTAAACCCAATATTTAAGAAAGGAGGGAGAGAGAAAACAGGGAACTACAGACCAGTTATCCTGACATCAGCAGTAGGGAAAATGCTAGAATCTATTGGCCCAGAAATTTGACTCGGAGGCTTGCCGCGGGGGTAAGGATCGCGCGCAATCTTACCTACCGCGCCTGCCGTTGTGTTTCGGGCCCACACGAACTTTGGGTCCAGGGCCTCTCCCTGGTGCCGGCGCGCAGTGTGTGCGTGTCCCAGAGGCGCAGTTAGTTCAATGCGACCTCTGGGATCACGTGGGCCAGTTAGAGCCAATGGCAGCACACCATCTTTCATTCATAGATTTGACAGGAGAACTGTCAAAACTATGAATACAAATTGCCCCCAAAAGAACAGCTAAACCTCAAATAAATTTAAAAAAATACCCATCACATTAATAAAATAACTATAGTTAAATAAATTAACCACTTTAAACAAAAATTTAAATTTTTGAAAAAATTTAAATTCTTTTTAAAAGTTATAAAAATAAACTTACCTTTCTTTAAAGTCTCTAAAAAAGATTAACCTGTTGAAAAAAATTTAAAATAATACTTAATTAACTACTTACCTTGTTAAAAGGGGGTCTTACGCCTCCTTTCTTCATGTGTAAAATCTTCCATACTTACCTTCGCGTTGAAACCTGAAAAAAAACCTAAGTGTGCTGCGTGCGCACAGCCTGTAGTGCGCACGCGGTTCACTTAGGAACTGCCCCCTTCGCCATACTGGAAGTGCTGGTTTCCCACGCATGCGCAGTGCATGCAGGAAACCGGCACTTAGGAAACCGAATACGCGAGAGTACACAGTGCGTACTCTCCCGTATTCAGCCAAATTTTTGGGCCATTATTAAGGACGTGGTATCAGAGCACTTAGAAAATAATAATAGGATTGGGCAGAGTCAACATGGATTTATGAAAGGGAAATCGTGTTTTACAAATCTGTTGGAGTTTTTTGAGTTTGTAACTAGCAGAATAGATAAGGGGGAACCAGTGGATGTGGTGTATTTGGATTTTCAGAAGGCATTCGATAAGGTGCCACACAAGAGGTTATTAAACAAAATTAGGGCTCATGGGATTGGGGGTAATATATTAGCATGGATTGAGGATTGGTTAATTGACAGAAAACAGAGAGCAGGAATAAACGGGTCAGTTTTGGGTTGGCAGGCTGTAACTAGTGGGGTACCGCAAGGATCCGTGCTTGGGCCTCAATTATTCACAGTCTACCTCAATGATTTGGATGAGGGGACCAAATGTAATATATCCAAGTTTTCCGATGATACAAAGCAGGATGGGAATGTAAGTTGTGAGGAGGATGCAAGGAGGCTTCAAGGGGATATAGACAGGCTAAGTGAGTGGGCAAGAACATGGCAAATGGAATATAATGTGGAGAAATGTAAAGTTATCCACTTTGGTAGGAAAAATAGAAAAGCAGAGTATTTTTTAAATGGTGAGAGATTGGGAAATGTTGGTGTTCAGAGGGACTTGGGTGTCCTTGTACACGAATCACTGAAAGTTAACATACATGTACAGCAAGCAATTAGGAAAGCAAATGGTATGTTGGCCTTTATTACAAGAGGATTTGAGTATAAGAGTAAAGACGTTTTACTGCAATTATATAGGGGCCTGGTGAGACCACACCTGGAGTATTGTGTACAGTTTTGGTCTCCTTACTTAAGGAAGGATATACTTGCCATAGAGGGAGTGCAACGAAGGTTCACCAGACTGGTTCCTGGGCTGGAGGGATTGTCCTATGAGGAGAAATTGAGTAGACTAGGCCTATTTTCTCTAGAGTTTAGAAGAATGAGAGGTGATCTCATTGAAACATACAACATTCTTACAGGGCTTGATAGGGTAAATGCAGGGATGATGTTTCCCCTGGCTGGGGAGTCTAGAACCAGGGGTCACAGTCTCAGAATAGGAGGTCAGCCATTTAGGACTGAGATGAGGAGAAATTTCTTCACTCAAAGGGTGGTGAATCTTTGGAATTCGCTACCCCAGAGGGCTGTGGAGGCTCAGTTGTTGAGTATATTCAAGACAGAGATCGATAGATTTTTGAATATTAAGGGAATCAAGGGATATGGGGATAGTGCAGGAAAGTCGAGCTAAAGTAGAAGATCAGCCATGATCTTATTGAATGGCGGAGCAGGCTCGAAGGGCCAATGGCCTACTCCTGCTCCTATTTCTTATGTTCTTATGTCCTCAGATAAGGAGACCAAAACTGTGCACAGTACTCCAGATGTGGGCCGCGGTTTTGCCATCGGAGGTGGGATCACCACGGGAGAGGTCGTTGGCGGGTCCCGGTCCCACTCCCAGCTCCAGCCGCTCTGTGAAAAGGATTTTCCCTGGATTGGGCTTGTTAATCGCACCCTGCGAGGTTCCCGGCCAATTAACAGGAAGCGGGTCTGATGATGTCAGTTGATGACGCGTCATCAGCCAGTTTCCTTAAAGGGGCCATGTCCAAATTGATCTTGACAGTTCTGCTATCAGTGTTCTACAGCATTGAGGTGCTGCAAACACTGACAATCACTGCACAAAGGTGCACGGCTGCACTCAGGCTCTCCCATGTCTCCCCTCATATGCTTATGGAGAGAGTCACAGCACGCAGGGAGGCTCTCTACCCTTCCCATGGGCGGAAGAGACCTCCCCAGGAGATCAACGCAACCTGATTGTACATTGCACAGGAGGACACAAGCAGGGATGTCGTCAGAAGGACCAGGCCGCAGTGGCGCAAGCCTTTCAATGATCTGAGCAGATCACGAAACGTTACTGCCAAGCCACACTCAACCTCATCCTGCTGTTCCACTCATCACATCCATATCACTCTGCCTTCCCTACCCTACTCCTGCACATCCTTACTCACACCAACTTACCTTGCACCTCCATCCATCCTTCTCTATCTACATTATCACTTCCCCATCTCACTAGCCACCCCTCACACTCAACCTCAACCTGCTGCAAGTATACGAACTAACAACACACAAGGGTGATTTAGCCAATGTTCATGTAAAGTTTTTGTTAATGTGTTGTCAAACATTAAAATCTATATTTTCAAGATTTTACCTTATTGGACAGATCTGTTCTCACATTTGGAAGTGTCTTAGTGAGTTCCAGTGAATGTTGAGACGTAATCGGTCAGCCCCACACTCCTCTTGAGTGCCGGGCTCTTTTGCCGGCACCCTGCTCCCTGGTGGTCCAGCAGGGCCCCAGTGCGCGCTGCGCTAGGCCCCTCCACTTTAATTAGGGCAGGGAGGCCTGTAGTACCATGGCGCTACATGCTGGCGCACGTGGCGCTGCTGTATGTAGCACCGCGAGATTGAATGGTAGCACTCCAAGAGGGAGGGGAAGCGCTTCCAGTAGCACCCCGCCACCTGCTTGGGGTGTGACCATTCAATTTCCGGCACGGGGGCGCTAACTTTTTCTGGGCACTAAAAGTAGCCAAAGGGGGCGCGACCCAATTTTTCCCCCATTCTGTTTTTCTGTTCTTCCTACCAAGGTGAATAACCTCACATTTCCCCACATTATACTCCATCTGCCACCTTATTGCCACTCACTTAACCTGTCTATATCCCTTTGCAGCCTCTTTGTGTCCTCCTCACAGCTTACTTTCCCACCCAGCTTTGTATCATCAGCAAACTTGGATACATTACACTCAGTCCCTTCATCTGAGTTATTAATATAGATTGTAATTAGCTGAGGCCCAAGCACTGATCCTTGCGGCACCCCACTAGTTACAGCCTGCCAACCTGAAAATGACCCGTTTATCCCTACTTTCTGTTTTCTATCCATGCTAATATATTACCCCCAACCCCATGAGCCCATATCTTACGTAGCAACATTTTATGTGGCACCTTATTGAATGCAAAATTCTTCACTTGATACTAAAAGTACCCGTGTTATAAATACACAGATGGACAAAGTCAGATGAGTGCAAGAACCTTCAACACTTAAAAATACATCATTTTTTAAATTAGAAAATATATCACGAGAGGTGGGCTGTTATTCATTAATTCTGAATTAACACGCAGAGAATGCAAACTATTGCTTGTCAACTGGAAGAATATGATTCCCATATTGTGACATCCAGTGAGCTGATAGATGCATTCTTATTAATAGCATTAATCTTCCACATGATTGAGAAGCATCAGGTAAAGTGCTGGTTTCACATGACAGATGAGTGGCTGTCACTTACATTATGGTATAATTGTGATTAACAGCGAGAGAGGGCAGCAGTTCTGTCTGATATCACATCACTTCACCAATGCAAGCATAAGAGAGCTTACATGGATTTTACAGCACAGAAACAGACCATTTGGCCCAACTGGTCTGTGCCGGTGTTTATGCTCCATATGAGACTCCACCCATACTAGCTCATCCCACCCTATCAGCATATCTTCCTATTCCTTTCTCCTTCATGAACTTATCCAGCTCCCCCTTAAATGCATCGATGCTATTCGCCTTAATTACTCCATGTGGGAGCGAGTTCCACATTCTAACCACTCTCTGGGTTCAGTCTTTCCCAATAGTTACAACCTCTCAGTTCTGGTATCAACCTCGTGAATCTTCTTTGCACCTTTTCCAGTGCCTCTATATCCTTTTTATAATATGGAGACCAGGGCGTCGATGTTCAACCCCACCCCCCACCCCCATGTCAGACCGGAGAGGGTTGGGGTAGGGAGGGGGGTGTGTAAAAAATTAAGAATCGGTGATCGCAAACCCATCCTACCGTGTACGTGCCCGTTGCCATTTTCACGGCGGTGGGTTTCGTGGCATGTGAGTGTCCCTTATGGAGAAGCAGGGCGGGGCTGTTCATTAACATATTTAAATCAGGCTCCCACAGTGCAACTGGGAGCCTGACTTAATTTAACAGTTGCCGGCCGGGTTTCCCAAGGCTCGGGAAACCCGGTAGTGAAAGGGAGGCGGGAGCTGCTTGGTCCAGAAGGTAAGTGTCTTTTGGAGCATTCCTAGTGGGCCAGGAGGAGCAGAAGTGCTCCCCCTGGCCCCTCAAGAAAGCTTTCGGCCGACCCTCTGCCAATCGTGGCCTCTCTCCCCATGGCCGCAATCGCCGTCGACCTCTCCCAAGCCCCCAAGCCCCAGCCTCCGGACTTCCCTCTCTTCTGATTGTCAGGAACCATCCCCAAGGATTCCTGGCTGCGACCTCTTGCTTCTGGTTTCTCCTCCCGGCAGACCTCCCCCGAGCCCCGATCTCCTGTCGATTTGTCTGGCTGTTGGGCGGGAAACGGAAGAGAAAAATTATCATGTGGTCCTGCCGTTAAATTTGCATTCCCGGCCTAGCTATGTTTTCCCCGTGCTCCCGTGTTCCCTCCACTCTCCCCGCCTCCTCGTAAATATCGGGGCCCAGAACTATGCAGAGTACTCTTAAGTGTGGTATCCGTACAGAGCTGTCCTTACAGAATTTCCACCATCTACAAGGCACAAGTAAGGAGTGTGATGGAATACTCTCCACTTGCCTGGATGAATGCAGCTGCAACAACACTCAAGAAGCTCTACACCATCCAGGACAAAGCAGCCCGCTTGATTGGCACCCCATCCACCACCTTAAACATTCACTCCCTCCACTACCGGTGTACCGTGGCTGCAGTGTGTACCATCTACAAGATGCAATGCAGTAACTTGCCAAGGCTTCTTCGGCAGCACCTCCCAAACCCGCGATCTCTTCCACTTAGAAGGACAAGGGCAGCAGGCGCATGGGAACACCACCACCTCCAAGTTCCCCTCCAAGTTACACACCATCCTGACTTAGAAGTATATCGCCGATCCTTCATCGTCACTGGGTCAAAATCCTGGAACTCCCTCCCTAACAGCACTGTGGGAGTACCTTCACCACACGGACTGCAGCAGTTCAAGAAGGCAGCTCACCACCACCTTCTCAAGGGCAATTAGGGATGGGCAATAAATGCTGACCTTGCCAGCGACGCCCACATCCCATAAGTGAATTTTTAAAAAAGAATCGTGTTCCTGGGAGGCCGCTATGGACACTCTCCTTGCCCCACCCCTGTAATTCCCTGTCCAATAACATCAGGGCATGAAAAATTGTGGGGACTGCGCCCTCAATGTCCCGCCTGCTCCCCACTGGGAGTGTAATTTTGCAAAATCGACCCTTAAGTCCATCTCATAGTTAGGAAGAAATATCTTACATTTATAGAGCACCTTTCACAGCCTCAGGATGTCCCAATCAAGTACTTTATGAAGTGTAGTCACTGATGTAATGTAGGAAATGCGGCAGCAAATTTGCACACACACATAGAAAGAGACTCTTCCTCTTAATAGGAGTGGACAGTTTATTATATTCTCCGGAAATCATTAAGGCGGCCATTGTCTTGAAATTAGAGCTAGACCATTTCGGAGTAAAATCAGGAAGCCCCTTTTCACACAAAGATCTTTTTCTCCCTCCTTTGTGAAACCAAAGTTACTGCAAACAGATTTCATTAGCTGGGATTGCACTACACCTCAAACAGCGGCAATCTTCTCCATTTATTTCAGCTGGGGCTATGATTAGAGCCCTAGATTATGCAATAACTTAGTTTTAGAGTACTACAATGAAGATTCAAAGGGGGAAAAATTCAGTTGGATTGCGCCTCCCGTTAGCGCCTTAAGAGGGCGCTAATGGGGCACAAAGCAACTAGCACCCGTGCGCGGCAATCTTTGCGCCGCTCATGAAATTAACTAGACATTTTGCAGTGGCGCTAAACACTACCGCCACGATCTCCTGCGCCGGCCGATCGTGACGTCAGTCGAGAGTGCAACGCCCCGGTAGCGCCCCAGACCGGATATTGAGTGGCGCCCCCTGTCTTACCGCCTGCCGCTAGCAACGACAGGTTGAGGGGAGCGTTTTGCAGTCAGGAAGGGACTGGGGAAGCGCTATTTAAAGGTGACCGCTTCCTGCCTTTTTTTGTTGGCGAAATTTTTGCACCACGCATTCTGAGTGAGAGAGAGAGACTGCCTGAGATATTCAAAGCTGTGTTGAGGAGTTTTGGGTACTGAGCAGCACTTTGCAGGTTCTTTCTGGTTTGATCTTCCTTGCATCGATTTAGAAGAGAATATGGGGGCTGCAGTCTGAGCTCTTTCCCTGGGCCTCTCCATTGTTCTTTCCAACAGATTTGATTTACAGGTCTCTCCAGGCCGAGATTCAAGGCTGCAATGAGCAGGATGTGGATGGAGAGCAAGATCAACCCTCCCCTTTAAGAACTGGCCGGCGCCAGTGTGTCTGTGTTCCATTGCTGACTGACATCACATGAGCTTCGCCAGCGCTCTGAAGTAGCGCCTCGCTCCTCAGCCTTTGCGCCTTAAGACAGGTGTGTAGCGCCTGATTTAGCGCTCTAATCACCTCCAGGAGCGATAAAAGTCAAGTTTGCAGTCGGAGGCGATAATTAGCGCCAGGCGCTAAACTTTGCGCACGGCCGATAATGGCGCCCCAAATGAGGCGATACTGAATTTTTCCCCCAAAGGTTCCTTCGTTATGGGGGTTGAATATTCCTTTAAAGGAGTTGGGCTTGACGCCCTAATGATCTTTTCCTTGTTCCTAAGAACTCTTAGGGGTAAAAATTCACTTGGTTGCGCCACCCGTTAGCGCCTTAAGAGGGCGCTAATGGGGCGCAAAGCCGCTAACGCCCGGGCGCAGCGATGTTTGCGCCGCTCGAGAACTTAACTTGAGATTGTGCGGCGGCGCTAAAACTTACCACTGCGACCACCTGCGCGCGCAGATTGTGACGTCATTCCATGGTGCAACGCCCTTGGGGCGCCCCGGAGCGGAAATTGAGTGGCGCCCCCTGCCTTACCGCCTGGCGCTTCCAACGACCAGAAGACTGGAATGCTATCAATCGCTGTGGGGCTGGGGGGGGCGCTATTTAAAGGGGGCCTCTTCCTGTCTTTTATTGTTGGTGGCATTTTTGAACTACGCATTCTGAGAGAGAGAGGGAGAGACTTCTGGAGAGATTCAACGTTGTGTGAAGGAGTTTTGGGTACTGAGCAGCACTTTGCAGGTTCATTTTGATTTGCCATTCCTTGTATCGATTTAGCAGAGACCGTGGGAGCTGCACTCTGAGCTCTTTGCCTGGTGCTCTCCATTGTTCTTTCCAGCACATTTGATGTGCAAGTCTCTCCAGGCCGAGATTCAAGGCAGCAATGAACAGGATGTGGATGGAAAGCAAGATTAACCATCCCCTTTAAGAACTGGCCCGTGCCATTGTGTGTGTGTTCCATTGCTGACTGACATTACATGAGCTTCGCCAGCGCTCCGAGTTAGCGCCTCACTGCTCGGCCTTTGCGCCTTAAGAGAGGTGTGCAGCGCCTGCTTTAGCGCTCCACTCACCTCCCGGGGCGGTAAAAGTGAAGTTTCCCGTCAGTGCCGATAATTAGCGCCAGGCGCTAATATTTGCGTCCGGACGATATTTGCGCCCCAAATGGGGCGCGACCTAATTTCTACCCCTTAACTTCTAACGTTCTTTTCATCTGTCTTTTCATACTTGACCTGTCAACAGAAGACTCTGTCCTTGTGACAGTTCTGATGTCTACTTTGGGGTGGGGAGCAGGTTCAGTTGGGTGAAATGATTTAACCCTTGAAGTACGTAAAGATACAATTCGTAAGCACAAGTAAAGTTCAGCCATCTTAATCCTCACAATCTATTTGGCTGCTCTTGGTTGCATGATATTTTTACACAAGTCACTCCAGTAAATTGAACCAAATGGCCAAAGACAGCAGGACAAATCCAATCCAGCCAATTACTGCCCCATCAGTCTACTCTCATTCATCAGCAAAGTGATGGAAGGTGCCGACCGTGCTATCAAGCGTCACTTACTCACCAATAACCTGCTCACCGAAGCTCAGTTTGGGTTCCGCCAGGACCACATGGCTCCAGACTTCATTACAGCCTTGGTCCAAACATGGACAAACAGTTGAATTCCAGAGGTGAGGTGAGAGTGACTGCCCTTGACATCAAGGCAGCATTTGACCAAGTGTGATACCAATGTGCCCTAGAAAAATTGAAGTCAATGGGAATCAGGGAGAAAACTCTCCACTGGCTGGAGTCAAAGCTAGCACAAAGGAAGATGGTTGTGGATTTTGGAGGCCAATCATTTCAGCCCCAGGACATCGCTGCAGGAGTTCCTCAGGTCAGTGTACTAGGCCCAACCATCTTCAGTTGCTTCATAAATGACCTTCCCTCTATCATAAGGTCAGAAGTGGGGATGTTTGCTGATGATTGCACAATGTTCAGTTCCATTCGCAACTCGTCAGATAATGAAGCAGTCTGTGGCCGCATGCAGTAAGACCTGGATAACATTCAGGCTTGAGCTGATAAGTGGCAAGTAACATTCGCACAACACAAGTGCCGGGCAATGACTATCTCCAACAAGAGAGAGTCTAACCACCGCCCCTTGACATTCAACAGCATTACCATCACCGAATCCCCCACCATCAACATCCTGGGGGTCACCATTGACCAGAAACTTAACTGGACAAGCCACATAAATACTGTGGCTACAAGAGCAGGTTAGAGGCTGGGTATTCTGCAGTGAATGTCTTACCTCCTGACTCCCCAAAGCCTTTCCACCACCTACAAGGCACAAGCCAGGTGTGCCATGGAATACTCTCCACTTGCCTGTATAAGTGCAGCTCCAACAACACTCAAGAAGCTCGACACCATCCAGGACAAAGCAGCCTGCTTGATTGGCACTCCATCCACCACCTTAAACATTCACTCCCGGCACACCGTGGCTGCAGTGCGTACCATCTACAAGATGCACTGCAGTGACTCGCCAAGGCTTCGTCAACGGCACCTCCCAAACCTGCGACTGTTACCACCTAGAAGGACAAGGGCAGCAGGCGCATAGGAGCACCACCACCTCCATGTTCCCCTCCAAGTCACACACCATCCTGACATGGAAGTATATCGCTGTTCCTTTATCGTCGCTGGGTCAAAACCCTGGAACTCCCTCCCTAACAGCACTATGGGAGTATCTTCACCACACAGACTGCTGCGGTTCAAGAAGACGGCTTACCACCACCTTCTCAAGGACAATTAGGGATGGGCATTAAATGCTGGCCTTGCCAGCGACGCCCACATCCCAGGAACAAATTTTAAAAAGGCAGGACACTGCCTGACCTGCAGAATTTGTGACACTTCCATTCCAATTTGTGGCCTACCAAAGCCCTCAATGGCCTCCATGGAAAATAGCTGTTCCACCCTCTTCTCTGCAGGGTTCAAAAGTCAAAGGGGTTGAGATCACTGTTCAATTGAGCTTCTTGTTTGCTTGATCTCGGCCATCATTTTCACATCATTGAGATTTTCTCTGCAGCTATTTCAGTCCTTTTGAATTTTTGACACGGCATTTATTACAGATTGCACAGTGTTCCTAAAGTACTAAAGTTTTAAAATTCCCATCATTGTTTTCAAATCCCTCCATGGCCTCACCCCACCTTATCTCTGTAAACTCCTTCAGCCTGACAACCCTCTGAGATCTCTGTGCTCTTCTGATTCTGGCCTCTTGCGCAGCCCCGATTTTCATCGCTCCACCATTGGTGGCCGTGCCTTCAGCTGCCTCGGCCCTAAGCTCTGGAATTCCCTCCCTGAACCTCTCTGCCTCTCTCTTGTTGTTGTTGTTGTTGAAGGCATGTGTTTCAGAACAAAAAACCCAGTTTTCTGCATTATATCTAGAGTCGGATCTGCTTCTGCCACTCTGAAACATGGGCGGGGAGAGGGGGAGCAATTTTAACCTGACCTGCCCCTCGGGAAACTGATGGGATCGGGTGCAACGCTAATTTTACACCCCGCCCGATTTTACTCTCTGCTGAAGTCATTATCGAGCAGGATGTAAAACCGCCGTTCCACCCGATCCTGCGGGATTCCCTCCCGGCAAGTCAGGTTAAAATTGTTGGTTGAGGGATAAATACTGCCCCAGAACGCCTAGGAGAATTCCCCAGCTCTGTTTCAAAATAGTGCCATGGGAACTGACGTAAGAAAACTACTAGGCACTTGGTCTAAGCGTTAAACAAAGCTTTAATCAACTGTTTTTCAACATGGAGATCTAGTTGTGTCCTTCACTAGTTCCTGTTAAAGAATGTCCTGAGCAAGCTGGGCCCATGCCCGAGTATTTATACTCTCCCTGGACAGCGCCACCAGCAGGCCGCCCAGTATTACTTCATAAGTCATTTCCACATGGATGACAAGATTAATGTCAGGAACTTTTTCCTATTCGGAGGAAAGGTCATCGACCTGAAACGTTATCTGTTTCTCTCTCCACAGATGCTGCCTGACCTGCTGAGTATTTCCAGCATTTTCTGTTTTATTTCAGATTTCCAGCATCCGTAGTATTTTGATCTTGTGTTGAAATTACCCCAATGATTTATGTGTGCCACCATTTTGTACCGCTCTCCACCAGCGGATATAGCACTAGGTTATTTTGTAAAGATCAGCGGGGCTCATTTTGAGGCTCTTAAATTCACTAACCAGTTTGGTTTTAACTTTGATGCGGAGATTTGATGCGGAGATTCGTCAGGTTTTAACTTGTGTGTGATTGTCCTTGGAGGGGGGTGCAGCATGATACTGGGCTAAAAGGATCAAATTATGAGGAGAGATTGCATAGACTAGGCTTTTATTCCCTTGGGTATAGAAGATTAAGGGGTGATTCAATTGAGATGAATAAGATAATCAAAGGATTTGATAGGGTAGATAGAGAGAAACTATTTCCTCTGGTGGGGGGAGTCCAGAACAAGGGGCATAACCTTAAAATTAGAGCTAGGCCGTTCAGGGCTGATGTCAGGAAGCACTTCTTCACACAAAGGGTAGTGGAAATCTGGAACTTTCTTCCCCAAAAAGTGTTGAGGCTGAGGGTCAATTGAAAATTTTAAAACTGAGATTGATAGATTTTTGTTAGGCAAGGGTATTAGGGGTTGCAGAAGCAAGGTGGATAAATGGAGCTAAGATTCAGATCAGCCATGATCCAATTGAATGGCGGTAGAGGCTGGAGGGCCTGAATGGCCTCCTCCTCTTCCTATTAGTCTGTTCACTTTGTTGCTGATAGATTTCTAGCTTTTATATGTAATTGCCACTATAAAAGCCTCGATCACCCAAAGGAAAGCTCAAACCCAATGTTCCTACAGAAAATAACTTTGTCACGTGTTGTAGTCCATTAGCTGAATGCGGTTGAATCTAAGATAAAGTCACATTCCTCTCACGATCAGCTGTTCCTCGGTAGCATTGAGCCGACTTTCCCAGGCTTCGGCTGCACTGTTCTCAGTCTTGTTACATATCCTTTTTTCATAGAATCATACAGCGCAGAAGGAGGCCATTCTGCCCATTTTGCCTGTGCCAGCTCTTTGAAAGAGCTGTCCAATTAGTCCCAATCACCCCCGCTCTTTCCCCATAGCCCTGCAATTTATTTTCTTTTTCAAGTATTTATCCCTTTTGAAAGTTACTGTTCAATCTGCTTCCACCATCCTTTCTGGCAGAGCATTCCAGATCATAACAATCCGCTGTGTAAAGAAATTCTCATCTCCCCTCTGCTTCTTTTGCCAATTATCTTATATCTGTGTCCTCTGGTTACCGACCCTTCATCTAGTGTAAATAGTTTCTCCCTATCTACTCTATCAAAACTCTATTAAATCTCCCCTTAACCTTCTCTGCTCTAAGGAGAACTATACCAACTTCTCTAGGCTCTCCATGTTAACTCAAGTCCCTTATCCCTGGCATCATTCTGGTAAATCTCCTCTGCACCCTCTCCAAGGCCTTGACATCCTACCTATAATGGTATAGCACATTTTTTTTCTTTCTAGATAAAGAAAGAACTTGCACTTATATAGTGCCTTTCATGACCTCAGGATATCCCAAAGCATTTTACAGCCAATTAATTACTTTTTGAAGCCTAGTAAGTGTCGTAATGCAGGAAACACGGCAGCCAATTTATGCATAGCAAGATTCCACAAACAGCAATGTGATAAGGGGGCACATGCTGAACTTTAAATTGGCAATTGCCAACAAGAAGAGTCAGCAATGTGATAATGACCAGCTAATCTGTTTCAGTGATGTTGGTTGAGCGATAAATATTGGCCCAGAACACCTGGGAGAATTCCTCAGCTCTTCTTCAAAATAGTGCCATGGGATCTTTTATGTTCATCTGAGAGGGCAGACGGGGCCTCGGTTTAACATCTCATCCAAAAGGCAGCACCTCCAACGGTGCAGCATGCCCTCAGTACTGCACTTGTGTGTTCTCCTAGATTCTGTGCTTAAGTCTCTGGAGTTTTTTTAATTCGTTTATGGGATCTGGGCGTCGCTGGCAATTCCAGCATTTATTGCCCATCCCTATTTGCCCTTGAGAAGGTGGTGGTGAGCCGCCTTCTTGAACTGCTGCAGTCCGTGTGGTGAAGGTACTCCCACAGTGCTGTTAGGGAGGGAGTTCCAGGATTTTGACCCAGCGACGATGAAGGATCGGCGATATACTTCTAAGTCAGATGGTGTGTGACTTGGAGGGGAACTTGGAGGTGGTGGTGTTCCCATGCACCTGCTGCCCTTGTCCTTCTAGGTGAAAGAGGTCGCAGGTTTGGGAGGTGCTGCCGAAGAAGCCTTGGCGAGTTGCTGCAGTGCATCTTGTCGATGGTACACACTGCAGCCACGGTACGCCGGTGGTGGAGGGAGTGAATGTTTAAGGTGGTGGATGGGGTGCCAATCAAGCGGGCTGCATTGTCCTGGATGGTGTCGAGCTTCTTGAGTGTTGTTGGAGCTGCACTCATCCAGGCAATTGAGTATTCCATCACACTCCTTACTTGTGCCTTGTAGATGGTGGAAAGGCTTTGGAGAGTCAGGAGGTGAGAGAATACCTAGCCTCTGACCTGCTCTTGTTGCCACAGTATTTATGTGGCTGGTCCAGTTAAGATTTTGGTTAATGGTGACCCCCAGGATGTTAATAGTGGGGGATTTGGTGATGGTAATGCCATTGAATGTCAAGGGGAGGTGGTTAGACTCTCGCTTGTTGGAAATAGTCATTGCCTGGCACTTCTGTGGCGCGAATGTTACCTGCCACTTATCAGCCCAAGCCTGAACGTCGTCCAGGTCTTGTTACATGCGGGCATGGTCTGCTTCATTATCTTGGGAGTTGTGAATGGCGCTGAACACTGTGCAGTCATCAGCGAACATCCCCATTTCTGACCTTATGTTGGAGGGATGGTCATTGATGAAGCAGCTGAAGATGTTTGGGCATAGGACACTGCCCTGAGGAACTCCTGCAGCGATGTCCTGGGGCTGTGATGATTGACCTTCAACCACCACAACCATCTTCCTTTGCGCTAGGTAGGAGTGTTTTCCCCCTGATTCCCATTGACTTCAGTTTTACTAGGGCTCCTTCATGCCAGACTCGGTCAAATGCTGCCTTGATGTCAAGGACAGTCACTCTCACCTCACCTCTAGAATTCAGCTCCTTCAATCCATGTTTGGACAAAGGCTGTAATGAGGTCGGGAGCCGAGCGGTCTTGGCTGAACCCAAACTGGGCATCAGTGAGCAGGTTATTGGTGAGTAAGTGCCGCTTGATAGCACAGTCGATGACACCTTCCATCACTTTGCTGATGATTGAGAGTAGACTGATGGGGCGGTAATTGGCCGGGTTGGATTTGTCCTGCTTTTTGTGGACAGGACATACCTGGGCAGTTTTCCACATTGTCGGATAGATGCCGGTGTTGTAGCTGTACTGGAACAGCTTGGCTAGAGGAGTGGGACATTCTTTAGGAAAGCTCTGATTTGGACAACATAGAGGCATACGTTACTAAGACCTGACTGCGACCACTCGTAAGGAAGCAGATCTCATTATTCCTAACAATAGTTGCTGCAAGGTATTTTGTTTCTGTTTCGGTATTCTTTGCAAAATTCCTTCATAAAATCTGCAGTCAGGAAAAGCAGGACCCTAATGAGTACGCTGCTTCCATCAAATTGTTTCGCAGTGCTGTGCCAGGAGAATTTTTTTTAGACTGAGAAAAACTCACATTGCAGTTATGGATTAAATCACAGATGTGACTGTAACGTTATGGATTGTGTTACAATACATAATGGGCAGGTTAAGTTGATCTGTCACTGCACTGTCAGCTTCACAGGTTAGTTTAAAAGGAACGTGATACCACGTATCAAACCCTTAATCCGTCCGTGTTCAAAGTGACATTTAGCACCTTTATTATAATGGTGTAGCACAGGGCTTTCCTTTGGCACTTCTGCAAAAACATCTACAAGGCTATTAGAAAACTATTACCCAGCTGGAATTAAAAACCACTGAAAACAGGAGATGGCCATTAAACCTAATGCGTGTATGTGTGTGTATGTGACTATGCATATTGGATTAACACATGGTGGTGTTTGAACTGAGCCGATGTTGGCACTGATTTGTGTCGTCATCTCTCTTCCTCTTTGACAGACGGACCATGTCATGATTGCCGGTGAGGGTGCCAGCAGGTTTGCCGAAAGTCTTGGCTTTGCGCAGGCTGCTACGACGGAGCTGGTGACCCCAAGCGCCAGAAAGGAATGGGAACTCTACCGCAAGTACCAGCAGGCAGTCTCTAGCCTTTTTGATTCACAAGTGTAAGTCTATTTAGTCTTTTAAAACAAGTACAACGGGCCGGAATTTACTGAAGAAATAACTGCGTCTGGACGACGCGTGCCGTTATTAATGTGTAAGTGAGCCAGCAACTTGTGGTGAGGAAGAGATACCCCGTGAATTGTGAATCATCACAAGTTGTTAGACGATAAGCCTTGTGAAAGTGGCCCTCAATCTCCCCATGAGTTTCATGAAGTTGCTGCATTTGCTGATTAAACTCACCACAGAAAGTTAAGTCTACCAGTTAATAGCATAAGTACCCTTTAACAATATGATAATTGTTCATGACTGCCAATCAACCACTCTTGTCCAGAAAGTGAACAGTTAAATGTGTGAAGTATCATTCCTTCAGGTAGTTCTCTGGCTCAGAAAGTGAACAATTTAAACTGTGGAGTCTCATTTCTTCAGGTAATTAATTATTGTTAGAGATATAAAAAATTTCAAATTTTAAAATTCTACATATCTTTTCTTACTTTTCCTTTCTGTCTCTTTTTTCATTCTCTCTTAATCCAATCTTTCTTTCCCTGTTTTTATTTCTCTTTCTGTACCTGATTTAGCATTGAATTCGCCCTCTTTACCAATCATTCCGCTGTTTCTTTCTCAATCCTTAAATCTCATTGGTTAAGAAGATAGACTGTTGATCCTGTCATTCACTAAGGTCCCAGATGTCCCGTTGCCCTCACCGTGCCCTTATCAGCTCGCACTTCCAGCAAGTTACAGGGCAAAAATAATTGAGCTGGAGGTGAAAAAGTCTAACTAACCGGGTATGAGATGCCCCACTCCAGCAAATTCCAGCCCATTGTTAGAATAAGTGTTTCAATCCTTTGTTTTAGTTCTTGCTCTTTTCCCAGTCAATATTTGAGATGTAAAAGTGAAAATTTTAAATTTTGAGGCCCTTATGCTTATGACACCCCACCCATCCCCCACCCGCTGCTAGGGCGTGTCCCCAGTCTGGTGAGGTTTGCCCATTGCAGATGAGTGAAAATAGTGACCTACATCAACAAGGTTTTTTCATATTTAGCAGTGAAAGTGCTCCCCATTTCCCACCTCTCAGGGGTAGGGTTGCCAACTTTGGATTGACGTATTCCTGGTCATCATATGACCTGCCACCTTCAATCACCCCACCCAGTTAAACAGTCTTTTTATTCCCCCCCCCCCCCATCTCCAATATTTTATATCGCTAATAAGCTAAAGTGTTCAATGTAAAAAATGCACCATTTTTTTAATACCCTATAGTTTTTCTCCCTGGGTTGCTCGCAGCAGTGTCCTGGAGATTGATCATTAATTCCTGGAGACTCCAGGCCAATGCTGGAGGGTTGGCAACCCAATGCAGAGGTGTTTGCTGTGAGGATCTAGCTACTAACCAAAGCTTGGGGTAAGGTGTTGTGCAAAGGAGCAGACTTGTGGTTGCACTGATCCATTATCCAGGTTTTATTTACCCCTTTGGCTGCTGTTAGTGAGGAAAAGACTAATTAAAAGCTGACTTTCAAGGTCTGCGAGGCATAGAATGATTACTTTACTCCCAACCAGAAGGTGATAACTGGAGCTTTCTGGCCAAGTTGCGTTAGTTTTCAGTCAGACTTTCAGACACAAGACCTGAATCTCTCCGCCTCTGCCTTCAACCAGCAGGTTACAGAATGGCTTTCAAGATAATGATAGAGAAATTTGCAGTTCCATCTACAGTATTTTACTTGAAGTGGTTGCAGAGAAAATGGAATGGGAGAAATACATTTTTTTTAAAACTGAGGATGATAACGTATGAGATTAGATTGATCCAATTAACAGACGCAATATGAAATAAATAATACAGTATGTAGAGGCTCATTCTAGAGCTGGGGGGCATAGTCTCATGATAAGGGGTCGTCCATTTAGGACTGAAATGTGGAGAAATTTCTTCACTCAGACAGTTGTGAATCTTTGGGATTCTGTACCACAGAGGGCTGTGGATTCTCGGTCGTTGAGTATATTCAAGACTGAGATTGACAGATTTTTGGACTCTAAGGCCGGAATTTTGCCGGCGCTCAGGGGGCGGGACATCCAGCAAAATCGCAAAGATTGACAGCGGGTCGGAAACCCACTGTCAAGCTGCCTCCAAACAATCTTCCCCGGTGTCGGGTCCTCGATTTGCGCAGGGACCCGACACCTAGCAGCGATTAGAAGATTATAGGCACTTAACTGCTTGTTAACAGGTTGTTAACCGGCTGTTAAGAGGCTTTTTGCAATTTTGACAGGTCTACTGCGGGCTTCCCGATGTCCGGACACCACGCCAGGTAAGTGTGGCGTGCTGTGGGTCTACTGTAATGTTTGTGCATTGATGACCGCTGCAGAAGTAGTGTGAGGGATCCAATGGTACACTGGTGAGTTTCAGAAGTAAGAAAATGTTGAGAAAATCATTTTTAATGTATTTAGACTTTTCTGTAGGTGACAAGTTTTGAATTGTTTGTGTAGTCCCACCTCATTGGGAGAACCCCTCTCACCAGTGACAGATCGCTTCTGTAATCTCACCTGCAGCTGCCATCTGTTCTAGCCTAAGGAGGGAGTCACTGGAGAGCCTGGGTAAAAGGGCTCCCCTTTGTACAGTGACTGTCAGTGTTTGCAGCATCGCAATGCTGTCAAACACTGAAAAACCAGCTGTCAAAAAAATTGTGCGTGGCCCCTTTAAGAAAACCAGCAGATGACGCGTCATCAACTGACGTCATCTGACACCGGCTTTCTCTCAATTGACCGGCAAGCCCGCAGGGCGGTCTTAACAAGGCCAACTGATGCAAAATCGCGTCTGTGCGTCGGACGTCATTGGGGGCGGGATTGGAACCCGGAAGACAGCTGTCCCATCCCCAAGCTGCATCGAGAGGAAAAATCGCGGCCTCAGGGAATCGGGGATTGGGTGGGAAAGTGGAGTTGAGGTCGAAGGTCAGCCATGATCTTATTGAATGGCGGCTCTGAGGGCCGTATGGCCTACTCCTGCTCCTACTTCTTACGTTCTTATGTTCTTATTCACTATAAGTTGATCCAGATATTCCTCAAGTCTGTGACCAGCAACCTGAAGAATTAGTCCAGACTCCTAGTTTGCTTTGTAATTGAAACCCCAACTTCAGATCTGATGCACAATTGAATGCCAGCACCAGTAACTGAGAGTTGGTACAATTATATATTTTTTTGAGGGGGCACAGGCAATGAATCACTGCATATAATTGGAAATGTTTTTGTATTTGAATTCACATTTATCAGGTGCTATTGAAACATTTAATTTTTCAATTCTAGAATGTGCCATTCAGAAGCCAGGATTTCTACTCTAAAGTGCATAAGCAGTATGCTAAAGTACCGTTTTAGATAGATGTTTAATCATTCCTTGTGGTATATTACTTTCCAGTGCTCATTACGGCCGCAAATTTAATAGCGGTGAGGGAGTGGGTTTGGAGGCGGACCCGCTGTCAAAATAGCAAAGATTGACAGCGGGTAGGAAACCGGCAATGAATCACTGCATATACGCAAGTCTCCCAGGTGTCGGGTCTGTCAGCGGAGAACTGACCTGACACCAAGCAGCGGGGGATACAATTCAGCTACTTTAATGGCTTGGTAAGAGCCAATTTAAGACTATTTTGAGGCTTACTTCTAATTTTACCTTCTCCCCCACGGGTTACCCGCAGTTCGGGGAACACGCCAGCTCAACCTGGCGTGTTTTGAGTCTGCTCTGATGTTTGTGAAAAGCTGACAGCTGCAGAAGTGGTGTCAAGGATGCCATGTTGCAGATGGTGAGTTTCAGAGCGCAGAAAATGTTGGTTACTGCATTTTTAATACATATATAGATTTATTTAGCTTGCAAGTTTTTAGATCCAACTGTATGTCCAGTGCCACCTCATTGGGAGAACCTCTCTCACCAGTGACAGATCACTTCTGTCATCTCACCTGCAACTGCCATCTATTACAGCAACATCGGAGCCAATGAAACAATCAGACCTTGGTCCTCCGAATCCTACCAACATCACCAACAACATCACCAACCTTCTCCGTCATCACCTGATGCTGCACTGGACACAGGGCATCAGCCCATGACAAAATCGCTGGCCAGGAGGCCAGCAATGGCATCACAAACCCTGGCTGCCACATGAAGCAGCAAGTTGACACCATCCCATACCAGCACTGTGAAGCATCCCTTTAATGTCCAAGCCATTCCATGCACACTCATCACTATAGCGGGTGGGGGGGGGTGCGGAGGGAGTTATGACTGAACAATCACTGGAACTCAGGAAGACACTTCTCAAGGTGTGCTCAGATCTGTCCAATAAGGGGCACTTTTGGAAAAACAGATTTCACTGTATGACAACAAATTACCAGAAACTTCACATGGACATTGGCTAAACCTTTCAAGTGCCTACCCTTGTGTGTTGTTAGTTGGTATGTTTGCAGTAGGATGAGGGTGAGTGTGAGGGGTGGCTAGTGAGATGGGGAAGTGATAAAGTAGATAGAGAGGGTTGGGTGGAGGTGCAAGGTAAGTTGGTGTCCTGGGGAGGTCTCTTCCGCCCTTGGAAGGGAACAGAACCTCCCTGCATACTGTGATTCCCTCCATAAGCATATGGAGGGAGTCATTGGAGATCCTGGGTGCAAGCGTTCACCTTTGTGCAGTGATTGTCAGTGTTTGCAGCACCTCAATGCTGTCAAACACTGACAGAACAACTGTTAAACTCCATGTGGACGTGGTCCCTTTAAGGAAACTGACTGATGATGCGCCATCAAATGACGTCATCAGACCTGCTTCTGTTAATTGGCTGATAAGCCCGCAGTGGGGCTTAACAAGGCCAATCAAGGGAAAAATCACATCTACAGAGCAGATGCAGCTGGGAGCGGGACCGGAACCCGGAAACCAGCTCTCCCGCCTCCTCCATTAAATTTGTGGCCTACGTCTCCATTTGCTTGTGCATGCTTACATTCTCGCACAATTTCTACATGGTTTCCAAATACAACCCTTCTCTTGACTAATAGGCTATTTTTTGGGTGGGATTAAACCAAGTAATTCAAAAGGATTCAGCACTTGGCTCCTAACCAGGAGGTCCTAAGTTCAGGTCCAAGGTTCGACAGTCAGATTTCACTTGGGTGAGTTCTGACGACAAATTGGAGCAGCCTTAAGGTAAAGGCATTCTTCGAGATAAGAGAAGGCAGAGGGATGACCTGATAGAGGTCTGTAAAATTCTGAAAGGTTTGGTAGGGTAGATGTCGAGAAGATGTTGCCACTTATGAGGGAGTCCACAACTACGGGCCATAAATTTAATATAGACACTAATAAATCCAATAGGGAATTCAGGAGAAATTTATTTACTCAGAGAGTGGTTAGAATGTGGAACTCGCTACTATATGGAGTGGTTGAGGTGAATAGCATAGATGCATTTAAGGGGAAGCTGGATAAACGCAAGGGAGAAAGGAATAGAAGGTTATGCTGATTGGGTTAGATGAAGAGGGGTAGGAGGAGGCTCCTGTGAAGCAAAATATCGGCATGGACCTGTTGAGCCAGATGGCCTGTTTCCGTGCTGTACACGCAATATAATTCTATGTAATTCCACTTTGGGTGACTGACATTATCTAACTGCCCTCACTTGAATTGGCCTTGACGTAGCATCAAGGTTGCCGTGGAGGAGATGTCTTGGCCCAGACTATCCTGTTTTTGGAGCTGGTGCACGGCACCTGCGAGAGAAAAACGGTAGGACAGAATGAAATATGGGGCAACAGAAGTTAAATCTAGATCGAAAGAAACCAATAAACAGAAATGTGGTTTTAATTAAGTGATTCGATGCACTGAACCAGAATTGGAACTGTGGGTAAGTTTAGACACTACTTGCTGTTTCGGTTTAAGCCGAGATATGTGGCAGTTTCAATTTTAAGGTGGGATAGACTAATTAAGGACATTTCCCATGCTTGTCTTATATTTGATAGTTCACACAACTGTTCTAATGAACTCTTCCACCTCTGTGGAGGGAGACACGAACATATGAAAATGACGGGCAGGAATAGGTCCATCAAGCCTACCGCACACTCATGTTGCTGGAGCATCATAACTAGACACTTACCCATCCCCACCCAGCCCCCACCCTGCAGCCATGCAATCTCCTGCAAGAGGCACAAAACTAGAAAAAGAAACCCAGGGCCACGAAGGGGGAAATAAATCTGGAAAATTCCTCCCTGACTCCCTCAGGCAATCAAAACCAATCCAGCAACACTATTAAGTGACAAGAAACTTTTTGATCGGGTGCAGAACCTGCCTAACTCCAGGTAATTTTTGCCGCCTTTACTTGCCATCACTAATTACCCTGAAAGGTCGTAATGTTCTGGCGGGAAGTAGCGTTTCTCAAGGGTGGTTTATGGCTCTCCTATTGTTTACATTCATAAGAAAGAAAGAAAGACAGACAGACAGACATTTCTATAGCGCCTTTCACAACCACCGGACGTCTCAAAGCGCTTTACAGCCAATGAAGTACTTTTGGAGTGTAGTCACTATTGTAATGTAGGAAATGCGGCAGCCAATTTGTGCACAGCAAGCTTCCACAAACAGCAATGTGATAATGACCAGATAATCTGTTTTTAGTGATGTTGATTGAGGGATAAATATTGGCCAGGACACCGGGGATAACTCCCCTGCTCTTCTTCAAAATAGTGCCATGGTATCTTTTACGTCCACTTAAGAGTTTAACATCTCATCCGAAAGACAACACCTCCGACAGTACAGCACTCCCTCAGCATGGCACTGGAGTGTCAGCCTAGATTTTTGTACTCAAGTGATGTGAAGAAGGGTATTTCTGGTATAATATTATGGAATTATTGCACACTGCCATGTGGGTAGGTAGTGCACATGAGGGAGATAGATCATATCGAAAGGATTTGAACCAATTAAGGGTCAGTAACCAGAGGACACAGAATTTGGGTAATTGGCAAAAGAGCCAGAAGTGAGATGAGGAGAATTTTTTTACTCCGTGAGTTGTTAGGATGATCTGGAATACACTGCCTGAAAGGGTGGTGGAAGCAAGTTCAATAGTAACTTTCAAAAGGGAATTAGATAAATAATTGTAGGGAAGAATTGCAGGGATATGGGGAAAGAGCAGGGGAATGGAAATAATTCGATAGCTCTTTCAAAGAGCCGGCACAGGCACGATGGGCTGAATGGCCTCCTTTTGTACCATAAGATTCTATGGCCCGTATTTTCCGATCAGAGGCTTCCTGCATGCGGAGGCCTCCGATCTGGAAAAAATCTACGTCCTTACCTGAGGGCTCCGGAGGTCTGGACATTTCCGCTCCTGGGCCTTTGCTTTACGAAATGCGCAGGACCCAGGTATCCCAGGGGCGCATGCGATTCACAAGCATCCCTGGGATCATGTGGGCCATGGGGAACCAATCAAAGAAGGGAATCCCCCTTCACACTTTTGACAGGTCTCTCAGCTTAGACCTGTCAAAAGTATGACTGGGGATCACTCAAAAAACACATCAAAACAATAAATAATTTTTTTTTTAAATCATGTTTTTAATATTAGTTAAAATTACATTAAATTAAATATTGTAAACAAATTTATTTTTTGGGAAAAAAATTAAAGTTTTTTACGGGGCTAAAAATAAACTTACCTTTTTTAAAAGTATTTTTAAATTATAAATGAGTGCAAAAAAATTATTTTTTAAATTTTTTTAACTCTTATGCTGTAAAAGCAGGCAGAGGCCCTTCTCCAGGGCAGGCGCAGGATCTGTCAAGAGGAAACCGGCACTTGCGAGATCCCTACAGGTGTGTACACAGCTCGTACACACCCGTAGGGATCGGAAAATGCGGGCCTATGATTCTATGAAATGGGGAAGCTGAGGCACGGCCGATGGATTTTAGTACATGTATAAATGTAATGTTCTACACGCTGGCACAGGAAATGTGAAAGATGGGTATCTATTAGCAAAGGGAGAAAAAGATTTGATCACAGACTTTCACTGAAGCTGACTAATCAAGTACCAGAAAGCTTCTCAAGAAGATTGGAAGAGGAACCAAGTGATCCAAATCACTACTAGACCATTATTGAGGCTACATTTGAAGTGATGTTTGTATTTATGGACAGCTTACATTCAAAGGGACATTGATGTATTGGAGCGGGTTCAGAAAAAAGTGACAAAGATACTTCCAGTCATTAGGGCACTTTGTGAAGAAACACTGAACTGAACTGGTCTTCATTGTAAAAAGAAATTGAAGGGCAGACTTGGCCCAGTGCTGAGAGGAACTCCAGCAGTTTATTTAGCTTTGACTGTGAGTACCAAAGTGATGCACGAGTATAAAACCAACAGGTCTCAAACAAGAGTAGACATTAAAGAAGAAAGAAAGACTTGCATTTATATAGCGCCTTTCACAACCTCGGGACACTCAAGCGCTTTATAGTCAATGAAGCACTTTTTGAAGTGTCATCACAGTTGTAATGTAGGAAATGCGGCAGCCAATTTGCGCACAGCCAGGTCCCACAAACAGCAATGTGATAATGACCAGATAATCAGTTTTTAATTATGTTGGCTGAGGGATAAATATTGACAAGAACCAAGAACACTGGGGAGAACTCACCTTTCTCTTCTTCGAAATAGTGCCATGGGATCTTTTACGTGCACCCGAGAGGCCAGACAGTTTAACGTCTCATCTGAAATATGACAACTACGACAGTGCAGCACTCCCTCAATTCCACACTGGAGAGTCAGCCTGGCTTATGTGCTCAAGTCTTTGGAATGGGATTTGAACCCACAACCTTCTGACTCAGAGCCACGGCTGATTGGGTTGATTTTCTGCACAATGGCTGAAAAGCGGAATAAGGGAAAAAATTTAAAAGAGCTTCCTCCAGGAGATTCAATGGGTTGGGTGCACAATAAGATGTATGTAGTCTGTGGAAGACTTGATGGGCTGAATGGTGTTTCCTTGCTCATGCTTTGTTGTGTTCCTAACCTTTAATTCATCTGCATACTCCGAGTGTAAATGCAGATGAAAAAAAATCCTCGAGTTAAGAAGCTTCCTTCTCCTCAATGAATGCAATTCTGAGGAGCAAGGAAAAGTGGTAAAAACAAGAATGTGTTGGTGAGTCTGAATTTAATAAATGAGACCTGGTAATACAGGTAGTGCGGATTAATAAATCACATAAATGAAATGTGGGCACTTGGAGAAATAAATCAAATAGATGAGACGTGATTAGAGAAAAGTAGAATTAATGGGAGCTGGGCAGAGGAAGAAATAAATAAAATGAATCAGATGCACCTTTAAATAAAATTAATATAAATGCCTTTAAGTGCAAGTTAATGAGACTTAAAGTTGGAAAACAAAATGTTACTGAGGCCTGTCTTCAAATAAAAACGAGTTTGATTGCAGAAGTGCGATCCAGTGTTCGATGTGGAATGGAATTGCTGATCCTCTTTGTTTGAATTAGTGACTAGCTGCAATAAGTATGTGTAAGCAGCAGGGTCTTGTTTCCAGTGTAGAGGGCATGCTACAATCCTCAAACAAAAGAAATTCTCACGCCCCACAGGAAATGTCAGCTTTGATTTTTTGCACTTTTCAGAGTAGCTTTAAATATGTCATTGTCTCCAGGTATCTTTTCAGAGACAAACAGCAATCCACTTGTAACTGTAAGTACCTTAGCCATATCGTGCCCTAATCTTAAGGAGCAGTTACAATGCCAGTTTTATTTTGATACAAAGCATCAGTGTAAAAATAGCAGTGTAACTTGCAACATAGGTATTGCTGGACAATAAAAGACCCAAGGTCCATCTAAGAACATAAGAAATAAGAGCAGGAGTAGGCCATACGGCCCCTCGAGCCTGCTCCGCCATTCAATAAGAACATGGCTGATCATTGACCTCAACTCCACTTGCCTGCCCGATCTCCATATCCCTTAATTCCTTTAGAGTCCAAAAATCTATTTATCTCAGCTTTGAATATACTCAAAAACTCAACATTCACAGCCCTCTGGGGTAGAGAATTCCAACGATTCACAACCGTCTGAGTGAAGAAATTCCTCCTCATCTCAGTCTTAAATGGCCTACCCCTTATCCTGAGACTATGCCACCTAGTTTTAGACACTCCAGCCAGGGGAAACAACCTCTCAGCGTCTACCCTGTCAATCCCCTTCAGAATCTTGTATGTTTCAATGAGATCACCTCTCATTCTTCTAAACTCCAGAGTATAGGCCCATTCTACACAATCTCTCATCATAGGACAGCCCTCTCATCCCAGGAATCAATCTAGTGAACCTTCTTTGCACTGCCTCCAAGGCAAGTATATCCTTCCTCAGATAAGGAGACTAAAACTGTGCACAGTACTCCAGGTGTGGTCTCACCAAGCCCCTGTACAATTGTGGCAAGAATTCCTTACTCTTATACACCAACCCCCTTGCAATAAAGGCCAACATGCCATTTGCCTTCCTTATTGCTTGCTGTACCTGCATGCTAGCTTTCTGTGTTTCTTGCACGAGGACACCCAAATCTCTCTGAACACCAACATTTGAAAGTTTCTCACCATTTAAAAGATATTCTGTTTTTTTATTCTTCCTACCAAAGTGAATAACCTCACATTTCCCTACATTATACTCCATCTGCCACCTTACTGCCCACTCACTTAGTCTATCTAGATCCCTTTGCAGACTTTGTGTTTTCCTCACAGCTTACTGTCTCACCTAGCTTTGTATCATCAGCAAACTTGGATACATTACACTCCGTCCCTTCATCTAGGTCATTAATATAGATTGTAAATAACTGAGGCCCCAACACTGATCCTTGCGGCACCCCACTAGTTACAGCCTGCCAACCTGAAAAAGATCCGTTTATCCCTATTCTCTGTTTTCTGTCCGTTAACCAATCCTTTATCCATGCTACTATATTACCCCCAACCCCATGAGCCCTAATCTTGTGTAATAACCTTTAATGTGGCACCTTATCAAATGCCTTTTGGAAATCCAAATATACTACATCCACTGGTTCCCCTTTATCTATCCTGCAAGTTACATCCTCAAAAAACTCTAATAAATTTGTCAAACACAATTTCCCTTTCATAAAACCATGTTGACTCTGCCTAATCATGTTATGATTTTCTAAGTGCCCTGATACCACTTCCTTAACAATGGATTCTAGCATTTTCCCAATGACTAATGTCAGGCTAACTGGCCTCTAGTTCCCTGTTTATTCTCTCCCTCCTTTCTTGAATAGCGGTGTTACATTTGCGACCTTCCAATCCGCTGGGACCATTCTAGAACCTAGAGAATTTTGGAAGATCAAAACCACTATCTCTTCAGCCACCTCTTTTAGAACCCTAGGATGTAGGCCATCAGGTCCAGGGGATTTGTCGGCTTTTAGTCCCATTAGTTTCTCTAGTACTTTTTCTCTACTTATATTAATTACGTTAAGTTCCTCACCCTCATCAGACACTTGTTTCCCCACCATTTCTGGTATGCTTTTTGTGTCTTCTACTGTGAAGACAGATACAAAATATTTGTTTAACGTTTCTGCCATTTCCTTATTCCCCATAATAATTTCTTCTGTCTCAGCCTCTAAGGGACCAACATTTACTTTTGCTGCTCTCCTTTTTACATACTTATAGAAGCATTTACAATCTGCTTTTATATTTCTTGCTAGTTTTCTCTCATATATTCTATTTTTTCCCTTTTCATCAATTTTTTGGTCAACCTTTGCTGGTTTCTGAAACTCTCTCAATTCTCAGGCTTACTATTATTCTTTGCAACATTATAAGCCTCTTCTTTCAATCTAATGCTATCCTTAACTTCTTTAGTTAGCCACGGTTGGATCACTTTTCCCCTGGAGTTTTTGTTTCTCAATGGAATGTATTTTGTTGAGAATTATGAAATATTTCTTTAAATGCTAGCCACAGCTTATCTACCACTTTTAATCTATTTTTCCAATCTACCTTAGCCAATTCGCCCCTCATACCTATGTAATTGGCTTTATTTAAGTTTAAGACTCTAGTTTCGGACTTGGGCAAGTCTAGTTTGCCTCCTACCATCCTGGTAGTCGCTTGATACAATGATAATGGAGTTGTTGACTAATCATAGCAATCAATCTCTATCAATTAGTCTACAACAGACCCAGACATGAGGTGAGCAAAACCCCAGTGGTGGAGAGCTTTGGGAACCAGAGGTCCAAACTCACCTGTTCCTCCCAATCACGCTACACTCGCCACATGTCATGTCTAAGTTGGGCGTTACTGATCTGACTCCCAAGCTCGCCAAAAGCTGAAAGGTCCAATACCCTCCTCCCTCCCCCTTCCAGGAAACCATCTCACATCTCCAGAAGAATTTGAGCTTGAAGGCTTTGGCCTGTATATTCCGATCGGAAACTTCCTTCGTGCGGAGGCCTCCGATCTGGAAAAAATCTACGAACGTACCTGAGGGCTCCCGAGGTGCGTATACTTCCATTCCTGGGCCTCTCCAAACTCGAAATGTGCAGGGCCCACGTATCCCAGAGGCGCATGCAGTTGGCAAGCGTCCCTGGGATCACGTGGGCAATGGGAAGCCAATAGAAGAAGGGAATCTCCCTTCATACACTTGACAGATAGACCTGTCAAATATATGAATGGAGATCACCCCAAAAACACTGTAAAACATTAAATAATTTTTTTTTTAAATCACATTTTTAAAATGAGTTGAAATTGCAATAAATTAAATATTTTAAACAAAAATGTAATTTTTTGAAAAAAATAATTAGTTTTTTACGGGGCTAAAAATAAACTTACCTTTTTTAAAGTATTTTTAAATGATAAATGAGTGAAATTTTTTTTAAAACTTTTTTTCAACTCTCATGCTGGTAAAAGCAGGCCTTACGCCTGCTTTTACCAGGTGTAAGATTTCTAAGGGTTTTCTGCGGGCGGAGGTTCTCCAGAAAGCGGAACTATCCGCCCGCAGAGGCCCTTCTCTAGGGCAGGCGTCCGATCTGTCAGGAGCATTGTTGACAGATCAGAAATGCCGGTTTTCAGCGCATGCGCTTGGCATGCCTGAAACCGGCATTTCCGATGTCCCTACGGGTGTGTACGCAGCTCGTATACACCTGTTGGCATCGGAATATACGGCCTAATGTTATGTTGGTGGAAACCAGACATTGCAGTCCACCCTTTATATTCTCTTACTTTCCCCTTCTTCCATTTTATTGTCTCCATTAAGGTGCTGAATCTTCTGATAGACAAGTATGTAAAAAAAATCATATTAAGCACATTCTTGACCCGAACTCCCTTAATGTAAGGAATTTTTAGTCTAGAGTGCACTTCATTTATTTTTTCACATCCCTCTATCAGGTGGATTAAAAATAAAACAGTCTTCAGCCCAAACTCAGTACCAATGCAGAGCATATCATTACCATTGGTCTGATTTTAAACTGGACTGTCCAGTTTTCGAGATATTACGGGATGAAAACTGGGACAGCCAAAGTCGGACTTTCGGCTGCTGGTCGTGTTTCAATAATGCTGCATGTATATGCAAGCAGTAGGGTTGCCAGCCCACCAGGATTGTCCTGGAGTCTCCAGGAAGTAAAGATTAAAAAATTACCTGTGGGTTTTTTTCATGTTCTTTAGTTGATCGATTAGTTCGAAAATATTGGAGAGGGGGGGAAAAAAAGACTGTTTGACTGACAAGTCAAGAATCATCCAATCGAATAATGAAGAGCCTGCTCGCTTTCCAGCGGGAGGGCGGGTCACCGCAAAGATTGACATGTCGGGTGGACAATGATGGGAGCCTGGGGGGGGGGGGGGGGGGGGGGGGGTTGTTTGGAAGCGGGAGGTCATGTGATGAAATCTCCAGGAAGGCTTCCAACCAGAGTTGGCAACCCAAGCGAGCAGACGCATATCACTCCAGATGTGTGACGTCCTGATTCCACACAGTCTTGTCTCTTGAAGACCGGAGGGTAGCCATGTTTAGTTTTTCTTTAAATGTATTCAGCTGATGGCAGGTACTCCTATAGAGAGGGTTTCCTAATGCAAGCACGTCATCTGCGGTTGTACAGACCAACAGCAATGTAAGAGGTGCGATTCAAGTCTGCTTAAACCTCAGTGTACAGTGTCTCTTTAAGCAAATGTACTTTCTCATTAATTCCCGACTGCCTTTGCCTGACGCATGGCGAAGTGCAACAAATATATTAAAGTCCGGAACTGATGTGTGTGACTAACCCATCGCAACAAAGGCTGTATACCGGGAGTTTAGCTCCTTGTGAACAAAAGAAAATTTAATGGAACTGTGTAAGCAAAAAAGAGAACTATCCTCCATATGGCAAATACGGATGATACATGACAACACATTAATCACATTTGTTAAAAAAGCGTAATTGGAATCTTCAAAAATGCCAAATATAGTCATGGTTTTTTTCCACTCCTATATATACAACAGAATTAAACATTTGAACCAAATTTAGATCTTCTGAACCGATACTGGATCAAGCTGTTAGTTCAATTTCCTATCCTAGTGCTCTCCTGCCTCCCCATCATTCTCAGCTTACTTAAAGAGTGTTTCTGTTACATGCATAGCGATGGCAAAGAACGTGAGGAGTACCCCTCTTATTGATTTTCACTTTTTCAGTGTGTCGATATTGCAGCTAATATTTATAGTTCACACGCTGCAATCATTTCAGGCTCTGTGCTTTCTTGGTACTTATCTCAAACTTGTATTGATAAAATTGAATAACACTCCTTGCGCATGCTGTTTCCAAGGGGCAAAGAATGCTGGGAGGGGGAGGGGGAGGCAAAGTCCCATTCTGCAGTACAATGCTGGGAATGATGCCTTAACCTGTTTGCATGAAATTCCGTTGTCACTAGTTTTAATAATGGAATTAACCCTTTTGCATTAACACCTTCGTTGAAATAGCAGACGGAGGTATTTCATACAAACAGTGTGATTTATGTTGTGTTTCCTGATCCTGGATTTTCTGCAGTTTGTCATATTCACATCTGTCCATGTTAAGCAGAATTGCCATTATTACAGACAGTATTCTGATGCTGTAATCTCACTTAAGGAGGGCAACAAAGAAGGAACCAGGGTCACACTGTGAGTCAAAGACTTCATGTCCCCAATGACTGCAAACTTGGCAGATTTTCTTGCTGCACTGTTACACACTGTTAAGAAAGAAGAAAGAAAGACTTGCACAACCTCAAGACATCGCAAAGTGCTTTAAGCCAATGAACTAATTTTGAAGTGTAGTCACTGTTGTTATGTAGGAAATGCAGCAGCCAATTTGCGCACAAGATCCCACAAACAGCAATATGATAATGACTAGATAATCTGTTTTAGTGGTGTTGAGAGAGTAGACAAGGGTAATGTAGTCGATGTAATTTATCTAGATTTTCAAAAGTCCTTTGACAAGGTACCACATAATAGACTAATGAATAAGGTCAGAGCAAGTAGCAGAATGGATAACTAGCTGGCTTCAAGACAGAAAGCAGAGAGTAGGGGTAAAGGGTAGCTATTCAGAGTGGCAGAAGGTGGGAAGTGGTGTTCCAGAAGGATCAGTGCTGGAACCACTATTGTTCATAATTTATATTAACGATTTAGACTTTGGAATTAAAAACACAATTTCTAACTTTGCAGATGACACCAAATTGGGGGTGGGGGGGATAGTCAATACTGAGGAAGACTGCAACAAATTACAAGAAGGCATTAATAAACTTGAAGAATGGGCATATGATTGGCAAATGAAATTCAACACAGATAAATGTGAGGTATTACATGTTGATAAGAAAAATAGGGAGGTCACATATTACTTGGAAAATACAAATCTAAGTGGGGTAGAGGAGCAAAGGGATCTCGGAGTACAAATACACAAATCACTGAAAATAGCGACACAGGTTAACAAGGCCATAAAAAAAGCAAACCAAACACTAGGGTTTATTTCTAAAGGGATTGAATTGAAAAGTAGAGAAGTTATGCTAAACTTGTATTGAACCTTAGTTAGACCACACTTGGAGTACTGCATACAATTCTGGTCACCATATTATCAAAAGGATATAGAAGCACTGGAGAGGGTGCAGAGAAGATTTACAAGGATGATACCAGAAATGCGAGGGTATACCTATCAGGATAGGATGAACAGGCTGGGTCTCTTTTCTCTTGAAAAGAGAAGGCTGATGGGTGACCTAATTGAGGTCTTTAAAATTATGAAAGGTTTTGATAGAGTAGATACATGGAGTGTTTCCACTTGTGGGGAAGAGCAAAACTAGAGGTCATCAATATAAGATAGTCACCAAGAAATCAAATAGGGAATTCAGAAAGAACTTCTTTACCCAGAGAGTGGTGAGAATGTGGAATTCGCTACCACAGGGAGTGGTTGAAGCGAATAGTATAGATGCATTTAAGGGGCGGCTAGATAAGCATATGTGGGGGAAGGGAATAGAGGGTTATGCTGATAGAGTTAGATGAAGGAAGACCGGAGGAGGCTCGAGTGGAGCATAAATTCCAGCATGGATTGGTTGGACCAAATGGCCTGTTTCTATGCTGTATATCCTATGTAATCGTATGATTCAGGGATAAATATTGGCCAGGACAGCAGGGATAACTCCCCTGCTCTTCTTCGAAATAAATGTCATGGGATCTTTTACATTCACCTGAGAGCAGACGGGGCCTCAGTTTAACATCCCATCCGAAAGACGGCACCTCCGACAGTGCAGCGCTCCCTCAGTTACTGCACTGGGCGTGTCTGTCTAGATTATGTGCTCAAGTCTCTGAGTGGAGCTTGAATCCACAAGCTTCTGACTCAGAGACAGGAGTGCTACCAACTGTGACCCGACTGATACCTTAAAGAAGGTGATTAAATAATAGACAACAAAATGTCTGTGGCATGAAGAAGAATTTGTCTGGTGGACATTCTGGCAGTTATTCAGAAAGGTGGATTATTGCAGCCTAGATAAAGGGTGCACTTCACATTAATGAGAAACGAGAAGTGCCTTAGCTCTTACGGTTGTTAAATTTTTACGGACAAACTAAAAAAAAAGCTATTCATTGTCATGTAATAAAAGCAGCAATTGCATGTAATGAGATTTTGTGACCCGATTATAATACAGTTTTTGTCCGATATGATGAGATTTTCAAATTTTAACAACACAAAGGCTGCAGTGTAATTTGAGAGTGAAGTTACAAAGCTGACAGAACAATATATTTTGGGAAAGGGGGTGACACCATCTTAAGCAGTTGGTGTCACGCCACTTTACATAGAAATACATAGAATTTTACAGCACAGAAACAGGCCATTTGGCCCAACTGGTCTATGCCGGTGTTTATGCTCCACACGAGTCTCCTCCAACCCCTCTTCATCTAACCTTATCAACATATCCTTCTATTGCTTTCTCCCTCATATGTTTATCTAGCCTCCCCTTAATCGCATCTATGCTATTCATCTCAACTACTCCTTGTGGTAGCGAGTTCCACATTCTCACCAATCTCTGGGTAAAGAACTTTCTCCTGAATTCCTATTTGGTTTATTGGTGACTATCTTATATTTATGAGAGAAGTCGCACAACACCAGGTTATAGTCCAACAGCTTTATTTGAAATCACAAGCTTTCGGAGCGCTGCTCCTTCATCAGGTGAAGTGAAGAGATGCATATAGGCACAGCATGTATAGTCAGAGAACACTGCCAGATGATTACAGTTAATCTTTCTAACTGCCCTTTATCGCACCTCGGCAGAGAGATAATCACGGCAATCAAAGGTGTGGATGGTGTTCAAACAGGTCAGTCAGGAAAACATTACATCAAAGACAATGAGTCAACAAGGGGTCAAATGTGGCAGATGCTGGGGTCTGTATGGAAAACAAAAAGCTTTTTTTGCTGGAAATCACAGCAGGTCCGGCCGCATCTGTGTAGAGAGAACAAGCCAACGACGACTCGAGTCTGGATGACTCTACATCAGGTGGGGTTACATGTAGCATGACATTTATGACCCCTAGTTTTGGTCTCCCCTACAAGTGGAAACATCTTCTCTACGTCTACCCTATCAAAACCCTTCATAATTTTAAAGACCTCTATCAGGTCACCCCTCAGCCCTCTCTTTTCTAGGTAAAAGAGCCCCAGCCTGTTCAGCATTTCCTAATAAGTATATCCTCTCAGTTCTGGTGTCAGCCTGGTGAATCTTTTTTGCACCTTTTTCAGTGCCTCTATATCCTTTTTATAATATGGAGACCAGAACTGAGCGCAGTGCTCCGAGTGTGGTCTAACTAATGCTTTATATAAGTGTAACTTTGCTCCAATTGTATTTGCAATGCAAAACATCACTGCAACAGGTCACTAACAAACTTGGCTGCTTGTGAAAGAAAGAACTTGCATTTATATAGCAACTTTCACGACCTCAGGACATCCCAAAGTGCTTCACAACAAATGGTGTCCTTTTTATTTTGAAGTGTTGCAATGTAGGAAGCATGACATTTTAAATTGTTCACTTTTTAATGATGGCAAGAGTTGACTTTCTCATAGGCTTCTCATTAACATTGGCATCAAGGAGCCCTAGTAAAATTGAAGTCAATGGGAATCAGGGGGAAATCTCTCCACTGGCTGGAGTCATACCTAGCACAAAGGAAGATGGTTGTGGTTGTTGGAGGCCAATCATCTCAACCTCGGGACATCGCTGCAGGAGTTTCTCAGGGCAGTGTCCTAGGCCCAATGATCTTCAGTTGCTTCATCAATGACCTTCCCTCTATCATAAGGTCAGAAGTGGGGATGTTCGCTGATGATTGCACAGTGTTCAATTCTATTCGCAACTCGTCAGATAGTGAAGCTGTCCATGCAGCAACAACAACAACAACTTGTATTTATATAGTGCCTTTAATGTAGTAATATGTCACAAGACGTTTCACAGGAGCGTTATAAAACAAAATTTGGCACCAAATCACATAAGGAGATATTGGCCCAGGTTTTGTGGTGGTAATGACAGCGAAACTGTCAGCGTTCGCCGTCATTACTCCTCGGAAAGTGACAGCAACATCTGGAGTCAGTGCATGTGGAGATAAATGCGTAAATCCAGAAGTTGCTGTCAGTGATTCTATGCTTCTACATCGGTTGTGCTCTGGAACTCTCCGGAGCCCACTGAAATGTAGGTCCTGATGAAAACTTCCCCTATTATGCTGGAATATCCCTGTTAATAACCCCCGAAAAAGTTAAGCCTTTATGAAAGAGGTGTAACTTTTTTTAACGGCCTATTGACTGCTGAACAACTGTTCTGGCCCTGAAAAACTAATTGGATATTTGTGGAATGTCAAATTTTTCAATTAATATGATGAGAATTACATGGTTTTTAATATTTTTTTTAAAGTTTATTGATGATCTTTCAGCTTCTACCTTAACCTATGCTTACCTTGCAATCTTTATTTTGTAAGACGCTTAGATTCACCTTTTTCCTCCAACATGTCAAACAGTTTCCAAAGTCCAGACCCGTGGAACAGACAACACAAAACCCAAGGATTCAGGAATAAATTCCTTTACTTAAAATCAGCAAGAGGTTACAAGTAAGCTCACACAAACTGCTGCATATAATACTCCTGGTTATATCTAAGCATACACAGGTTTATTCTTTGGAGAATACTTCCTGGACAGTTTATTCCCTTACTTTAAGATCAAGCAATAATAAGCCAAAACTACGTACTAACACCAGCGAGTGATCAATTCAGCGATGACCAGACGTATGACTTTAACTGGCAACTGACCAAGTTGCCCCAGACTGCAGCCCCGAGTGTCTTCTAACAGCATCTTTTATACCTTAACTTGGCAATCCTCCCACTGTGTACGTGTCTCTAACTATATGGATAATGGTCACCAGTTGTTTTTCAGTTCTTCTTATCAATAGTTCGTTCAGCAAACGTGGGCCTTCAAGGCTGGTTACATTCCATAGTCTGAAGATGTTTCTGTTTTTGCACTGATTCAACAGCTCAATAGTCTGTTCCCACAGAACTTTCACAGTCTGTTTTCCTTATCTGTTGAAAGACAGTTGGCAGCTTTCACAGCTTACAACCATAGCATCTCAGCAACCAGTCTCTTGGCCTCACAAAGCATGATGGTACATAAAATGCAGAAAATGATAGCCAAGTTCCACACTCATGAGGACGGCCTCAACCGGGATCTTGGGTTCATGTCACACTACATGACGTAGAGTCATCCAGACTCGAGTCATCGTTGGCTTGTTCACAGATGTGATTTCCAGTAAAAAAAAAGTAAAAATTTTAAAGTTTATGGTTTTCCATACAGACTGCAGCATTTGACACATTAGACCCCCCGTGACCCCACCTCATTGTCTCAGTTGTATCTTGCTATGTCTTTGATGTGGTGCCTTCCTGGCTGACCTGATTGTTTCTCTGCCGAGGTGTGACGAAAGGCAGTCAGAAGGATTAAATGTAGTCGTCTGACATTGTACACTACACATGCATTGTTCTCTGTCTATATATGCTTTGCCGATTCGTATTCCTTCACTTCACCTGACGAAGGGGCAGCAGCTCCGAAAGCTTGTGATTTCAAATAAAACTGTTGGACTATAACCTGGTGTTGTGCGACTTCTCACATAAAATGTGGTCAACTTTTAAGTTTTGGTCAAGTTACAGCAGAAGTTATAGCAAATAGTGTGTTCTCACAAATTCAAAAAGTAAATTCTAATCTGTGCATTTTACTTACTGGTTTGCTTTCTGTGAGAATTCTTCAATGTCATTGGCTGTTTAGCCAGATTAATTACATCACTGTTGCTGGACGCTGGAGATTCTTTTGATTTGGTGCTAGATTCAAACTAACATCGGGAGAGTTGAAATTCATGCCACAGAGATTGCTAGATCTTTGTGGGCAGCTTTCTTCAAGGTCAACGGTGAGTGCCGTCGCTCGCCACTGACCGCAAATTCTGGGCTTATAGGGCAGATGACCAAAAGCTTGGTCAAAGAGGTAGGTGCGTCTAAAAGGAGGAAAGAGAGGTGGAGAGGTTTAGGGAGGGAATTCCAGAGCTTAGGGCGTTGGCAGCTGAAGGCACAGCCACCAATGGTGGAGCGATTAAAATTGTGGATACTCAAGAGGGCAGAATTAGAGGAGTGTAGAGATTTTGGAGGGTTGTGTGGCTGAAGGAGATTACAGAGATAGGGAGGGGCGAGGCCATGGAGGGATTTGAAAACCAGGATGAGAATTTTAAAATTGAAGCATTGTTTAACTGGGACCCAATGTAAGTCAGCAAGCACAGAGGTGATGGGTGAACAACACTTGGTGCAAGTTAGGACACTGGCAACAGCGTTTTGGATGACCTCAAGTTTACGGACGGTAGAACGTGGGAGGCCGGCCAGGAGTGCATGGAATAGTCAAGTCTAGAGGTAACAAAGGCATGGATGAGGGTTTCAGCAGCGGATGAGCTGAGGCGGGGCAGATTCGGGCGATGTTGCCGAAGTGGAAATAGGCAGTCTTAGTGATAGCATGTATATATGGTCAGAACTCATCTCGGGGTCAAATATGACACCAAGGTTGCGAACAGTCTGGTTCAGCCTCCGACAATTGCCAGGGAGAGTGATGGGGCTGGATTTTCCCAGTGGAGGCAGGTTCACGGTGGGAGAGCTGGTTGGTGGATTCCGGTCCCGCTCCTGGCTGCAGCCACTCTGTGAAAAGGATTTTCCATTAATAGGGCTTGTTAAGCCCGCCCTGCGGGGTCCCTGGCCAATTAAAAGGAAGCGGGTCTGATGACATCATTTGATGACGCGTCATCAGCCAGTTTCCTTAAAGGGGCCATGTCCACATTCATTTTGACAATTGTGCTATCCGTGTTCTGCAGCATTGAGGTGCTGGAAACACTGACAGTCACTGCACAAAGGTGCACAGCTGCACCCAGGCTCTCCCATGACTCCCTCCAGATGCTTATGGACGGAGTCACAGCACGCAGGGAAGTTCTCTTCCCTTCCCATGGGCGGAAGAGATCTCCCCAGGACACCAACGCAGCCTGGTTGCACGTTGCACAGGAGGGCAAAAGCAGGGATGTCATCAGTAGTACCAGGCTGCAGTGGCGCAAACCTTTCAATGATCTCAGTAGATCACGAAACGTTACTGCAAAGCCACACTCAACCTCATCCTGCTGTGCCACCCATCACATCCCCATAATTCTGCCTTCTCTACCCTACTCCTGCACATCCTTACTCACACCAACTTACCTTGCACCTCCATCCATTCCTCGCTATCTACAATATCACTTCCCCATCTCACTAGCCACCCCTCACACTCGCCCTCATCCTAGTCCAATCATTCCAACTAACAACGCATAAGGGTAGGCACTTGGGTGTTGTCATAAATCGCAAGTAACAACTCAGGAAGTACTACTGGGCGGCCAGCTGGGGCGCCGTCCAGGGAGTATAAATACTCAGGCATGGGCCCACCTTGGGGAGAGACAATCTGGAAACAGGAAGCTAGTGACTGCTAACTAGACCTCCATGTTTTGTTACAAGTTGATTAAAGCCTTGCTTTATGTTCAAGTGCGTAGTGAGTCTTTATTACGTCAATTTAATCAACTTGATATCGTCTCCACGCTTTGGGTGATTCGGAACAACCAGCTGCAACTCGAACCACAGAAGGGAACTTGGGCAAGAAACTGATCCATCATGGAAAAACTCCTTAGACCCGCTCGTCTCGACCTGGACCCGAATGCACCTGCGGCAGCAAAGGTATGGAAGCATTGGTTTCGTACCTTTAGCAACTTTCTTGAAGAATGTGGGGCGGATGTCCCTAATAAGTTACGAATGCTTATCAACTACGTGTCTCCTCATGTGTATGATTATATTGAGGACTGTATAGACTATGACACTGCTATCGAAATCTTACAGCAGCTATATGTCAAGTCCCCAAATGAAATCTTTGCTCGACACCTACTGGCCACAACTCGGCAGCAGCCTGGGGAATCACTCGATGAATTTCTCCAGAAACTTCGCAGGCTCAGCAAGGATTGTAACCTTAAAGCAGTTTCAGCTGAACAGTATCAAGAGGAACTAATCCGCGATTCCTTTATCAATGGAATCGCGTCCCCTTTTATACGTCAGCGCCTGCTGGAAAATAAAACCCTCAATTTACGGGCTGCTTATGACCAGGCGTGTTCCTTGGACTTGGCCAAGAAAAATGCAGACACTTATCTCCCACCACGTGCACGGGCGGCGGCTATCTCCTTTAATGAGTCTTTCGGTAGGTCTCGGGCGGATGCCCCCACTGATGTTGACTCTACTCTAACAGACGACGACCCTACCCTAGAGGCCTTCGCTGATGACGACCCCGCCCTAGCAGCATCCTGGCAATCAGGAAGAAAGTGTTTCTTTTGTGGAGGGGCGTGCCATCACAGAAAATTTTGCCCGGCTCGTAATGTGACCTGCAATCATTGCAGCAAGAAAGGACACTTTTCCAAGGTATGCCAGTCACGGGCCTTTGCTAACAAGAAAGGCCGCTCCTCTAAAGTATACCGGTCGAGAGCTCCTGTTAGCTTCACAGCTGCTATCTATGGAGTTGCTCCTCCCCCAAGAACTACTGTTAAGGCTACAGTTGCCGAAGGGAAAATTGCCCCTCCTCCCATCACGGCTGTTTTTCCCCAAAGTTTGTCCCATGCAGCCACGAAGGTTTCAGTAAATGGGCACACTCTAAGCGCGCTAATCGACTCCTGCAGCTCTGACAGCTTCATTAGTAAGCGGGCTGTCAACAGGTTAAAACTGCACATTTATCCCTCGGACAGGGAGATTGCAATGGCTCTGACGACTCTGACCACCAATTCTTTTGGCTTCTGTCTGGTCAACCTCATCCTCAACGGCCGCACGTATCTCTCCACCCGGCTCGGAGTACTCACAAACTTATGCAGCGATGTGCTTCTGGGACAGGACTTCCAGAAGCAGCACAAGAAGATCACTTTTGAGTTTGGAGGGTCAAGGCCGGAGCTTACCATTTCTAAGGTGCCGTTTTGTGCACTCTCGGCGGCCTTACTCGGTGAACCCTCCCTGTTTGCCAATCTTCCCCCCCCGCTGTAAACCCATAGCCACCAAATCGCGGCGCTTTAGCCAAGATGATCGAGCATTTATTGAGGTGGAAATCTCTCGCCTTTTAGTCGACGGTATTATCGAGCCATGTTCATCTCCCTGGCGGGCTCAGGTCGTCATCGTGAGGAATCCCTTAAAACAACATAAAAAACGTCTGTGTATCGATTATTCGCAGACTATTAATCTATATACCGATCTGGATGCCTACCCGCTGCCACGCATAGATGACATGGTCAACAACCTTGCCAAATACAAGGTATTCTCGACCTTCGATTTAAAAAGCGCGTACCATCAGGTGCCACTGCAAGACTCCGACAAGAAGTATACGGCCTTTGAGGCCAATGGTCGGCTTTTCCAGTTTCGCCGCCTTCCATTCGGGGTCACCAATGGGGTGGCCGTCTTCCAACGGGCCATGGATGGCCTAGTCCGGCAAGAGAACTTGACGGATACCTTTCCGTATTTAGACAATATCACTATTGCCGGCCATGATCAAAAGGAGCATGACGCCAATCTTCAGAGATTTTTTGACGTACTCCGCCGTCGCCACTTAACGTTAAACGAATCCAAATCGGTGAAGTCGGTGCCATCGGTGAACATTCTTGGCTACTGGGTGGGCAACGGTGTTATTAAACCGGACCCAGAGCGACTTCGTCCACTTCAGGAGCTCCCTCCCCCGACGAACCTCGGCTCTCTTCGTCGGGCACTTGGCATGTTTGCTTATTACGCAAAATGGATACCACACTTCTCCGATAAAATACAGCCCCTGCTCCATGCGAAGTCTTTTCCATTGGAAGCTACAGCTATTTCTGCCTTCAACCTCCTCAAACGACAGCTGGAGAAAGCCACGCTTCGCTCCATTGACGAAAATCTTCCTTTTGTGGTCGAATGCGATGCATCGGAGGTGGCGATCTCCGCTACCTTGAATCAAGGTGGCCGACCCGTGGCATTCCTATCCAGAACCTTGCAGGGTAGCGAGCTCCATTACCCCCCCGTCGAGAAGGAGGCTACGGCCATCATCGAGGCTGTACGCCAATGGGGTCATTTTCTTGCTCGGCGTCATTTTACGCTTATAACTGACCAGCGCTCTGTGGCCTTCATGTTGGATAACCGGAGGCGCACGAAAATCAAAAATAATAAAATTCAACTCTGGAGGATGGAGCTGGCTGCCTTTGGATATACTATCTGTTACCGACCCGGCAAACAGAACGTGGCCCCAGATACCTTCACACGGGCATTTTGCTCCTCAATGTCAACGTCGACTCTGGCGGATTTGCATATGGACTTATGCCATCCTGGTGTGACCCGCATGTTGCACTTTGTGCGCTCCAAAAATCTACCATTTTCAACCGAGGACGTAAAGAAAACATGCTCCTCCTGTAGGATTTGTGCAGAATTGAAACCACAATTCTTTCGCCCATCAGATGGCTTACTCATACATGCAATGCAGCCTATGCAGAGGCTCAGCATAGACTTTAAAGGGCCATTGCCTTCGTCGACAAGGAACACCTATCTACTTACGATGGTGGACGAGTATTCACGCTTTCCCTTCGCCTTCCCCTGCCCTAATATGCTTACCTCTACGGTAATTAAATGCCTCGATCAGGTCTTTTCCCTTTGCGGGACGGACAATTTTATCCACACTGATCGGGGTCCCTCCTTTATGTCGAGTGAACTTAAAAGTTATCTCTCCCAACGGGGAATCGCCTCAAGTAGGACGACACCATATCACCCAATCGGTAACGGACAGGTTGAACGATACAATGCCATCATCTGGAACGCTGTCCGTCTGGCACTAAGGTCATGCAACCTGCCGGACTAGCAGTGGGAAACGGTGCTCCCCGACGTGTTACACTCTATCAGGTCTCTTCTCTCCACATCTACTAATGTCACGCCTCATGAGCGATTCTTCAAATTCCGGCGTCGCTCTACACATGGGACGTCTCTACCGTCATGGTTGGTGGCTCCAGGCCCGGTGCTACTCCGGAGGTTCGTCCGGTCTGCCAAAAACGACCCTCTCGTTGACGAGGTGGAGTTAACGGAGGTAAACCCCACGTATGCGCACGTACGGTATCCTGATGGCCGGGAGACCACCGTCTCGCTCCGAGATCTGGCTCCCTGCCCAACCGGTCACACGGGCCCGAATGATGAAGGATCCCCCGACAATGATATCAACACTCCGCACCCCTATGAAAATGACGCCCCGCCTGGGACATCGGGGGATCTGCCGGCAACGCTACCGGATCAACTCAGGGAGCTGGACGCTCCCCGTAGGATGGCCACCCGAAACCAGGACGCCGGACAATCTCCAGCCACGACCCGGGATGAGGCCAGCTCAGCACCTGTGGGGACCCGCACCCGGAGTCATGATATTCCCAGTCCTCCACAGGATGATCAAGATGACGCGGACTCTACTGACTTACCGGTACGGGCCAAGCGACCCAGGGACCAGGACACGGTCCGGGGAGACGTGCCTTCCAGTCACAAGCAGAGAGCTAAACGTCTGCGGCTATTTCTGGTCCGCCTAGTCCGTTAAAGGAAGACTGGACTTCCAAACCTTTTAGGGAGGAAGAATGTCATAAATCGCAAGTAACAACTCAGGAAGTACTACTGGGCGGCCAGCTGGGGCGCCGTCCAGGGAGTATAAATACTCAGGCATGGGCCCACCTTGGGGAGAGACAATCTGGAAACAGGAAGCTAGTGACTGCTAACTAGACCTCCATGTTTTGTTACAAGTTGATTAAAGCCTTGCTTTATGTTCAAGTGCGTAGTGAGTCTTTATTACGTCAGGTGTCTTATGCAATGTTCATGTAAATTTTTTGTTAATGTGTTGTCAAACTTTGAAATCTTTATTTTCAACACTTTGCCTTATTGTATAGATCTGTGCTCACCTTTAGAAGTGTCTTAGTGAGTTGCAGTGAATGGTGAGACATAACGGTATCCCCCGCAATGGTGATGAGTGTGAAAGTAACGGCTTGGTCATTGTAGGAATGCTTTATGGTGCTGGTGTGGGGTAGTGTTAACCTGGCGCATCATGTGGCAGCCAGGGTGTACAGCTTCAAGTGAAGTAAATCTGGCCATGGTGATGCCATTGCTGGCCTCCCGGGCAGCAATGTGGTCGGGTGCTGATGCCCTGTGTCCTGTGCAGCATCAGGTGATTGCGGAGAAGGTTGGTGTTGTTGTTGGTGATGTTGGTGTGCCTGGTGATGTTGGTGTTGGGGCTGATCGTGGAGGGATTCAGAGGACCAAGGTGAGATTTTTTCAAGGGCACCGATGTTGCTGGAATAGATGGCAGCTGAAGTTGAGATGACAGAAGCGATCTGTCAATGGTGAGAGAGCTTGCTCCAAGGAGGTGACAGTGGATAGACAGTTTACTCCAAACACTTCCAAACTGCATACAGCTCAAAAGTGTCTTCCAGGTCCTGAAGGCTCAAGTTTCTGACATTGGAAAGTGACCAGCTGTGAAATGGTAGCTTTCATACCACTTTTGCAGCTGTCACCTATTCACAGCAATGGGGAGACACAGAGAACCCGACCTACTTACCTGACGTGATCCCCGAACGACGGGAACCCCGTTAAAAATGTGGGAAAATAGAAAAAGGCTGGCAAAATAGTCGTTAACAAGCAGTTAACTATCTTAAATGCCTCACCCGCTGCTTGGTGTCGGGTCTGTTCTGAAATCGCAGAGCCGACACTTTGGAAACTTACATGGAGGCGGGTTCGCGGTGTGTTCCCAACCCGCTGTCAATCATTTTGAATTTAACAGCTGACTCGTCTCTGAACCCGCACTCTGAGCGCCGGCAAAATCACAGCCATGGAGTCAGTGGCTAGGGAACAGAGTTTGTGGTGGGGACCGAAGACAACAGTTTTGGTCTTCCTAATATTTCTGCTCATCCAGTACTGAATGTTGGACAAGCAGTCTGACAATTTCGAGACAGTGGAGTGATTGAGAGAGGTGGTGGTGAGGTAGAGCTGGGTGTCATCAGCGTACATGTGGAAACTGACACTGTGGGCTGGATTTTGCCAATGGGGAGCTTTTGGAGGCGGGTCTCCCACTTGTCGGGTTTTAGTCGCACCTCCATCGACTTCTGGCCAACCCACGCTATTTTCCCTTGACTGACCTTGTTCAGCCCGCCCAGCGGGCTTAGCAGGCCAATTAAGGGAAAGCTGGTTACAGAGAACATCAGCGTATGACATTGCATCTCTCAAAAACTTTTGACAGATGTATTGTCATCGTTTGACAGCTCTGAGAAGCTGTCAAACACTGACATTCTCTGTAGTTTGATGAGTTCTTGAATTCAAGACTCATCAAACCTCTTTCTTTAGCCAAAATTAGATGATTGTTGCATTGGAGAATGCAGCAGCCATCTGTCATCTCTACCGCGAAGATGCGAGACTCTCCGCATCCCCAACGATTGAAGCCTGCAGGAAGAAACAAAGGTAAGTAAACTTTTTCTAACACTGTCCACTTACCTCACATACTCACCTCTCCACACTTGCACCCATCACCTACCTTCACAGTGCACTTTTGCACCCCTCCGACCCCGCAGACCTACTGTTAACAGGCAGTTAAGTGGCTGTAATTCCCTTCCCGCCTCCAAGGAGACGGGACCCGGCGCGGGTCGGCTACCCTCCTCCTGGCAAGATGGCATGGAGGTGGGTTGGGGGTGGGATGGGCACCATTTTCCCAGCAGTCCCGCCTCGATACCCGCCTCCCCAGGGCTGGCAAGATCGCGCCCTGTGTTTCCAAGACCTGGACAACATTCAGGCTTGGGCTGATAAGTGGCAAGTAATATTCATGCCACACAAGTGCCAGGCAATGTCTATCTCCAACAAGATAGAGTCTAACCACCTCCCCTTGACATTCAGCAACATTACCATTGCTGAATCCCCCACCATCAACATCCTGGAGGATCACCATTAACCAGAAACTTAACTGGACCAGCCTTATAAATATTGTGGCTACAAGAGCAGGTCAGAGGCTGGGTATTCTGTGGCGTGTGACTCATCTCCTGACTCCCTAAAACCTTTCCACCATATTCAAGGCACAAGTAAGGAGTGTGATGGAATACTCTCCCCTTGCCTGGATGAGTGCCGCTCCAACAACACTCAAGAAGCTCGACACCATCCAGGACAAAGCAGCCCACTTGATTGGCACCCCACCCACCACCTTAAACATTCACTCCCTCCACCACCGGTGCACTGTGGCTGCAGTGTGTACCATCTACAAGATGCACTGCAGCAACTCGCCAAGGTTTCTTCAACAGCACCTCCCAAACCCGCGACCGCTACTGCCTAGAAGGATAAGGGCAACAGGCACGTGGGAACTCCATCACCTCCAAGTTCCCATCCAAGTCACACACCATCTTGATTAGAAATATATCGCTGTTCCTTCATAGGGTCAAAATCCTGGAACTCCCTCCCTAACAGCACTGTGGGAGTACCTTCACTACACGGACTGCAGCGATTCAAGAAGGCGGCTCATTTGGATCAAATTGGACTGCTCTTTAAATGAGCCATCACAGGCATGTTGGGACGAATGGCCTCCTTCTGTGCTGAATGATTCTTTGGTTCTATGTTTAAATTTGAAGCACGTTCTAGGAAATGGGATGAGATCACTGCAGTTGTGTAATTTGGTTCAAGACTTCCTACGTCTAGCTTTGCTATACTTGAGACAGATTTTATGCATTGAATTGCCAGAATGTAGGTTGAGACCACAAAGTTGATGAACTTGTTATGTTCAAGAGCAATCACTGAGAAGTGATATTCTGTGTAGGGTGGGATTGAATTGGGCTCTCTACAGTTTGAGGATAATATCTTGGATGTAGTCTTGTCAAAACAGCCGACAGCAAAATCCTTATTTATGTCGCATCATCATATAGATTTAGTGATGGTACAAGTTAAATTGATCTTACCACATCTCAGGGGGCAACAGCACAGAGACAACTTTTACAATGGTAAGATTGGTACAGTTTGACCATTTTCCCAATAATTTTCTCTTGCAAATGTTGGTTTAGTGTAGGCAAGGTCCAACAATTTACCCAGATTGTGGCAAATTGCTTATTGTAGAATGCATAGGATGCCCAACAATTCTCCTGTGACTCAGAATGATGGAAATATGTCACACCATTGAGCCACTTTGATCAGCTGACCTGCGGTTCCGGACTTGCTTACATAGAATTACATAGAATCTGCAACACAGAAACAGACCACACAGCACAACTGGTCTATGCCGGTGTTTATACTCAACATGAGTCGCCTCCCACCCTAATTCCCTCTTCCCACCCTGTCCTTGTATCCCTCTATTCCCTGCTCCCTCATGTCTGTATCAAGCCTCCCATTAAATGCATCAATGCTCTCTGCTTCAACCACTCCATGTGGCAGCGAGTTCCACATTCTCACCACTCTCTGTGTAAAGAAATTCCTCCGAAATTCTTTATTTGCTCTGTTAGTGACTATCTTATATTTATGCCCCCTTGTTCTGGACTCACCCACAAGTGGAAACAGTTTCCCCGCATCGGACCTATCGAAACCTTTTCTAATTTTAAAGACCTCTGTCAGGTCTCCTCTTAGGCTTCATTTTCCCAGAGAAAAGAGCCCCATCCTGTTCAATCTTTCCTGATAGTTGTATCCTCTTAATTCTGGTAACATCCTTGCAAGTCTTTTCTCCATTGCTTCAATATCCCTTTTGTAGTACGGAGACCAGAACTGCGCACAATACTCCCAAGTGTGGTGTAACCAAGGTCATATATAATTTTAACATTACCTCTCTGCTTTGGTATTATATTCCTCCAGAATTGAAACCAGTAGTTTATTTGCACTCTCTATGACCTTATAAATTTGTGTTGCTACTTTTGCCAATTTATGTATCTATATTCCCAGATCTTACATAGAAAGACAAAGGGGGGAAAATTCAGTTGGTTGCGCCTCCCGTTAGCGTCTTAAGAGGGCGCTAATGGGGCACAAAGCAACTAGCGCCCGGGTGTGGCGATGTTTGCGCTGCTCGTGAAATTAACTAAACATTTTGCGATGGCGCTAAACATTATCGCCACGATCTCCTGCGCCGGCAGATCGTGACGTCACTCGAGTGCGCAACGCGCCGGAGTGGATATTGAGTGGCACCCCCTGCCTTAACGCCTGCCGCTAGCAATGACAGGTTGAGGGGAGCGTTTTGCAGTCAGGAAGGGACTGGGGGAGCGCTATTTAAAGGCGACCGCTTCCTGCCTTTTTTTGTTGGTGACATTTTTGAACCACGCATTCTGAGAGAGAGACTTCTGGAGAGATTCAACGCTGTGTGAAGGAGTTTTGGGTACTGAGCAGCACTTTGCGGGTTCATTTTGATTTGCCCTTCCTTGTATCGATTTAGAAGAGACTGTGGGGGCTGCACTCTGAGCTCCTTCCCTGGACCTCTCCATTGTTCTTTCCAGCAGATTTGATGTACAGGTCTCTCCAGGCCGAGATTCAAGGCTGCAATGAGCAGGATGTGGATGGAAAGCAAGATCAACCCTCCCCTTTAAGAACTGGCCGGCACCATTGTGTCCGTGTTCCATCGCTGACTGACATCACATGAGCTTCGCCAGCGCTCTGAGGTAGTGCCTCGCTCCTCGGCCTTTGCGCCTTAAGACAGGTGTGAAGCGCCTGATTTAGTGCTCCAATCACCTCCAGGGGCGATAAAAGCCAAGTTTGCAGTCAGAGGCGATAATTAGCGCCAGGCGCTAAACTTTGCACACGGCCGATAATTGCGCCCCAAACAGGGCGATACTGAATTTTTCCCCCATAGACTTTACTGCTCAGAAACAGGCCATTTGACCTAACTGGTCTATGTCGGTGTTTATGCTCCACACAAGCCTCCTCCCACTCTCTTCATCTCACCCTATCAGCATAACCTTCTATTTCTTTCCCCCTCATGTGTTTATCTAGCTTCCCCTTAAGATCTCTCCCACATTTAGTTTCTTGCCTTTCAACGAATAAGAAGCCTCCTTGCTCTGCCTACCAAAAGAAGAAGGTGGCCATTTAATTACAACTGAAACAATATATAGAAGTGAATGACCATAGATAAAATGATACTTACACCAGAGATCTGGAATCAGTCCACAAAGGGTTATTATACCCTGTTCAGAAAGCTCCTTCTTTACAGTTTCATCGGATGTAACAATTCCTTTGGGTGGCTTAGCTAAGCCTTCTCTTCCCTTACATCATAGTTCACGGTCTTTCATGATAAGATGCTACACATCGAAAACGTGATCAAGGCATTCGTACTCGGCTTGAGTTCTGACGAAAGGTCATCGGCCTGAAACGTTAACCCTTGTGCTTCTCTTTGCACAGGTGGCTTTTCATAATTAAACTGTAAGGAGACAATGGATTGCCCCAGAGTCATCAAATTAAAAAACAAATAAAAGTGCCCCCTTTTACAGGGATACAACTAATAGAAAACTAAACCGTGAAACAAAGGAAACTTATAAGATTAAATAATAATATTGTCACCACTGTCCACTATGCCCTCCAGTCCCTATGGTGCCCACTGGTCACGGAGGGCCTCGAGCGTACATGCAGACACTGCGCTCCTTCTCCATGGTCACCAGGGCACAGACAAGGTTGTAAAAAAGAGGCAGGCAGCCAGAGCTACCCTACCCACGGACTGCATCCAACCTCGACCTGTGGATGACCACTTTGACCAAGCCCAGGATCAGACCCACAAGGTGGTCCTCCCACTTGCCCATGCAGCACACCCCACCCCCCCACTCGTCCGCACCGGGTGGCCAAAGATCATGAGCGTGGGACTGAAGTGGAGCCAGAAGTTGAAGAGCAGCTGCTTCAAAGAATGAAACCTCTCCGCAGAGGCTGCCTGACCTGATGAAGTATCTTCACACCTGGAGTACTGAGCACAGTTTTGGTCTCCTTATCTAAGGAAGGATATACCTGCCTTGGAGGCGGTGCAACGAGGGTTCACTAGATTGATTCCTGGGATGAGAGGGCTGTCCTATGATGAGAGATTGTGTAGAATGGGCCTATACTCTCTGGAGTTTAGAAGAATGAGAGGTGATCTCATTGAAACATACAAGATTCTGAAGGGGATTGACAGGGTAGACGCTGAGAGGTTGTTTCCCCTGGCTGGAGAGTCTAGAACTAGGGGGCATAGTCTCAGGATAAGGGGTAGGCCATTTAAGACTGAGATAAGGAAGAATTTCTTCACTCAGAGGGTTGTGAATCTTTGGAATTCTCTGCCCCAGAGGGTTGTGAATGCTGAGGCTTTGAGTATATTCAAGACTGCGATAGATAGATTTTTGGACTCTAGGGGAATCAAGGGATATGGAGATCGGGCGGGAAAGTGGAGTTGATGTCGATGATCAGCCATGATCTTATTGAATGGCGGAGCAGGCTCGAAGGGCCGAATGGCCTACTCCAGCTCTTATTTCTTATTTTTTATGTTCTTATCTCCAGCAGTTGCTGTTTTTAAGTCTTAATCAGCCTGTTACTTTTTTTTGGTCAGAACAGCTGGAGCTGGGATATTTATTACAAGGGATCTTTTGACGTAAAGCCATCTCTTTTGAATCAAGTCAAGTGAGCACAGTGTTAACAGGCTTCATACTTTGGTGGATAGAGAGATAATGGCTTGCAACTAGGGTTGGCAACTCTGGATGGACGTTTCCTGGAGGTTTTACCACGTGACCTTCTGCCTCCAACCGCCTTGCAGAGTCAAACAGCCATTTTTTCCCATTTCCAATATTTCTATCATTAATAAACAAAAGTATTCAAAGAATATAAAAAAACATGATTTTTTTTAATGTCCCGATGATTTTTCTCCCTCGGGTTGCTTGCAGCAGCGTCCAGGAGATTAATCTTCAATTCCTGGAGGCTCCAGGGCAATCCTGGAGGGTTGGCAACCCTGCTTGTAACTGCTGGCTTCTCCATTCATAGAATGATACAACACAGAAGGAGGCCATTCGACCCATCGTGCCGGCCCTTTGGTAGAGCTGTCCAATTAGTCCCACTCTCCCCTGCCGCTTCCCCATAACTCTGCAAATTTTTCCCCTTCAAGTATTTATCCAATCCCCTTTTGAAACTTAATATTGAATCTGCTCCTACCAGCCTTTCAGGCAGTGCATTCCAGACCACAACAACTCGCTGAGTAAAAACAAATTCTCCTCACCTCGCCTCTGCCTCTTTTGCCATAGCAGCTTGCTTGATTTGACATCTTACAGTAACTGTAAATTCCATTTTCAAAAATCAATGTAAATGAGAATCGTGTGGTTTGTATATCGGACTGGTGATCCACAATGTCAGTTTCATGCCTGGGCGGCAAAATGAAAATCTACCCTCCGAGTGTCTCTGTCTTTAATTTTGGATCCAGCAAAGAAAACAGCCTCCATTTTAACCCCTCGCTACTTCAAGCTATATAAAGCTCATGGGATAAATTCCTAGTTTTGTAAAGTGTCCAACACAGTAGGCATATCTACATCTTTGTGAATCATAGAATCATAGAAGGATTTTTATAGTATTCAATAGTAACTTTCAAAAGGAAATTGGATAAATACTTGAAGGGGAAAATACATTCCATTGAGAAACAAAAACTCCATGGGAAAAGTGATTCAACCGTGGCTAACTAAAGAAGTTAAGGATAGCATTAGATTGAAAGAAGACACTTATGTTGCAAAGAATAATAGTAAGCCTGAGAATTGGGAGAGTTTCAGAAACCAGCAAAGGTTGACCAAAAAATTGATAAAAAGGGAAAAAATAGAATATGAGAGTAAACTAACAAGAAATATAAAAGCAGATTGTAAGAGCTTCTACAAGTATGTAAAAAGGAAGAGAGTAGCAAAAGTAAACGTTGGTCCCTTCGAGGCTGAGAGAGGAGAAATTATTAAGGGGAATAAGGAAATGGCAGAAATGTTAAACAAATATTTTGGGCTGGATTTTCTCAATGGAGATGTGTTGGAGGCGGGACTGCTGCTTGCCGGGTCTCAGTCCCGCCTCCATCAGCCTCTGACTAACCAGCGGGATTTTCCCCTGATTGACCTTGTTAAACCCGCCCAGTGGGCTCAGCAGGCCAATTAGGGGGAAGTCACTTACAGAGCACGTCAATGTCTGACGTGCCAGCTGTCAAGATTTCTTGAAAGAAGAAAAGTCCGCGTTTGACAGCTCTGTGAAGCTGTCAAACACTGACATTCTGTGTAGTTTGATGAGCCCTTGTGTTCAGGACTCATCAAACCTTTCAACTTTGCAGAAATCACCTGGCTGTTGTTTCGGAGGATCCAACAGCCAGTCTGTGAAATCTACAATGGAGATGTCGGGACTCCAGATCCACAGCGGCTGAAGGCTGTAGGCAGAAACAAAGGTAAGTGAACATTTTATAACACTTAACACTCACCTTACATACTTACCCCTCCACACTTGCACACATCGCTCACCTCTACATCTCACTTTCAGACCCCTCCGACCCCCGCAGACCTCCTACTCAGCTCCTCCACCCTGGCGGGGTTCTCTGAGGTCGGGAAGCCTGCAGTTGGAAAGGTAAAATGGGACTAATCCTTTTTTCTGCCTGTTAACTACCTGTTAACAGGCAGTTAATAGGATTTAATCCCTTTCCCACCTCGAGGAGACGGGACCTGGGGCAGATGGCTTCCCGCCTCCTGGCAAAAGGGCACGGAGGTGGGATGGGGGCAGGTTTGCCAGCTGCCCCCACGTTCTGCAACTTTACCAGCAGTCCCGCCTCCATACCCGCCTCCTCGGGGCTGACAAAATCCAGCCCTGTGTATCTGTCTTCACAGTAGAAGACACAAAAAGCATACCAAAAATGGTAGGGAACCAAGGGCCTAATGAGGGTGAGGAACTTAACGTAATTAACATAAGTAGAGAAAAAGTACGAGAGAAACTAATGAGACTAAAAGCCAACAAATCCCCTGGACCTGATGGCCTACATCCTAGGGTTCTAAAAGAGGTGGCTGAAGAGATAGTGGATGCATTGGTTTTGATCTTTCAAAATTGTCTAGATTCTAGAATGGTCCCAGTGGATTGGAAGATCGCAAATGTAACACCGCTATTCAAGAAAGGAGGGAGAGAAAAAACAGTGAACTACAGGCCAGTTAACCTGACATCAGTCATCAGGAAAATGCTGGAATCCATTGTTAAGGAAGTGATATCAGGCACTTAGAAAATCAGAACATGATTAGGCAGAGCCAACATGGTTTTATGAAAGGGAAATCGTGTTTGACAAATTTATTAGAGTTTTTTGAGGATGTAACTAGCAGGGTAGATAAAGGGGAACCAGTGGATGTAGTATATTTGGATTTCCAAAAGGCATTCGATAAGGTGCCACATTAAAGGTTATTACACAAGATTAGGGCTCACGGGGTTGGGGGTAATATAGTAGCATGGATAGAGGATTGGTTAACTGACAGAAAACAGAGAGCAGGGATAAACGGATCTTTTTCAGGTTGGCAGGCTATAACTAGTGGGGTGCTGCAAGGATCAGTGTTGGGGCCTCAGTTATTTACAATCTATATTAATGACCTAGATGAAGGGACTGAGTGTAATGTATCCAAGTTTGCTGATGATACAAAGCTAGGTGGGACAGTAAGCTGTGAGGAGAACACAAAGGGGGTGATTTTGCCAATGGGGAGCTTTTGGAGGCGGGACTCCCACTTGTCGGGTTTCAGTCCCGCCTCCAACAACTTCTGGCCAACCCATGCTATTTTTCCTTGATTTACCTTGTTAAGCCCGCCCAGCAGGCCTAGCAGGAGAATTAAGGGAAAGCCGGTTGCAGAGCACGTCATCGTATGACGTTATTTTTGACAGATGAATTGTCATCGTTTGACAGCTCTGTGAAGCTGTCAAACACTGACATTCTCTGCAGTTTGCTGAGGTCTTGAATACAAGACCCCATCAAACCTCTTTCTTTTACAGAAATGAGATGGTTGTTGCATCTGTGAATGCAACGGCCACCTGTCATTTCCAATGCAGAGGTCCGAGACTTTCCGCATACACACCGACTGAAGCCTGCAGGAAGAAACAAAGGTAAGTACACTTTTAATAACACTTTGCACTTACCTCAGATACTCGCCTCTCCACTCTTGCACCCATCACTTACCTTCACACCACACTTTTGCACCCCCCCGACCCCCACAGACCCACTACTCGCCTCACTGAGCTGGCGGGTTTCGGAGCCTTCGGGAAGCCTGCACTTGAGGGCAAAAAGGGGATAATCCTATTTTCTGCCTGTTAACTACCTGTTAACAAGCAGTTAATAGGCTTTAATCCCTTCCCGCCTCCAAGGAGACGGGACCCAGCGCGGGACGGCTAACCGCCTCCTAGGAAGATGGCATGGAGGCGGGTTGGGGGCAGGTTGGGCACCCACCCCCAAACTCTGCCATTTTCCCGGCAGACCCACCTCCATACCCACCTCCCCAGGGCTGGCAAAATCGCCCCCAAAGAGTCTGCAAAGGGATATAGATAGACTAAGTGAGTGGGCTGTAAGGTGGCAGATGGAGTATAATGTAGGGAAATGTGAGGTTAATAACTTTGGTAGGAAGAATAGAATAACAGAATATTTTTTAAATGGTGAGAAACTTTCAAATGTTAGTGTTCAGAGAGATTTGGGTGTCCTCGTGCAAGAAACACAGAAAGCTAGCATGCAGGTACAGCAAGCAATAAAGAAGGCAAATGGCATGTTGGCCTTTATTGCAAGGGGGTTGGAGTATAAGAGTAAGGAAGTCTTGCTACAATTGTACAGGGCCTTGGTGAGACCACACCTGGAGTGGAGTACTGTGCACTGTTTTGGTCTCCTTATCTAAGGAAGGATATACTTGCCTTGGAGGTGGTGCAACAAAGGTTCACTAGATTGATTCCTGGGATGAGAGGGCTGTCCTATGATGAGAGATTGTGTAGAATGAGCCTATACTCTGGAGTTTAGAAGAATGAGAGGTGATCTCATTGAAACATAAAAGATTCTGAAGGAGATTGACAGGATAGATGCTGAGAGGTTGTTTCCCCTGGCTGGAGTGTCTAGAACTAGCTGGCATAGTCTCAGGTAAGGGGTAGGCCATTTAAGACTGAGATGAGGAGGAATTTCTTCACTCAGAGGGTTGTGAATCTTTGGAATTCTCCGCCTCAGAGGGCTGTGAATGCTGAGTCTTTGAGTATATTCAAGGCTGAGATAGATAGATTTCTGGACTCTAGGGGAATCAAGGAATATGGAGATCGGGCGGGAAAGTGGAGTTGAGGTGGATGATCAGCCATGATCTTATTGAATGGCGGAGCAGGCTTGAGGGGCCAGATGGCCGTCTCCTGCTCTTATTTCTTATGCTCTTATGTTCTTTTCAGCACAGAAGGAGGCCATTCGGCCCATCGTGCCTGTGCCAGCTCTTCGAATGAGCTATCTGATTAATCCCTCTCCCCTGCTCTTTCCCCATAGTCCTGTAATTTTTTTCCCCTTCAAGTGTTAAATTATGAAGACAGGTTGCATAAACTTTGTATTCCCTTGAGTTTAGAAGGTTGAGGAGTAATATAATCTTACCAAAAAAGAAAAGTAAACATCACTAAACGAGTCAAGAAATGTTAGAATAAGAGGCCAATTGGTTTTTCAGTGGCTTCAGTTTCACATTTTAATTACAGTTTCTATTTTATTCGTTTTAGGTGTCAAATTTTAGTTTTTCTTTTAGTTTTATGGAGGTTTTCGCTTCTATTTTAGATTCTAATTACATTTAAACAGGAGGCATAACAACACTGGGTTTTATTTGTCACCCAGCGATGTTCCCAGCAGCTTTCAGCAAGGTGTCATGAAGACATGCCTTTCTAGTGACACCGTTGTCCTTTTTAACTTTCCAAAAGACTGCACAGAATATTGTTTATACAAAGTCTTGACTCACAGGGCAAATGATGAAATGGAGAGCCACCAGTGAAAGAATTCAAAAGAGGGTTGCTGTCATTCCAAAACTCGATTAAGTTGCAGTTTTTATTTGCTGCTTCTTCTACAGTACCCCTCAAGTAGATATCTGACGAGCTCAGTCTCTGATTCAAATCCTTATGAAATGGGAGATGGACCAGTTTTTGTTACTTTCTTGTGGTGGGACTGGAACCTTTTAATAGGAGCCTTAGAAGATTAAAGGGTGATTTAATTTGAGGTGTTTAAGATGATGAAAGGAATTGATAGAGTAGATAGAGAGAAGCTATTTCCTCTGGTGGGGGAGTCCAGGATAAGTTGGCATAACCTTAAAATTAGAGCTAGGCCATTCAGGGGTGTTGTCAGGAAACACTTCTTCACACAAAGGCTAGTGGAAATCTGGAAAACTCTGGAAGTCAATTGAAAATTTCAAAACTGAGATTGATAGATTTTTGTTAGGCAAGGGTATTAAGGGTTATTGAACCATGGCGGGTAGATAGAGTTAAGATTCGGATCAGCCATGATCTAATTGAATGGCGGAACAGGCTCATCCTGTTCCTATGGTCCGAGAAGCTTTGTTCAAAGATATATAGGAGCTGGACTCATTTGAGACTTGTTTTATTTAATTTCACACTAACTTCCTCCCCAGTCCCAATGTCACTGAGTCACAGGCTGAGTCCACTCCAGGAAGGCCGAACATGCTAACCAGCTGAGACTAGTTTCTTTTACTACCATCGACAATGTCACGCAATATCTACAGCATCAGCCTTCAGTGTCATCTTGGCTCAGTCGGTAACATTCTCACCTCTGAGTCAGAAGGTTGTGGGTTCAAACCCTATTCTAGCGACTTGAACACAAAATCCAGGCCAACACTCGCAGTGCAGTGCAGTACTGAGGGAGTGCTGCACTGTCGGAGGTGCAGTACTGAGGGAGTGCTGCACTGTCGGAAGAGCTGTCTTTCAGCTGAGGCATTAAACCGAGGCCCTGTTTGCTCTCTCAAGTGGATGTATAAGATCCCATGCCACTATTTTGAAGAAGAGCAATGGAGTTCCCCCAATGCCCTGACCAATATTTATCCCTCAACCAAGATCTCTAAAACATTGATTATCTGATCATTATCACATTGCTGTTCGTGCGACCTTGCTGTTCGCAAATTGGCTAACCGGCACTTTTCCTACATTACAACAGTGACTGCACTTCAAAAAGTACTTCATTCGCTGTAAAGCGCTTTTGTACATCGTGAAAGGCACTATATTTCTTTCTTTCTTTCTCCTCAAGTAACTTGATAAATGGGATAATTTTATAAATCAAATGGGTACATGAGGTTGGAGGATTGTTTGAGGTCAGGAGGTCTATGGACCAATCACTGGTTTAATGGGATGGTAACTTACAAGCACTTCACCTCGTTGCAATGGCTAAAAGCCTTCAGGAATGATCCGTTGGTTAGTTCTGTTGAATTTGTCAGCAAACTGCCTAATCAATCTGTCTAGCATGAACTGTGGAAACCGTTAATGAGCAGTGATATATGCTCGATCCTTCCCATTTAGTACACAAGCTGGCTGTATTCACAGTGGCTGTGGTGTGACGTTGGTGAAGCAGGGATCTGGGGGTTGGATGAACAAGTATTAGATTCCTCTCGTTATGCCTCCTATTAATAACACTTCAGCCATTTATTCAGCTACTTTGCAACTAAGCACTTCACGCATCTTTCATTTATACAGCACCTTTCATGACCTCAGGGTGTCCCAAAGCGCTTTACAGCCAATGAAGTGCTGTCACTTTTGTAATGTAGGGAAATGTGGCAGCCAATTTGCACACAACAAGCTCCCAAAAATGTGATAATGACCCGATAGTGATTGTTTTAGTGATGTTGGTTGAGGGGTAAATATTGGCCAGGACACTGGGGAGAACTCCCCAGCTCTTCTTTGAACTATGCCATAGAATCTTTTACACCCCACTGAGAGGGCAGATGGGGCCTCAGTTTAATATCTCAACTGAAAGCCGGCACCTTTCGACTGTCTAGCACTCCCTCAGCACTGCACTGGAGCGTCAGCCTGGATTTTGTGTTCAAGTCTCTGGAGTGAGTCTTCAACTCACGACCTTCTGACTCAGAGGCACAGCTGACACCTGACTTATGAGGCTTAGCTGTTCTATCGACAAACAGAGCCCATTCTCACAGTTCTGTTCGTCAACTCTGCAATCTCCTGGTATTTAATCTCCCATCAATTCAATTTGCTGTGAAACTGAGCTGTCCCATGGGGCTGGATATTAGCACCGTGATTGCTGCAGAATTAAACTATAGGTTAAATAGCGCGCCAACATGCACTGTCAAAGGGTTTATGCACAAGATAAGAGTTTTGCAAGACATTTCTCTTCAGGATTCACGAAAAATAAACAGATTACCTGATCATTATCACATTGCTGTTTGTGGGAGCTTGCTGAGCACAAATTAGAAGCTGTGTTTCCTATATTTCAACAGTGACTGCACTTCAAAAGTACTTCTATCACTGTAAGGTGCTTCGGGACCTCCTGAGGTCATGAAATGCACTATATAAATGCAAGTTATTTCTTTTCTTTATGATTCAGCCTCTTTAAAGAAACAGATTTTACTTTCCTGTAACCTTTACAATCAAAATACACTGGACTGATCTGAACTCCCTGCCTAACAGCACTGTGGGAGCACCTTCACCACACGGACTGCAGCGGTCCAAGAAGGCGGCTCACCACCACCTTCTCAAGGGCAATTAGGGATGGGCAATAAATGCTGGCCTTGCCATCGACGCCCACATCCCGTGAATGAATAAAAAAAAGTCCTCAACAAGTAGCAGAGTATGGCCTGAATGTTGCATAGTTACACTTGATGCAATATGGTTTGGCCTTATGTTGGCACTAACTTTGCGTTAATTCAGTTAAATCGCAGTTAAGCAGGAGGCGTGAAGCAAGCTCCAGGAGATAGTGTTACATTGCTTTGAATTAACACCTGTAGCCCAGTGCAAAGGAAGTTTAAAAAGTTCCTAATTGTTTGAATTGTACCAACTGTAGATTGGTTCAGCAAGGCAGCTACTACGGTGGCATCAGTAATTTTAATGATAGTACAACTAATGAGGCAGTAAGTACAAACGATGGATTTGACCACAATCCTTTGGCGAACAGGCGATCATGTGTTGAAACTCCCTGCTCCTGTTCTGTCCTTCCCCCGTAAGGCGGTTCTTTATATACCCACAACTCCAGGCAGTGTCCACATACCCGTGGCATCATCCACCCTCAGTCAATCAGTGACACTGTAGCCCGTTTAACCCATATATGGACATGCTTACATTTTGTTCCTCCCTGACTCCTTTTCAGCAGTTTTCCGGTCGACACTACATCAAACAAACTGCAGTAAGGTAGTTAAGGGTACGGTAATGTAGTGGTTTATATAGGGTACGGTAGTGTAGTGGTTTATATAGGGTACGGTAATGTAGTGGTTATACTATATAGGAGTACGGTAGTGTAGTGGTTTATATAGGGTACGGTAGTGTAGTGGTTTATATAGGGTACGGTAATGTAGTGGTTATACTATATAGGAGTACGGTAGTGTAGTGGTTTATATAGGGTACGGTAGTGTAGTGGTTTATATAGGAGTACGGTCGTGTAGTGGTTTATATAGGGTACGGTAATGTAGTGGTTTATATAGGGTACGGTAGTGTAGTGGTTTATATAGGGTACGGTAGTGTAGTGGTTTATATAGGGTACGGTAATGTAGTGGTTATACTATATAGGAGTACGGTAGTGTAGTGGTTTATATAGGGTACGGTAGTGTAGTGGTTTATATAGGAGTACGGTCGTGTAGTGGTTTATATAGGGTATGGTAGTGTAGTGGTTTATATAAGGATACGGTAATGTAGTGGTTTATATAGGGTACGGTAATGTAGTGGTTATACTATATAGGAGTACGGTCGTGTAGTGGTTTATATAGGGGTACAGTCATGTACTGCAGTGGTTCTCAAACTGGGGTCCATGGTGATGTTCCGGGGGTCCGCGAAATATTGACCGATTATTCGTTGAAAAAGATCTCTGAAAAATTGCAGACTGTAAAAATGAACCAGTGCGGGTCGAGGAGGAGGCGGGACCAGAGTGTTCACGTTCGGGTTCCTTCCAATGACCTCATTGGTGTCTGTGGGAGGGGAGCGGAGGTTGGCTGGCTGGTAATGCGGCAAAGGGCGACGGAAAAATAGAAAAGTTTCGCCGGGAATCGGTAAGTTTTAAAGTTCAACCAAGGGTGAGTCGCCATCGTTTACCGCGAGTCTCCCGCTGGCTTCATGCGGTCTGCTGGACGGCTTTTATTTGCTGTGCGAATTTTTCCTGAACCAGTTGCGTGGGATAATCTTGGATCATTAACATCGGCGATTTGAAACTGCTGCTGGGCTGAATCGAGCCGAAATCCCGTTACCATGGCAGCACTGTGTTATGTGCCGGAAAGTTCTGGAAAAGATTGGCGGTGGAGAGAGCGGGCTTTTGGAGACCCGGGGCCCGTCAAGTTGCCTGGCTGTTGTTTTTTGGGGGGGAGAGGAGAGTTTGGGTTTGTGTGTCACCGGCTGGAGACGGCAGGGTGTGGACTGGCTGAGAGCTGGAAATGCAAAGACTTGTTCCTGACCTGCCCTGACCACGAAAAGAACAAATTTGTTTGGTGTGGATGTCGGCGGACGGGTGTGAAGCCGGCGATCCCAATCACTCCAGCAGCTGGGTGTTTTTTGGGAGGTTTTTCTTCGTCTTCAGATCTCTTTAATTTCACTTCTTTAGCACTTTAGCATTGAATTAAAATTGAGGCTTTTGCTCATTTCAAATTATATTTTTAAAAAAGGTTCAGAATTAAAGTTCGGAGATGAGCAGTAGTTTTTAGGACGGTACTTAAAATTAATGTAACAGGTGGGAAAGTGAACAGCAGGCACAGCTTTAAATAAATTGTCAAACATCACACCAAGGGTAGACAGACTGTGCCGTGAGAAGAGGCCACACCCATCTCATTGATATCTGTAAGTAAATGCCTGTTTTCTTAAAAGGATTAAAAGCATGCAGCACTTTCATATTATTAGTATTATATAGCATTATAATTTAGATGAGGGTGTCCATGATTATAATCAATTGAAAAGGTGTCCTTCAGCCAAAATAGTTTGAGAACCACTGGTGTAGTGGTTATACTCTATGGGGGTACGGTCGTTTAGTGGTTATAATAAAGAAGGGTACGGCAGTGTAGTGGGTTATATAGGGGTGCGGTAAGTAGTTATTAGAATAGTAAGTCAGAGGTCTGGACTTCTAACCAGGGAGAACGTGAGTTCAGACCCCACCATGGCAGTTTGAGAATTTGAATTCAATTAAAAAAAATCTGGATCTAAAAACAAAATCCGGGATCAGTAAAAGTGACCGTGAAGCTGTCGGATTCTCGTAAAAACCCAAGTGGTTCATCAATTGAATATAGGGAAGGTAACCTGACATCCTTATCCGATCTGGGCCTATATGTGACTCCAGTCCAACACCAACGTGGATGACTCTTAACTGCCATCTCAAGTGGCCTAGCAAGCCACTCAGTTTAGGGATGGGTAATAAATACCAGCCTTGCTAGCAACGCCCACATCCCAAGAATGGATAAAGCAAAGAGGATGTGAAAAGGGTAACAAACAAAGGTTCATCCTTAATAAGCTCTCAGTGTTACTAACGATGCAACTATGTTGTACACAGCTAGAATCTGTCGTAGGTCTATAGTATGTTGGAAGTTGTATTGATTCAGCTCTCGGATGTGTAATTTAGGAATGTTTAAATAAATCACACCAAATGCAGTGTTAGATTGCTGGGGTTATAAGTTCCTTGTAATTAAACTTGTGAGTTTTCAGTATTTGCCAATAATGGTTACAGGTAGTAAAATGATCTCCGGGTTAGCAGTTTCTCCAGTTCTATACTGGCATTCAGTAAAGGAACACAGGAGAGAGAACGGCCTTGTCTGCAGAAGAATGGAACAACTTTGAACATTCTGCTGGTTCTCTTTCAGTCTCTTCCGAGCATGCTATAATTGTCAAACTCCACTGCTGCACGGTTTCCTGCACGCTGTGGAAAACTGAAAGATCTTGAAGAGGCAGCTTCCAAAGTCAGGCGCTGCAGGGATTGCAGCTCACACAGGCAGCATGAAACTATTTGGACGGGGGTGTGGGGGGACTTGTCGTAGCAGGGGCCTGAACGGTGGCCATGTGGAATGGGATCAGAACGGTCCAGTAGGACCTGCCAACACGGTCTCACGGCAGACCACTTTATTGTCACCTTCACTTCAGGAATGTAAAAGCTGAGGCGAGAACGAGAGGCTTGGTGCTGATTGTGGAGAGCAACCTCAGATCCCGTGGGAGGCTGTAAAAATAGCACGGCGGAGGTGCCGAGTGACAATCAGCTGAGCTGCAATGCTTTCATCCCCTGTCTGGATTTCATTATTAACGACACAGCTCTGAGTAATGTGTTTGTGTAAGCCACTACTCTGCTATCTGAATACAGAGCACTGGGAATTCAATTAATCTCAGCATTAATTTCGGCTGATTAACTACTGGCCCTCTATGGAGATGCATTGGCCTCTGCTGCCAAAACTCTGCTGCCCGTATCCTGACTCGGACCAGGTCCTGTTCACCCATCGCCGCTGTGCTTGCTGACCTACATTGGCTCCTGTTCCGGCAAAGCCTCAATTTTAAAATTTTTATCCTTATTTACAAATCCCTCCATGGCCTCGCTCCTCCCCATCTCTGTTACTTGAACGTCTTTGGCAGACAACTGGTCTAATCATCCATCATCAGCTATGGCTATATCATATAAAGTACTATCAGGTCCTGCTCTCCATTGCTAAAACTGCCCACTATTCTAAGATCATCCAGAAAGGCAAACTTAATTCCAGGCTTGTCTTCTCCACCACTAACCGTCTTCTCAATGCACCCTCCCCCACCTCCTCCTCCCTCACCTCCAACAATAAATGCGAGGAGCTCATGGACTTATTTGTTAAAAAGATCGAGAACATCCATTCAACTGCCTCTGCTACTTCCCTCTCTTCCCGTAGCCTTACTTCCTCTCCCTTTTCCCGTGCCCTAACCCTAAACTTGCATATTTCTCTAGCTTCTCTCCTATCTCCATTCTTGCCCTTTCAAAGGTCATCTTGTCTATGAGACCGACCTCCTGCTCTCTCGACCCTATTCCCACTAAATTGCTGGACACCCAACTTCCCTTCCTGGCTTCCATGTTAGTGGATATTGTTAACAGCTCTCTCTCCTCAGGTATTATCCCCCTCTCCTTCAAATCTGCCGTCATCACCCCTCTCTTCAAAAATGCAACACTTGACCCTCCGTCCTTGCAAATTATCGCCCCATCTCCAACCTCCCTTTCCTCTCCAGAGTTCTTTAATTTGTTGTTGCCTCCCAAATTTGTGCCCATCTTTCCCAGTACTCCTTGCTTGAATCCCGCCAATCAGGCTTCTGCTGCTGCCATAGTACCGAAACGACTCTTACCAATGTCACAAATGACATCCTAATTGACTGTGACAAAGGTAAACAATCCTTTCTCGACCTGTCTACAGCCTTTGACATGATTGGCCACAAAATTCTGCTCCAACGCCTCTCCACCATTGTCCAGTTGGATGGGACTGCACTCTCCTGGTTCCATTCCTATCTATCCAGTCATAGCCATAGAATCACTTGCAATTGCTTCTCTTCCTGCTCCGACACCGTTATCTCTGGTATCCCCCAAGGATCTATTCTTGGCCCCCTCCTATTTCTCATCTACATGCTGCCCCTCGGTGACATCATCTGGCGACACAGCGTGAGTTTTTACTTGTACACTGATGATACTGATGATACCTCTCCACCACCTCTCTCAAATCCTCCACTGTCTCTATACTATCAGGCTGCTTGTCCGACATCCAGTACTGGATGAGTAGAAAATGTCTTCAGTTAAATATCGGGAAGACTGAAGCCATTGTCTTCGGTTCATGCCACAAACTCCGTTCCCTTTCCACCGATTCGATCTCTCTCCCCGGCACTGTCTGAGGCTGACCATGTCTGTTTGCAACCTTGGTGTCATATTTGATCACGAATTAAGCTTCCTACCTCATCTCCATTCTATCACTAAGACTGCCCATTTCCACCTTCGTAACATCATCTGTATCCGCGCTTGCCTCATCTTATCTGCTGCATATACCCTCATCCATGCCTTTATTACCTCTAGACTTGCCTATTCCACTCCTAGCCAGCCTCCCTAGTTCCACCCTCCATAAACTTGAGGTCATCTTAAATTCTGCTGCCCGTATCCTAACTCGCACCAAGTCCCACTTACCCATCTCCCCTGTGCTCGCTGACCCATATTGGCTCCCAGTTAAGTAACGCCTCGATTTTAAAATTCTCATCCTTGTTTTCAAATCTCTCCATGGCCTCGCCCCCTCTTGCATCAAGACTTGCATTTATATAGCGCCTTTCATGAATATCCCAAAGTGTTTTGCAGCCAATGAAGTACTTTTGAAGTGTAGTCACTGTTGTAATGTAGGAAACGCGGCAGCCAATTTGCACACAACAAGCTCCCACAAACAGCAATATGATAATAACCAGATAATCTGTTTTTAAGTTATGTTGATTGAGTGATAAATATTGGCCAGGACACCGGGGAGAACTCCCCTGCTCTTCTTCGAAATAGTGCCATGGGATCTTTTACGTACACCTGAGAGAGCAGACAGGGCCTCAGTTTAACGTCTCATCCGAAAGATGGCACCTCCGACAGTGCAGCCCCCCCTCAGCACTGCACTTGAGTGTCAGCTTAGATTTTTGTGCTCAAGTCTCTGGAGTGGGAGTTATACACAACCTTCTGACTCAGAGATGAGAGTGCTACCAACTGAGCCACTGGCTGTAACCTCCTCGAGCCCTATAATCCCCCTAGATCTCTGCGCTCTGCCTACTCTGGCCTTTTGAGCATCCCCGATTTTTAATTGCTCCACCATTGGTGGTCGTGCCTTCAGCTGCCTAGGTCCTAAGCTCTGGAATTCCCTCCCTAAATCTCCCCGTCACTCCACTTCTCCTTCAAGACTCTCCTTCAAAACCTACCTCTTTGACCAAGCTTTTGATCACCTGTCCTAATATCTCCTTATGTTGCTTGGTGTCAAATTTTGCCTGATAACGCTCCTGTGAAGCGCCCCAAGATGTTTTACTATGTTAAAGGCGCTATATAAATGCAAGTTGTTGTTGTTGTTCTTGTTGGTCATTTGTAACTCCAAGTGCTGATGGCAGCACCACCATTAGCACGTCACAAGAGCACTTTATTCAGTGGTCTGATTACTACAGAAGGTCTGCTTCAGTTTTCTTAACAGAAAACAGATTATGATTCGCGATCTCACTGGGTTTTCTTTGCCAGGAGGTTACTGCTGATTTAAGCCACAGTGATTTCCCATGCCAAATTTCTCACCTCCTCTCCTGAAGGTGCTAACTCAAAAAAGAAAGCAAAAAAGAAGACTTACATTTCTATAGTGCCTTTCACAACATTAGGATGTCCCAAAGCGCTTTTGAGTCAATGAAATGCTTTTGCAGTGTAGTCACTGTTGTAATGTAGGAAATGCATCAGACAATATGCGCACAGCAAGCTCCCACAAACAGCAATGTGATAATGACCAGATAATCAATTTTTTAGTGGTGTTGGTTGAGGGATAAATATTAGCCAGGACACCGGGGAGAACTCCCCTGCTCTTCTTCGAAATAGTGCCATGGGATCTTTTCCGTACAGCTCAGGATTGCCAATATCACAAGGTGATGAAATTAATATGGTGAGACATTGCACAGGGAATGAAGCAAAAGGAAGCATCTTAAAGAACTGGCATAGGGGAGCGCTGAACAGTGATATCTTGTGGCCAGTCTGGTTGCGACGACCGACTAACTAACCGATCTACTAGGTATAAATATTGAACCCCAGTTTCTTGAGAGTAGGCTGATTCAACAGTTCCGTTACACTTCACTAAAGGCGTAACAGCAAGTGCCATCTTTTGGTAACCCAGAGGTGACCTTTGAACTTCAGCTATTGTGAAGATTAATGCGTGGACCCTCAGCCCCTTTTATATGCATTTTATTTTAAATATCTTAATGCCTCCACTGAAATAGCTCAGAAAGGAACTGCGACAAATGCGTAAAGCGGTTTGTATGTTAATCACCTCACAGCAAGATCTCTAGAGCAGACTATTGTAAATCTGGCAAAATCCAGGAGCACTGAGACAAGCATCAGTGTAAAAATGCACATGTGTTATACGGCATTGATATGCTGGAAGACTCAGTGAAGTTGACCTCTGGTTTCTATTTCAGTCATTCATGTCTATTCTGAATTTGTCAAGATATCGTGCATGTGAACCCATTACTAATTCATCTAGACCTGAGTGAATTGCAGAAAGCTGATGGCTCTGAAACCATTTCTGCAGTTCTTAGCTAAGTATAGTTGGTTGAGGCTCCCTGGATGGTAGATTGATGTTGTTACAACCTAACGAGTATAAAGAGTATAAAGAAACGCAGCTAATGTCGGGGAGGCGTTAATGACACCACTGCTAACCAATCGAAGTACTGAACTACTTTCCAATATTGTAGTTCACACCTGCATCATTTCATATTAGTCTTAGTAGTTAGATTCTGAAGGGAATATTTTCACCTGACTGTACCTAATGTGTAACAAAACAAAAATTAGATGTGGAGAGATTAGGGAAATTGGGATTGTTCTGCTCAGAACAGAGAAGGTTAAGGGGAGATTTAATTGAGGTGTTCAAAATTATGAAGGGTTTTGCGAGAGTAAATAAGGAGAAACTGTTTCCACTGGCAGGAGGGTCAGCAACCAGAGGACACAGATTTAAGGTAATTGGGAAAAAAGAACCAGAGGGGAGATGAGAGATTTTTTTACGCAGCGAGTTGTTGTGATCTAGAATGCACTGCCTGAAAGGGTGGTGAAAGTAGATTCAATAGTAACTTTCAAAAGGGAATTGGATAAATACTAGAAAAGGAAAAAATTGCAGGACTAGTGGGAAAGAGCAGGGGAGTGGGACTAATTGGCTAGCTCTGTCAAAGAGCCAGCACAGGCACGATGGACCAGATGGCCTCCTTCTGTGCTGCATCATGCTACGGTAGTAAAAACAGAATTCCATTTCTAGTGCTACTTTGTGTCTGGCTCCAATCAGAAAAGGGCAGTGAGGCAAATGATGAGGGGAAAAATAAATTTGTGATGCCCTTCTTTGATTGACTTGTTAAAGGCAACTGGTGAGAAACACTTGCGGAATTCCTTGGGGAGGGGTGGAGGGATACTCACGGATAGTCAGCCTTGACCTGCCATTACTTGTGTAGTCAGGTCAAGAGTTAAAGGCTTCGGCAGAGTGCTGATTTAGGGATGGGGGCAAAATTTGAACCCAACCCGTCACTGCCACACCCAACCTGATTACCGTAATAACTGGTAATGGCTACTGAATCCATGAGTGCTGTGCTCCAAATCTCCCCTTTACCTCCAAATAGCATGACCGTACTTTTACTACAAAGGATAAAGTGCAGGTGGAGGAGGTGAATTTCCTGAACGGGCAGTCGTCTGGGGAAACTTGTCCACCAGATGATAGACATTGCTTGGAATTGTCGGAGCGAGCGGAAGTGTGGCGGGCCAGGACTTCTACCTGCTGCTGTGACCCGCCATTGACCCCCATCCCAAATCAAGGGGACAGAGTCATATGAATATTCAGGACAGGTGCTGTAGCAGGGAGAAGCGGGTCTCAGAGCAGTGCTATGCCGTTTCAAGAGGGGGAGCCCAAGGCCCAAATTGGGCTGAGGAAAATCGTTCTTTTGCATCCCCTCAAGGAACACAATAAACAGCATGGTTAAAGTAATCAATATCTCTGGGATCTCTAGTGACTGTTAGGGCCCTGCCTAGGCCCGTTTCTCAACGCACCAAGTCCCGTTCACCCTGTCACCCCCTGTGCTCGCTGACCTACCTTTGTTCCCGGTCCGGCAACACCTCAATTTTTAAATTCTCATCCTTGTGTTCAAATTCCTCCATGGCCTCGCGCCTACCTATCTCAAACATGAATTCCTGTTACACATTTGCGTTTTTATTCAGATATTCCCCTTGTGCTCAGCATCCCAGACCACTTTTCTAAGCAAGCCTTTACTCCCATTGGGTAATGTAAGAAGCCCAGGGGGTCAAAGAGAAACTCTTGTTACTATATTTAGCTCCACTGATATGACATGAGCACCCCCGCGATCTCCTAGACCACAGAAAGCTCTACTCTATCAGACTGCGACTTCATCTATAAACTACAGAACAGGTTTATAAATTAATAGTGGATGAGCAGTAATAAAAACAAGGCAGCCGATTACAATATTTTACAGAGCACTTAACTCACTCTCCCTTCTCAGATACAAAAATAATAACCAAACGTCTAACTTTCTTTCTAATTTCAATGGGTAGCTCTCCCACCTCTGAGTCACAAGGTCATGGGTCCACGTCCTACTCCAGAGACTTGAGTAAATAATTCATGCTGACACTCCAGTGCAGTACTGAGGGAGCACTGCACTGTCCGAGGTGCCATCTTTCGGATGAGATGGTAAACTAAGGCCCCGTTTGCTCTCTCAGGTGGACGTAAAAGATTCCATGCCACTATTTCAAAGAAGAGCAGGGGGAGTTCTCCCCAGTGTCCTGGCCAATATTTATCCCTCAACCAACATCACTAAAAAAAAATTATCTGGTCATTATCACATTGCTGTTTGTGGGAGCTTGCTGTGCACAATTTGGCTGCCGCATTTTCGACATTACAAAAGTGACTACACTTCAAAAGTACTTAATTAGTTGTAAAGTGCTTTGGGATGTCTGGAGGCCATGAAAGGCGCTGTATAAATGAAAGTCTTTTGTTCTTTTTGTCTTTTTACCACTGTAGAATGCTAGGATTGGAAGGGCATACTGGGGGAAAAATTTGGTTGCTTTGCACCTCCCGTTAGCACCCTAAGAGCGCAAAGCAACTAGCGCCCGGGCGCGACGCCTCCCGCGAAATTCAGCGGGAGGTTAGCGGCGGCAGTAACCGTTAGCACCCCGAGGCGCTGCGCCGCCGGCAATTACATCATTGCCGTGCGCAGCGCCACGCTCGCACCCCGGCCGCGATCTTCGGTAGCATCCCCTGACTTACCGCCAGACGCTATGTCCGACAGGGTCAGGGGGGCCTACCTGCAGCCGGGGCAGCGTTAATTAAAGGCGAGGGGCCGGGCGGCCATTTTTGTTGCTGGCCGACTGCCAGCACCTGCCCCCGTTGCCGTCCCCAGCCTCTTCTGCAGCCCCCCCGCGGAGTGCTGGCTGCGCTCTTTGAGCCCGGCACTTCTCTTCAGTGCCGGGCTCTTTTGCCGGCACGCCGATCCCTGGTGGCCCAGCTGGGCACCGGGATGCGCTGCACAAGGCCCATCTCCTTTAAGAAGGAGAGGAAGGCCTGCAGTACCGCGGCGCAATGTGCTGCAGAGCATGGCACTGCGGCACATAGCACCGCAATATTCCCTCGCAGCGCCCCAAGAGGGAGGCGGGGCACTTCCCGTAGCGGCCCGCTTCCCTCTTGGGGCGCTACCATTCAATTTCGGCTGTGGGGGCGTTCATTTTTTCAGGGCGCTAAAAGTAGTGCCCCGGCGAGGTTAGCGCCCCAAAGGGGGCGCAACTCAATTTTCCCCCCACAATCTTTAACAGGAAGTACAGTGATTATAAACAGTAGGAAGGTTGTCTGATTTGTTTTCAGCGGAATCTATTTGTCACAGCTAAAATATGTGCAAAATGATTTGGGCCAAGGTGGGGGCATGCCTGAGTGCAGAAGTAGCAGAACAATTTACAAATGGGAGTCCTGGTAGTTGCGGAGGAGAGCTACATGTTAGCAAGGTAATATGTTGAGCTTGCTGCCAAAGGGAGAGATGGTCTGGAAATTTCCTTGGAGCGCTCCTGCTCCACAGCTGTAGCTTTCGGTGGAAATTTGACAGAAACCCACTGCCAAAGTTACACCGGTGGAGGGGAGAACTCTGAAGACACAGCATAGGCTGCGGGTCCCAGCAACATCCCAGCTATGCTGCTGAAGAACTCTCCTTCATATCTAGTAGTGCCCCTATCTGCACTTTTCCAGTATAGCGACAACACTGGCATCTACCTTACAAATGTGAAAAATTGCCCAGGTATGTCCCGTCCACAAAAAGCAGGACAAATAATCAAGACAGATAATGAAGCAGTCCTTGCCAGTATGCAGCAAGACCTGGACAACATCCAGGCTTGGGCTGATAAGTGGCAAGTGACATTCACGCCACACAAGTGCCAGGCAATGACCGTCTCCTACAAGAGAGAGTCTATCTACTTGCCCTTGACATTTAATGAAATTACTACCATCGAATCCCCCACCATCAACATCCTGGGGAGTCACCATTGACTAGAAACTGAACTGGACCAGCCACATAAATACTGAGGCTGCAAGAGTAGGTCAGAGGCTGGGTATTCTGCGACGAGTGACTCCTCTCCTGACTCCCCAAAACCTTTCCACCATCTACAAGGCACAAATCAGGAGTGTGATGGAATATTCTCCACTTGCCTGGATGAGTGCAGCTCCAACAACACTCAAGAAGCTCGAGACCATCCAGGACAAAGCAGCCCGCTTGATCGGCACCCCATCCACCACCTTAAACATTCACTCCCTCCACCACTGGCGCAACATGGCTGCAGTGTGTACCATCTATAAGGTGCACTGCAGTCACTCCCTTTTCTTCAGCAGCACCTCCCAAACCCGCGACCTCTACCAACTAGAAGGACAAGGGCAGCAGGCACATTGGAACACCATTACTGCCACGTTCTCCCCCAAATCACACACCATCCTGACTTGGAAATATATCGCCATTCCTTCATCATCGCTGGTTCAAAATCCTGGAACTGCAGCGGTTCGAGAAGGCGGCTCATCACCACCTTCTCAAGGACAATTAGGGATGGGCAATAAATGCTGGCCTTGCCGGCGATGCCCGCATCCCATGAATGAATAAATTAAAATAAACAAATCCAACCCAGCCAATTACCGCCCCATCAGCCGACTCTCAATCATCAGCAAAGTGATGGAAGGTGTCAGCGACAGTGCTATCAAGTGGCACTTACTCACCAATAACCTGCCCATCGATGCTCATTTTGAATTCCGCCTGGACCACTCGGCTCCAGACCGCATTACTATCTTGGTCCAAATATGGACGCAAGAGCTGGATTCCAGAGGTGGAGTGAGAATGACTGCCCTTGACATCAAGGCAGCATTCGAGCAAGTAAAACTGAAGTCAATTAGAGCTAGGCTGTTGAGGGGTGATGTCAGGAAGCACTTCTTCACACAAAGGCTAGTGGAAATCCGAAACTCTCACCCCCAAAAAGCTGTTGAGGCTGGGGGTCAATTGAAAATTTTAAAACTGAGATTGATAGATTTTTGTTTAGGCAAGGGTATTCAGGGTTACGGAACCATGGCGAGGAGATGGAGTTAAGATACAGATCAGCCATGAATAGCGGAACAGGACGAGGGGCTGAATGGCCTACTTCTGGTTCCTAACTGCCGTATTAACTAAAGAACTCCCCTCCTTCATCCCACACACCAACAGACACTGGATCTTCATGTTTCTGTTTGTTAAATTGTAAATTAGTCATTAGATTTTTGCAGTCAAACAGTGACTACATGTCAGAAAGCAGCTGTAAAGTGCTTTTGGACGTGCTGAGGTTTTGAAAAGCGCCATAAAAATTGCAAGTTCGTTCTTATTTTGCAAAGATATTTGTATTAGAGATGTCTCTTACAATTGTGATGATATGTTCAAAATTTATACCAAACCTCTCGACTGTACTTATAACAGAGAAGATGAATACAGAAGATCAAGGTCAATTTTCTGAAATATGATTATCAAGCAGCACAACATTGAAGCACATATCACACCTCACAGGAAATTCCACATTAATTGTCTCATCAATTGGTGCTGTCTGATTGAGAAGAGGTTGAATTACTAAAAGCACGAGGATAAATCACCAGCCTGTCAATCATTCGGCACGTCCTAGCAATGACAAAACAATATGTTTTCATTAAACCTACTCAATCAAACTTTTTTTTAACTCTTTGGGGTAGAAATTAGGTTGCGCCCCATTTGGGGCGCAAATATCGTCTGGACGCAAATATTAGCGCCTGGTGCTAATTATCGGCACTGACTGGAAACTTCACTTTTACCGCCCCGGGAGGTGAGTGGAGCGCTAAAGCAGGCGCTGCACACCTGTCTTAAGGCGCAAAGGCCAAGGAGTGAGGCGCTAACTCAGAGCGCTGGCGAAGCTCATGTAATGTCAGTCAGCAATGGAACACACACACAATGGCACGGGCCAGTTCTTAAAGGGGATGGTTAGTCTTGCTTTCCATCCACATCCTGTTCATTGCAGCCTTGAATCTCGGCCTGGAGAGACTTGCACATCAAATGTGCTGGAAAGAACAATGGAGAGTACCAGGCAAAGAGCTCAGAGTGCAGCTCCCACAGTCTCTGCTAAATCGATACAAGGAATGGCAAATCAAAATGAACCTGCAAAGTGCTGCTCAGTACCCAAAACTCCTTCACACAACGTTGAATCTCTCCAGAAGTCTCTCCCTCTCTCTCTCAGAATGCGTAGTTCAAAAATGCCACCAACAATAAAAGACAGGAAGAGGCCCCCTTTAAATAGCGCCCCCCCCAGCCCCACAGCGATTGATAGCGTTCCAGTCTTCTGGTCGTTGGAAGCGCCAGGCGGTAAGGCAGGGGGCGCCACTCAATTTCCGCTCCGGGGCGCCACAAGGGCGTTGCACCATGGAATGACGTCACAATCTGCGCGCGCAGGTGGTCGCAGCGGTAAGTTTTAGCACCGCCGCACAATGTCAAGTTAAGTTCCCGAGCGGCGCAAACATCGCTGCGCCCGGGCGTTAGCGGCTTTGCGCCCCATTAGCGCCCTCTTAAGGCGCTAACGGGAGGCGCAACCAACTGAATTTTTACCCCTTTATATTTAAAGAGGAGCTCATTTTATCGTTTCTTACAAACATCGGAAAAGACTAGTTGGTCCATCAAGCCTATGCCAGACAGTTAAAACTAGTGAATGTCTTTTTTGATAGATCAATCCCATTGACCCATTTTCTCAACATATCCCTCAATTAGCCCTTCTCTACAAAATACATCAAATTATTTCTTGAACCCATTTATACTTATGTTTTTTGCTTTATGCATTTAAGGGGAAGCTAGATAAGTACCTGAGGGAGAAAGGAATAGAAGGTTAGGGTTAGATGAAGAGGGGTGGGAGGAGGTTCGTGTGGAGCATAAACACTGGCATGGACCACTTGGTCCGAATGGCCTGTTTCTGTGCTGTAAATTCTATGTAACCAAATTCTCTAGTTTACTCTCTTCAATTGTTCTCCATGTTGTCCTTCTGAGCTGGGGTGTTGCTTTGAACCAGGCCTAAAATGGGTGCATTGGTCTTCAAAGTTAAGCTTTATTCGGAACTTATCATTACTAGTTGAGTGACGATATTGAGGGGAGGGGGTTGAGAGTTGACGATATTGAGGGGAGGGGGTTGAGAGTTGACGATATTGAGGGGAGGGGGTTGAGAGTTGACGATATTGAGGGGAGGGGGTTGAGAGTTGACGATATTGAGGGGAGGGGGTTGAGAGTTGACGATATTGAGGAGAGGGGGTTGAGAGTTGACGATATTGAGGGGAGGGGGTTGAGAGTTGACGATATTGAGGGCATAGTATAAGACGGGTGCTGGCAAGTCGGCAGCCCGTTTTACATCTCCCCATTTTTATTTCCGCTGACTTCAAATAGTGCAATTGATTCAAAGTGGCATTCGAAAGAACTTTAAGTAAACACTAAGGACAAGAATTACATTTGATAAATGGTTAAAATAGGGATTCTCTTATTTATGTATAGGAGATTGCGCCTTCCTAAATTTCTACAGAGGTCTAAGCAAACTCCCACTGCCATTATTATACCAACAGCAAATTATTATACCAAGTGCTCCTGCTGGCTCCACACATATCCTGCCAGCCCAGGCTCACCCCTCTAGGACCAAACAGAAGATGTTTTCCCTGGCTGGAGAGTCTAGAACTAGGGGTCATAGTCTCAGGATAAGGGGTCGGCCATTTAGAACTGAGATGCGGAGAATTTTCTTCACTCAGAGGGTGGTGAATCTTTGGAATTCCTTGCCCCAGGGGGCTGTGGTTGCTCAGTCATTGAGTATGTTCAAGACTGAGATCGATAGATTTTTGGACACTAAGGGAATCAAGGGATATGGAGATAGGGCGGGAAAGTGGAGTTGAGGTAGAAGATCAGCCATGATCTTATTGACTGGCGGAGCAGGCTCAAGGGGCCTTATGGGCTACTCCTGCTCCTATTTCTTATCTTCTTATAGGAACAGGAGTAGACCATTCAGCCATTCGAGCCTGTTCCGCTATTCAATTAGAACATGGCTGATCTGCATTTTAACTCCATTTACACGCCTTGGTTCCATTACCCTTAATACCCTTGCCTAATAAAATCTATCGATCTCAGTTTTGAAATTTCCAATTGACCTCCAGCCTCAACAGCTTTTTAGGGGAGCGAGTTCCAGATTTCCACTCACCTTTGTGTGAACAAGTGCTTTCTGACAGAGATAGAATCGAGAACAAGGGGGCATCACCTTAAAATTAGATCTAGGCCATTTAGGAGAGAAATCAGGAAGCACTTATTCACACAAAGGGTAGTGGAAATCTGGAACTCTCTCCCTCAAAATGCTGTGGATGCTGGGGGTCAATTGGAGCTTTCAAGACTGGCATTGAAAGATTTTTGTTAGGTAAGGGTATCAAGGGTATCTGAGATCAAAAGGGGACAGGCGGAGTTAGAATCCCAATGTGGATCCCTGCTTGGCAGGTCTTCTCATTTCAATGTACAGCATCTCCATGTGGAGATGGACCCATACAGACTCTGTAGTGGTTAGGTGGAGCCTCACATATATGTTTTGTATTCATAGAATCAGAGAGCACAGAAGGAGACCATTCGGCTATCGTGCCTGTGCCAACTCTTTGAAGGAGCTGTCCAATTAGTCCCACTCCCCTGTTCTTTCCTCATAGGCCTGCAATATTTTCCTACAACTATTTATCAAATTCCCTTTTGAAAGTTACTATTGAATCTGCCAATTATTTTAAATCTGTGTCCTTTGGTTACCGACCCTCCTGCCAGTGGAAACAGTTTCTCCTTATACTCTGTCAAAACCCTTCATAATTTTGAACACCGCTATTAAATCTCCCCTTAACCTTCTTTGCTCTAAGGAGAACAAGCCCAGCTTCTCCAGTCTCTCCACATAACTGAAGGCCCTCATCTCTGGTACAATTCTGGTGAATCTCCTCTGTACCCTCTCTGAAGGTGAACAGGTTAGGCGAGTTAGCAATGGGTTGTGTCTTTTGTTATTTTGTACCCAATGACAAGTAAGTTAACTGTTCTGTAATCAAGTGAGATCAGCAGCATTGACTTTCTGCTGCTTATAAACTTTTACTTTCAATGAACCTCATTGATAGTTCACAACCTAAGTCTGATCCGGTGGTGATTCTTCCACTATCCAATGGCAGACAGGACAAGGGGCAACTCGTGTCAATGTCATTGAGTTAATTGTAGTAACAAGAATGTCTGTTCGACTCCAAGGCAATGATACATTACCAGAAATAATTCTCAGCCTTGTGTTCAAATCCCTCCATGGCCTCACCCCTCCCTGTCCCCGTGTCCTAACTCACAGCAAGTCCCGTTCACCCATCACCCCTGTGCTCGCTGACCTATATTACCTCCCAGTCCAGCAATGCCTTAAACTTAAAATTCTCATCCTTGTGTTCAAATCCCTCCATGACCTCGCCCCTCCCCATCTCTGTAGCCTCCTCCTGCCCTACAACCCTCTGAGATCTCTGCGTTCTTCCAATTCTAGCCTCTTGCCCATCCCTGATTTTCTTCGCTCCACCATTGGTGACCGAGCCTTCAGCTGCCTAGGCCCTAAGCGCGAATTCCCTCCCCACCCCCAAACCTCTCCTCCTTTAAAACGCTCCTACCTCTTAAAACCTACCTCTATGACCAAGCTTTTGATCACCTGTCCTAATATCTCTTTCTGTGGCTCAGTGTCAATTTTCTGGGAACCCCTGTGAAAATCCTACTCCCATAATTTCAGTTACTTCAGGGAGTTGGAAAAAACCCCAAAGTGGGCAGTATTGAGAAATAGAGACTTGCTTGAAATAAGGCGCAGCCACTGTAAGCATCCAGCAATGAAAAATGGCTTCACGCACCATTACCTGTGTTCAAATCAAAAGTCAGATTTATTTTTAGTTGCTTCTGACAGAGCATTTCAAAACATAAACCCCCCGTCAAAATTCCATCTTTTTTTCCGCCTGACCTGACGAGACAAATCAAGCAAGTATGAGTGATTTAATAGAGCAATCAGCCCTCTGACAAATCTGATTGATGCCTCACTTCAGGAGCCCGACAGGTGATTTCATCCCAACATGTCCAGACAAATATCCCCCACACTCTGCCTGCCGGAAATCCAAGCCTCTCAGTAAGATTATTCCAGCCAGTACTTTTTTACTTCTCTTTTTGTCCTTGAATTGAGGTAATTTTTTTTTCGCCCAATGTCTTTCCTTTCTTGTAAAGAAAAGATCGTAACCCCCGGCAACAAAGCCTGCAGTCTGAGCCTGGGATGTAATCTGGTGCTTATTAAGCGCAGTTACAGCATTAATGAAGGATGATAACAGTTCTATTCTCAGACTAATTTGCAGTTGTACTGATCAGGGCTTTTCTCTCCTGGATCTGACAAAAAAGAGGAACGTTTACAGCTCGTACTAAATGCGGTGCAACTGGATGCAATGGTATCAGCCGTGGCTCAATGGGTACTGGTCTCGCCTCTGAGTCAGAAGGTGTGGGCCCATTCCAGGAATTTGAGCGTAAAATCTAGGCTGACACTCCAGTGCAGTACTGAGGGAGTGCTGCACTGTAGGAAGTGACGTCTTTCAGATGAGACGTTAAACCAAGGCACAGTCTGCTCTCTCAGGTAAAAGATCCCATGGCACTATTTCTAAGAAGAGCAGGGGAGTTCTCCCCGGTGTCCTGGCCAATATTTATCCCTCAATCAACATCAGTAAAGCAGATTATCTGGTCATTATCACATTGCTGTTTGTGGGAGCTTGCTGTGCGCAATGTGGCTGCTGTGTTTCCTACATTACAACAGTGACTACACTCCAAAAGTACTTCATTAGCTATAAAGTGCTTTGGGACATCATGAGGTTGTGAAAGGCGTGATATAAATTAATTAATTAATTCTTTCTTTCTTTTTTCTTTCTTTCCCCGATGTTGAATCTGACTCGGGCCGTAGGCTGGCACGGACCAGCGGGTGGAGCAACCCCTCCACCTACTTGCTGCCCATTTGGTCTGAAGTCGAATCTCGCTCCCCTCCCCATTAAACCATTGGAAATGGCAATTGGCTATCGGTCACAGCAGAGAAATGTTTTTTATTGTGATTATTCTTACAAATACTTGACAGCTTAATTAAAATTTGAAATGAGAGGGTCACGAAAATGTGAATAATAGTAATTAGAATAATAATAATTAGGGCCTCGAGAAACACTGGTAATTGTGAGAAATGCTATTAGCCGTAGACTTTTAAAGCTCAGATTCCACTGCTGGCTGCCATATTTAATCTATGCAAATGTCATGAGCCCATAGAGGCATAGATTGCATTCATACCTTGTGGTCGTGTTGGTGTCAGATATGAGATTTGAGCACAGAGCTAATGCTAGGTAAATGGGTAACCGTATCTTCTGGTAACAGTCATTATGGACTGTTGTTTCACAGGGAATAGACACTAAGGGGGAAAAATTTGGTTGCTTTGTGCCTCCTGTTAGTGCCCTAAGAGGGCGCTAACGGGGCGCAAAGCAACTAGCGCCCGGGTGCGGCGCCGCCAATGCCTCCCACAAAATTCAGCGGGAGGTTAGCGGCGGCGGTAACCGTTAGCGCCCCGCGGCACTGCGCTACCGGCGATGATGTCATCACCGTGCGCAGCACCCCGCTCGCGTCCCGGCCACGATCTTCGGTAGCGCCCCCTGACTTACCGTCAGATGCTATGTCTGACGGCATCAGTGGGGCCTACCTGCGGCCGGGGCGGCGCTATTTAAAGGTGAGGTGCCGGGCGGCCATTTTTGTTGCTGGTCGCCTGCCAGCACCTGCCTCCGCTGACACCCCTGGCCTCCTGAGCACCCCCCGCGGAGCGCCGGCTGCGCTCCATGAGCCCGGCACTTCTCTTGAGTGCCAGGCTCTTTTGCCGGCACTCCAATCCCGGTGGCCCAGCTGGGCCCCAGGTCGCGCTGCGCAAGGCCCCTCCCCTCTCCGCGATATTCCCTTGCAGCGCCCTGCTCCCTCTTGGGGCGCTACCACTCAATTTCGGCCGCGGGGGCGCTAATTTTTTCGGGTAGCACCCCGGCGAAGTTAGCTCCCCAAAGGGAGCGCGACTCAATTTTTCCCCCTAAGAATTAGTTTCATTTCAGGAACATAGGAACAGGAGGAGACCATTCAGCCCCTCGATCTGGCTGAATCTGTATCTTAACTTCATCTACCTGCCTTGGTTCCATAACCTTTAGTACCCTTGCCTAACAAAATTCTATCAATCTCAGTTTTGAAATTTTCAATTGACCCCTAGCCTCAACAGCTTTTTGGGGGAGAGAGTTCCAGATTCCCACCACCCTTTGTGTGAAGAAGTGCTCCCTGACATCACCCCTGAATGGCCTAGCTCTAATTTTAAGGTTACGCCCCCTTGTCCTAGACTCTCCCACCAGAGGAAATAGTTTCACTCTATCCACCCCATCAAATCCTTAAAGAAATGTTTTTGTGGTAGTTGTGTTGCACTGACACCAGATTTCAGTAGGATGCATTTTTCCATTTGGAGAAGACCTGAATCCCAGAGCATTGAGGGCTAACCATCCTCATTCCAACTTCTTTGCCCCCTTGCAGAGTATTATTGCGACTTTGGACATGAGCTCCTGCATTGGAGCAAATCTCTCGTATGATCCACTGCATCATGGAAGAATGTGCTGGCGTGTGAAAGGGACCATGTTACCCTTTGGTACTCCGAAGGGTCCCAAATGCCGATCGGCCCAAGCGGAAATCAGGTGGATCCTTCAACGGGGGAACAGAAAATGTGGCGGAACCCTGTTCTGACGGGATTCCGCCCCATTAAGCAAGGCCTGTGAAACTCCGGACGGGAGAGCGAGCGCGCGCATCTTGCTCGCCTTATGTCAAGGGAGTGGGTGGGTCTGGTGGAATTGCCAAGTTACTTAAAAAAAAAATCCTGCCCACTACCCACTGCCAGTTAAAATCCTCCCCTCTTGGTGTCTGTTCCTCTCTTCCCCTGCGTAGCACCTTGGAATGTTTTTTCCACGTTAAAGGCATTGCATAAATGCAAGTACTTATTTCTAATATGGTCCATCAAGGACCACGATCGTTCTGCTCTCCATTTTGCACGGTACCCAACTTCATTTTATTTTAATTCGGAGTATTCCAAAGCAGCCTAAATGAACGTCCTTATTTATTCCCATCATCCCTGGTGGCCCACAAAATTCTGAGTTATTCAGTTCCTTCCTTTATTATAACTTTCCACCCAAGTAGACTTGGCGCTCCACTCATCTGATGTTAAATTAACTGGTTCAGTAGCTGTACGATCTTTCTTCACTAGCAATGCAACCTCTTAGACTCAATTTATTACTACTTCTACCCTTTATAAATAGTTTAATTCCCACTAGGTAAAACTCCTGCCCGCCCACCAGCTGTAACTATACGGTTAAAGCAACTAGAAACACCTTCTGAATAGGTGGAGTCCTTTGTAACATGCATGGTCATCATGGAGAACAGTAGGCTGAGGGTGTGATAAACTCTGACCCCGAAATCTGGAGATGTACTACTGAAAGTGCGAGCGGGAGACAGGGCGAGTGCCGAACACGCCAATGTCTTCAGATTGAAGCTGAGCCTATTTTAACAAAAAATAACTTAAAATCTAACATTCCATTAGCTTTCTATCTTGGGGGGTGGGGTGGGCTGAAATACAAAGGGGTGGATGTTATCCTACAGTTATATAAAACTCTGGATAGACCATGTCTGGAGTACTGCATTCAGTTCTGGGCACCGCACCTCAGGAAGGATATATTGGCCTTGGAGCAGATTCACCAGAATGATACCGGGGCTAAAAGGGTTAAATTATGAGGACAGGTTACATAGACTAGGCTTGTATTCCCTTGCATATAGAAGATTGAGGGGTGATCTAATTGGGATGTTTAAGAAGATTAAAACATTTGATAGGGTAGGTAGAGAGAAACTATTTCCTCTGGTGGGGGGAGTCCAGAACAAGGGGGCATAACCTTAAAATTAGGGCTGGGCCGTCAGGGGTGATGTTAGGAAGCACTTCTTCACACAAAGGGTAGTGGAAATCTGGAACTCGCTCCCCCAAAAAGCAGTTGAGTTTGGGGTTCAATATGAAATTTCAAAACTGAGATTGATAGATTTATGTTAGGCAAGGGTATTAAGGGTTACAGAACCAAGGCGGGTAAAAAAAAAAAGACTTGCATTTATAGAGCGACTTTCATGACCTCAGCACGTTACAAAGCACTTTACAGCCAATTAAGTACTTTTGAAGTGTAGTCACTGTTGTAATGTAGGAAACATGGCAGCCAATTGCACACAGCAAGCTCCCACAAACAGCAATGTGATAATGATCTGTTTTTGTTATGTTGATTGAGGGATAAATATTGGCCAGAACACCAGAAATAACTCCCCTGCTCTTCTTCAAAATAGTGCCATGGGATCTTTTGCGTCCACCTGAGAGAGCAGACGGGGCCTCTGTTTAACATCTCACCCGAAAGACGGCACTTCAGCACTGCACTGGAGTGTCAGCCTAGTTTTTTGTGCTCAATTCTTTGGAGTGGGACTTGAACCCACAACCTTCTGATACAGAGGCGAAAGTGCTGCCCACTGAGCCACGGCTGACATGGGTAGATAGAGTTAAGGTACAGATCAGCCATGATGTAATTGAATGGCAAAACAGACTCGAGGAGCTGAATGGCCTCCTCCTGTTCCTATCTTCCTAACTCCCAGGCCTCAAGTTACACCCGCCCAATGGACTTGACGCTAGTCCCGCTACTGTGAGGCCACAACCTGGCGTAACTACGTCCCAGCTAAGCTCCAGTGGACTCCTGACAAAGTTTCACTGAGAGTCAACCTTAACAGCTGAGCACATTTGGGACACTTGCATACTTTTTGTTGCTTGAAATATGTTTACGATGTTCACGGTTATTTTTTTGTTGGAAACATGAAGGTGCAGTGAAATGGAAAAAGATGTTTATAGACTTGTGAGCCTCCTAGGACTTCTGCTTTTAATGATTAACGGAGTGTTCTGAAGGGTCGTTGGTTTAAATTATGCCGAGAATCCTGGTTATTGCAAATGTTGTACAGTTGTAAAACATCAGACATTACTGAATGTCTCTGAAGGTTTTGTCGCAGCTCTCTCCTGTGACCCTACTGTATCCTTGTGTCAGTGGCTCAGTGGTAGCACTTTCATCTCTGAGTCAGAAGGTCATGGGTTCATCGACCCACTCCAAGAGACTTAAGCACATAATATAGACTAACACTTTCAGCTCAGTACTGAGGGAGTGCTGCACTGTTGGAGGTGCGGTCTTTCGGATGAGACATTAAACTGAGGTCCCATCTGCCCTCCAGGGTGGATTTAAAAGATCCCATGGGAATATTTCAAAGAAGAGCAGGGAAGTTCTCCCTAGCATCCTGGCCAACCTCAACCAACATCAGTAAAACAGATTATCTGGTCATTATCACATTGCTGTTTGTGGGAGCTTGCTGTGCACAAATTGGCTGCCGCATTTCCTACATTATAACAGTGACTACACTTCAAAAAGTACTACATTGGTTGTAAATTGCTCTGTGATGTCCTGAAGTCGTGAAAGGCGCTATATAAATGCAAGTCTTTCTTTCTTCTTTCTTTCTCAGGTCCAACTCAAGATCCATACTAAAAATAGTGGGGAACCAAGGGGCTAATAAGAGCGAGGAACTTAAAGTAATTAATATCAGTAGAGGAAAAAGTACTTGAGAAACTAATGGAACTAAAAGCCGACAAATCCCCTGGACCTGATGGCCTACTTCCTAGGGTTCTGAAAGAGGTGGCTGCAGAGATAGTGGATGCATTGGTTGTGATTTTCCAGAATTCCCTAGATTCTAGAACAGTCCCCGCAGATTGGAAGGTAGTAAATGTAACCCCGCTATTCAAGAAAGGAGAGAAAGAGAAAATAGGGAACTACAGGTCAGTTAGCCTGACATCAGTCGTCGGAAAAATGCTGGAATCTATTATTAAGGAAGTGGTAACAGGGCACTTAGAAAATCATAATATGATTAGGCAGAGTCAACATGGTTTTATGAAAGGGAAATCGTGTTTAACAAATTTATTAGACCTTTTTGAGGATGTAACTAGCAGGGTAGATAAAGGGGAACTAGTGGATGTAGTATATTTGGATTTCCAAAAGGCATTTGATAAGGTGCCACATAAAAGGTTGCTATGCAAGTTAGGGGCTCATGGAGTTGGGGGTAATGTATTAGCATCTATAGAGGATTGGTTAACGGACAGAAAACAGAGTAGGGATAAATGGGTCATTTTCAGGTTGGCAGGCTGTAACTAGTGGGGTGCTGGAAGGATCAGTGCTTGGTCCTCAGCTATTTACAATCTATATTAATGACTTAGATGAAGAGACTGAGTGCAATGTATCAAAGTTTGCTGATGATACAAAGCTAGGTGGGAAAGTTGTGAGGGGGACACAAAGAGCCTGCAAAGGGATATATACAGGTTAAGTGAGTGGGCAATAAGGTGGCAGATGGAGTATAATGTGGAGAAATGTGAGGTTATTCACTTTGGTAGGAAGAATCATGAGAAACTATTAAATGTTGGTGTTCTGAGAGATTTAGGTGTCCTCGTATAGGAAACACAGAAACTTAGCATGCAGGTACAGCAAACAATTAGGAAGGCAAATGGCATGTTGGCCTTTATTGCAAGGGGGTTGGTGTAGAAGAGTAAGGAAGTCTTACGAAAATTGTACTGGGCTTTGGTGAGACCACACCTGGAGTACTGTGCACAGTTTTGGTCTCCTTATCTGAGAAAGGACATACATGCCTTAGAGGCAGTGCAACTAGATTGTTCCCTGGAATGAGAGGGTAGTCCTATGATGAGAGATTGAGTAGATTGGGCCTATACTCTCTGGAGTTTAGAAGAATGAGAGGTGATCTCATTGAAACATATAAAATTCTGAGGGGGATTGACAGGGTAGATGCTGAGAGGTTGTTTCCCCTGGCTGGAGTGTCTATAACTAGGGAGCATAGTCTCAGGATAAGGGTCTGCCATTTAAGACTGTGTTGAGGAGGAATTTCTTCACTCAGAGGGTTGTGAATCTTTGGAATTCTCTACCCCAAAGGGCTGTGGATACTGAGTCATTGAGTATATTGGTGAGACCACGCCTTGAGTGTTGTGTGCCGTTTTGGTCGCCTTATCTGAGGAAGGATGTTCTTGCCATGGAGAGAGTGCAGCGAAGATTCACCAGACTGATGCCTGGGATGGCAGGAATGACGTACGAGGAGAGATTGGGTCGATTGGGCTTATACTCGCTGGAGTTTAGAAGAAACTTCATTGAAACTTATAAAATTCTAACAGGACTAGACAGACTGGATGCAGGAAGGATGTCCCGATGGCGGGTGAGTCCAGAACAAGAGGTCACAGTCTAAAGATAAGGGGTAAGCCACTTAGGACAGAGATGAGGAGGAATTTCTTCACCCAGAGAGTGGTGAACCTGTGGAATTCTCTACCACAGAAGGCAGTTGAGGCCAAGTCAGTAAATATATTCAAGAAGGAGTTAGATCTATTTCCTAAGGCTAAAGGTATCAAGGGATATGGGGAGAAGGCAGGGACAGGGTACTGAGTTTGGATGATCAGCCATGATCTCATCGAATGGCGGAGCAGGCTCGAGGGGCCGAATGGCCTACTCCTGCTCCTATCTTCTATGTTTCTATGTTTCTATATTCAAGGCTGAGATAGATAGATTTTTGGACTCTAGGGGAGTCAAGGGATATGGGGATAATGTGGGAAGGTGGAGCTGAAGTCGAACACCAGCCATGATCTTATTGGACGACGGAGCAGGCTCGAAGGGCCGTATGGCCTACTCCTGCTCCTAATTCTTACGTTCCACCATCGCAGGGTGTTCAGCTTCTGACTGTTGGGAGACAGTTCGCTTGGGCCCATTTTCGGGCCTAGAATCGGTGGTGGGCAGGCAGTTGTCACCTCAACTGGGAGGCCTGAAGGCCTCTTTAATGTTTTTTGCACAACCTGCCAACACTGTTGCGATTCCACAGGCAGCTCGCCCATTTTACACAGAAGAATATCGGACAGCTTGCCTCTCCGGCAGCAGCTAGCAGGTACGTCCTGAAAGAGGGGTTGAAGCAGGCAACAAGGTGGTTCGTGGAGGGGAGTGGGGGGGGGAAGGCGATCACCAGGACTGTGGAATTGGAGGAGAACTCCTGCTCCTCCTGGCTCTTCAGGAAGATTTTGTTTAAGAGGGCTTGACAAGGTAGATGCTTCCCCTGGCTGAAGAGTCTAGAACTAGGGGTCATGGTCTCAGGATAAGGGGTCGGCCATTTAGGACTGAGATGAGGAGAAATTTCTTCACTCAAAGGGTTGTGAATCTTTGGAATTCTCTAACCCACAGGGCTGTTGATGCTCAGTCGTTGAGTACATTCAAGACTGAGAGCGATAGATTTTGGGGCACTCAGGGAATCAAGGGATATGGGGACAGTGCGGGAAGGTAGAGTTGAGGTAGAAGATCAGTCATGATCTTATTAAATGGCGGAGCAGACTCGGTGGGCCGTATGGCCTACTCCTGCTTCTATTGCTTATATTCTTATGTTCTTAAATCCTGAAGAATCCTGAGCGGAGTCCAATTTCTGTGAGGGACCTAAAACAAGCATTAGGCTCCTCATTTACATATGTATGGGTCCTAACACTTGTTTAAGACGCCTGAAGAATGGCCTGACCTAATTTCGGGTCAGACGATTTTCAGGCTTCCTTGGTCCCCAAAATTGATCCCCCTTATGACTCACAAACCCTAATGTCTCCTCCTCCGGCATCTTCATTTCCAGGCCTTTCTGAAGAGGAAAATCATGGTGGAGCCAGCAGGCAACCACAATTCACAAAACAACATGGCAACCAGACTGGAGCTTCCAGACCTTTCTGGGCACCTGAATCTTCCCTTCAGCATATCATTGGCCTGTTCAATTCTAACTCGAGTGCAGATGTAAGCCTTGTTGTCGAGTTCCTCCATTTCATGGTGGGGGAGTTCAGAACAAAGGGGCATAACCTTAAAATTAGAGCCAAGCCGTTCAGGGGTGATGTCAAGTAACACTTCTTCACACAAAGGGTAGTGGAAATCTGGAACTCTCTCCCTCAAAAAGCTGTTGAGGCTGGGGGTCAATTGAAAATTTCAAAACTGAGATTGATAGAATTTTGTTAAGCAAGGGTATTAAGGGTTACGGAACCAAGGCGGGTAGATGGAGTTAAGATACGATCAGCCATGATCTAATTGAATGGTGGAACAGGATTGAGGGGCTGACTGGTCTACTCCTTTTCCTATGCTCACTATGCTATACTGATCCTTCTCAGTAGTGCCTTAATGCCAATCTGCGCTGGTGCTGGGTGCGATTATGTCTGGTGATGGTGCGCCCTCAGGGGCTGGAGGTTCCTCTGAGGAGTCATCTTCCTATTCCTCGGCTGTTTCGGTCTTCTGGGGAGGACCTCCCTGTGTGCTCTGACTCCCTCCACAAGCATATGGAGGGAGTCTTGGGAGAACCTGGGTGCAGCCCTGCACCTCTGTGCAGTTATTTCCAAAGTGTTTGCAGCACTCCAATGCTGTAGTGCACTGATTGCATTATTTTAGATTAACCTTCAAATGTAATGTGACCACGGCCCCCTTAAATATGCTGGCTGAAAACGCGTCATGGATGACGTCAGCAGACCCGCGCCATTTCATTGGGCCGGGTAACGCGCAGGGCGGGCTTAATAGGCCCTATTAATGTAAAGTCGTTCTGTGCAACGGGATGGAGCCAGCAACGGGGTCGCGATCCGTCATGGCCACTGCCCACACCGGACCCACCCAGGTCGGGAAAATTCTGGCCCCTGTCTTAATCTTACATCAGATGGCTGTCCTGGCAATCATGGCATTAATTACTTGTTTTATGCAAGGATAGGCAGCAAATTGGCTGTGCTGGCAGAAGCCAACTCTTACTCCTTGGAATGATCCAGTACCCAGGAAATTAAGCACTTTTTCTGAGCCACAGTAATTGCACTGTTTACAGATCTCTCTGTAGGCTGAAGCAAAGCGCTTCTAGGCTGAACCACAGCCTCCTTACACATCACTCCAAGGTTATGTTCAAACAAGATCTTCCTTGGTCTGTGCCGACGAGTGGCTGGTTAACGCCTCGATTTTTAAATTCTTATCCCTGTGTTCAAATCCCTCCATGACCTCACCCCACTCTATCTCTGTAACCTCCTCCAGCCCTACAACCCTCCGAGATCTCTGCGCTCCTCCAATTTTGGCTTCTTGCGCATCTTCTGATTTTCATCGCTCCACCATTGCTGGCCATGCCTTTAGCTGTCAAGGTCCTATGCTCTGGAATTCCCTCCCTAAACCTCTCCACCTCTCTACTTATCTTTCCTCCTTTAAGACGCTCCTTAAAATCTACCTCTTTGATCAAACTTTTGGTCACCTGTCCTAATATCTCCTTATGTGGCTGGTATTAAATTTTGTTCGTTAACGCTCCTGTAAAGTGCCTTGGGCCATTTTACTATGTGAAGGGCACTATATAAATGCAAGTTGTTGTAGTTGGGTATCTACATAGTGTCTATATTAATGCTTTTCTTTCTTAACAATCACTGGTGAACCAGAGTGGTTAGAATATGCATTAGTGCTACAAATCTCTGCACAAGATATTCTCTCAGGTTCACTATCACTGGTAACTCCCGTAAGTGAACCCTGCATCCCCTACAATCAGGAGTATGCCTTTACCACCAATATCTAGTTCTGATAGCATGACTCTCATGCTGTAAAAATATGACTCACATTGTGCGTACAGTTTACTGTGATCTGGCACGTATTGCCATTTGTATTTCCCCGATCTCTCTGAAGTTGGACAGATAAGCACTGCAGCGAGAGGAAGCCAATTGTAAACCAATCAACTGGTTTATTTTTACATGAAATGCATGAATGAAAAGAAAACCATTTTTACAGTGAGTTTTGTACTATCGCTCCGCATAACATTAATAATAAATTATGCAAACTTTGCTCTTGATGTGGCCTTCCTCTCTTTATGAGTCAATATTACTGAACTGACTAGCTTTAACTTAAAAAGCAAGACTTCTCTGCCTCTTCCTCCCTCCCCTTCCCCTTCTCCTTCCCTTTCCCTGCCTCTGTACTTGCTTAAAACCTGTTATATCTCTCACTTTTTCCAATTCTGATGAAAATGCATCGACCTGAAACTCTGTTTCTCTCTCCATAGATGCTGCCTGACCTGCTGAATATTTCCAGCATTTTCTGTTTTTATTTCAGATTTCCAGCATCCACAGTATTTTGCTTTTGTTCTCTGCCTCTTTCTCTGACTGTTCTAAACTCAAATTGGTTACAAATTGTCTTTTCCCAGAGAGAGAGAGAGAAAGAAAAGAAAGACTTGCATTTATGTAGCGCCTTTGACGACCACCGGACATCTCAAAGCGCTTTACAGCCAATGAAGTACTTTTGAAGTGGAGTCACTGTTGTAATGTGGGAAGAGAGAGAGAGAAGGGAAGTCAAAAGTTTAACCTCTGGCCCCTTCCTTCGGTTTGCTGTGTCAGGGATTGGTTCATTGAACTGCCAATCAAGGCTACCACCTTGTATCGGAAATTCTATCTCCCAACCCCCCCACCCCATATGACAGCCATGGCAATTAGCATTGTTTGTTTAGCTCAGCCTCCTGTTGTGCTTAGTGAATAAAACCAATGGACTTCTCTTAAGATGTGCTAACAATCTCCCCCCTTACCGACTGTCTCAGACTGATATGGTACTATGAGTATGCACAATTCTGTTAGCTATTTCATCTAGTAATCCAGCTACTAGACCTAATCAGCATCCCAGATAGCTTGTGTTAGTTCTGGGAGTTAACTCCTTGTGGACCGAAATTAACTTCACGGTAAAATCGTAATATAAATTAAGCTGGAAACCCCTTCCAGACTAAATCGGGAAAAATCTTGAAACATGATAATACAAAAATCTATGTTTTGACCCATTGATATCTCTACACCAAGTCTTTTTGTGCTTTGAGTCAACCATCAGCAGACAATCCATAATATTGCTGCAGTTACCATTAACTGCATCCATTTGTTAAGCCAAATAATATACAAAAAATGAAAAACCAATCAATTTGTTTAGCATAAAGCTTCTTTCATGAACCTTTGTTGGCTATGAATTGTGCTTAAAATCTATTTGATTTTTAAAAATCCATGTTTATCCTACTGCAGATGTCAAACCTATAGGGTAATAAATATAACACAAATATATATGAAGAAAGGACTTGTACACTTCCCTTGAAACCATATTTGAACAAACTTCAAAGGAAAGTCCATGACCAGAACAGATTCTATAGTCCACCTGACCAGCTCCAAAAACTTTATACCTCTCAGTCGGCCAGTTCCTCAAATATCTATCTAATTCTCTCTGAATTTCTTCCCCCAGTGCCTCTGTGGGGAGTTCATTCTAAGCTCTGTGTAAAGTAGTTAAATATAACCTGTCCATCGACCTTCCTCCTTTGAAGTTTTATCTGATTCTAGAGTTTGTGGAAATCCCAAGCAGACTATTGGGATCTGGAATAATCTCTCCCCATAACTTTTGTTGAGTAGTTAGGGAGAAACTGTTTCCACTGGCAGGAGGGTCAGTAACTGAGGACACAGATTTAAGATAATTGGCAAAAGAACCAGAGGGGATATGAGGAGAATTTTTTTTATGCAGCAAGTTGTTATGATCTGGAATGCACTGTCTGAAAGGGTGGTGGAAGCAGATTCAATAGTTACTTTCAAAAGGGAATTGGATATATACTTGACAAGGAAAGAATTGCAAAGCTACGGGGAAAGAGCGGGGGAGTGGGACTAATTGGATAGCACTTTCAAAGAGCCGGCACAGGCACGGTGGGCCGATTGGCTTCCTTTGGTGTTGTAAGATTCTATGATTCTAAACAATCTCGAGCTCTTCAACATCACCTCATAGCTCAAATCCCTTAAGGTAGGTGTTAGTTTGGCTGCCCTTTTCTGCATTGCTTTGATCCCAAATTATGACAAATGGTGTTTAGTTATCAGACATACTTAATAGCAATAGTTACTTTCCTGCCTTACTTAATTTCGTTTTGGGAATAATTACTTGGCATTATTTTAAAACATGTGTTTTTTGCAAATGATAATTTGAAATCTGTTCACTTAAAACCAAGAAAATGGAAATTAATTGCACAGATTATAAGAGCATTGATTTTATGTAATCAACAGATCCAAATTAATTTAGAATTGCGTTTGATTTACATTAACTACATTTATATAAAATAACAAGTGGCTGGAAATACACTACAAAGGTCATGACAAATTCAAATGGTTTATTGATTGTAATATGCAGCTACTACTTCAAAACTAACTAGGGCTGCCTGCACCTGAACAGCCCACCTTATGCCATCTGTTACTTTGCATAACATCTGCAGCCTGTTTTTACTTGAAAGAAAAATTACTGTTGTTGCATCCCACCAAGTGGACTGGACAAGTAAGCAGGTTGTTTGTAATTTTCAGGAAAGACTGAACAGGCTGGGGCTCTTTTCTCTAGAAAAGAGAAGACTGAGAGGTGACCTGATAGAGGCCTTTAAGCTGTTACTAGCCCTCAGCTTCAGGCAGGCCTGTGGTTTTCACCCTGACTCACTCCCCCATTGTTGTCCAGCCTGTTCAAAGTAACATAAGTTTTCAAAGTTATTGGGCCTGCTGCCCATTTGGGCTTGTTGCCCTTTGTTATCCGTTGCCTTGTCCTGCAAAGAGAAGCAGATTTGAGATGTTGGACGTTTGAAGAGCACATATAGTGAGACCCAAGTGGTCACCCTGTACTCTGACTTGTGTGTGAGCAGATCAAGTGCGTCATGCAGCTCGCTTTGCTTGTAAGCTTTGGGGGCTCCACTTTCCAAATTCAAATCTAAGTGCAACATTAGTTCCAGTTTTAAATGGCAGTAATAGTGTGAACTACTCCAATAAGGGCAAGTGTGTGAAGCTTTAAAAGAGGTGTGTTTTCTAGGGCTTACCATGTAATCTCCATCACAGTTGTCACAGGTTGAGAAGAAACTATTTGTAACATCCATACTTTGTGCCTCCACTGTGTATAGGGAAAGACCGGCTTCCTTACCTTGGCAGACTTCCGAAGTCTCTTAAAGTGAGCAGTCTCACTTGTTCCCTTGTTCTTTGGACATAGCAGTAACTCATTGAGCCACTTCCTGCTCTTCAGATTGATACCAGGACTTAGAGGTTTTTTTAAATTCATTTATGGGATCTGGGCATCGCTGGCGAGGCCAGCATTTATTGCCCATCCCTAGTTGCCCTTGAGAAGGTGGTGGTGAGCCGCCTTCTTGAACCGCTGCAGTCCGTGTGGTGATGGTACTCCCACAGTGCTGGTAGGGAGGAAGTTCCAGGATTTTGACCCAGCGACGATGAAGGATCGGCGATATACTTCTAAGTCAGGATGGCTGTGTGACTTGGAGGGGAACTTGGAGGTGGTGGTGTTCCCTTGTGCCTGCTGCCCTTGTCCTTCTAGGTGGAAGAGGTCATGGGTTTGAGAGGTGCTGCTGAAGAAGCCTTGGCTAGTTGCTGCAGTGCATCTTGTAGATGGTACACACTGCAGCCACAGTACGCCGGTGGTGGAGGGAGTGAATGTTTAAGGTGGTGGATGGGGTGCCAATCAAGCGGGCTGCTTTGTCCTGGATGGTGTCAAGCTTCTTGAGTGTTGCTGGAGCTGCACTCATCCAGGCAAGTGGAGAGTATTCCATCACACTCCTTACTTGTGCCTTGTAGATGGTGGAAAGGCTTTGGGGAGTCAGGAGGTGAGACACTCGCCACAGAATACCCAGCCTCTGACCTGCTCTTGATGCCACAGTATTTATGTGGCTGGTCCAGTTAAGTTTCTGGTTAATGGTGACCCCCAGGATGTTGATGGTGGGGGATTTGGCGATGGTAATGCTGTTGAATGTCAAGGGGAGGTGGTTAGACTTTCGCTTGTTGGAGATAGTCATTGCCTGGCACTTCTGTGGCGAGAATGTTACCTGCCACTTATCAGCCCAAGCCTGAACGTCGTCCAGGTCTTGTTGCATGCGGGCATGGACTGCTTCATTATCTGTGGAGTTGTGAATGGCGCTGAACACTGTGCAGTCATCAGCAAACATCCCCATTTCTGACCTTATGAGGATAGGTTGCATAAACTTGGCTTGTATTCCGTTGAGTTTACAAGGTTGAGGAGTGATCTAATCAAAGTGTTTAAAATGTTAAGATTCAATAGGGTAGATACGGAGAAACAATTTCCTCTGGTGGGGAAATCCAGAACAAGGGGGCACAATCTTAAAATTAGAGCCTGGCCATTCAGGAATGAATAAGGAAGCACTTTTTCACACAAAGTGTAGTAGAAATCTGGAACTCTCTCCACAAAAAGCTGTCGATGCTGGGGGCCAATTGGAGCTTTCAAGACTAAGATCGATAGATATTTGTTAGACAAGGGTATCAAGGGATATGGCGCTAAGGAGGGTAAATGGAGTTGAGGAGCAGATCAGTCTTGATCTAACTGAATGGCGGAAGAGGCTCGAGGAGCTGTGTGGCCTACTCTTGTTCCTAATGTTCCTCTGTTTCTCCTGAGATGAGTTGCACATTTCTTCTGTGGGGAACGCGCCCTGGAGGCCCTCTGGACTTTTGCACAGCAAAACCTTCTTACCAGCAATCCCCTTTCTGTCCAGCAGGTGATACTACACCCACCACCCCTCTCCCCTGACCCCCCCTCCCCCAACGACTCCCCTTTTGTAATATATTATCACATGGTTTGGTATGAGCATGCTCAGTTTGCTCTGGCCTAGTAAAGCAAGCACATGGATTAGCAACTCATCCTGTCTCTGCCCTTCATTTGTTCTACCCACATGTATTAAATTTTTGGCGATGAGGATGTGATCCCAAAGCCATTTTTAGGGATCATGGAAAGACACAGTGTTCAACCTTCAAGTGGAAAAGTTTAAGGTGAATTTGTGACACCTAAACTGAATTTTTTGTGATAATTTACTGTTAATGCTGATGCAGAATTGTCTGTGCTTCGCCTTCGTGTGTATGTATACACAGCAACAGCGGCATTGATTCTCACAGGTACACAGGCAGCGTGCTGAGTCACTGTTCAACGGGATCGGGACAATCATGGCCACGCCTACAGGATTCATCAGAAGCCTCAGCATGTATGACCGAGCTCGCAAACCAATCAGTTCTTACATTGAGTGGATGGAGATTTTTTTAAGGCCAATAACATTATTGAGACCGAAGGTGCAGATGAGAATGTTCAAGCTCAAAATAAAGTAATTATTCGTAAAAAAGCAATTTTTCTAACGGATATCGGGCCAGATGTCTACAGAACGTTGACAAACCTACTCGCGCCAGGGAAAGTGAAGGATGTGTCTTTTGAAGACATTGTTGAGAAACTCAAGGACCATTTCGACCCAAAGCCATTAGAAATAGCAGAGAGCTATAAGTTTGGTACCAGAAACCAAAAACAAAGTGAAACCATCAGGGAATACATTGTAGCTCTTAAAAAGCTGTCTTTGCATTGTAACTTCAGCACATTTTTGGATCGTGCGTTGCGAGATAAGTTTGTGTGTGGACTGGCGGATGAGCGCACACAGTCCAAGTTACTGAATACTCTGAACCTAACGTTTGACATAGCAAGCAAAATTACTCTATCTGTGGAGGTGGCGTCTAAGAATGCTAGGGAGCTCTGTCCAACTCAAGTGACTAGTGCAGCTGAGGTCTACAGTCACAAAGCCACCGCCAAACCTAAAGTTGTGAGACCAAGTCAAAAGCATGTCAGTGAGAGCAGTTCAGGGAATTGTTATCGCTGGATTGGCAATCACTCATCACAGACCTGCCAATACAGAATTGCGAAGTGTTTTCACTGCCAGAAGCAAGGCCATATTTCAACAGCTTGCAGAGCTAGATCGAAAGCAGGAAGTAAGAATCATTCTAGTGGCAATGCAAAGCAGCGACAACAAAAGGGAGGAATTCACAATATTGAAGTGAACACACCTGATGTTGAAGAACTAGGCATCTACAGTATCTATGCCACTAGCGGCAGCACCAGCAGTCATGAGAAATTCTTCTGTACAAAACTTTTGATATATGACCAATATATTGATATGTGTATCGACACAGCGGCGGACTGCTCTATCATGAGTAAGGACACATATGAGAGTAAGTTTAATCAAATGCCACTTACAAAAAATAACGTAGAGTTAAAAACCCACTCAGGAGAAATCCTAGAGACATGTGGACAAATGGAATGTACAGTTCAGCACAATGGCCAGTCAGTAAAGTTGCCTATTATTGTAGTGAGCTACAACACCAGGCCAACCCTCATGGGCTAAGACTGATTGAGAAAGTTAAAACTACACTGAAAAAACATCTTCAGTGTAGATGCTTCAAAGAAGTGACTCGACACAATGCTGAACAAGTATAAAAGCATGTTCTCAGACAGTTATGAGGGCATCACTGGGTATGACGCACATATCAGCATCAAGTCCAACATGAAGCCTGCCTATGCATTGAAAAGTCAGGTGGAGGAAGAGCTAGAGAAAGAGCTAGAGAGCTAAAGAGAACGGAGTGCTAGTAAAAACTGACAAAAGTGAATGCGCTACCCCGATTGTGGTAGTGCCCAAAGCAGACAAAACTGTATGCTTGTGCATTGACTACAAAGTTACTATCAACCAAGCAGTTGACAAGCAGTACCCATTACCTACATCGCAAGATTTGTATGCAGTACTCTCTGGGTCAAAGGTTTTCTCCATCTTGACCTGTCGTATGCTTACGCTCAGCTGAATGTTGACAAAGAGAGTCAACAGTATCTCACTATCAACACACACAAGGGACTGTACTCATACACCAAGCTGCCGTATGGTGTAAAGTCCTCCCCCAAAATCTTCCAGGCTACGATGGATAAGATTTTGCAAGGAATTCCAAATTGCTTATGCAATCAAGACGATGTGCTGATCTCAACAAGCATGAGGAAGAAAATCTAGAAGTGTTAGATTTAGTGCTTCAAAGGTTGAATTCCCACAATGTCAAATTGAAAAGGAGCAAATGTGTTTTTGTGCAGCCCAAGGTTGTATACCTTGGTTTGAAAGTTGATGCAAATGGCTTGCAACCAGTGCAGGAAAAGGTTGATGCTGTCATCAATGCTCCAAAGCCACAGAACATGTCTGAGTTAAGATCTTTCCTTGGAATGGTCCAGTACTATGCACGTTTCTTGCCTGAGTTAGCGACCATGTTAGCTCCATCGCACGAGCTCCTCAAGAAGGATATCCAGTGGAAGTGGACAAAAGCGCAACAGGAAGCTTATGAAGCTTGTAAGAGAAGTCTCTCTATCAATGTTCTACTTGCGCACTACGACACAGAGTGTGAACTTAAGTTAGCATGTGATGCTTCTAGCTATGGTGTGGGAGCTGTCATAAGCCATGTAATGGATGAAGGCCAAGAGAAACCAATCGCGTTTGCATCACGAACCCTCACAAAGAGCAAAAGAAACTACGTGCAAATTGAAAAGGAAGCACTCGCCATAGTGTTTGGAATCAAGAAACTCCAACAGTTCCTGATCGGCAGAAAGTTTACCCTGATAACCAATCACAAACCGCTCCTAGCCATACTGGGGCCCAAATCTATCATCCCTGCAATGGTCGCATCAAGAATGCAATGTTGGGCAGTGTTGTTGTCACAATATGACTACACAATTGAATATCACACTTCAAAGCAAAACGCAATCGCAGATGTCTTGTCCAGGTTGCCACATGAAGACTCGTGTTGGGAGTGACGGTGAGATTTTCACGCTAGGTGCAGTTGACAAAGATTTTCCCGTGAATGCAACTGAGATTGCAAATGAGCTCAAAAGGATTCAGTACTGAAAATACCTTGAATGGATGGACTGATCAGTGTCTGGACACAGAGTTGAAACCATTCCATAACCATCGTACTGAATTGTCTTGTGAGCAAGGTTGTATCAAGGGGGGAAACAGAGTTGTGGTACCTACCTCTTTGAGTTCGGAACCCAAACAAAACAGCCTGAAAATTGGTTCAACACCAAAACCTTTTGTAAGGAGATCAGGAAGGCTCCGCAAACCTGTTATTAAACTGGATTTGCAGTTCATTTGTAGCATTTGTAGTTAATTTAAAAGAAAAGAAGCCAGGAGTTTTTGTTATGTGGTACATGTAATGCTGGGAAAGGTGGGACCATAGTTTTGTTGTATTTGAGAGGGGAATATGTACGTTTTTATTAAGGGGAAAGCAGTGTAACGTATTATCACATAGTTTGTCACATGGTTTAGTATGAGCATGCTCAGTTCGCTCTAGACTAGTAAGCAAGCACCTTGACTAGCAACTCATCATGTCTCTGTCCTTCATTTGTTCCAACCACATATATTACACCTTTATATAGCAACTTCTAACTACCCTTTAAGAACTGAAGCTGTGCAACAATTTTCCCCCTCTCCCACTGACAGAAATTTCCACTGACAGGTCCGATCCCGCCCGGGAGCGTAATATGAATATTTAATGAGGTGGACCAGGGAAATCACCTGATGTCAGCAGTACACGATTTCAGCAAGCAGTGTCGAGATCAGAAAAATATCCTAAGGTTATTTTTGCGGAAAATGCAGACGGGACATATTCGGCATTTAGTATGTATAGTTGTTCAAGGTCCTGCTGTGGTGAGATTTTTATTCATTTCTTTGCACCATTCCAACTTTGAAAAATCTCCCAATTCATACATCATTGAATCTTTGACAGTGCGGAGACCTTTTTGTTTTAAATATTTTTTCCTCTTCATAAAATTAGGCAGTTTAGCTATTCCCCCCCAAGTCCTCAAAGTGCACATACATGGGCCTGAGCACCTGATAAAAGCCTTGGAAGTGGCCCCCTGGCTGAGCACATCCAGTAACAAGCCAAGATGAGCTGCTGGTGTACATGTAGCCGACTCTTGAATTTGGTTTAAAGGAAACTCCGCCCTGGGTTGGCCGACAAAGACAGCTTGTATACCTGAGGCACATCAAGCGGATGAGTAATGTTACCTTTCCAAGTCTCATGCCTTGTTTGAACATAAGAACATAAGAAATGAGAGCAGGAGTAGGCCATACGGCCCTTCGAGCCCGCTCCACCATTCAATAAGATCATGGCTGATCATCGACCTCAACTCCACTTTCCCGCCCGATCTGCGTATCTCTTGATTCCCCTAGAGTCCAAAAATCTATCTATCTCAGCCTTGAATATACTCAAAGACTCAGCACCCACAGCCCTCTGGGGCAGAGAATTCCAAAGATTCACAACCCTCTGAGTGAAGAAATTCCTCCTCATCTCAGTCTTAAATGGCCGACCCCTTTAACCTGAGACTATGGGCTGGATTTTCATAGGGCCGTTGAGGCAGGATTGGAGGCGTGTGGGGGGTTAAAATTGCAGAAACTGATGGGCGGGCCCGATCTCGCCTCCATCCCGCCTCCACGCAATTTTGATGAAATCGTGTCTACTGGTCCCGTCTCCGTCCCACCTCCAAGAGGCGGGAGAGGCCATTAATGCCCTTAACAAGCCCTAAATTGGCTCTGCAATGCCATTTTGATAGTTTTTTGCTAGTTTAACCCTTTTCCCACGTGAAGCACGCCAGATCTGAAACACGCCAGTGAAACCTGGCGGGAGCACAAGTGGATTGCTGACTCTCAGCTGCAGCTCAACCATTAAATAGGAGATTTGATCAGCCATCATTTGCAGGTGGCAGGACTTTGTTGTCACAGGTCTGGGGGAACTTTTAGAAGGCATAACCACAGCTCTGGAAGTTTGGAGCCTGACACCCATCTGCAGTGTGACCTCCTGGGAAACCCCTCTCGCCACCCTCATTGAGCGCTTCCTCAACTGAGGCATATACCAGAGGCATGAGAGCCATTTATTTCCTTCCCTCCTGGGCATCAGATGAGGACGAACACCAGCCGCGGCACCAGCAGAGCCATGAACAAAAGCAGCACCAACAGCAGCAGAAACAGCAGGAGCGCTAAGCTGCTGCTCACCCGCCTGAAGCTGCACAGGCCAGAAGGGGCCAGCTCATGGAAGGCTGTCGGCGCAGGAGATACCCCCCAAACAGGGTCTACAGACACAGGGTCAGCTACCTCAACATGTCTGAGCAGCAGTGCCAAAGGCGGCTCTGACTTTCGCTAGAGGTAGTGGGTGACATCTGCGCAATGCTGCAACAAGACCTGGAGCCCAGAGGACCAGGTGGACACCCCTTACCAGTGGCTGTCAAAGTCACCACTGCACTCAACTTTTTTGCCTCAGGCTCATTCCAGGGATCAGCAGCAGACATCAGCGGCATCTCCCAGGCGGCCGCACACACCTGCATCACGCAGGTAACCGATGCCCTCTTTGCCATCGTGCACAATCACATCCATTTCACCAAGGATCGAGCAAGTGTCACGGTGCGTGCGGTTGGATTAGCTAATCTGGCAGGCTTTCCAAGGGTGCAGGGCGTCGTAGACTGCACACATGTGGCCCTTAAGGCACCCCATTACAATCCAGGTATTTTTGTCAACCGCAAGGGCTTCCACTCCCTCAACGTTCAGCTGGTGTGTGACCACAAGAAGGAAGTTTTGCATGTTTGTGCCAAGTACCCTGGCAGTTGCCATGACTCCTTCATACTGTGCCAGTCTAGTGTGCCTCCGCTATTCAGTCCGCCAGAGCAACTTCACGGATGGCTACTTGGAGACAAGGGCTATCCCCTGAAGACGTGGCTAATGATGCCATTGAGGAGCCCATCCAACGCAGCTGAGGAGAGCTACAACTCCAGCCACATTTCCACCAGAGCCATAATCGAGCAAACCATCGGTATGCTGAAGATGCGCTTCAGATGCCTGGATAGATCAGGTGGAGCCCTGCAATACTCAGCAGACAGGGTCTCCAGAATCGTCGTGGTTTGCTGTGCACTTCACAACATGGCACAGCGTCGTGGCTTGCAGATGCCGGAGGACCAAATGGCTCCTCACATAGCCTCCTCAGATGAGGAGGTGGCGGAGGTGGAGGAGGAGGAGGAGAGAGAGAACGAACATCTTGCAGAGGCCCATCAACCAGCGGCAGCATTACGCGAGACCATAGCTGCCCGGAATGCAAGGAACGCAATCATCTTGGCCAGATTTGCTGAGCCTAGACAATCAAGCACTTTTGCCTCGCAGCTTCTTACCAGAGCTACGACAATGGCCCAGACCCAGCAGATCCCTAACAATTTGACCACCATACTGACAATTGCAAGTTATCCTAAGGCCTCATTGTGGAAGTCCCATTAGCGAAATGACAGACACCACAACTGCAGCTGTAGCCATCAGAGTTTTTATTTACACTTAACATCTGATGGGTTTTTTACATTAAACATCAAATTTCACCCAAGTGACTACCCTTGTGACTATTTGTGCAGTATCTTTCTCTTACGCGTGCTCCTACGTGGTGCTTCCCCTGTGGCTTCAGCAGAGGTGGAGGCCCCCTGCTCAGTTTGTATCTGCTCCTGTCTCGACACCTTTGGCGGGCGTCCTCTGGGGTTGTGAACCTGCGAGGGCTCGGCAACAGTCTGCTGCTCCTGCGGCTGGGCAGGGGTTGAGACGCCGATCTCAGTTGGGTGCGGACTCTGGTGGGGCTCTGACCGAGGACTTGTCAGTGGCATGGAAGTGTGAGCGCTTGGAGAGGAGCCTCCACCTCCTTGTTGTCTGCCACCAACATCCCTCTCATGGGTCAGGTCCACCTCAGCGCTTGCAAGTGGATTGAGAGCACCTTGCTGCACATCATGGGGGCCATGGGGACCCGTATCTGCACTGACAGTCCTACTCAGAAGGACTTCCATGAAGGTCTGGTTTCTCTGTTCAATAGATGTCCATCGCTCCTCCAGAGATGTCATTCTATTCAGAACACACACCATGTTTTCTGCACTCTGGCGACTTAACACCTCCATGGAGATTGCCATCCTTTCCATGGTGATGCGTTCATGCGCCAATGACTCCACAAAGGCTCTGCTAATGTTCGCCATGGACTCCTCCATTCGCTCCACACTCGCAGCGACCCTGGAGACAAAACCTGTCAGAGACTCCTGCATCTGTTCCTGGAGTCCCAGCACCGCTGATCTTATGGATGGCCCCAGAGGCAGAGGGTCGACATGCAGCTGAGCCGAGCTAGGAGAGTCCTGCGCCCTCCAACTAGGACTCTCCACTGCTGTCCCTGTCTCCACCATCTGCTGATGCTCACTTGTGAGCTGTGATACACCAGGTGACAACACTACTCTATGTCCCGAGGGTCCCACCGAGGTGTGAGTCTCTGCGCTGGTGCTGGGTGCACTGAATTCTGCTGACGCTGCGCCCTCAGAGGTTGCAGCTTCCTCTGAGGAGTCTGGATGCTCAGGCTGGTCCTCCTGGCTAGTGGGAACGGGTTCTTGCGATGGTCCTGTGGGGGAGTAAAGGAAAGAGTCAGAGATGTGATGCCAAGGTTACATGCACATTGCATATTGCAGATGATCATAAATCCATCTGTTAGAGCTTCAGATTCATTAGCAGCGACTCATGCAATGTCAATGAGAGAGATGGAACACTATTCAGTCACCAGCTTGCTGTGATGCACCCGTCTGTCCGTCCCCCACTTGTGTATCGTCCTCCACTCCCACGATCTCCAGGACCGCATCCTCCCAGGGGGTGAGCTGGGCTAATGAAGGTGGCCCTCCTCCTGTCCTGGCTCTTTCCCTTTTATTGTGAGCTCTCTTTTCCTGCAATGAGGGAGACAAGTGGAGTTTGAGTGAGATTGAAGGAATGAGTGTAGAGAGTCCATAGCATAGATGCTTAGAAGGAGACAAAGATGGAGTGAGGTGGCAAGACCAAGGGCCCTTCCTGTGTGTTGTAAGTTGTTTTCATAGCATGACAGCGATAGGGAGTGTGAGGGCTGCATAGTCGAATAGTAAGGTGAATGTGACCATAGAGGGAGAGGGAATGGGTAAGGGTGCATGGATGTCAGTGTCAAGTGGGATATGGAGGAAGAGGTTGCTAAAGCTGAGTGCTGGTGAGGAGAGGCAATGGGGATCAGATTTAGGGTGAAGGGAAAGTCATACTCACTTTTGCAGTGCGTAGAAGGTCATGAAACCTCTTCCTGCACTGGAGCCAGGTTCTGCGGGTGATGGATAAAGAGTTGACCTCCTGGGCGACCTGGACCCACACAGCCTTGGTCTGCTGGGGAGGCTTCTTCCTCCCTGAGGAGGGGAAAAGCACCTCTCTGTTGGCTCTTGCTCCCTCCACCAAATCTTGCAGGGCAACGTCATCGAACCTGGGAGCAGACCTGGGTCTTTGGCTGGCCATTCCTCCTGCAGTTGCCTCTAAGATACAAGCCCAAAAGCTTGGCAGTCTGCAGAAGAAGCAAGGCTTGTTTCAGACATTAAATGCAGCAGCAATGATGACGTCATCGGAGGCGACTTTCAGATTGGAATAACTCATTGGCCATGGGTTCCCACACGTTGGATCTCAATTGGCCAATTAAGTTAAAATCGCATCACTCTCCCACATCGATCTAGATTCGGGTGGGCAACACGAAAAGCGGATAACACGACCCCAACCCGCCCCAGTATCAAAATCCAGCCCTATGAGCGCGATTTTGCCAGCCCTGGGGAGGTGGGTTTGGAGGCGGGACTGCCGGGAAAATGGCAGAATCTGGGGGCGGGTGCCCATCCCGCCCCCAACCCGCCTCCATGCCATCTTCCCAGGAGGCGGGTAGCTGACCCGCGCCGGGTCCCGTCTCCTGGAGGCAGGAAGGGGATTACAGCCACTTAACTGCCTGTTAACAGATAAGAGGATTATCCCCAATACAATACAAAGAATACAAGAACTCATCAAACTACAGAGAATGTCAGTGTTTGACAGCTTCACAGAGCTGTCAAACGATGACAATTCATCTGTCAAAAATTTTTGACAGATGAAACATCATACGCTGACATTCTCCTGTAACCGGCTTCCCCCTAATTGGCCTGCTAAGCCCGTTGGGCGGGCTTAACAAGGTCAATCAAGGGAAAATAGCGAGGGTTGGCCAGAAGTCGATGAAGGTGCGACTAAAACCCAACAAGTGGGAGTCCCACCTCCAAAAGCTCCCCATTGGCAAAATCCAGCCCTATGCCCCTTAGTTCTACACACTCCAGCCAGGGGAAACAACCTCTCAGCATCTACCCTGTCAATCCCCTTCAGAATCTTGTATGTTTCAATGAGATCACCTCTCATTCTTCTAAACTCCAGAGAGTATAGGCCCAATCTACACAATCTCTCAGCATAGGATAGCCCTCTCATCCCAGGAATCAATCTAGTGAACCTTTGTTGCACCACCTCCAAGGCAAGTATATCCTTCCTTAGATAAGGAGACCAAAACTGTGCACTGTACTCCAGGCGTGGTCTCACCAAGGCCCTGTACAATTGTAGCAAGACTTCCTTACTCTTATACTCCAACCCCCTTGCAATAAAGCCAACATGCCATATGCCTTCCTTATTGCTTGATGTACCTGCATAGTAGCTTTCTGTGTTCCTTGCACGAGGATACCCAAATCTCTCTGAACAACAACATTTGAAAGTTTCTCACCATTTAATAAATATGCTGTTTTTCTATTCTTCCTACCAAAGTGAATAACCTCACATTATACTCCATCTGCCACCTTACTGCCAACTCACTTAGTCTATCTATATCCCTTTGCAGACTCTTTGTGTTCTCCTCACAGCTTACTGTCCCATCTAGCTTTGTATCATCAGCAAACTTGGATACATTACACTCGGTCTGTTCATCTAGGTCATTAATATAGATTGTAAATAATTGATCCTTGCAGCACCCCACTAGTTACAGCCTGCCAACCTGAAAAAGATCCGTTTATCCCTACTCTCTGTTTTCTGTCCATTAACCAATCCTCTATCCATGCTACTATATTACCCCCAACCCCATGAGCTCTAATCTTGTATAATAACCTTTTATGTGACACCTTATCAAATGCCTTTTGGAAATACAAATATACTACATCCACTGGTTCCCCTTTATCTACCCTGCTAGTTACATCCTCAAAAAACTCTAATAAATTTGTCAAACACGATTTCCCTTTCATAAAACCATGTTGACTACCTAATCATGTTATGATTTTCTAAGTGACTTGATGCCACTTCCTTAACAATGGATTCCAGCATTTTCCCAACGACTGATGTCAGGTTAACTGGCCTGTAGTTCCCTGTTTTTTCTCTCCCTCCTTTCTTGAGTAGCGGTGTTACATTTGCGACCGTCCAATCCGCTGGGACCATTCCAGAATCTAGGGAATTTTGGAAGATCAAAACCAATGCATCCACTATCTCTTCAGCCACCTCTTTTAGAACCCTAGGATGTAGGCCATCAGGTCCAGGGGATTTGTCGGCTTTTAGTCCCATTAGTTTCTCTCGTACTTTTTCTCTACTTATATTAATTACGTTGAGTTCCTCACCCTCATCAGACACTTGTTTCCCCACCATTTCTGGTATGCTTTTTGTGTCTTCTACTGTGAAGACAGATACAAAGTATTTGTTTAACATTTCTGCCATTTCCTTATTCCCCATAATAATTTCTCCTGTCTCAGCCTCTAAGGGACCAACATTTACTTTTGCTACTCTTTTCCTTTTTACATTCTTGTAGAAACTCTTTCAATCTGCTTTTATATTTCTTGCTAGTTTTCTCTCATTCTATTTTTTCCCTTTTTTTCAATTTTTTGGTCAACCTTTGCTGGTTTCTGAAACTCTCCCAATCCTCATGCTTATTATTATTCTTTGCAACATTATAAGCTTCTTCTTTCAATCTAATGCTATCCTTAACTTCTTTACTTAGCCACGGTTGGATCACTTTTCCCTTGGAGTTTTTGTTTCTCAATGGAATGTATTTTTGTTGAGAATTATGAAATATTTCTTTAAATGCTAGCCACTGCTTATCTACCGCCATACCTTTTAATCTATTTTTCCAATCTACCTTAGCCAACTTGCCCCTCATACCTATGTAATTGGCTTTATTTAAGTTTAAGACTCTAGTTTCGGACTTAGGCAAGTCACTCTCAAAATTAAAGTGAAATTCTATCATATTATAATCACTCTGCCCCTGTGGATCCTTTACTATGAGATTGTTAATTAACCCTGTCTCATTACACAATACAAAATCTAATATAGCCTGTTCCCTTGTTGGTTCCATGACATATTATTCTAGGAAACTGTCCCGAATGCATTCCATGAACTCGTCCTCCAGACTACCTTTGCCAATTTGATTTGTCCAGTCTATATGGAGATTAAAGTCCCCCAAGATTATTGCATTACCTTTGTTGCAAGCTCCTACTATTTCTTGATTAATATTCTGTCCAATAGTACAGCTACTGTTAGGGGGCCTATATACTACTCTTACCAATGTTTTCTGCCCCTTGTTATTCTTATCTCCACCCATACTGATTCTACTTCCTGATCTTCCGAGCCGAGATCCTTTCTCGCTACTGTCCTTATGTCATCCTTTATTATCATGGCTACTCCCCCTCCTTTTCCATTCTGCCTGACTTTTCGAAATGCCAAGTACCCTGAAACATTTAGTTCCCAACCTTGGCCACCTTGCAACCTTGTCTCTGTAATGGCGATGAGATCAAACCCATTTATCTCTATTTAGTTTGTCTATCTTGTTACGAATGCTTCGTGCATTCAGATAAAGAGACTTTAATTTAAATTTTTTATCATTATTCTCTGCTTTGACCTTATTCTCTGCTGCACTGCTGCCATTAAACTTTCTGTCCCTGCCTGTCACACTCTGCTTATTTTTATCCAAATCGCTACACTGCTCTATTGCCTTGGTCTTTCTCTTTAGATTTCTAAATTTCCCTTCACCTGACCCCTCCCCCCACTTTTTTAGTTTAAAGCCTTATCTACAGCCCTAGTTATTCGATTTGCCAAGACGCTGGTCCCAGTGGAGCCCATACCGATGGAACAGCTCCCTCTTTCCCCAGGACTGGTGCCAGTGCCCCATGAATTGAAAATTTTCCCACACCACTCTTTGAACCACACATTTAACTCTCTGATCTGCTTGACCCTATGCCAATTTGAGCATGGCTTGGGTAGTAATTCAGAGATTATTATGCTTGTGGTTCTGCTTATTAATTTAGACCCTAGCTCCTCAAACTCTCTCAGCAGAACCTCATTCTTAGTTCTACCTATGTCGTTGGTTCCTACATGGACCACGACAACTGGATCCTCCCCCTCCCACTCCAAGTTCTTCTCCAGCTGCAAGGAGATATCCTTAACACAGCCTTCGGGTCTCTCTTTCGTGCCTGCAGAGAACAGTATCTATCCCCCTGACTATGCTGTCCCTTACTACCAGCACATTCCTTCCTTCTCCCCCCACTTGGATGGTGCCCTGTTCCACAGTGCCGTGCTCAGTTTGCCCATCCTCCCTGCAGTCCTTTTCCTCATCCATACAGGTAGAATGTACCTCGTACCTGTTGGACAAGGTCCAGGGCCGAGGCTCCTCCATCACTACATCCTGGGTCCCCACACCTTCCTGACTCGCAGTCACACTCTCCTGTCCCTGACCACTGACAAACTCTAAAGTACTACTTAACCTAAAGGATGTGACTGCCTCCTGGAACAAAGTGTCCAGGTAACTCTCCCCCTCCCTGATGCATCGCAATGTCTGCAGCTCGTACTCCCACTCAACAATTTTGAGCCAAAGTTCCTCGCGTTGCAGACGCTTACTGCAGATGTGGGTGCTCGGGATCGCGATGCTCTCCACAGACTCCCACATGCTGCAGTTATGACACACCACCTGCCCTGCCATCTCTAACCTTGTTTTATTTATTAATTAATTAGTTAAAGATTTTATTCAATCCATATTTTAGGTTTATTGTTTGATTATTTTATTTAGTTTAAGTTATTAATTTAATAAGTACTAGCAAGTTACAGTTTCTCAGCTCTTAATTTAACTCCCTTCCCTAACTTAGAGAGCAAAAAAGAGCTGTAATACTCACCAACCAATCACCTACCTGCTTTCCTGTGACGTCACTCTTTGTTGTTGTTTTTGAATCAGAGCCTCGCGCTGCCGCTGCTTTAATTCAGGTCCGCTCTCGCGCCACTCTTTATCCTCTCGCCGCTACCACTGTTTTAATTCAGGTCCGCTCTCGGGCCGCTCTTTATCCACTCGCCGCTGCCGCTGCTTTAAGTCAGCTCCGCTCCCGGGCTGTTCTTTATCCTCTCGCCGCTGCCGCTGCTTTAATTCAGCTCCGCTCCCGGGCTGTTCTTTATCCTCTCGCCGCTGCCGCTGCTTTAATTCAACTCCGTTCCTGGGCCGCTCTTTATCCTCTCGCCGCTGCCGCTGCTTTAATTCAGCTCCGCTCTCGGGCTGCTCTTTATCCTCCTGCCGCTGCTTTGCACTGTGCTTTTGGCACCACAATGAACCTATAACCCTAAAAGTCACTTTTTCCTAATGAAGTAAACTGAGTGCCTCTGCACCGCGAATTCCTGGTGTGGTGGAACACCAGCCAAGGGTAAGGTTTATGCCAGGATGAGTTTGGTATAAACTATCAAGCTCTGAGCTGATATCTCTATCCCAGCATCCCTTCATTTTCCTAACTGCTTTATACACTGCTAAAGTGCATGTTCTATTATAAAGTATTACTAAGGGCTAGAAATTCATTATAGCCTAGGAATGGGCGGTATCGTTAGAAAAGTTGGTGATTTAGCGCCTGGCGCTCATGCTTTAGACTGCACGCAAAATTCGTGCTCACTGCTCAAAGAAATGATTGGCGTGCTAATTCAACTCTTAAAGCCCAAGCTCATTGGCGTTACACTCAAAGGATGGACCAATATCAGGTGCAGTCTAATCACAAGTCATGATTGCCACAGGCTTTTTTCAGTACCTAAAGGGGAGGTTCATTGATGCTGCAGAACCTCATTCTCAGCATTGCTGGCTGTGCAGCTGCCTCAGCAAGCAGCAGCAGGTCAAGGAGAAGGAGCCGGAGGAATGAAGCAGCTGTACTCATGGCAGATCCATGCCCCAGGGAGAGAGCCCACAGATTCTGCAATCAAGCATTGGAGGCGTTGGTGTTCGCTGTGGAGAGACAGAGGGCGGTGCTCTACCCGATGAGTGGCAGGAGGCCCTCACCGCAAGTCTTCTGCACCATGTGGAGGGAGGTAGCACAGCACATCTTGGGCAGCACTGTGGTCCCCAGGACCCACACACAGTGCAGGAAGAAATTTAACGACTTCACTCGAGTGGTCAGGGTGAGTCAGTGCTTCAACAATTGATACATACCACCATCTGAACCATAGTCTTCAGAGACTGCCCAAAGCACTCCCCCACCAACAATCTCTGCCTACCAACACTATGCACACAATGAGACTATGGCAGGCACATCACATCAAAAACATTGCTCCACACTCATTCACACACTTTCCTTTCTCTTGCAGGCCAAGGTGGCTCACAACAGGAGGGAACAGGAGCTCATAGGTGTGGGACAAGCCGACACCCAACCACTGTCTGCACTGGAAAATAGAGTACTGGAGATTATTGGGCGCCAGGTGGTGGGCACCGTGGCCACCGACGACGTTGACTGACTTGGGGACAACAACGGTATGTTCATCCCTACTCTTTCTTCTCACATCCCACTTCCCCCTCATCCCAAAAGCATTTCGCACTTTCCAGCTAATCATGCCGTATGCATGCACTTCTCCCTTCCTGCCCCCCTCCCCTCACCTTAACCCGACTATTGTGCCTTTATTCTTTCAGATAATCAGCAAGCACCTGTGCAGCCTGTCCCTGAGGGCATGGTAGAGAGCGAGGCGGGAGAAGAGGAGGAAGAAGACACTGCGTCACTGCATGTCTCATCCACAGGCACCAGCTCAGATACTGGCATTACGCGTTCTTTAGAGGCTAGTATAGTAGCGGGATCTGCACAGGGTGAGGCACCGGGAACGAGTGGGCTGCAGCAAGGCCAGGGGGAAAGGGTAGCTTGGGGGCCAGCTCCCCAGAGGGTGAGTTCATGCGCGAGTTCTGCTGCACAGGACTCCGATGAGGACCTCGATGGGGAGGCATTTAGAAGAAGGGTGATGGGCATGCACACGGAGATGATAGGTGCAATGGCAAGGACTCTCAGAGAGACCGTGGTGACCCAGACCTGATGCCGCATGTGATGGGCAACCTGGCAGCTTCCATTGCAACACAGGTGAATGTCTTAGTGCTGTAATGCAGTCTATGCTTGGTTGCATCCAATCTCAGGCTGCTCTCATGCAGTTTCAGTTTTATACCACACAAGCTCTTACTGCTGCCATCGTGGCTGGGTTGACCACCGTCGACCAGGACTTTCACGGTGTCGCAGCGGGCCAGCAATCTGTGCTCCAACAGATTCCTAGGGATGCTGAGGTGCTGCCCCAGGGGAGTGGCAGTGGGTCAGTGGAACAGGAACCTGCTGTCCTCTCTCACAATGATAGCATTCCTGCTCCCACCACTGCCACTTCTCCATTGCCCTTGTTGCTGCCTGTCATCCAGCCAGCCCAGACTGCTACCGCCCATGCTGAGGTGGTGCAGTCTACAGCCGGGCCTTCCAGGCCCAGAGCTGGTCGAGGGCATCCTGCAAGGCCATCTGAAGTCACCCGCACGGACACTCAGCAGCCTTCCACCAGCCCTGCTGCAGCCACTGGGCCAACACTTCGTAGGAGCACTAGAGTAGGCAAAGGCACAGTAACGACAGGCACCAAGGGATTGCACAAGGGTGAATAGATAATAATGTTGCTGTTAATGTGTTCACTGATTTTTGATAAATTTATTAATTCAGTTTGGATTCTTTTGTGGTGTGTCTCATTTCAGCTTTGCGCTGTGACATGGCCTACGACGGGGATGGAATGATGGGAATGTGGTGAGCAATGGGGATCTGGGGTTTAATTCATTGGAACCGCAGTCTGATGAGGTGGTCACAGACCGCCCTTCCGGAAGGCCAATTGAGTGGCAGCCTCCTCCCTCAGTCCTTTACCTCCTCCTCCTCCTCCTCCTTGTCCTCCTTATCGTCCTCCTCATCTTCCTCTTCCTCCTTGTCCTCCTCCTCCTCCTCTCCCTCTTCCTCCTCCTGAGGTGATCCCACAATCCCTGGTGGCAAGGGTTGAGCCCTCATGATGGCCAAGTTGTAGAACATGCTGCAGACCACCATGAAATGGGACACCTGCTCAGCCGAGGAGTGGAGTGCTCCTCCCGAGTGGTCAAGGCAGCAGAACCATTGCTTCAGCAGGCCGATGGTCTGCTCGATGATGCTCCTGGTGGCAACATGGCTCGCATTATCTGAGTGCTGAGCAGGGGTGTTGGGGTTGTGGAGGAGAGTCATGAGCCAGGTGGAGAGCGGATTGCAAGCTTGACGTGGTGGCTAGAAGGGTGCCCGCAAAGCCACATGGGTGCAGTCAATGGCGCCCTGCACCATGAGGTCTCCCACTATCCTGGAAAAGCCATATGCATGCTTGTCCTGCTTCTCTCTGGTGATGGGGAAGGAAATGTAGTCCCTTCTCCTACTGTAGAGAGCCTCTGTGAGCTCCCAGATGCAGCGATGGACGGCGAACTGTGAGATGTTAGCTATGTCTCCTGTTGCAGACTGGAAGGATCCACTGGCGAAATTGAGGGTGACGGTGACGTTGACTGCCACATGAGAGAGCTGTGGTAACCCTGATCTGAGGCTGGAGGTCTGCAGGAGGAGGCAGAGTTCTGTGACCACCTCCTTGTGAAGCAAAGCCTTCTAATACACTGCTCCTCGCTTAATTGAGGGTAGGAGAAGTGCTATCGGAATACCCTCGGAGGGTAAGGCCTCCTGTGGAGAGCCCTGATGGCCCTTCTCCTCCCTCTGGCCACATGTTCCAGTCTTTCTCGCTGCCTCCACTCCCTCTGTCGTAGATCCTGGAGGGCGAGGTCGACTGCCAGTACAGCCCCCATTAATGTAACCAAGTGTAGCACTTTGATTTTTTCAAGAATCAATGTAGCTACTTTTTAGTTGCCTCAACACTCCTGATACTAAGTAACGTTGAAATTACAGAATGAGACTGTTGCACAATGTGAAACTGACAAGAAAGCGCTGAAACTCAACGAACCTACAGCTGCAACTCATTACTCATGATCCCTTTAAATAACGTCCCTAGAGCCGGTTTCCTGTTGCTAAACATTATCTCTCCCTGTCGCCATTTCCTCCAGGCACTAAGGTAGGTGGCGACAATCAATTTCGCAGATCGGGCGGTCAGTGAGCGTTGCACACTCACTGACGTCACAATCCACCTGGTGTTGAGGCTCCCAGCGGTAACTGTTAGTGGCGGCGCTGCGGGAGGACGGGATTTGGTGTGCGGCATTGGATTCGCCTCGCCCTGGCTCTAGCGCCCCGTTCGCGGCATCTGCTGGCGCTAACGGGAGGCGCTAAGGTACCAAAGTATTTATAGCACAGGAACAGGCCATTTGGCTCAACTGACCTATGCCAGTGTTTATGCTCCTCACGAGCCTCCTCCCACCCCTCTTCATCTAACCCTATCAGCATATCCTTCTATTCCTTTCTCCCTCATGTGCTTATCTAGCTTTCCCTTAAATGCATCTATGCTATGTGCCTCAACTACTTCCTGTGGTCGCGAGTTCCACAATATCACCATTCTCAGGGTAAAGAAGTTTCTTTTACATATATTTATTGGTGACTATCCTATATTGATGCTCCCTTGTTTTGGTCTCCCCCACGAGTGGAAACATCGGGCTCAATTTTGCCAGGCCCGAGGAGGCGGGAATGGAGGCGTGTGGGGTGTTAAAATTGCAAAAAATGGTGGGCGGGCCCGACCCCGCCTCCATCCCGCCTCTGAGCAATTTTCCCAAATGCGTGGTTTCTGATCCCGTCTCCGTCCCGCCTCCAAGAGGTGGGATAGGCCCTTAAGGCCCTTAACAACCACTTAATTGCCTCTATAATCCCATTTTGAGAGGCCTTTCTAATTTTAAGGCTTTTCCGACGTGATGCACGCCTCCTCTGAAACACGACGGTGAAACCTGGCGGTAGCACACTTGGATTGCTGACTATCAACTGCAGGTCCACCATTAAGAAGGAGATTTGATCAATCATCATTCTGGGGGAACTTTTAGCAGTCATAACCATTGTTGTGGAATCCTCCTCCACCACCACCACCACCACCAAAAATCTGGGAGTAGACTTAGGTCTCCTGCTGCTCATTTTGCCTCCAGGTCCCTCTCACAGCAAAGGCCAAAAGCTTCCCAGTCTTTGCAGACCTTTAATGCAGCAGCAATGATGACATCATCAGAAGCGACTTTCAGACTGAAAACACTAATTGGGTCATGGGTTCCCACATGCTGGAACTTAATTGCCCAATTAGGGGAAAATCTAATAATTCTCCCACATCCAATTGGAGTCGGGTGGCTAACACGAAAAGTGGATGACACGACCCCAGCCCGCCCCAATGACAAAATTGAGCCCATCATCTTTACGTCAACCCTATCAAACCCTTTCATAATCTTAAAGACTTCTATCAGGTCACCTCTCAGTCTTCTCTTTTCTTGAGAAAAGAGCCCCAGCCTGTTCAGTCTTTCCTGACACATATAACCTCTCAGTTCTGGTATCATTTTAGTAAATCATTTTTGCACCTTCTCCACTGCCTCTATATCCTTTTATAATATGGAGACTAGAACTGTTCTCAACAATGCAGCAATAGAAGCAAGAGTGGAGAAGCTCCAATTCAGACTATGCCGTGTAAACATGGAACCCTTAGCTTGAATCTGCACCAATGGCCTAAATTCTGCTGTCAAAATAACAGTGAGGCTAATAGCGCTCGCCGTTGTTTATGTGCAAATGCCACGGCAACTTCAGACGAGGGCAGATGCGTGGTTAAACACGGAAATCCAAAAGTTGCTCTCGGAGATGCGCCACTTTATCATTCGCTTCGCATATCACTTTTTGGCTCCCCATTGAGTGAAGTGAGGTTCCTGTGCTTGCTGGGTAAACTCAACGCAAAATGTTCAGTCAAGTCATTTCAAGTCTAAGTACCCTTTTAATGACATGCTAAGTGTTAATTACTGCCAGTCAACCTCTCTGGAATTGAAAATTAACTATGGCAAGTGTGGAGTCTCATTTCATCAGGTATTAACTGCTGTTGGAGATTTTTTCCTTAATTTAAAATAAAAAAATATTTTAACACGTGGGCATGAGCACAAACTTAATGATGACATCGTTAAAAAGGTACTTACGCTCTCAATTATCATCCCTACCTTTCTGCAGCGAGTTTAATGGGCAATTAATGTGCAAATCCAGCAAATCCTTATAAATAATGGGGAGGTTGCGGGTGAGATGCTATTTGTGTGACGCAAACTGTAGAGCGGCGTAACTCAACCAGCAAGTTCTGGAGTTTTGCAACTCACAGCATATCTCTTGATCCCCTGAACTTGCTGGCCGATTTGTACATTAATAACGATGTGTGTCATTAACACACTGTTAATTTTTCAGCAGATTCCGGCCCACACTATGGGCTGAATTCTGCCGGCGCTCAGAGGGCGGGTTTGGAGGCGGGTCTGCTGTCAAAATGGCATTGATTATCAGCGAGGCAGAAGTCCGCTCTGAACCCGCCTCCTTGTTAATACCCAAGTGTCGGCTCTGCCTGAGGTTTGCAGACCCGGCACTAAGCGGCGGGTCAGGCAATTGAGATACTTAAGAAGCTGCTTAAAGGTATTTAAGCAGCATTTTACCAGGTCCTAACATGTTTTCCATGATTTTTAGGAGGTTCCCGATGCTCGGGGATCACATCAGGTAAGTGTGTTGGGTTCTCAATGACTCTGCATTGCTGTGAATAGTTGACAGTTGTAAAAGTGATATAAAAGCTACCATTTCACAGCTGTTCAATTTCCAATCTTAGAGGCTGGAGCCTTCAGGATTTGAAATACACTATTCAGCTTTTTGGCTGTTTGAAATTTTTGGAGCAAACTCTCTATCCAGTGTCATCTCCTTGGAGCAACCTTTCTCCCATTGACAGATCGCTTCTGTCATCTCAACTTCAGTTGCCATCTATTCCATCAGCATTGAAAAAATCTCACCTTGGTCCTCAGAATCCCACCACAATCAGCTCCAACACCAACATCACCAGGCACACCAGCATCACCAGGCACACCAGCAGCACCAACACCAACCTTCTCTGCAATCACCTGATGCTGCACAGGACAGAGGGCATCAGCACCCGACCACAGTGCTGCCCGGGTGGCCAGGGTAGGCCTCACCATGGCCAAATTTACTTCACTTGACGCTGTACACCCTGGCTGCCACATGATGTGCCAGGTTGGCACCACGCCACACCAACACCATAAAGCATCCCTACAATGCCCAAGCCATTCCTTTTGCACTCATCACCATTGCGGGGGATACCATTATGTCTCACCATTCACTGCAACTCACTAAGCCACAGATCTGTCCAAGAAGGCAAAGTGTTGAAAATAAAGATTTAAATGTTTGACAACACATTAACAGAAACTTTACATGAACATTGGCGATAACACCCAACAGCCTACCCTTGTGTGTTGTTAGTTGGTATGATTGGACAAGGATGAGGGTGAGTATGAGGGGTGGCTAGTGAGATGAGGAAGTGATAATGTAGATAGAGAGGGATGGGTGGAGGTGCAAGTTGTGTGAGTAAAGATGTGCAGGAGTAGAGTAGTGAAGGCAGAGTGATGGGGTTGTGATGAATGGCACAGCAGGATGAGGCTGAGTGTGGCTTTGCAGTAACGTTTTGTGATCTACTGGGATCATTGAAAGGTTTGCTCCACTGTAGCCTGGTACTACTGATGACATCCCTGCTATTGCCCTCCTGTGCAATGTGCAACCAGGCTGCATTGATCTCCTGGGGAGGTCTCTTCCGCCCATTGGAAGGGAAGAGAAACTCCCTGCGTGCAGTGACTCACTCCATAAGCATATGGAGGGAGTAATGGGAGAGCCTGGGTGCAGCCGTGCACCTTTGTGCAGTGCTTGTCAGTGTTTGCAGCACCTCAATGCTGTAGAACACTGACAGCACAAATGTCAAAATGATTGTGGTCCCAAATGACATCATCAGACCCGCTTCCTATTAAATGGCCGGGAACCTAGCAGGGCGGGCTTAACAAGCCCCATCAATGGGAAAATCTTGGAGGCCGGGATCGAGACAGATGCGGGGTCCCCATACACCACGAATGTCGCCCGCCCGGACCCACCGAGGTTGGAAAAATCCAGCCCAGTGGTGAAAGATTTCCCCCATTCGCTAATTGTAGCGGAACATGCTTACCAATTTGCACATGAAGGACATCTCCCCCATCTTAATACAAACAAGGGTATATGTAATGAATGATACATATGACTCTCTGGCACTGAACATTAACTATTACAAGTATGGAGACTCATTGCTTCAGGTTTTAATTGTTTCAGATTTTTTAAATTTTAAAATAAAACTTTTTTTTAACTTTTCCTTTCTGTCTCTTTTATCTCTCTTAATCCAATCTTTAATTCCCTCTCTTTATTTTGCTTCTGTACCTGATTTGACAGTGCATTTAATATTCTAACCATCACTTCCTGGTTCAGACTCTGCGCTGCTAAATTCACAATCCTTCAATCTGATTGGTTAAGGGAAACACAGGTACTTGCCCTGTTCAGTCAGATCCCAGATGCCCTGTAGATGGCGCCGTGCCATTTTCCTCTCCTGTTTCCAGAAATTTGACATACAAAGGCCCGAAAATTAAACCTAATACGTGAGAGTACGCACTGTGTACTCTCGCGTATTAGATCCCGAATTGCCGGTTTCCTGCATGCACTGCGCATGCGCGGGAAACCGGCACTTCGTGAATTGAAAAGGGGGCGGTTCCTAAGTGAACCGCGTGTGCGCTACAGGCTGTGCGCACGCAGTGCACTTAGTTTTTTTTTCAGCTTTGAACGCGCAGGTAAGTGGTGAAGATTTTACACACAAATAAAGCAGGCGTAGGACCCCCTTTTAACAAGGTAAGTAGTTAATTAAGTGTTATTTTAAATTTTTTTCAACAGGTTTATCTTTTTTAGAGACTTTAAAGAAAGGTAAGTTTATTTTTATAACTTTTAAAAAGATTTAAAATTTTTTCAAAAATTAAATTTTTTGTTTAAAGTGGTTCATTTATTTAACTATACTTATTTTATTAATGTGATGGCTTTTTTTTAAATTTAATTGAGGTTTAGCTGTTCTTTTGGGGGTTTGTAGTATTCATAGCTTTGACAGCTCTTGCCGTCAAAACTATGAATGAAAGATGGTGTGCTGCCATTGGCTCTAACTGAATCACGTGATCCCAGAGCTCACACGAACTAATTGCGCCTCTGGGTCACGCAAGCACTGCACGGTTCCAACAGAGAGAGCCTTTGAAACTAAAGTTCGTGTGGGCCCGGAGCAAAAAGGTAGGCGCGGAGTGCGATATCGCGGAGAATCCTTACCCCCGCGGGAACCATCCATGTTTAATTTCTGGGCCATTATATCATGAAGATTAAACGGGCAAGGGCAAGTCTAACAAACAGCGGGCACAGTTTGTTGGCCTGCCACAGGAAATTTTGGGGACCATGGGCCGGACCTTGCTGGAGCGGGGCATCTCATGGCATGCACCGTTAGTAGATTTTTTTCTCACCCTTCAGCACAAGAACTTTTTGTGCCCTAATTTGCTGGAAGTGCGAGGGCAACAGGGCATCTAGGACCTTGGTGAACGATGGGTCCAGCAGTCTATCTCCTTAGCCAAGTGAGATTTAAGGATTGAGAATGATACAGAGGATCGACAGAGAAGAAAATAGGGTGAATTAGAGTCAAATCAGGTACAGAAAGAGAAATAGAGAGAGGGAAAGAAAGATCGGATTAAGAGAGAAATTTAAAAAAGAGACAGAAAGGAAATGTAAGAAAAAAAATGCAAAATTTAAAATTTGTAATTTTTACAATCTCCAACCATAATTTATTACTTGAAGGAATGAGACTGAACAGTTTAAATTGTTCCCTTTCTGGGCCAGAGAGATTGATTGGCATTGCATTAACAATTATCACGCTGTTAAAAAGGTACTTACGCTATTACTATTGCTAGACTTAACTTTCTGCGGCATTAATAGGCAATTAATGTGCAAATCCAGCAATGTCTTATGAATAATGGGGAGGTTGAGGGCGAGGTGCTGTTTGTGCAAAGCAAATGGTGGAGTGATGTAAATTGACCAGCAAGTTCTGGAGATTCGCAGCTCACAGCATATCTCTTAATCCCCTGAACTTGCTGGCCAATTTGCACATTAATAATGGCGTGCATCGTTAACACGCTGTTATTTATCCAGCAAGACTTTCGAAGAAATATGTTAGTATTTTGTGATATTTATCATATGGTTGTGGTCTGTAGCAATGACTACAGTGGAAAGGAAAATCAGGCGGGTGTATAACAGGTGGTTAATACGATACCGTCAGTTTTACGCCCCCTCACCGAAGTTGAAAGTTACCCCCTCAGAGTCAACCACAAATTATGGGTTTGGAGTTAAATGTAGGCCAGACCAGGTAGAGGAACAATTAGTGAAGCAATTGGTTTTTTTTTGCCAATGTGGCAGCTTCATGGTCATTTTCTGCTGCTTGCCCATAAATTACCAGGTTTATTGAATTCAGTGGCACAACTTGCCATGATGAGGCTTGAGCTCAGTACCTGTTCAGTACCATGACAATTCACCAAATCATAGAATCATACAGCACAGAAGGAGGCCATTGGGCCCATCGTGCCTGTGCCGGCACTTTGAAAGAGCTATCCAATTAGTCCCACTCCCCATGCTCTTTCCCCATAGCTCTGCAAATTTGTCCTTTTACTTTTAATCTCATTGGTCCATTGTCCCATCCCTCTCCTCCTGTCCCACCCTTTCCCATTCTCCTACTTCATCGGTGCAATTTCATTATTATTGAAATGAAACCTAGTTCTATGGTCCCTTATCAGCTACCCCCACATTTAAGGTCTAATTGCTAATTGAGAAGAAACTGTGCCTCTATAAATCGCTGCAGCCTCAAAACTCACTGATAACAAAACGTTAGGTAGGGCTCCTCAGGGTATCATTGGATTCAGTTTTTCTGCCACATGGGATAATGTTTTTTGATTGCGCTACAGACCAAATATTGATCCGCCACATTTTCTGGCATGCGGATGGAGGGGATGCTGCTTTCCTCTTAATGAGTACTGTATGTACCTTCAGGCTGCAATGAGTAAGTGACTGATTAACAGGAGTTATGGGTCTGGATTCTCTTCCCATTGGAGGGTTGGAGAATGAAAGAAAAAGAACTTGTATTTATATAGCGCCTTCCATGACCTCAGGCTGTCCCAAAGTGCTTCACAGTCAACTAAGTCCATTTGAAGTGTAATTACTGTTGTAATCCAGGAAAGGTGGCAGCCAACAGCAAGCTCCCACAAATTATAATGAGATAAATGACTAGTTAATCTGTTTTAGCTGTTAGTTGCGGAGTACATGTGGGTCAGGGCATCTGGAGATCGCCCCTGCTCCTCTTAAAATCGGGCCATAGGATCTTTTACATCCACTTGAGAGGGCAGACAGGGTTTCCGTTTAACATCTCTACCGAAGAACGGTACCTCCGACAGAGCAGCGCTCCCTCAATACGGCATTGAAGTTAGCGGTGGGATGGGACTTCAGTCCACCCATGTGATCCTGTTGCAAACCTGCTTAGGTTTCCTGGTCTGGCCCTCGTCATTTAGGCAAGGTGGATGGTAAGACTGCTGCCTGTTGGTTTATTGCCAGTGGGTGGGAGAGAATCTTGGTGCTACTTTTTTGAGGCAGTAGGAAAGAAAGAGCTTGCATTTCTATAGCGCCTTTCACGACCTCAGGATGTCCCAAAGCACTTTACAACAATGGAGTATTTTCAAGTGTAGTCACTGTGGTATGGTGACATTAGGCCGCACTGGACCATTTTACTGATTTTAGTGCCGACACTGCCCAAAAATGGGTGGCACTAATAAAGAAAACCCAACTCGTGGTACGTATGCTATCTATTTCAACATTTTCAGGTCTTTTGTGTATTATTACATACCGATAATGTATTGATGACCTTGCAGTTCTGGAAAACATTGCATAGAATTACATTGAATTTTACAGCACAGATACAGGCCATTCGGCCCAACTGGTCTGTGCCGGTGTTTATGCTCCACATGATCCTCCTCCCTCCTTACTTCATCTCACCCTATCAGCATTTCCTTCTCTTCCTTTCTCCCTCATGCGCTTATCTAGCTTCCCCTTAAATGCATCTATACTATTCGCCTCCATTATTCCATGTTGTCGCGCGTTCCATATTCTCAGCACTCCCTGAGTAAACATTGTGCTATGTTTGTAGTTCCCCATGTCCCTTCTAGACCAGGGTGGTCACAACCAATGATCATGAATGTCCCATGCAGGCTGCTCACCGGCTTTTACATTGCAAATACCGCGCATGCGCAGAAATTTAAAGGGACCGCGCATTAAAAGAAACAGGCAGCGCTGAACAAAGTGCAGCTTACAGGGAACATTGCTCACAACCATATGTTGAGTCTTGATAGGTGAAGGCAACTTGCTGTTCAATGAAAGTAATTGGTCATTGGCTAAAAGTAATTGGGATATCTGATATATTTCTTGCTTGAAAGTCCAATAAATCTTGGCCTAGAAATTCAAGAAGGCCCGAAAACAGGCGGAGGCACCGCGGGTCGAGCATTGCTCGTGCCCATTTAAAAATCGCATACAGCACGTTATTTTGGTGCTGCCTGCTGATTTGAATGATTTTAGCGCACAGCCGAGCGACGAACGCACTGCTTCAGGCTGTGTGCTCAGCAAGAGGCCCAAAGTCACCACACTGTAGCATCCCTGGAGCGAGGCTGCATTCTCTTAAAACAAGGCTGTCATTTTAGAAAGCAGTCTTGAGCCCATAAAGGGGAAGTGCCTTCTGAAAAAAATTTTTTTAAATCATTCAATAATAGGCAGTCTCTATTCCTTAAAGCTCGACTGCCTTCTGAAAAAACCCATTAAAAATCATTCCAATCTAGGCAGTCTTCAGCTCTTAAAGCCATCTGCATGTAAAAAATGGCAAAAGTGCTTCAGCACTAACACAAATGGCTCAACAAGCCAGGAAAAGGGCACCCAGGATCTCGCACATAGCACTCCAGCTTTGTGTAGAGGTTCAACAGTGAAAGAGAGGTCCTCTACCCACAGGGGTCAGGAGAACCTCCAGAAAGAAGGATGTGTGACCAGATCGGCGAGGACATCACTGCCAGCAGTGTCGCCCCCCAGGACCTGGCTCCAGTGCCCAAAGAAGTTTCATGACCTCAGACAAGTGGTCAAGGTCAGTGAATGCATCATCAAAAGCCGTCTCCTACCAACTGCACCACTAGCCTCACACACTGCTCAATGTACGACCTACCCCCACCCCATCCCTCACATACCATCAATCTCTACCAAACACGAGGCACACCTCACATTCCTAGCTTCACCTCACCCCCTTGGAGGAGACGGTGCTGGCCCTTTTTGGTAGGGGCATGATTGAGCCCTTGGCCAGTGGCAGGGCTGAAAGAATACAAGATGCCGGTAACCTCATATGTTATCCTTCTTCTCACATCCCACTTCCCCCTCATTCCACAATCTCTTCTGATGTACAATCTGCACATGGTATAAGCATGCACCTCTTGCTTACCCACCTTCCCCTCACCACAACTCCACCTTCTTCATTTCAGACACCCAAGAAATCCAGCCTGCCCATCCAGTGGTTGACAAAGAAGAGGGACAGGAGAGTGAAGAAGAAGAATAAGAAACACCATCACTCGATTTGACACTCCTAGCCACCAGCAGCTTGAGGTCATCTTGCAAGGCCACCTGCAGTGTCCCCCACTGAAAGTCAGCAGCCTTCCACCAGCCATGCTGCAGCCACTGGGGTAGCACTGCATGACATCAGTAGGATAGGCAAAGTCACATGCAAGACAGTCACTAAGGGAATGCACAAGTGCGATTAGTTGATGTTTTGATGTAATATTGGATGCATATATGTATAAAGTTGGATTGGAAAGTTTGCTTTGTAGTGGCTTTTATTTCAGCATTGTGGCCAAGAGGACGCTGTGATAATCAGTAACAGAGGGAAGGGAAGGTGTGGGAAAAATGTTGAAAGGGGAATTGGGGTTGTGGTCACTGGTACTGCAGGCGGATGATTCCATCCCAGATACCTCGGCCAGAAAGCGGCAGTCTGGGTTGCATCCTTCCTTCCAGTTTCTTCTGCTTCCCCCTCTGCTGCTTCCTCCTCTTCTGCTTCTTCCTCTTCCAACTGCTTCATCTCTATGTGATGCTGTAGCCCAAGGGGGACTGCAACTAGAGCCCCAGGACTTGGAGCAAGTGGTTTTCTCAGAGGCCTTCCTTTAACATCCAAAGCCTTGCAAGCATCCAGCAGCACACTTTAACAGCTTTTTAAATGTATTGCACCAAGCCACTACTCCAATAAAATATTTAAATAGACACTCCAAAAGCAGAAATCGAAACTTACCTGAAAGATATGTGTGTCCCTTTAAGAAGCATTGACAGCATTTCTTTACAACTGCTGCACACGCGTGCTTCTATGCGTGGTTTGGAGAGGGCATTATGGAATGCGGCGACATCCAAAATCGCAGTTGTGTGTCAATTCAGGCGTTGCACGCCGATTGATGTCACAATCTGTACATTAATATTGGAGAGGCGGAGCACAGGCAATGGCAGCGTGCCGAACTCTCCAAAATGGCAGCTACCGTGTCCGGCGGCAGCAGCAAGGCGGCCGCCATTTTTTCATGAAAACCGGCATTACCGGCCGGCATGAAATTTCGCGGCCCTAATTCCTGAAACTAAAGTGTCAAACTGTTGGATATTTGAACCCAAGCAAGATTTGAAAATAATTTGCTTATTGCTATGAAAATATCTTTCTGATTCCACCACCCCTCCTCCAAGTTAAACCCAATGATTTGTTATTGTGGAATATCCATGGGGGGACTTTTTTGGGGGGGTCAGCAGGTGCATTCAGTGGCGCGTCGGGTGGGAAACAAAATCTTTTGACTGCGGGTCAGGACCCCGCTGTCAACCCGTTGCCACGTGACTTTCCCAGATGTCGGGACTGTCAGGGCTGAACAGACCCGACATGCAGTGGCGGGGGAGGCAGTTCACGTCATTATGACCTTGTTAACAGCCCATTAAGAAGTATTTTGAGCTCACCTTTACATTTTAAGAGGTCACCCATGTGGTCCACACTGCTCGGGGATCAGGTCAAGTAAGGAGGTCGGGAGTTGTATGACCATGGAATCATCTCTTTACTTGACAGCTGTAAATGTGCGATAAAAGTTCCCATCTCACAGATTGAGCTTTATGCAGGTTGCAAGTGTTTGGAACAAACTCTCTATCCAGTGTCATCTCATTGGAGCAACCTCTCTCACCTTTGACAGATTGCTTCTGTCATCTCAAGTTCACCTGCCATCTATTACATCAGTGTCAGTGCCCTGAAACTATCTCACCTTGGTCCTCAGAATCTTACCACGATCAGCCCCAACACCAGCATCACCAACAATAACACCAACCTTCCCCGCAATCAACTGATGTTGCACAGGACATGGCATCGGCACCTGACCACATTGCTGCCCGGGACGCCAGGGATGGCCTCACCATGGCCAGATTTACTTCACTTGACACTGTACACCCTGGCTGTCATATGATGCATCAGGTTGGCACCACCCCACACCAACACCTTAAAGCATCCTACAATGCCCAAGCCATTCCTTTCACAGTCATTGCGGGGGTGGTACCGTTATGTCTCACCATTCATTGCAACTCACTAAGACGCTTCCAAAAGTGCACACAGATCTGTCCAAGAAGGTAAAGTGTTGAAAATAAAGATTTAAATGTTTGACAACACATTAACAGAAACTTTACATGAACATTGGCTAAAATGCACAAGTGCCTACCCTTGTATGTTGTTAGTTGGTATGATAGGACTAGGATGAGGGTGAGTGTGAGGGGTGGCTAGTGAGATGGGGAAGTGATAATGTAGATAGAGAGGGATGGGTAGAGGTGCAAGGTAAATTGGTGTGAGTAAGGATGTGCAGGAGTAGGGTAGGGAAGGCAGAGTGATGGAGATGTGATGAGTGGCACATCAGGATGAGGTTGAATGTATTTTGCAGTAACGCTTCGTGATCTACTGAGATCATTGAAAGGTTCGCGCCACTGCAGCCTGGTCCTCCTGACGACATCCCTGCTTGTGTCGTCCTGTGCAATGTGCAACCAGGCTGCGTTAGTGTCCTGGGGAGGTCTCTTCCACCCATGTGAAGGGAGGAAAACCTCCCTGCATGTCGTGACTCCCTCCATAAGCATATGGAGGGAGTCATGGGAGAGCCTGGGTGCAGGCGTACACCTCTGTGCAGTGCTTGTTAGTGTTTGCAGCACCTCAATGCTGTAGAACACTGACAGCACAACTGTCAAACTAACTTTGCGCATGGTTCATTTAAGGAAACCGGCTGATGACATGTCATCAAATGACGTCATCAGACCCACTTCTTTCAATTGGCCAGCAAACGCACTGGGCGGGCTTAACAAGCCCAATCAACGTAAAATCATTCTACAGAGCGGGCTGGAGCTAGCAGCGGGGTCGGGTCCCACCATTGACGTCACCCGCCATGGTCCCGCCAAGGTAGGGATAATCGCGGCCCATGTTTTTTGTCTCCACTTATTTGCATATTGTCCTGATTTGATTTTGGATGGTGCCGGGAAGTGAGTTAAATCATGAGTGTAACAGTTTTTTTCAGATTTGCAATATTTGACTAACACTGATATCTGTGTTTAGAGTCATAAAGGTAATTACTTACAACTAGGCTCTCCAGTATTAAAATGTTAAAACAATTTATCAAAAAAATTGGCAAAAGTGCCTGCTCGCCTTTGAAACCGATAAACTTAATGAAATGGCAAAAAATGTGCGTTTTTGTAACATGCAATTCCTGAGAAAAAAAACCAGGATCAATAAAGGAAAATAAAATCTGGAAATGTCCCAAAGTTCGTTATTCCCGCCATGGAGTAAACAATGTTTTGGATGAATACCCATAAAGTCCAGCATATGCTCAGGCATCTAGTGGCAATCCTGACTTCCCTGCTGTTTGAAGTACAAGAAACCCTTATTATTGTATGGTGTTTGACAGTCAGTCAATCCCTTCAGGTAACAATGGGAACGCTTTGGAATTAGAATCGTTTCTTTCTGATTATCTGTGAGCTTTGGGATTGTCCCTCCTCACCCAGCCCTAAATGCCCAACTCAACTGTGGATTCTTAGAAGATTGAGGGGTGATCTGATCGAGGTGTTTAAAATGTTAACAGGATTTACATTTAACAGGACAGCCCCAATGTTATTGGTGTCTTTGCCTATGTTGTTGGGTCATTGTGAGAATGGGTATAAATTGCAAATAAAGATCTCCTATTGCAGAACTTTGCTGGAAGCCTTCTGGAGTATAGAATAAGTATGGTGGTGAACAACCCAAAGCCTTGCAGATATAGTACTTCATTGCTGAGCCCGGCAAGGTACTTTTTATCTCATTGTATTCTCCATGTTGCTCTTCACTTCATCTGGGAATTTTGAGAATCTTCTGGGTTTTAGGTGTAAAATTCCCTTCTATCATTCCTAATGGAGAACAAGTTGCATCATAAGAACTTAAGAACAGAAGAGCATAAGGAATAGGAGCTGGAGTGGGCCATTTGGCCCTTCGAGCCTGCTCTACCATTCATCAAGATCATGGCTGATCTTCGACCTCAACTCCACCTTCCCGCACTATCCCCATATCCCTTAATTCCCTTAGTTCCCAAAAATTTATCGACTGCTGTCTTGAATATACTGAATGACTGAGCATCCACAGCCCTCTGGGGTAGAGAATTCCAAAGATTCATAACCCTTTGAGTGAAGAAATTTCTCCTCATCTCAGTCCTAAATGGCCTGCATCTTATTCTGTGACTGTGACCTCATGTTCTAGATTCCCCAGCCAGGGGAAACATTTTCCCAGCATTAACCCTGTCAAGCCCCTTAAGAATTTTATGGGGTAAAAATTCAGTTGGTTGCGCCTCCCGTTAGCGCCTTAAAAGGGCGCTAATGGGGCGTTAAGGCGCTAACGCCCGGGCGCAGCGCTGTTTGCGCCGCTCGAGAACTTAACTTGAGATTGTGCGGCGGCGCTAAAACTTACCGCTGCGACCACCTGCGCGCGCAGATTGTGACGTCATTCCGTGGTGCAACGCCCTTGGGGCGCCCCGGAGCGGAAATTGAGTGGCGCCCCCTGCCTTACCGCCTGGCGCTTCCAACGACCGGAAGACTGGAACGTTATCAATCGGTGTGGGGCTGGGGGGGGGCGCTATTTAAAGGGGGCCTCTTCCTGTCTTTTTCTGTGGTCGACATTTATGCACCACTCGTTCTGAGAGAGAGAGAGAGATTCGGAGAGAGAGAGAGAGACTTCTACATTGACTCAACGCTTTGTGAGGTAGTTTGGCCTAGTTCATCCTAACTTTGCTGCTACTTTCGTTGCTGTACCTCATTACTTTTCTGGCAAAGAGAATATGGGGGCTGCAATGATTGGGGGCGTCGTCCTGCTCCAGCTCAATCGGAGGATAGTGAGACGCAGACAGAGAGTGGCAATGATGGCCAGACGGAGGAGGGCCATCAGGCGCATGTACAGGAGAGCTTACCCTCCCAGGGTATATCGTGAACAGCTCTCCTACATCCACATGTCCGAGGAGCTGTGTTTGCGAAGGCTGCGATTCAGCAAGGAGGTGGTCACTGAGCTCTGCCACCTGCTGCAGCCAGATCTGCAGCCTCAGCTGAGGTCCAGGACGTCTCTGTCGGTGGCAGTGAAGGTCACAGTGGCTTTGAACTTCTACGCCACTGGCTCATTCCAAGCTGCTGTTGGGGACCTCGCCAATATCTCCCAGTTTGCGGTGCATCGCTGCATCCGGCAGGTCACCAATGCCCTCTTCACAAGGAGACGAGACTTCATCTCCTTCCCTATGACCCCAGACAAGCAGCATGACCGTGCTATGGGCTTTGCGAGGGTAGCGGGCTTCCCCATGGTGCAGGGCGCCATTGACTGCACGCATGTGGCTTTGCGTGCTCCGCGAGAGAATGCAGAGGAGTTCCGGAACAGAAAGGGGTTCCATTCCTTGAATGTGCAGTTGGTCTGTGACCACAGACAGGTGATTCTCGCTGTCAATGCCCACTATCCGGGCAGCTGCCACGATGCTTTCATCCTGCGCCAGAGTACTGTGGCAGAAATTTTCGAGGCACCGCATCAGCCAGTTGGTTGGCTTCTGGGGGACAAGGGGTACGCATTGAGCACCTGGCTGATGACACCGCTCCGTGCGCCAAACACCCCTGCTGAGCTGCGGTACCAGGAAAGCCAACAAGCAACCAGGAACATTATTGAGCGCACAATCGGCGTGCTCAAACAACGATTCCGCTGTCTGGACCATTCCGGAGGAGCCCTGCAGTACTCGCCTGAGCAAGTTTCCAAATTCGTAGTGGTGTGCTGCATGTTGCACAACATGGCAATCCTCAGGACGCAGCCAATGCCACCAGGCCTTGCAGCACCACAAGAGGAGGAGGAGGAAGAGGAGGAACAGGCCGAGGACGATGATCAGCAGCAGCACCAAGGCAGGAGGGCGGCCCACAATGGTCAAACTGCAAGGGCCGTCCGTCAACGACTAATAGCAAGCCGCTTCTAGGGCCCCTGCCATTGCTACAAACACGAATCAACCCAGCACGCAACCCCTAAGCCGGCCAAGGCACCAATAATTCCAACCACCAGCCATGTATATTTTGAATACAGAAACTTATTTATTGTACAAACTCTGTGTGTGTCAATTCCTCATGACAAGCTCATAGAATTAAACACAAAAAAACAGTCAATAACATAACTGGTTCTCACAACCTGGAGATAATGTCCAAAACACTAAACAAAAGTTGGGCCATGAACCTCGGCCTTTAATAAAAAAATGACCAGCATTTTGGCACACCTCCTACTTTTTGCCCTTCGAGGGTGATCTCCTTCCCTTGCGCACTTCCCCCCTTCTAACCCTACTGCTCCTCCGTAATGGGACCTCAGTGGCTGCAGCAAGGCTGGTGGAAGGCTGCTGCTTGTCAGACCCTGACACTGCAGATGCCCCTGAAGGACGGCCTCGACCACTTCTGGGCCTGGAGGGCCCGGCTGCAGACTGCACCAACTCTGCATGGGCGGCAGCAGTCTGTCCTACAGGCGGTGGCAAGTGCAGTGGAGAAGTGACAGTGTTGGCAGCAGGAATGCTGTCATCGTGAGAGAGGACAGCAACTCCCTGCTCGCCCGACACACTGGCACTCCCACGGGGCAGCACTTCAGCATCCGGAGCAATTTGCCGGAGAACAGATTGCTGGCCTGCTGCGGCGCGGTGACAGCCCCGGGGACATGTGCACGAACCATCGAGGATGGCAGCAGTCAGTGCTCGCGTGGCCTCAATCTGAGTCTGCATGAGAGCAGTCTCAGATGGGTTCCTGGCAGCCAGTGACTGAATTGCAGCACTAAGCTTTAGTGTGGCATCCGCCTGTGCTACAGCGAAGTGCTCCACACTCCTTGCCAGTGCCTCAATGCATTCGGGCACCCTTCCCACTGCACCCATGAGCTCAGTGTGCATGCCCACCGCCTGGCTGTTCATTTCTGCAATCAGCCGCTCCTCCTCTGCGTCCATTGCATTAGGAGTGTCTGGCATACTCTCCCTCTGGGGAGAAGGCTCCCGTTCTTCCCTCCCCCCCCCATGGCGTGGCTGCAGCCCGCTGGGTCCTGGAGCTTCACCATCATCAGCCCCTTCCCCCCTGCTCCCCCGTTCTTCCCTCCCCCCCCAATGGCGTTGCTGCAGCCCGCTGGGTCCTGGAACTTCACCATCATCAGCCCCTTCCCCCCTGCTCCCCTCCGGGGAAGGCGTGTTCCCAGTGTGGCCATGGGCTTCCTCGGGAGAGGGTGGCACTGATGCTCCGGCTTCCTCTTCCTCCTCAGCTGCAGCATCACTCCCAGTGGCAGCTTCAGGGACCATCTCCTCAGCTGGTGAATCACCATCTGAAAGCAGGGAGGTACAAGAGTGGCTTTAGCGTGAGGACAGGGTGGCAGTAAGGGAGGAATAAGTGCAGCGAGTTAGCAAGTTGGATTGAAAGTGTCAAAGGCTGGTATTGTGAGGGACAAGTGGAAGGACAGAGGACAAAAAGGTGATGACCTTACCATTGCTGTCCACAACGGGGTCGGCGTCCCCAGTGGCGACGGGACCGATCACCCGGCTTGCCACAATCCTGTGGACGCGCTCCTCCAGATCGCTGAGGGGTTGCAGCTGAAGCCGCCCTCCACCCGTCCGTTGCTGCTGTCTCCGATTATGAGCCAGCTTAGCCTGCAAGAAAAAGGACAGCATCTGAGTCAATATGCAGCCATGGTCTTGCCTGATGTGCCTCCCATAGGTGAATAGCCCTTACAATATGCAGCCATGGTCTTGCCTGATGTGCCTCCCATAGGTGAATAGCCCTTACTGTATGCAAAGTGTGGAATGTGTGTGTGTGTTTGATGAAAGGGCCATAGGTGTTGCATGAGTGTTGTGCATTGGGGTTTTAAGACCCTCTGGCCATAGAGTGAGGTTGAGATGGAGGGATGGAGAGGTATTGAGAAAAAGCCACTCACCCTGACGACCCGAGTGAGGTCGTTGAACTTTTTGCGGCACTGAACATGGGTCCTGGGCACCATGCTCCTGGAGGAGACGCTCTGAGCCACCTCCCTCCACACTCTTCTGAACTCGCGTGGCAAAGGCCTCCTGCCACTCTCCGGGAACAGCATGCATCGTCTGCGCTCCACTGCGTCAACCAGAGCATCCAAGGCCCGCTCGGTGAAGCGATGAGCGCGTTCTCTCACCCTCTCCATGCTTGGCAGCAAAATGGATTACAGGTCTCTCCAGGCTGAGATTCAAGGCTGCAATGAGCAGGGTGTGGCTGGGGAGCAAGTGGCCCCCCCCCCCGCTTTAAGAAGTGTCCGGCGCCAGTGTGTCTGTGTTCCCTCGCTAACTGGCAGCAGCTGCGCTGCGCTCGTGCGCTGAGGTAGCGCCTCACTCCTAGGCCTTTGCGCCTTAAGAGAGGTGTGCAGCGCCTAATTTAGCGCTCCACTCACCTCCCGGGGCGGTAAAAGTGAAGTTTCCTGTCAGTGCCGATAATTAGCGCCAGGTGCTAATATTTGCGCGCGGACGATATTTGCGCCCCAAATGGGGCGCGACCTAATTTCTACCCCTATATGTTTTAATTAGATCACCTCTCATTCTTCTAAACTCTAAAGGCCTAGTCTACTCAATCTCTCCTCATAGGGCAATCCCCTCATCCCAGGAACCAGTCTAGTGAACCTTCGCTGCACTCCCTCTAAGGCAAGTATGTCTTTCCTTTCTCCAAGGCGGCCTTCGAGATACACGACAGCGCAAAATCATAGAGCAGAAACTGATAGCCAAGTTCCGCACTCATGAGGATGGCCTCAATCGCGATATCGGGTTCATGTCACGATACAGAACGTGACTTGACATCATGGCCGGTCTTCCCAGGTGGTTTTTTTTTTTTTTTTTTGTTTTTTTTTTTAAAAAGGCTAACACAAGAACACAAATTGACAGGATATGCAGCCAGCAGGTGGTTTGACACGTTGGACCCCCTGGGACACATCTCATTGTCTTGGCTGTGCTCTTTGTTGTAGCGAATAATGTGAATAGATTTTGTCTGGGTTTAAATTGTGAATTCTGGGAGATTCTCTCATTGCTAACTTACCTGACGAAGGAGCGACAGCTCCGAAAGCTTGTAAAATTAAATAAATCTGTTGGACTATAACCTGGTGTTGTGCGACTTCTCATTTTTTTCCTTAGGTAAGGAGACCAGAACTGTACACAGTACTCCAGGTGTGGCCTCACCAATGCCCTGTATAATTGTAGTAAGACTTCATTACTCTTATACTCTAATCCCTTTGTAACAAAAGATAACATACCATTTGCTTTCCTAATTGCTTGCTGTACCTGCATGTTAACTTTCTGTGATTCATATACAAGGACACCCAGGTCCCTCTGAGTGCAAACATTTCCCAGTCTCTCACCATTCAAAAAATATTCTGCTTTTTTATTTTTCCTACCAAACTGGATAACTTCTCACTTCCCCACATTGTATTCCATTTGCCATGTTCTTGCCCACTCAGTCAACCTCTCTTTATCTCTCTGCAGCCTCTTTGCATCCTCCTCACAGCTTACTTTCCCACCTAACTTTGTATCATCAGCAAACTTGGATACGTTACACTCAGTTCCTTCATCTAAGTCATTAATATAGATTGTAAATAGCTGAAGCCCAAGCATTGATCCTTGGGGTACCCCGCTAGTTACAGCCTGCCAACCTGAAAAAGTCCTGTTTATTCTTACTCTGTTTTCTATCCATTAACCAATCCTCAATCCATGCTAATATATTACCCCCAATACCATGAGTCCTAATTTTGTGTAATAACCTCTTATTGAATGCTTTTTGAAAATCTAAATACACTACATCCACTGGTTCCCCGTATCCATCCTATTAGTTACATCTTCGAAAAATTCTAACAGATTTGTCAAACGTGATTTCCTTTTTATAAAACCATGTTGACTCTGCCTAATCATATTATGATTTTCTAAGTGCCCTGTTACCATGTCCCGAATAATAGATTCTAGCATTTTGCTTACTACTGATGTCAGGCTAACTGGCCTATAGCTACCCGTTTTTTCTCTTCCTCCTTTCTTAAATAGCAGGGTTATGTTTTCTACCTTCCCATCCTTGGGGACTGTCCTAGAATTTAGGGAATTCTGGAAGATTAATACTAGTGCATCCACTATCTCTGCAGCTACCTCTTTTAAAACCCTAGGATGCAGGTCATCAGCTCCAGGGGATTTGATGCCACTTAGTCCCAATAATTTCTCCAGTACTGTGTCTTTGCTTATACTGATTTCTTTAAGTTCCTCATTCTCTCTAGACCCTTGGTTCCCCAATATATCCGGAATGTTTTGTGTGTCCTCTACTGTGAAGACAGATACAAAGTATTTGTTTAATATCTCTGCCATTTCCTTATTGCCCATTATAATTTCTCCTGTCTCTGCCTCTAATGGGCCCACGTTTACTTTACTAATCTCTTCCTATTTACATACCTATAGAAACATTTACAATCTGGTTTTATGTCTCTTGCTAATTTACTCTCATATTCTTTTTCCTCTTTCCTTATCAATTTCTTGGTTCTCCTTTGCTGAATTCTAAAATCCTCCCAATCCTCAGGCTTACTATTCTTTTTGGCAACATTATAAGTCACTTCCTTTGATCTAATACTATCTTTAACTTCTCTTGTTGGCCACGGTTGGACCACTTTTTCTGTGGGGTTTTTGTGCCTTAAAGGAATGTATATTTGTTGTAAATTATGTATTAATTCTTTAAATGCTTGGCATTGCTTGTCTACCATCATACCTTTTAATGTAGTTTCCCATTCTACCTTAGCCAACTCACCCCTCATACCTATGTAGTTTGCTTTGTTTAGATTTAAGACCTTAGTTTCGGATTTAACTAAATCACTTTCAAACTCAATATAAAATTCTATCATATTATGGTCACTCTTCCCTAAAGGCCTCTTTAATATAAGTTTATTAATTAACCCTTTCTCATTGCACAATACTAGATCTAAAATAGCCTGTTCCCTAGTTGGTTCCTCAACACACTGATCTAGAAAACTATCTTGTATACATTCCATGAATTTGTCCTCCACATTATTACTGCAAATTTGGCTTGCCCAGTCTATATGTAGATTAAAGTCCCCTATGATTACTTTATTAGCCTTGTTACATGCACCTCTAATTTCCTGATTAATACTCTGCCCTACATTACAACTACTATTTGGGAGCCTATAAACAACTCCTACCAATGTTTGTTGTCCCTTGCTGTTTCTTAGCTCCACCCAAACTGATTCTATTTCTTGATTTTCAGAGCTAAGATCCTTTCTCTCTACTGTCTTTATCCCATCCTTTATTATCAGGGCTACCCCTCCTCCTTTTCCATTTTGCCTATCTCTTCAGAAAGTTAAGTATCCTGGAATATTTAGTTCCCAACCTTCGTCACTTTGCAACCACGTTTCCGTAATGGCTATTAGATCAAACTTATTCATTTCTATCTTCTCTATTAATGCATCTATTTTGTTGCAAATGCTTTGCGCATTCAGATATAATGACTTTAGCTTTGACTTTTTTCTATTTTTCCCTGATGTCACCTTAGCCACTGATGCCCTATTACCTTTGTTACTCTCTCTGTCCCTTCCTGACTCACTCTGCTTATTTTTATCCAAAACTCCACTCTGCCCTAGAGCCTTGACATTTCTCTTGCTGCTTTTCCATTTACTCTTTCCTGAATCCTCCCCCGCGCCCCCCCCCCCCCCCCCCCAAACCACTTCATTAGTTTAAAACCCTGTCTACTGCCCTAGTTATTCGATTCACCAGGACACTGGTCCCAGCCTGGATTAAGTGGAGCCCGTCCCAACGGAACAGCTCTCTCTTTCCCCAGTACTGATGCCAGTGTCCCATGAACTGAAACCCCTTCCTCCCACACCACTCTTTGAGCCACGCATTTAAACCTCTAATCTGTTTGTCCCTATGCCAAATTGTGCGTGGCTCAGGTAGCAATCCAGAGATTATTACCTTTGAGGTTCTGCTTTTTAATTTGGATCCGAGCTCCTCAAACTCCCTCAGCAGAACCTCAGTCCTAGTTCTGCCTATGTCATTGGTTCCTACATGGACCATGACAACTGGATCCTCTCCCTCCCACTCCCAAATTCTTCTCTACCCAGGCAACAAAGCCTTCGGTACTCCCTGTCGTGGCTGCAGGGAACAGTATCTATCCCCCTGACTATACTGTCGCCTACCACGACCACATTCCTTTTTACTCCCCCCACTTGAATGGCCTCCTGTACCACAGTGACTCTCCCCCTCCCTGATGCATCACAATGTCTGCAGCTCGGACTCCAGCTCAACAACTCTGAGCCGAAGTTCCTCGAGCTGCAATTCCCATATGCTGCAGTTACGACACATCATCTGCACTGCCATCTCTATCTAAACTTATTTTGTTTATATAATAAGCTAATTTAAGTTATTAATTTAATAAAGTAATAGCAGTTATTCTCCCAGCTCTTAATTTAACAAAGTTTCCTAATTTAGAGAGGAAAAAAAGCTGTACTAATCATCAACCAATCACCTGCCTGCTGCCTTGTGAGTCACTCCATGATTTTTTGATTCCACTGCTCTGCTGCTCCCGGCCAGTTTATTTAGTTAATTAAACTTAAATTAAAATTAAAATTAGGCAGACAGCTTTTGTTAAAAAAAAAAGCAAATGACTTACTGTTTACTCACCAGCTTTACTCAGACTCAGACTGTGCCTTCGAGCTCTCCGTGACTTCACTTTATCGGATTTTCCTTTTCGTTAGTTTCACTGCCTGCTCTACTTAATCTATTTTTATATTAGTTATCAATTATTCTGAATATTTATTTAACAATTTATTTATAGTTAAGTTAAAAATAAAAAACTAACACTAAAAAGAGTGTGTAAAGCAGATTAAATATTGAGCTCAATCTCCTCTGGATCCGCTGCCGATTATGACGTCACTTTTATGATGTTTTCCTCTCTCGGTTTGTTACTCCCCCGCTCAGCACACTGCTCACTGCCCCCACTCCACTCACTGCCCCCACTCCCCACTCCGCTCGCTGCCCACACTCCGCTCACTGCTCACTGCCCCCACTCCCCACTCCGCACACTGCTCACTGCCCCCACTCACTGCTCACTGCCCCCACTCCACTCACTGCCCCCACTCCACTCACTGCCCTCACTCCACTCACTGCTCACTGCCCCCAATCACTGCCCCCACTCCACTCACTGCCCCCACTCCACTTACTGCCCCCACTCCACTCACTGCCCCCACTCCACTCACTGCCCCCACTCCACTCACTGCCCCCACTCCACTTACTGCCCCCACTCCACACACTGCCCCCACTCTGCTCACTGCTCACTGCCCCCACTCCCCACTCCACTCACTGCTCACTGCGCCCACTCCGCTCACTGCCCCCACTCCACTCCCCACTCCCCACTTCACTCACTGCCCCCACTCCACTCACTGCCCCCACTCCACTCACTGCTCACTGCCCCCACTCCACTCACTGCCCCCACTCCACTCACTGCCCCCACTCCACTCATTGCCCCACTCCACTCACTGCCCCCACTCCACTCACTGCCCCACTCCACTCACTGCCCCCACTCCACTCACTGCCCCCACTCCACTCACTGCCCCCACTCCGCTCACTGCCCTCACTCCACTCACTGCCCCCACTCCGCTCACTGCCCCACACTCCACTCACTGCCCCACACTCCACTCACTGCCCCCACTCCACTCACTGCCCCACTCCACTCACTGCCCCCACTCCGCTCACTGCCCCCACTCCACTCACTGCCCCCACTCCACTCACTGCCCCCACTCCACTCACTGCCCCCACTCCGCTCACTGCCCCCACTCCACTCACTGCCCCCACTCCACTCACTGCCCCCACTCCCCACTCCACTCACTGCCCCCACTCCACTCACTGCCCCCACTCCACTCACTGCCCCCACTCACTGCCCCCACTCCACTCACTGCCCCCACTCCACTCTCTGCCCCCACTCCACTCACTGCCCCACTCCACTCACTGCCCCCACTCCACTCACTGTCCCCACTCCACTCACTGTCCCCACTCCACTCACTACCCCCACTCTCTGCCCCCACTCCACTCTCTGCCCCCACTCCACTCTCTGCCCCCTCTCCACTCACTACCCCCACTCTCTGTCCCCACTCCACTCACTGTCCCCCGCTCACTGCCCCCACTCACTGTCTCCGCTCGTTTTAAACAGCCACTCCGCTCTGCTCCTGCTCTTTTTAAACATAGAGATAAAATGTATGAAGGATAACTTAGTGGATGCTCAACTTTGCTAAGTTTAAGAGCTGCATATCTGAAGGTTTTTCAGTGCCATTTGCATGTATTTTATCTCTATTTCTTCTCCCCTTGTCCAGTCTCTTCCCAGCTACATTTGCGACTCTTCCGACGCCCTCCGCCACTTTAACAGTTTCCATTTTCCTGGCCCCAACCATCTCCTTTTCACTATGGACGTTCAATCCCTCTACACCTCCATCCCCCACCAGGATGGCCTGAGGGCACTCCGCTTCTTCCTTGAACAGAGGCCCAACCAGTCTCCATCCACCACCACCCTCCTCCGCCTGGCTGAACTTGTTCTCACTTCTCCTTTGACTCCACTCACTTCCTCCAAATTAAAGGTGTTGCTATGGAAACCCGCATGGGCCCTAGCTATGCCTGCCTTTTTTGGGATATGTGGAACATTCCTTGTTCCAGTCCTACTCAGGTCCCCTCCAGTCCTACTCAGGTCCCCTCCCTCACCTCTTTTTCTGGTACATTGATGACTGTATTGGGACCATTTCCTGCTCTCGCCCTGAACTACAAAATTTAATTCACTTTGCTTCCAATTTCCACCCTTCCCTCACCTTCTCATGGTCCATCTCCGACTCTTCCCTTTCCTTCTTCGACTTCTCTGTCTCCATTTCTGGGGGTAGGCTATCGACAAACATCCACTATAAGCCCACTGACTCCCACAGCTACCTGGACTACACTTCCTCCCACCCCGCTTCCTGTAAGGACTCTATTCCATTCTCCCAGTTTCTCCATGTCCGCCGCATCTGTTCTGACGATGCCATCTTCCATACTAGTGCCTCCGATATATCTTCCTTTTTCCTCAACCGAGGATTCCCCTCTACTGTGGTTGACATGGCCCTTGACCGTGTCTGTTCCATTTCCCGCACTTCTGCTCTCACCCCTTCCCCTCCCTCCCAGAACTATGATAGGGTTCCCCTTGTCCTCACCTTTCACCCCACCAGCATCCACATTCAATGGATCATCCTCCGTCATTTCCGCCACCTGCAGCATGATCCCACCACCAAACACATCTTCCCCTATTCCCCCTTTCAGCATTCCAAAGGGAACGGTCCCTCTGCGACACCCTGATCCACTCCTCTATCACCCCCAACACCCCTTCCCCTTCTCACGGCACCTACCCGTGCAAGCGCAGGAGATGCAACACCTGCCCTTTTACCGCCTCCCTTTCCACTGTCCAGGGTCCCAAACACTCCTTCCAGGTGAAACAGTGATTTACTTGTACTTCTTGCAATTTAGTATACTGTATTCGCTGCTCATGATGTGGTCTCCTCTACACTGGGGAGACCAAACGCAGATTGGGTGACCGCTTTGCGGAACACCTCCGTTCAGTCTGTAAGCATGACCCCGAGCTTCCGGTCGCCTGTCACTTTAATTCTCCGCTCCACTCCCACTCTGATCTCTCTGTCCTCGGCTTCTTACACTTTTCCAATGAAGCTCAACATAAGCTCGAGGAACAGCACCTCGGGGTAAAAATTCACTTGGTTGCGCCACCCGTTAGCGCCTTAAGAGGGCGCTAATGGGGCGCAAAGCCGCTAACGCCCGGGCGCAGCGATGTTTGCGCCGCTCGAGAACTTAACTTGAGATTGTGCGGCGGCGCTAAAACTTACCGCTACGACCACCTGCGCGCGCAGATTGTGACGTCATTCCATGGTGCAACGCCCTTGGGGCGCCCCGTAGCGGAAATTGAGTGGCGCCCCCTGCCTTACCGCCTGGCGCTTCCAACGACCAGAAGACTTGAACGCTATCAATCGCTGTGGGGCTGGGGGGGCGCTATTTAAAGGGGGCCTCTTCCTGTCTTTTATTGTTGGTGGCATTTTTGAACTACGCATTCTGAGAGAGAGAGGGAGAGACTTCTGGAGAGATTCAACGTTGTGTGAAGGAGTTTTGGGTACTGAGCAGCACTTTGCAGGTTCATTTTGATTTGCCATTCCTTGTATCGATTTAGCAGAGACCGTGGGAGCTGCACTCTGAGCTCTTTGCCTGGTGCTCTCCATTGTTCTTTCCAGCACATTTGATGTGCAAGTCTCTCCAGGCCGAGATTCAAGGCAGCAATGAACAGGATGTGGATGGAAAGCAAGATTAACCATCCCCTTTAAGAACTGGCCCGTGCCATTGTGTGTGTGTTCCATTGCTGACTGACATTACATGAGCTTCGCCAGCGCTCCGAGTTAGCGCCTCACTGCTCGGCCTTTGCGCCTTAAGAGAGGTGTGCAGCGACTGCTTTAGCGCTCCACTCACCTCCCGGGGCGGTAAAAGTGAAGTTTCCCGTCAGTGCCGATAATTAGCGCCAGGCGCTAACATTTGCGTCCGGACGATATTTGCGCCCCAAATGGGGCGCGACCTAATTTCTACCCCGAGGTTGATTAGGCACTTTACAGCCTTCTGCACTCAAAATCGAGTTCAACAATTTCAGACTTTAACCTCGGCCCCTATGTTTTCTTTCTTTTTTCTCTCACATGGCAGCTGTTGATGATTCTGCCATTATCATTTACACCTCATCTAGAGTCAGACAATAGCAAAATACTGCGGATGCTGGATATCTGAAACAACAACAGAAAATGCTGGAAACACTCAGCAGGTGAGGCAGCATCGTGGAGAGAGAAACAGAATTAACTTTTCAGGTCGATTACCCTTCGTCAGAATGCCAGTGTTTCCAGCATTTTCTGTTGTTGTATCATCTAGAGTCATCTTTTGTTTCTTAACTTGTCCCATTATCATCTCCTTTTGCCTTGCACCATGATCCCTTTTGTCTTTCAATCTCTCTTGCCTTCTATCCTAGCACAGACCTTCCCTTTTGTTCTTTCCTCCCTCCCCCCTTTCCCTGCCCCACACTTGCTTAAAAATCTGTTACTTCTCCAACTTTTTCCAGTTCTGATGAAGGGTCACAGACCTGAAACGTTAACTCTGTTTCTCTCTCCACGGATGCTGCCTGACTTGCTGAGTGTTTCCAGCATTTTCTGTTGTTGCATGTATTTTGGTAAGTCTCGCAGTCTTTTTAAAATACACGAGCATATTATTTTCCAATGCTTCTGAGAGTTTTATAAGCCTAGTTGAAGTCACAATTTAATAATTCCAATTGTGTTTCCATTTGAACAAGAGAATTAATTCCCCACTTTAGAGCCACTGAAAGGGCTAGTTGTTAGCATCAAAGGCTACGATTTTGCCAGCGCTCAGAGGGTGGGTTTGGAGGCGGGTCAGGAGTTAAAATCAAAATGATTGACAGCGGGTTGTGAACCCGCCGCCATCCCGCCTCCACGCAACTTTGCAAAGTGTTGGGTCTGCGAGTCCCGATCAGACCCGACACCAAGCGGCGGGAGAGCCACTTAAGGCAGTTAACAGCTTGTTAACTGCGATAATCCTATTTTAAGAGGCTGTTCCCATTTGACGACATTTTCAGCGTGTTGCACATCATGCGACAAACACGCCAGCTGATTGTGCCGGGTTCAGCAACTAGCTGAATATTTGACAGCTACACCTGCATCATAAAAGCGGACCTGTAACATAGCTGACTTTCAGATGCCAGAACTTTGTGTTTTGAGATTTTGGAACACATTTTGCAGGTTTATTGAGCTTGTAATTGTTTAAGCTGAGATCCATATGCACTGTGACCTCCTTGGAAAACCCTCTCCCCACATTGACTGAACGCTTATAACATCTGTTCCTCAACTGAGATATATACCAGTGGAATGGGAACCATTTATACCCTGTCATCCTGGTCCTCAGAAGCGGAGGAAGAGCAGCCGCGGCAGCAGCAGAACCAGGCACAACAGCAGCAACAACAACAGGAGCGCCAACCTTCTCCTCAGCCACCACCACCTGATGCTGCACAGGGCAGAGGGCGTCAGTGCAGGGCTGCACCGCACCGCAGGAGATACCCACAACACACGGTTTACAGGCAGAGGATGAGCTTCCTCAACATGAGTGAGCAGCTATGCCAAAGGAGGCTGAGACTTCCGCGAGAGGTAGTCGCTGACATCTGCACAATGCTGCACCAATGCCTGGAGCCCAGAAGAGCGGGTGGACACTCCCTACCAGTGGCTGTCAAAGTCACCACCGCACTGAACTTCTCAACAACTCAACAACTCAACAACTCAACAACTCAAGTGTCAGCTGTGGCTCAGTGGGTAGCACACTCGCCTCTGGGTCAGAAGGTTGTGGGTTCAAGTCCCACTCCAGCGACTTGAGCACACAAAGCTAGGCTGTACACTCCAGCGCAGTACTGAGGGAGTGCTGCACTGTTGGAGGTGCCGTCTTTCGGATGAGACATTAAACCGAGGCCCTGTCCGCCCTCTCGGGTGGATGTAAAAGATCACATGGAACTATTTTGAAGAAGCGCAGGGGAGTTATCCCCGGTGTCCTGGCCAATATTTATCCCTCAATCAACATAACAAAAATAACCAGATTATCTGGTCATTATCACATCGCTGTTTGAGGGAGCTTGCTGTGCGCGAATTGGCTGCTGCATTTCCCACATTACAACAGTGACTACACTTCAAAAATAGTACTTCATTGGCTGTAAAGCGCTTTGAGACGTCCGGTGGTCGCGAAAGGCGCTATATAAATGTAAGTTCTTCTTTGCTTCGGGCTCCTTCCAGGGATCAGCAGCAGACATCAAGTAATTGGGAAGAATAGCATAAATGCATTTAAGGGGAAGCTAGATAAGCACATGAGGGAGAAAGGAATAGAAGATTATGCTGATAGGATTAGATGAAGAGCGATGGGTGGAGGCTTGTGAGGCGCATAAACACCGACATGGACCAGTTGGCCTGAATGGCCTGTTTCTGTGCTGTAAATATGCTGAAATGATGACACAACAATCCTCAAAAAAAGGTAAGCAGCCTTTATTGCAGAATTAAATAGTTCAGCTAGCCATACTTCCAAGTCGTTGATTCACCATCTCAAGGTAAATCCACTTACTGTGTCGCGACAATGTGCCTTAACTGTGATCTCAGAGCAGCACTCACATTGCGCCAGTGTGAGCTATAAGGGTCAGTTTTCTGATTGTGTGACCCCCCCGCCCCTTCCCAGCACGGAGCTTCACCAGCTGGGAGCGCGCATCGGGAAATTACACTGGCAGCCAATGATTGTCCAGTCGCGGAAGATTATAGGCTGTGCATGCGACTTTCCGCTGAGCATTCCCAGTGGGCCAGGCTCCATGTTTGGATAACTCAGTTAAAAAATTACCCTTATTTATCCATCACTAAATGCTTTTAATCCCCCCTTGATTAAGGTTACCAAGTTAGTGGCAATTAGTGCTGAAATATAGTCAGTCTTGCGCTGGGAGTTCATATCCATGAGGAATTGAGCTAAGACTGCGTAAACTAATCTCACTTCAGACCCTTACAATTACTGTAGAAAGGAGGCCATCGGTGCAATCGATCTGCTCTGCATTCTAACCCCTTGACCCAGAGGTGAAAGAGCAGTGTGTTAAATCAGTTCCCACAACAGCATGCTTAAATATCTGTCTTTGACTCAGAAAATCATTCCCGTGTATCTGTTTGATTTAGCAGCTGTCCCACAATGCCTCGGGAGGTCCATCTCGCACTGCTGACTACCTGAAACATGTTTTATATGCAAATTACATGTGTGTTTAGCACAGCATCATGTCCATCAATCTAATTACTGAGTGCTGTTCCACCAGAGTGTGACAGTGTTAGGTCACTGGGGTCATACAGGCCAATCTTTGTAGTTAGAGCAGAAGATTGGAATTGAAGAAAGTCCCTCAGTACCTCTAATGTGCATCTCTCATACATAAATGAAAACTTTAAATTATTCCTGAAATGATTGCTTTTCATTTTTTACTGGATTGGTTTGAGCTCATCCAAAACTCTGCTGCGCGTAGCCTAACTCACACCAAGTCCTGCTCACCCATCACCCCTGTGCTCGCTGACCGACATAGGCTCCCGGTCCAGCAATGCCTTGATTTTAAAATTCTCATACTTGTTTTCAAATCCCTTCATGGCCTCGCCCCTCCCTATCTTTGTAACCTCCTCGAGCCCTACAATCCTCTGAGATCTCTGCGCACCTCCAACTCTGGCCTCTTATGCATTCCCGATTTTCATCACCCCACCATTGGCGGCCGTGCCTTCAGCTGCCTGGGCCCTAAGCTCTGGCATTCCCTGCCTAAATCTCTCCGCCTCTCTCTCCTCCTTTAAGATGCTCCTTAAAGCTTACCTCTTTAAACTTAAGCTTTCAACTTTCAGGAAATATTTGCTTTTGATGCTCAGGAGTGCAAGGCAGCATTATGTGACCTGTTTTCCAGAATATATCAGCACTTTCTGTTCCTCAAACCATCAAGTAAGTATAGAGGTGGTGAAGTGGCAGTTTTGCAATACTGGAAGAATATAATGTGAAGACCTGAACCATTGTATTAAATGCCAGATTCCAATCTTATACCTTAAAGTCATTCCCGAAAGCAATGCTTGTCAAACTTTCTACAGAAACTTAATAAACAAGGGTATTTAGGTGAAATTAAGTGTACATAAATCTAATAAAAGAAATGAACCAAATGATTTTTTCTTCAGTACACATTTAAGGTTAAGTTGTTCAAATAAGACAGAATCTATTTGGTTAGAGTTAAGAAGCAGAAGAGGAGCTGTTACACTGCTGGGTGTATACTATATACCGGGGGTTCTCAACCTTTCTGCTCCTGAGGCTCCCCTCCTGTGTTATAAAAATTCCACTGACCCCTTGTAACACAACAAGTATTTTTTCTGTATAAACATTCTCTCAGCGTTGCTCGCACTCACCATGTTACAGCTGCTGCTGCTATCCCGGCACTGCAGAAAATACTGGTCCCCGTGCCCATCCTATTCCCTCTTTCCCTTCACATGAGCCCCCATCGTGTTCGCCATCACAGTCACAATGGGCTGAAAGGCCTCCTTCTGTGCTGTAAATTTCGATGATTCTATGAATCACCTGACCCTCAGTCCCCCTCTTTTCCCCGCAACCCCCGACTCCCTCACCGACTGTTCCCGGCACACCAGCTGGGCCCCGTTCTCTGCTTCATTGTCAGTCAAATACAGTTTTTTCCCCCATTTCTAATAGTTTTATAACTAATAAACAAAAGTGTACAATGAAAATAAAAATGACCACCATTTTTTTGAGGCCGGTATGATTTTTCTCCCAAATTGCTGGCGGCAGCGTCCAGATTAATGTTTTATTCCTGGTGACTCCAGGACAATCCTGGAAGGTTGAAATCCTAGCTGGAGGCTAACATTGGGTGTGAACAAACAGGTCTGCCTGTGACGCCCTCCTTGGTAGAGCAAGACTGCTAACACTCAAGGTATAGGCTCGCAGGTCAAGGATGAATGAGGTTAGGCACCAAAGGGCAGCCGGCACCCTTGTAACTATAGTACAGGGTGAGTCAACACTTTGAAGACAGCAGGAGAGAAAATGGGAAGACAGTGCAGAATATTTAAATGAGTTTACAAACTGTTCCAGTTTTGCTGGTAATAAGTATCAATCCTAATGGTTTCCTAATGTTGACATATTCCGTTCTTATTCCTCCATGAAGACAGCGACTCACTGTTTGACCCCAGCAGCTCCTTTCCTCCTTGCAGCTGCCGCCTATTTACTTGCTCCTTCTTCATTTGATTGACAATCGCAACCGTGCGAATGACAAAAATAGGACAAAAAATTCAAATCTGAAACGGAACTGACTTACGCGCATGCGCGGAGCCGCCATTGGCTGATTTCAGTAGTCGCGAGATACTTGCACTGAATGGGTTACAGTTGCTGCTGGTGACATATGACAGTGAGAGGATTTCGGGAGCGAGGGGTGAAAGTAGAAGAGCAGCTGCCCCAATTAGCCCGGGGGAGGGGGAACAACAACCCACGCAGCGTGGCGTTAAGACAAGTGTGGGGAGGGCGGGGCGACAAAATATACAGCAAACTGGCAGCTCCAGCCCTGACTCAGACCTCTGCCCCCCCCTTCCGAACGTCTGTGCAATGACGGCGGCAGCTGCCACTGAGCCCAGGCCTCCGCTCGTTGAGAAGGCAGAGAGGCGGCGGTCGCTGAACACAGATCCCCCGGCTCGAGCTCTCCATCCTCCGCTCTCCTCTCGCCAGGTCCCGCTGTATATTTTGTCGCCCCTTGAAAACTTCTCATGGACCCCTAGGGTTCTGTGGATCCCCGGTTGAGAACCCCTGCTATACACCAACAAATAGTGGGAAGGAGATGGAGGAGCAAATCTGCAAACAAATTTCATAAAGACATAAAAACAATAGAGCAGTGATAATAGGAGACTTCAATTATCCTAATATAGACTGGGGGGAAAACAATGTAAAGGGCAAGGAGGGGGAAGGAATTCCTGAGAAGTGTGCAGGAGAACTTTTTTGATCAGTATGTTTCCAGCCCAATGAGAAAGGAAGCAGTGCGGGATCTAGTTCTGGGGAATGTAATGGGGCAGGTGCAGTACGTTTCAGTGGGGGAGCATTTGGGAAACAGTGATCATAATATTATCAAAAGTGAGAAGTCGCACAACACCAGGTTATAGTCCAACAGCTTTATTTGATTTCAAATAAGTGATTTCAAATAAAGCTGTTGGACTACAACCTGGTGTTGTGCGACTTCTCAATTTTGTCCACCCCAGTCCAACACCGACCGGCATCTCCACATCATGGACAATATTATCAGGTTTAGAGTAATTATGGAAAAGGACAATGAACAATCAAAGGTGAAGGTACTCAACTGGAAGATGGCTAATTTCAGTAAGTTGGAAAGGGATCTGGCCCAGGTGGATTGGAAACAGTAGGCCCATTTCCAATGCCATACATTGGACAATGCTGGAGAGCAGGCAACCGTAGTCCAACCTCCAACCAGTATCACCTGGCAGCCCGACTGAAGAGGATCCCAAAGTTGAGTTCCACTTTATTTTTGTGGGGACAGGAGGACCAGGAATGCTCATCTAGGCGCCACAAAACCAGCCTGAGCTGCAGCCGTTTGGCTCCCCTTCACCCCGGCCCCTCCATCCCCCCTCCAGGCTTTGATGCCTCCAATCTCCCTCCACGAGCCTACTTTCATGTGGTCCAAAGTCCGGCCAAGGCCAGAGCCGATGGGATGCCCCAGGTCGCTCAGTCTCCGTCCGTGGCCTGCCATCCGATGCTAACAAGACGCGGCCCTCAAAATAGGGTTGCCAACTCTGGTTGCACATATTCCTAAGGGTTGCATCACACAACCTCCCACCGCCCCGCCCAGTCTGTGGCAACAAGAGCAGGTCAGAGGCTGGGTATTCTGCGGCAAGTGTCTCACCTCCTGACTCCCCAAAGCCTTTCCACCATCTACAAGGCACAAGTAAGGAGTGTGATGGAATACTCTCCACTTGCCTGGATGAGTGCAACTCCAACAAACTCAAGAAGCTCGACACCATCCAGGACAAAGCAGCCCGCTTGATTGGCACCCCATCCACCACCTCAAACATTCACTCCCTCCACCACCGGCGTACCGTGGCTGCAGTGTGTACCATCTACAAGATGCACTGCAGCAACTCGCCAAGGCTTCTTCGACAGCACCTCCCAAACCCGTGACCTCTTCCACCTAGAAGGACAAGGGCAGCAGACGCATGGGAACACCACCACCTCCAAGTTCCCCTCCAAGTCACACACCATCCTGACTTAGAAGTATATCGCCGATCCTTCATCGTCGCTGGGTCAAAATCCTGGAACTCCCTCCCTCACAGCACTGTGGGAGTACCTGCACCACATGGACTGCAGCGGTTCAAGAAGGCGGCTCACCACCACCTTCTCAAGGGCAATTAGGGATGGGCAATAAATGCTTGCCTTGCCAGCGACGTCCACATCCCATAAAAACGAATTAAAAAAATTTAAACAGCCTTTTATTCCCCAATCTCCAATATTTTTATAACTAATAAACAGAAGTGTTCAAAGTAAATGAAAGAAAACACACACTTTCTTTACTGCCCCTATGATTTTTCCTGGAGTTCCTCGCAGCAGTGTCCTGGAGATTAATCTCTAAATCCTGGAGACTCCAGGCCAATCCTGGAGGGTTGGTAACCCTACCTCAAAAATGGACTGGCCCTCACCCCGGCACTACGGGTTGGTGCATTCCACTTGCCGGCTCGGAGGTGCAGGGGAATATCCACCCCAGTGCCTCTTACGGTTCCCTTTGCTTCCTTGCAGGAACACTTCTGTATGTGCCCTAAATGAGCCAAGTTAGGATTGATGACTTGATGATGTCAGAACTGAGAGGTTATAACTATCAGTAAAGACTGAACAGACTGGGGCTCTTGTCTTTAGAAAAGTAAAGACTGAGGGGAGCCTGATAGAGGTCTTTAAGATTACGAAGGGGTTTGATAGGGTTCGATGTAGAGAAGATCTTTCCAGTTGTGGGGGAGACCAAAACTAGGGGCTGAATTTTTCCAGTGTGCAAAATGTGGCTTTGGAGAAGGGTCCGCTGTCGAAGTCGAAATGATTGACAGTGGGTTGGGATCCCGCTGCGAACCCGCCTCCATGTAAGTTTCCAAAGTGTCTGTGAATTCAGAACAGACCCGACACCAAGTGGTGGGGGAGGCATTTAAGATACTTAACTGCTTGTTAAGTGCTTGTTAACCATTATTTTGCCAGCCTTTTTCTATTTTACCACATTTTTAATGGGGTTCACGTCATTCAGAGATCACGTCAGGTAAGTAGGTCGGGTTCTCTGTGTCTCCCCATTGCTGTGAATAGGTGACAGCTGCAAAAGTGGTATGAAAGCTACCATTTCACAGCTGGTCACTTTCCAATGTCGGAAGCTTGAGCCTTCAGGACTTGGAAGACACTTTTGAGCTTTATGCAGTTTGGAAGTGTTTGGAGTAAACTGTCTATCCACTGTCACCTCCTTGGAGCAAGCTCTCTCACCATTGACAGATCGCTTCTGTCATCTCAACTTCAGCTGCCATCTATTCCAGCAACATTGGTGTCCTTGAAAAAATCTCACCTTGGTCCTCTGAATTCCTCCACGATTAACCCCAACACCAACATCACCAGGCACACCAACATCACCAACAACAACACCAACCTTCTCCGCAATCACCTGATGCTGCACAGGACACAGGGCATCAGCACCTGACATCGTTGCTGCCTGAGAAGCCAGCGATGGCACCACCATGGCCAGATTTACTTCACTTGACGGTGTACACCCTGGCTGCCACATGATGGGCCAGGTTAACACCATCACCATAAAGCATTCCTACAATGACCAAGCCATTCCTTTCATACTCATCACCATTAAGGGGATACCATTATGCCTCACCATTCACTGCAACTCACTAAAACACTTCCAAAGGTGAGCACAGATCTGTACAATAAGGCAAAGGCCTAAAAATTCGGTTGCTTTGTGCCTCCCGGTAGCTCCCTAAGAGGGCGCTAACGGGGCGCAAAGCTACTAGCGCCTGGGCGTGGTGTCGCCAACACCTCCCGCGAAATTCAGTGGGAAGATAGCGGCGCTGGTAACCGTTAGCGCTCTGCGGCGCTGTGCCACCGGCGATGACGTCATCGCCGTGCGCGGCGCCCCGCTCGCGCCCCGGCCACGATCTTCGGTAACGCCCCCTGACTTACCGTCGGACGCTATGTCCGACGAGGTAAGGGGGTCCTACCTGCGGCCGGGGCGGTGCAAATTAAAGGGGAGGTGCCGGGCGGCCATTTTTGTTGCTGGCCCCTCTGCCGTCCCCGGCCTCCTCTGCAGCCCCCCAGCGGAGTGCCGGCTGCGCCCCGTGAGCCCGGCACTTCTCTTGAGTGCCGTGCTCTTTTGCCGGCACTTCGATCCTTGGTGGCCCAGCTGGGCCCCGGGTCGCGCTGCGCTAGACCCCTCCCCTTTAAGAAGGGGAGGAAGGCCTGCATGACATGCCGCAGAGCGTGGCGTTGCGGCACGTAGCGTTGCGATATTCACTCGCAGCGCCCCAAGAGGGAGACGGGGCGCTTCCAGTAACACCCCGCTTCCCTCTTGGGGTGCTACCGGTGAATTTCGGCCGCGGGGGCACTAATTTTTTCGGGGCGCTAAAAGTAGCAAAGTGAGCACCCCAAAGGGGGCACGACTCAACTTTTCCCCCAAAGTGTTTAAAATAAAGATTTCAATGTTTGACAACACATTAACAGAAAATTTACATGAACATTGCATAAGACACCCAAGTGGCCTCCTTGTGTGTTGTTAGTTGGTATGATTGCACCAGGATGAGGGTGAGTGTGAGGGGTGACTAGTGAGATGGAGAAGTGATGATGTAGATAGAGAGGGATGGGTGGAGGTGCAAAGTAAGTTGGTGTGAGTAAGGATGTGCAGGAGTAGGGTAGGGAAGGCAGAATTATGGGGATGTGATGAGATTGAGTGTGGCTTTGCAGTAACGTTTTGTGATCTACTGAGATCATTGAAAGGTTTGCACCACTGCAGCCAGGTCCTCCTGACGACATCCCTGCTTTTGCCCTCCTGTGCAATGTGCAACCAGGCTGCGTTGGTGTCCTGGGGAGGACTCTTCTGCCCTTTGAAAGGAAGAGAAACTCCCTGCGTGCATATGGAGGCAGTCATGCGAGAGCCTGGGTGCAGCCGTGCACCTTTGTGCAGTGCTGGTGAATGTTTGCAGCACCTCAATGCTGCTGAACACTGACAGCACAACTGTCAAAATGAATGCGGCCATGGTCCCTTTAAGGAAACTGACTAATGACGCATCCTCACATGACGTCATCAGACCCGCTTCCTTTTAATTGGCCGGGAACCCAGCAGGATGGGCTTAACAAGCCCTAATAACGGAAAATCCTTTCTGGAGAGCGGCTGCAGCCGGGAACGGAACCGGAACCCGCCAACCACTGGCGAAATCATGGCCTAGGAGTCATAAATATAAGATAGTCACTAATAAATCCAATAGGGAATTCTGGAGAAACTTCTTTACCCAGTGAGTGGTTAGAATGTGGAACTCGCTACCACAGGGATTAGCTGTGGCGAATAGCAGAGATGCATTTAAGGGGATGCTAGATAAACATATGAGGGAGAAAGGAATAGAAGGTTATGCTGATAAGGTGAGATGAAGTAGCGATGGAAGGAGGCTCGTGTGGAGCATGAACACCGACCGGCATGGACCAGTTGGGCCGAATGGCCTGGTTCGGTGCTGTAAACTTCTATGTACGAAAAGGTGCCGACTGCTAATTTTGACCTCCTCATAACCAACAAAAGAAAAACACATGACTAAATGCAGATTTGCTTTCTTACAGAGTTCATGATACAGTTGGTGCTGTAGCTCTAGACATTGAAGGCAACTTGGCCTGTGCCACATCCACTGGAGGGATCACCAATAAAATGGTGGGACGAGTTGGAGATACACCAATCATAGGTAGAACAACAACTTGCATTTTAAGAGCGCCTTTAATGGAGTCAACATTAACATCAATTTTGATAAAAGCAACTTAAAATTTTAAACCACCTATTAAAATTGACTACACTGTCAAATACTTTGGTTAGAAATCCAATTAAGTAAGGTCTATTCATCCTTACGATTAACATAACCACAATTTCAGTCCACAATCATTTAAGATCAATTCCTCTGTCCTCTCCATATGCTTCTTCATCAGTAAGTAGCTGTTATGTGTTTGCAAATCAATGATAATTGGGTGCTTCTGGGCATGCAATATCCAGTGAAGTGTGCATTCAGGTCTCACTTCTGAGTCAGCAGGTTGTAGGTTCCTGTCCCACTCCAGAGGATGGTGCAAATGGTAAGGTGTGATGAACATTCTCAGATACAGGTGGACTCAATTCGGGGTTTACAGCTGCACCTATTTTGAATGTTTGTAAAGTCCAAATCAAGGCTTCCTTCCATTGAACCTTTGGCTGCCTGATTTCTCCTTTGTGAGCCTGAAGGGTTCACGAAAAGAATTGACTGAATGGCAATCTTAATGATGAGCTTTCTTCGTTAAATAATAAGGACATTCTTTTTGAAATGGTAGCTTTAAAATTCTGTATGCTTATTTTCTAGCTGTGTGGCACCTAGCTTTTACAACTTGCACCTGTTACTGTCTATGTACAGTGGATAGGAACAGGAGACGGCCATTCAGCTCCTCGAGCCTGTTCCGCCATTCAATGAGATCATGGTTGATCTGTTTCTTAGCACCATTTATACGCCATGGTCCCGTAACCCTTAAAACCCTCGCCTAACAAAAATCTATTGATCTCAGTTTTGACATTTTCAATTGATTCCCCCAGCCTCAATAGCTTTTTGGGGGAGAGAGTTCCAGATTTCCACTACCCTTTGTGTGAAGAAGTGCTTTCTGACATCATCCCTGAATGGCCTAGCTCTAATTTTAAGGCTATGCCCCCTTGTTCTGGACTCCCCCACCAGAGGAAATAGTTTCTCTCTGTCTATCGTTATCTAATATCATTAATCTTCTCAATTAGATCACCCCTAAATCTTCTATACTCGAGGGAATGCAAGCCTAATCTGTGCAACCTGTACGCATAATTTAATCCTTTTCGCCCAGGTATTATTCTAGTGAATCTGTGCTTCACCGCCTTCAAGGCCAATATATCCTCCCTGAGGTGCTGATCTTGTTGTTTTGTACAATAGTGTTAAGTCTCTGTTATGTTTTCTCTTAGGTTCAGGTGGGTACGCTGACAACCAGGTCGGTGCAGTATCTTCAACAGGCCACGGAGAGTCGATTCTTAAAGTAACCTTAGCCCGGCTTATCCTTTTCCATATGGAGCAAGGTAATCTAAGAGAGTGACAGGAATTATTTTTTGTTATTGTTTTAAGGAAGGAGGTTGCAGGAATACTCTGTCTCTGGTCTACACTATAATTGGGTCTGCAGAATATATATTATCCTTCTTCTTGAAGTGTTCTTCCTTTTAGCAACTCTGTTACTATCTTATTTTTCATCATTCAGTAACTGAAACTCTTTACTGAAATACAGTTAAGCCGTGACATGACAGATTCCATTTTTACCAAAGAGAGACTTATCTTAATGTGGATTGGATCTTATCAGTGCTTACAATGTATTAAGGATAATGGATTGCATTATTTTCATCTTGACAGAATTGATCTTAGCAGAGTTGTCATTAACTGGGCAAAATTGGACTCACATATATACAGAAAATACACGCAGAATGATTGAACTTCGGTTGGAAAAGGATCTTTCTTCAGTTAATTATAAAGCCGCTTGAATTCTATGAGGCATCTTTATTGACCCGGATAAACAAGTGTGACCCTCAACACTCCTTGGGTGGTGACCCTGGTTCTGGTTTCATTCAGATGGTGCCTGATGTTGCACTCCAGGGTGGACCTGGTCCTAGTTGACTGAATCTCAACTCAAGATTATTTGAGACATGGCTCGGCTCTAAGTGAGTTTTGGTTCAAATTTTTGTTGCTGTTGAGCAGAATACTGTTGTATCATTGTCAAGATGTGGTCGCAGATTGTATTCACTCAGTTTAGGTAGATTTGGCTTCATGAACCGACATAGAGTTGAGCTACAAAGCTAGTTGCTTGATGGACATGGACGCGCTGCTTCTTATTTAATTTATAATGAAGGAACCTGGTAACTGACTTCAGCCGTCTATCTGATAGCCTCTGGAAATGGTTGGGCCTGCACGTGCTCACCGCTTGCTGAGGTTGCTGGGATTGCACACCATTGGAGACTTTCCATGAAAGTTAACGCATGTGAGAAGTTTCAAGCTGCTGTTGGAGATTTCTGCTGGGATTTTGGTGTGAGCTGTGAGATATTGGGCAGCAGCATCAGGATTTTGGGAGGAGCAGTGGGATTTTGGGCAGGAGCAGTGGGATTTTAACAGGAGCAGTGGGATTTTGGAAGGAGCAGTGGGATTTTGGAAGGAGCAGTGGGATTTTGGGAGGAGCAGTGGGATTTTGGGCTGGAGCAGTGGGATTTTGGGAGGAGCAGTGGGATTTTGGGAGGAGCAGTGGGATTTTGGGCAGGAGCAGTGGGATTTTGGGAGGAGCAGTGGGATTTTGGGCAGGAGCAGTGGGATTTTGGGAGGAGCAATGGGATTTTGGGCAGGAGCAGTGGGATTTTGGGAGGAGTAGTGGGATTTTGGAAGGAGCAGTGGGATTTTGGGAGGAGCAGTGGGATTTTGGGGAGGAACAGTGGGATTTTGGGAGGAGCAGTGGGATTTTGGGAGGAGCAGTGGGATTTTGGGAGGAGCAGTGGGATTTTGGGAGGAGCAGTGGGATTTTGGGAGGAGTAGTGGGATTTTGGGAGGAGCAGTGGGATTTTGGGCTGGAGCAGTGGGATTTTGGGGAGGAACAGTGGGATTTTGGGAGGAGTAGTGGGATTTTGGGAGGAGCAGTGGGATTTTGGGCTGGAGCAGTGGGATTTTGGGGAGGAACAGTGGGATTTTGGGAGGAGTAGTGGGATTTTGGGAGGAGCAGTGGGATTTTGGGGAGGAACAGTGGGATTTTGGGAGGAGTAGTGGGATTTTGGGAGGAGCAGTGGGATTTTGGGCTGGAGCAGTGGGATTTTGGGAGGAGCAGTGGGATTTTGGGCTGGAGCAGTGGGATTTTGGGAGGAGCAGTGGGATTTTGGGGAGGAGCAGTGGGATTTTGGGAGGAGTAGTGGGATTTTGGGAGGAGTAGTGGGATTTTGGGAGGAGCAGTGGGATTTTGGGAGGAGCAGTGGGATTTTGGGAGGAGTAGTGGGATTTTGGGAGGAGCAGTGGGATTTTGGGGAGGAACAGTGGGATTTTGGGAGGAGTAGTGGGATTTTGGGAGGAGCAGTGGGATTTTGGACAGGAGCAGTGGGATTTTGGGAGGAGCAGTGGGATTTTGGGAGGAGCAGTGGGATTTTGGGAGGAGCAGTGGGATTTTGGGAGGAGTAGTGGGATTTTGGGGAGGAACAGTGGGATTTTGGACAGGAGCAGTGGGATTTTGGGAGGAGTAGTGGGATTTTGGGAGGAGTAGTGGGATTTTGGGAGGAGCAGTGGGATTTTGGGGAGGAACAGTGGGATTTTGGGAGGAGTAGTGGGATTTTGGGAGGAGCAGTGGGATTTTGGGGAGGAACAGTGGGATTTTGGACAGGAGCAGTGGGATTTTGGGAGGAGCAGTGGGATTTTGGGAGGAGTAGTGGGATTTTGGGAGGAGCAGTGGGATTTTGGGAGGAGCAGTGGGATTTTGGGCAGGAGCAGTGGGATTTTGGGAGGAGTAGTGGGATTTTGGGAGGAGCAGTGGGATTTTGGGAGGAGCAGTGGGATTTTAGGGAGGAACAGTGGGATTTTGGGAGGAGCAGTGGGATTTTGGGAGGAGCAGTGGGATTTTGGGTGGGAGCAGTGGGATTTTGGGAGGAGCAGTGGGATTTTGGGAGGAACAGTGGGAGTTTGGGAGGAGCAGTGGGATTTTGGACAGGAGCAGTGGGATTTTGGGTGGGAGCAGTGGGATTTTGGGAGGAGCAGTGGGATTTTGGGAGGAACAGTGGGATTTTGGGAGGAACAGTGGGATTTTGGGAGGAGCAGTGGGATTTTGGGAGGTACAGTGGGATTTTGGGAGGAGCAGTGGGATTTTGGGAGGAGCAGTGGGATTTTGGGTGGGAGCAGTGGGATTTTGGGAGGAGCAGTGGGATTTTGGGTGGGAGCAGTGGGATTTTGGGAGGTGCAGTGGGATTTTGGGAGGAGCAGTGGGATTTTGGGTGGGAGCAGTGGGATTTTGGGAGGAGCAGTGGGATTTTGGGCAGGTGCAGTGGGATTTTGGGAGGAGCAGTGGGATTTTGGGCAGGAGCAGTGGGATTTTGGGTGGGAGCAGTGGGAATTTGGGGAGGAGCAGTGGGATTTTGGACAGGAGCAGTGGGATTTTGGGAGGAGCAGTGGGATTTTGGGAGGAGCAGTGGGAATTTGGGGAGGAGCAGTGGGATTTTGGACAGGAGCAGTGGGATTTTGGGAGGAGCAGTGGGATTTTGGGAGGAGCAGTGGGATTTTGGACAGGAGCAGTGGGATTTTGGGAGGAGCAGTGGGATTTTGGGAGGAGCAGTGGGATTTTGGGAGGAACATTGGGATTTTGGGAGGAGCAGTGGGATTTTGGGAGGAACATTGGGATTTTGGGGAGGAGCAGTGGGATTTAGGGAGGAGCAGTGGGATTTTGGGAGGAGCAGTGGGATTTTGGGGAGGAGCAGTGGAATTTTGGGGAGGAACAGTGGGATTTAGGGAGGAGCAGTGGGATTTTGGGAGGAGCAGTGGGATTTTGGGAGGAACAGTGGGATTTTGGGGAGGAGTAGTGGGATTTTGGGAGGAGCAGTGGGATTTTGGGAGGAGCAGTGGGATTTAGGGAGGAGCAGTGGGATTTTGGGGAGGAACAGTGGGATTTTGGGAGGAGTAGTGGGATTTTGGGAGGAGCAGTGGGATTTTGGACAGGAGCAGTGGGATTTTGGGAGGAGCAGTGGGATTTTGGGAGGAGCAGTGGGATTTTGGGAGGAGTAGTGGGATTTTGGGAGGAGCAGTGGGATTTTGGGAGGAGTAGTGGGATTTTGGGAGGAGCAGTGGGATTTTGGGGAGGAACAGTGGGATTTTGGACAGGAGCAGTGGGATTTTGGGAGGAGCAGTGGGATTTTGGGAGGAGCAGTGGGATTTTGGGAGGAGCAGTGGGATTTTGGACAGGAGCAGTGGGATTTTGGGAGGAGCAGTGGGATTTTGGGAGGAGCAGTGGGATTTTGGGAGGAGTAGTGGGATTTTGGGAGGAGCAGTGGGATTTTGGGAGGAGTAGTGGGATTTTGGGAGGAGCAGTGGGATTTTGGGGAGGAACAGTGGGATTTTGGACAGGAGCAGTGGGATTTTGGGAGGAGCAGTGGGATTTTGGGAGGAGCAGTGGGATTTTGGGAGGAGCAGTGGGATTTTGGGAGGAGTAGTGGGATTTTGGGAGGAGTAGTGGGATTTTGGGAGGAGCAGTGGGATTTTGGGAGGAGTAGTGGGATTTTGGGAGGAGCAGTGGGATTTTGGGGAGGAACAGTGGGATTTTGGACAGGAGCAGTGGGATTTTGGGAGGAGTAGTGGGATTTTGGGAGGAGTAGTGGGATTTTGGGAGGAGCAGTGGGATTTTGGGGAGGAACAGTGGGATTTTGGGAGGAGTAGTGGGATTTTGGGAGGAGCAGTGGGATTTTGGGGAGGAACAGTGGGATTTTGGACAGGAGCAGTGGGATTTTGGGAGGAGCAGTGGGATTTTGGGAGGAGTAGTGGGATTTTGGGAGGAGCAGTGGGATTTTGGGAGGAGCAGTGGGATTTTGGGCAGGAGCAGTGGGATTTTGGGAGGAGTAGTGGGATTTTGGGAGGAGCAGTGGGATTTTGGGAGGAGCAGTGGGATTTTAGGGAGGAACAGTGGGATTTTGGGAGGAGCAGTGGGATTTTGGGAGGAGCAGTGGGATTTTGGGTGGGAGCAGTGGGATTTTGGGAGGAGCAGTGGGATTTTGGGAGGAACAGTGGGAGTTTGGGAGGAGCAGTGGGATTTTGGACAGGAGCAGTGGGATTTTGGGTGGGAGCAGTGGGATTTTGGGAGGAGCAGTGGGATTTTGGGAGGAACAGTGGGATTTTGGGAGGAACAGTGGGATTTTGGGAGGAGCAGTGGGATTTTGGGAGGTACAGTGGGATTTTGGGAGGAGCAGTGGGATTTTGGGAGGAGCAGTGGGATTTTGGGTGGGAGCAGTGGGATTTTGGGAGGAGCAGTGGGATTTTGGGTGGGAGCAGTGGGATTTTGGGAGGTGCAGTGGGATTTTGGGAGGAGCAGTGGGATTTTGGGAGGAGCAGTGGGATTTTGGGCAGGTGCAGTGGGATTTTGGGAGGAGCAGTGGGATTTTGGGCAGGAGCAGTGGGATTTTGGGAGGAGCAGTGGGATTTTGGGAGGAGCAGTGGGAATTTGGGGAGGAGCAGTGGGATTTTGGACAGGAGCAGTGGGATTTTGGGAGGAGCAGTGGGATTTTGGGAGGAGCAGTGGGATTTTGGACAGGAGCAGTGGGATTTTGGGAGGAGCAGTGGGATTTTGGGAGGAGCAGTGGGATTTTGGGAGGAACATTGGGATTTTGGGAGGAGCAGTGGGATTTTGGGAGGAACATTGGGATTTTGGGGAGGAGCAGTGGGATTTAGGGAGGAGCAGTGGGATTTTGGGAGGAGCAGTGGGATTTTGGGGAGGAGCAGTGGAATTTTGGGGAGGAACAGTGGGATTTAGGGAGGAGCAGTGGGATTTTGGGAGGAGCAGTGGGATTTTGGGAGGAACAGTGGGATTTTGGGAGGAGCAGTGGGATTTTGGGAGGAGCAGTGGGATTTAGGGAGGAGCAGTGGGATTTTGGGGAGGAACAGTGGGATTTTGGGAGGAGCAGTGGGATTTTGGGAGGAGCAGTGGGATTTAGGGAGGAGCAGTGGGATTTTGGGGAGGAACAGTGGGATTTTGGGAGGAGTAGTGGGATTTTGGGAGGAGCAGTGGGATTTTGGACAGGAGCAGTGGGATTTTGGGAGGAGCAGTGGGATTTTGGGAGGAGCAGTGGGATTTTGGGAGGAGTAGTGGGATTTTGGGAGGAGCAGTGGGATTTTGGGAGGAGTAGTGGGATTTTGGGAGGAGCAGTGGGATTTTGGGGAGGAACAGTGGGATTTTGGACAGGAGCAGTGGGATTTTGGGAGGAGCAGTGGGATTTTGGGAGGAGCAGTGGGATTTTGGGAGGAGCAGTGGGATTTTGGACAGGAGCAGTGGGATTTTGGGAGGAGCAGTGGGATTTTGGGAGGAGCAGTGGGATTTTGGGAGGAGTAGTGGGATTTTGGGAGGAGCAGTGGGATTTTGGGAGGAGTAGTGGGATTTTGGGAGGAGCAGTGGGATTTTGGGGAGGAACAGTGGGATTTTGGACAGGAGCAGTGGGATTTTGGGAGGAGCAGTGGGATTTTGGGAGGAGCAGTGGGATTTTGGGAGGAGCAGTGGGATTTTGGGAGGAGCAGTGGGATTTTGGGAGGAGTAGTGGGATTTTGGGAGGAGTAGTGGGATTTTGGGAGGAGCAGTGGGATTTTGGGAGGAGTAGTGGGATTTTGGGAGGAGCAGTGGGATTTTGGGGAGGAACAGTGGGATTTTGGACAGGAGCAGTGGGATTTTGGGAGGAGCAGTGGGATTTTGGGAGGAGTAGTGGGATTTTGGGAGGAGCAGTGGGATTTTGGGAGGAGCAGTGGGATTTTGGGCAGGAGCAGTGGGATTTTGGGAGGAGTAGTGGGATTTTGGGAGGAGCAGTGGGATTTTGGAAGGAGCAGTGGGATTTTGGGAGGAGCAGTGGGATTTTGGGAGGAGCAGTGGGATTTTGGGAGGAGCATTGGGAGTTTGGGAGGAGCAGTGGGAGTTTGGGAGGAGCAGTGGGATTTTGGGAGGAACAGTGGGATTTTGGGAGGAGCAGTGGGATTTTGGGAGGAGCAGTGGGATTTTGGGAGGAGCAGTGGGATTTTGGGAGGAGCAGTGGGATTTTGGGAGGAGCAGTGGGATTTTGGGAGGAGCAGTGGGATTTTGGGAGGAGCAGTGGGATTTTGGGAGGAGCAGTGGGATTTTGGGAGGAGCAGTGGGATTTTGGGCAGGAGCAGTGGGATTTTGGGAGGAGCAGTGGGATTTTGGGAGGAGCAGTGGGATTTTGGGCAGGAGCAGTGGGATTTAGGGAGGAACAGTGGGATTTTGGAGGAGCAGTGGGATTTTGGGAGGAGCAGCAGTAGAACTATATAAGTGACTGAAACATAAATAGGTAAATGGATAGATTTGATTCTCAGTTGTTGCCAGTGGTCCTTCTGAGTGTCACAGGAGCTCACAAATTAATACATCAGCTTTGATTTTTATATATGTTATGAAGTGCATGCACAAATGGGTCTTTTCTGCCCATGCAATGACTGTTGGCGATGATGGTTTAAGCTGTTCTCACAACAATTCCGTCTCCACTCTTTTAACAGAGGCTTTAACCCATTTAAGATGCTTAGAGGAAACTCATGTGATCAGCCTTAAATTTCTGTTTGTCAAAAAAGTCACAGTTGTCACCTGTGGCTCAGTTGGTAGTACTCTTGCCTCTGAGTCAGAAGGTCGTGGGTTCAAGAGACTTGAGCACAAAATCTAGATTGCCACTCCCAGTGCAGTACTGAGGGAGTGCTGCACTGTCAGAGGTGCGGTCTTTCGGATGAGGCGTTAAACCGAGGCTCTGTCTGCCCTGGCCACCATTTATCCCTTAACCAACATCACTAAAAAACAGATGATCTGGTCATTTATCTTGTTGCTGCTTGTGTGCAAAGTGGCTGTCGTGTTTCTTACATTACAACATTGACTACACTTCAAAAAGTACTTCATTGCCTGTAAAGCGTTTTGGGCCATCCTGAGGTCATGAAAGGTGCTATATAAATGCAAGTCTTCTTTAGCCATTTTTAAAATTTGACCAAAAGAATATTCTTTGGAACAGGTACATATCTGGTTTCGTCATTTTTGTAGTAATGTATGATGTGGGCCTCAATAGTTCAGTTTGTATTCAAATCGCTCCATGGCCTCGCCCCTCCCTATCTCTATAATCTCATCCAGCACCACAACCCCCCCGAGATATCTGCGCTCCTCTAATTCTGGCCTCTTGAGCATCTCTGATTTTAATTGCTCAACCATTGGTGGCCGTGTCTTCAGCTGCTTAGGCCCTAAACTCTGGAATTCCTTGCCTAAACCTTTCCGCCTCTCTACCTCTCCCTCCTCTTTTAATATGCTCCTTAAAACCTACCTCTTTGGACAAACTTTTGGTCACCTGCCCTAATCTCTCCTTATTTGGCTCAGTGTCAAATTTTGTTTTATAACACTCCTGTGACGCGCCTTGGGACATTTAATACATTAAAGGCACTATATAAATACAGGTTGTTGTTGTTGTATTGGTTGAGAACAGTTGTGTAGTGGAGTTGAGTGCACCCAATGTATTTGTTACATTGCATAATTTGTTTTTACATTGAGGAATTCCATTAAACAAGACCAGTAAACCGCAAATAAAAGTTCATTCGGAAAAATATGAATCACAAAATTCCAACGCACTATGAAGAGCATTTATTTATCCTTCTCAATCATTATTATGCTTTCTTGAGAATAATGATTCCAGGTTCTTTTCTAAGCCACGGAGAGGCACAAAATTTATTACTTCCTCGTAATTGGCATATTTTTATGGAATTTCTCCATTGGATTCAGCCAGACATCATTGTTCACGCAGTGATAGTGACAAGACGGATTGCTGTGATTCCTTTTCTGCATTATTATTATTGAATTTAATTATTTTCATTCACACACTCAGATGTGAAACACTGTCAGTCTCCTGATCTAATATCACAGACAGTTTGAAAGCGATCCGGTGTCAATTATAGGGGATTTTACAATAGGACCAGCAACAGAAACTTTTAATGAGAATTATTTTTTTTTTGGCCACTTTATTTAATGAGTTTGCTTAATTAAAAGAACTTTGAAATTGAAACCAATAATTAACTTGGGTCATTTCGTTGAAATAAATGCCTCCAGGGGCTTGCTGGCTCGCCGTAAAATGGAAGTTCTCGCAAGAATTAAAGCAGTGTTGATGGTCTCAGTGTTGCAAATTATGGGTTCATCCGTGACTGGCGTTAGTTGGGACTTAGCATGAAATGGACATTAATTGAATTCTTGATATAAGGTGGAAGATAGACATCATTTTACCATTAATTTCCAAGTAAATGTGCTTCTTTCCATCACTTTGTTGATGCTTTTAACCCATCATTGTTAACACACTGTGGCATCCTCTAACATAAGAACAAGTCTTCGGTGAGCCAGAAGAGTGCAGTACTGAGGGATTGCTGCACTGTTGGAGGTGCCGTCTTTCGAATGAGAGGTTAAACCGAGGCCCCGCCTGCTCTCTCGGGTGGATGCAAATGATTCCATGACACTATTTTGAAGAAGAGCAGGGGAGTTCTCCTGGCCATATTTATCCCTCAACCAATATCACTCAAACAGATTATCTGGTCATTATCACATTGCTGTTTGTGGGAGGTTTCTATGCGCAAATTGGCTGTCGCGTTTCCTACATTACAACTGTGACTATACTTTAAAAAGTACTTAATTGGCTGTAAAGCGCATTGGGACATCCTGAGGTCATGAAAGGAGCTATATAAATGCAAATACAAAAGCAAAGTACTGCGGATGCTGGAAATCTGAAACAGAAACAGAAAATGCTGGAAACACTCAGCAGGTCAGGCAGCATGTATGAAGAGAAAAACAGAGCTAACGTTTCAGGTCTATGACCTTTCGTCAGAAAGGTATATAAATGCAAATAATTCTTTCTTTCTCAAATGGCGATGTGGAGCTGTATTAACAATGGTGGAAATTCTGCCTACAGTGACGGAGTGGTGTAAATGTGTTGTATAGATCCCATGAGCTCTATATGCTTTCTGTGACTTTGGGAGTTTTTCTCAACAACAACACTTAAAAAGAGATATTAGGACAGTTGGCAGCTTGGTCAAAGAGGTCGTTTTTAGAAAGTGTCTTAAAGGAGGAGAGAGAGAGGCAGAAAGGTTAAGGGAGGGAATTCCCCAGAATTTAGGGCCTAGGCAGCTGAAGGCATGGCTGCCACTAGTGGGGCAATGAAAATCGAGGATGTGCAGAACATGAAGGGGGTTATTTTGGGGAAAGGGTGAAAACAGACACTAAGGCCGCGATTTTGTGATTGGTGTCAGGATGGGTGCGGGACAGCTGGTTTCCGGGTTCCGGTCCCGCCCCCAGCTGCCTCCACTCCACAGATGTGATTTTCCCTGGATTGACCTTGTTAAGCCCGCCCTGCGGGCTTGCCGGCCAATTAACAGGAGGCGGGTCTGATAACATCATTTGATGACACGTCATCTGCCGGTTTCCTTAAAGGGACCACGCACAATTTTATTTTGACAGTTGATTTCTCAGTGTTTGACGGCATTGAGGTGCTGAAAACACTGACAATCACTGCACAAAGGTGAACTCTTGCACCCAGGCTCCCTCCATATGCTGGAATAGATGGCAGCTGCAGGTGAGGTGACAGAAGCGATCTGTCACTGGTGAGAGAGGTTCTCCCAATGAGGTGGCACTGGACACACAGTTGGATTTAAAAACTTGTAAGCTAAAGAAATCTGTATATGTTTTAAAAATGCAGTAACCAACATTTTCTTTGCTCTGAAACTTACCATCTGAGACATGGCATCCTTGACACCACTTCTGCAGCTGTCATCTTTTCACAAACATCAGACTAGACTCACAACACGCCACACTTACCTGGCGTGGTGTCCGGACATCGGAGAACCCGACCCAGAAGTGGGAAAATCCAAAAACAGGCTGTAAACTACTGACAAGTACCTGTTAATAGGCAGGTAATTGCCTTTAATCCATTTCCCGCCGCTAGGTGTCGGGTCCATTCGCAAATCGGAGACCCAACACTTGGGAAAGCTGTTTGGAGGCGGGTTGATGGCGGGTTCGGGACCCACCGTCAATCAATAGCACTTTAACCTCTGACCCACCTCTCTGAGTGCTGGCAAAATCGCGGCCTAAATGTGTGCTGTGCATCTGTTTAAAAGTCTGGATTTAGCCGGCAATTTTGGGGATAATTGCTGATTACCATGATTTAAACGTGCCTGGAGGCGCTATAACAGACACCTGCTTGTTTAACACTCAAGCGCTGATTAGGAGCAATTTTCCTGGAGTGGTATATGTAGCCTTCAAGCACGCACTTCCACTGAAGGTGTGGCATGCACTGTCTGACACACAACGGAACATTTCAGGATGGCTCAGGGACCGAGGGAGAGGGCTCACAGGTTCTCAGATGCGGCACTGGAGGTCCTGGTGGAGGAGGTCCAGAGGAGGAGGGATGTCTTGTAGGGGGCAGATATGGGAGGAGATCGCCGAGGAGGTCACAGCCAGGAGCACTGCCCACAGGATATGGCTCGTGTCCCACAAAAAATTTAATGACTTGACATGAGGGGTCAAGGTAAAATCTCATCTCACAAACACACTTCTCAATTCCTGCACCACCACCAGCATGCCAACTTCAACACACTTCATCCACCAGCTAACTCTATACCGACATTCACACAACCCACAATTTTGCATCCTTCACAGGCACTACTCACACCTGAGACACATCTGGCTGCTCTTCCTCCATGTGAGGCATCACACACACAAGCATGCCTGCCAATACACTCATTCACAATCACCACTCTTTCTCTTCCAGGAAAAGATAGCACATAACAGGCGCCAGCAAGACCTGACTGGGGGAGGTTGAAGCACAACTCCATGAGATCACTGCCCTTGAAGAAGCAATGCTGGCGGTAATTGGGAGGGGAGTGGCAGACGCCATGGCCACAGGCAGAGCAGAGGATAGAGGTATGTAGCCACTCCAGCTTCCTTACAGATGAACAACTATTCCTGATCCCTAATCCCCCAAAGTTATCCTCACTCCCAAGCTCCATATGGTCTCATCACACACATCCTCCTATAGTGGCCACACGCACTGCACCCTAACCGCTCTAGCTTTATCTTTGCAAGATCCACTTCGCCACCCTCGGAGGAACTGGAAGAGGAGGAAGAGCCACCTCGCCTCCTGGAGGAAGAGGAGAAGAATGGGTCGGCCATTTAGGACTAATATGAAAAATTTCTTCACTCAGAGGGTGGTGAATCTTTGGAATTCTCTACCCCAGAGGGCTGTGGAGGCTCAGTCGTTGAGTATATTCAAGACAGAGATTGATAGATTTTTGAATAGTAAGGGAATCAAGGGATATGGGGATAGTGCAGGAAAGTGGAGATGAGGTAGAAGATCAGCCATGATTTTATTGAATGGCAGAGCAGGGCCAAATGGCCTACTCCTGCTCCTATTTTTTATGTTCTAAGAAAGAGGAGAGTGAGGAAGAAGGCACTGCGTCAATGGCTACCACTGTCGCAGGCACCAGCTCAGACATCGGCACCATGTGTAACTTAGAGGGTAAGGTAGAACACAAATCCTCACAGTGGCACGCTCCGGGCACTAGTGAGTAGCAGCCATGCCGGGTGGAAGGGACACCACAGGTGCCACCTTGCCGGGGGGGCAAGGTTGCATACTCGTTCTGCTGTAGAGGCCAAACTTTAGAAGAGGCTGATGGATGTGACAAAACAAATGCTTGGTGCAATGGAGAGCCTGCCTGAAAGCCTATGGGGGCAAAATTGGGTGCCTTTGCGCCTCCCGTTAGCGCCCCCAGGGGGCACTAACAGGGCGCAAATGGCTTTGCAACTGGGCGTGGCACTGACATCGACTCCCGGCATGTTCGGTGGAAGTTTTGCGACAGCGCTACAGCGTTGCGCCCCGATCTCTTTCGCCTGGAGATTGTGACGTCATCGCCGTGCACATCACCCCGGACCCGAAATTGACTTCTGCCCCTGCAGCAGCGCCGGTCGAAAACACCGACAATTGCAGGAGGCGTGCATCGGGCGGCTGGCCGCTTTGGGGGCGATGATTAAAGGCGAGAAGGTGGCTGAGGTAAGTAAAAAAAAAAATTACCTTTCTTGTTGCAGATTTTTTTGCCGGTTGCTTGAGTGCCGGGCTGATTGTGTGGGATCGTGGCTGCCTTGGTGGTCCAGGTAGGTACTTTTTCTATTGCAGAGCCTGCAGCGATGGCCCTTCCCTTTAAGGGAGGGAAGGAGCCTTTGAACGCGGCAGCGCTGGACGGCCCAGTGTGCAGCGCTGCTGAAGTCTCCGCTCTGCCTGCTGCCGATTGCGCTCCAAGAAGGAAGAGGAGTGCTTGATTTAGTGCTCCACTTCCTTCCTGGAGCGCAAAAACGAATTTTTTTAAAGTTTAGCAACATTAGCGCCTGGCGCTAATTTTCTCAACTTTTAAAATTTAGCGCCCCAAATGGGGCTATAAAAAATTTCTCCCCCTATGGGTCATGTCTAGGGGGATGGAGGAGTCAGCCTCTAACCTGGCCTGTGGCTTTACACAGAGCCTGGAACCCATCCTCTCTAGCGTGGAGAGGCTGGCCAATTCCATCCAGCCACCTGTGGAGCCCAACATCATGAAGCGTCTGATGACTGAGGTCCCAGCTTCCATGGAACACCAAACAGCTTGCATGGAATAACAAGGTGCTGCAATGGAAGCCCAAACAGCTTCCATTGCACTACTTACATCTTCCAATAAACAGCAAAGTGCTGCAATGGAAGCTCAGGCAGTTGCCATGGTGGCTCTGGGCTCCTTGGCTGAAAGGGGCTTGCAGAGTGTCTCAGCTGCCCAGAGATCTGTTCTCCAGCAGATCACTGGGCTGGCTGAACAGATACCCCAAGGAAGTGGCGTGGGAATCATATCAGCCAGGCGGCCCAGACTGCTCAAGCCGATGCTGAGATGGTGCAGTCTGAGGCGAGGCTATCACGGCCCACAGCCTCTCGAGGGTGACGCAGGAGGCCTTCTGAACTGTCCTCTTCAGATTCGCAGCTGCCATACACCTCGTGTGCTGCTGCTACTTGGGCTGCACTTTGTAGAAGCACCAGAGCAGGCAAGAGCTCTTATCGGATAGCCACTAAGGGTAAGCACCAGGGTAAATAGTTTAATATTTGTAAGTGCTGTTGGTTGTGTCAGATTTTCATTGTTTATGCTCTACATAAAGAATGATGATGGTAATTGGGTAGTGGTTGAATTGGTGTTTTTTTTATTGTGTTCTTCATGGGGAAGGGTTTGAAAGGATTGAGTGCAGATGATGGACTTCTTGATGGATCCTCAGTCATGGAAGGTAAGGCGTGTGGTAACAGCGCTCCGAAGTCTGATGGTGGAGGACATCTCTCAAACGCGGTCTTCAATTAGATGGCGGTGAGCATTCCTTTTATTCGTTTTTATGGGATGTGGGCATCGCTGGCAAGGCCAGCATTTATTGCCCATCACTAATTGCCCTTGAGAAGGTGGTGGTGAGCCGCCTTCTTGAACCGCTGCAGTCCGTGTGGTGAAGATACTTCCACAGTGCTGTTAGGGAGGGAGTTCCAGGATTTTGACCCAACGATGATGAAGATCAGCGATATACTTCTAAGTCAGGATGATGTGTGACTTGGAGGGGAACTTGGAGGTGGTGGTGTTCCCATGCGCCTGCTGCCCTTGTCCTTCTAGGTGCAAGAGGTCACGGGTTTGGGAGGTGCTGCCGAAGAAGCCTTGGCGAGTTACTGCAGTGCATCTTGTAGATGGTACACACTGCAGCCACGGTACGCCGGTGGTGGAGGGAGTGAATGTTTAACGTGGTAGAGGGGTTGCCAATCAAGCGGGCTGCTTTGTCCTGGATGGTGTTGAGCTTCTTGAGTGTTGTTGGAGCTGCACTCATCCAGGCAAGTGGAGAGTATTCCATCACACTCCTGACTTGTGCCTTGTAGATGGTGGAAAGGCTCTGGGGAGTCAGGAGGTGAGACAATCGCCAGCAGAATACCTAGCCTCTGACCTGCTCTTGTTGCCACAGTGTTTATGTAGCTGGTCCAGTTAAGTTTCTGGTCAATGGTGACCCCCAGGATGTTGATGGTGGGGATTCGATGATGGTAATGCCATTGAATGTCAAGGGGCGGTGCTTGGACTCTCGCTTGTTGGAGATAGTCATTGCCTGGTACTTCTGTGGCGCGAATGTTACCTGCCACTTATCAGCCCAAGCCTGAATGTCGTCCAGGTCTTGTTGCATGCGGGCATGGACTGCTTCATTATCTGAGGAGTTGTGAATGGCACTGAACACTGTGCAGTCATCAGCGAACTTCCCCATTTCTGACCTTATGTTGGAGGGAAGGTCATTGATGAAGCAGCTGAAGATGTTTGGGCCTAGGACACTGCCCTGAGGAACTCCTGCAGCGATGTCCTGGGACTGTGATGATTGACCTTCAATCACCACAACCATCTTCCTTTGTGCTAGGTATGATTCCAGCCAGTGGAGAGTTTCCCCCCCGATTCCCATTGCCTTCAGTTTTACTCGGGCTCCTTCATGCCACACTCGGTCAAATGCTGCCTTGATGTCAAGGGCAGTCACTCTCACCTCACCTCTGAAATTCAGCTCCTTTGTCCATGTTTGGACCAAGACTGTAATGAGGTCGGCAGCCAAGTGGTCTTGGCGGAACCCAAACTGGGCATCAGTGAGCAGGTTATTGGTGAGTAAGTGCCGCTTGATAGCACTGTTGATGACACCTTCCATCACTTTGCTGATGATTGAGAGTAGACTGATGGGGCAGTAATTGGCTGGATTGGATTTGTCCTGCTTTTTGTGGACAGGACACACCTGGGCAGTTTTCCACATTGTCGGATAGATGCCAGTGTTGTAGCTGTACTGGAACAGCTTGGCTAGAGGCGCGGCTAGTTCTGGAGCACAAGTCTTCAGCACGATAGCCGGGATGTTGTTAGGGCCCATAGCCTTTGCTGTATCCAGTGCGCTCAGCCGTTTCTTGATATCACGTGGAGTGAATCGAATTGGCTGAAGACTGGCTTCTGTGATGGTGGGGACCTCAGGCGGAGACTGATATGGATCATCCACTCGGCACTTCTGGCTGAAGATGGTTGCAAATGCTTCACCATTGTCTCCTTCTGTGCTATATGATTTTATGAAGTGAAAGGAATTACTTAAAAAAATAAAAACACTCTTTCATCACGTGAACTCAGTGCCTTGAGGCTAAATAAGGTAAACCAGCCAGCGTTCTAACTCCTGATCTTTATCCAATAACCCCCTGATGAGATTGTGAATATTTTGAACATCAGTTGAGGACAGGATGGAGCATGGTCTCCATGGCCTCATCGCTCCCTATCTCTGTAACCTCCTCCAGCCCTACAACCCTCCAAGATCTCTGTGCTCCTCCAATTCTGGCCGCTTCAGTATCCCCGTTTTTAATCGCTCCACCATTGGTGGCCGTGACTTCAGCTGCATAGGCCCTAAATCTGGAATTCACCTCCAAACCTCTCTGCCTCTCTACCTCTCTCTCTCTTCCTTCAAGACACTCCTTAAAATCTACCTCTTTGAACAAGCTTTTGGTCACCTGTCCTAATATCTTATGTGACTCAATATCAAATTTTGTTAGATAATGCACCTGTGAAGCACCTTGGGAGGTTTTACTATGTTAAAGGTGCTATATAAATGCAAGCCGTTGTTGTTGTTGGTTGTTGCATAGCTTGTTGACACTCACTGTCAAGATCAGTTGCTTAAGACAAGGGAGGTCTGTTGGTGCCTGTGGAACCACACTCCAGTATGAGACAGCATCTTAGAACATAGGAATTGGTGGACAGAAAAGACCAAAGTCCATCTATTTTGCCTTCTACCATCCTGGTAGTCACATAATACAATGATAATGGAGTAGTTGACTAATCATAGCAATCAATCTCTATCAATTAGTCTACAACAGACCCAGACATGAGGCAAGGAAAACCTCAGTAGTGGAGAGCTTTGGGAACCATAGGTCCAAAGTCACCTGTTCCTCCCAAACATGCTACACTCACATGTCATGTCTCCAATTACTCATGTATTCTATCCCAAAATGTTATTTTCTGAAAGAAATCTCTCCCAAGGAGAGAGAGGAGAAAAGGAGAGAAAATTAGGGAAAAGAAAGTTAACTGGAGATCTCAGTGATGGCTAGCAGTCACGTTCTGGGTTCCTTTGATGGGCAGATTTGTCAGTTGTCTAGGGAGGGGAAATGCAATAGACATATTGGCAGGTCAACTAGCAAATGCCTTTGATTGTATTCATACGTATATCTACAAATGTCCCAATTGTGGAGCATCACACAGATGTTGTGTGGAGGGGTAGGAGGGCTCACTTAAAGAAAGGAAGAAAATACAGGGGGAAATGCAACAAAAAGTAAGTGGATTGTCCCCAGGCAGACAGAGAAAGGAGAAAAGGAAAGAACTTGCATTTATATAGCGTCTTACACTCCAAATGGGCTTCCCAAAGCATTTTTACAACCAATGGATTATCTTTATGTCTCGTCACTACCATTACTTAGGTAAACGCAGCAGCCAATTTGCACACAGCAATTTCCCACCAACGGCAATGGGATAAATAACTAGAAAAATAACTGTTTGTGTTGGTCTTTGTTGAGGGAGGAATATTGGACAGGACGCCAGGAGAACTCCCTGCTCTTCTTCCAACAGTGCCATGGGATCTTTTATGCCCACTGAAGCAGGCCTAAATTTAGCATCCGATCCAAAAGAGGGGACCTCCAACAATACAATACCCCTCAGCGCTGCACTGAAGTGTCAGCCTAGATTAAGATAACATTTATGGATATAAACCTAGGTAACTAATTAAAACCATACAACAGTAGTTTTAGCAAAAATAGCCACATATGCCAATTAAAGATTCTCAGTTTCACAATCTTCTGATCATTACTTTCAAGATTGTCGCATAATTTATCAGTTGAAGCCACTCGTAAACCTCTGCTTCTGAAATTATACCTTTAACTTGCAAATATCTGTAAGCTTTTCAATAAATAATGTCAACTGCATTTTTATAATGTGGAAAAGCTGTAATTAATATACTTATTTTTTGGAATCAAAATCCGACTACTGAAAATGCAAAATACTATTCAGGAACCTTTTGAATCATTGTTGTGATCACTTCACTGATACAAAGTTACCAAGAACCGTACCAGTAAGTAATTGATACAAGAATGTGTCGCACACATTTAAGTTGATTAGAGTTCATTGTTTTGCACAGAGATGGAATACTATACTGTGAAAATCACTACCGATATATCACATTAGCAGTGCAGTGAAAAGCCACCATAAAGATAACTAATGGGACTTGCTACTCTTCTTACAATCCACAAGTATTGAGAGAGGTTATAGATGTGTTAAAAAATAAATGATCTCACCAGGGTTAATTATCAATGAGCCATGATTCTTACTATAATGAGCACATTACTTGGGCAACATAATGAGCATCGGAAATATCTGTCTTCCTTTAGGATTTATTTCTGCTTACTGTGCCATACTAAGGGGAATACAGTTTTATTTTTAATATTTCCTCCAGTCCATTTTTACATTCCAAGAACACATTCATATTCGCAATTTCTCTCAAACGGGAAGGGGAGGAGGGAGGTGGAGAATGGAATATATTAAACAGTGTACTTCAAGAAAGAACTCCCCTGTCTATGGTGGCTTGCATGACCTCAGAATGTCTCAAAGCTCTTTACAGCCAGTTAATTACTTTTTGAAGTGTAGCCACTGTTGTATTTAGGTGGCATGAAGGGGCAAACTTTCATCATCATCACCGACTGGAACAGATCGCATGCCCATTGTGGAACTGGCCCGATGTTCAGCCCATTGATTTCAATGGGCGGGACATTGAGTGGGTTCTACAACAGCTGGGTGATCCCCTCCGACAAATTACCCCCTCAAGGCAGTGAGAGTGAAAATTAGCCCCAACGCATTAGGACTGTCTTGTCCAGTTATTTGTGTCTTAATGCATTCCAACATCACAGTGCACTGTGATTATGGATCCAATACTGCCCTCGGACCCACTTCTCATCTGAAAGATGGCGCCTCCCTCAGTATTCCAGTGCAGTACTGTCAGAGGTACAGTCTTTCAGATGAGACGTTAAACCAAGGCCCTCTCAGGTGAACGTAAAAGATCCAAGGCACTATTTCGAAGAAGAGCAGGGGAGTTCCACTAGGTGTCCTGGCCAACATTTATCCCTCAACCAATACCACTACAAAAAAAACAGATTATCCAGTCATTATCATATTGCTGTTTGTGGGAGCTTGCTGTGCGCAAATTGGCTGCTATGTTTCCTACAATACAACAGTGACTACACTTAAAAAAGTACTTTATTGGCTGTAAAGAGTTTTGGGAGGTCCTGAGGTCATGAAAGGCACTATATAAATGCAAGTTATTGCAATCCATAATTAAGGAGGAAGTGACTGAGCACTTAGAGAAATTTGAGCTGATTAGAGAGAGCCAACATGGATTTGTAAAGGGTAGGTCATGTCTAACGAACCAAATTGAATTTTTTGAGGAAGTAGTAGACTGGGGAATGTCTATGGATGTAGATAATATGGACTTCCAGAAGGCATTTGGTAAGGTTCCACATAAGAGAATATTAGCCAAAATGAAATCTCATGGAATTGAAGGCAAATTATTGACCTGGTTAGGAGATTGGTTAAGCGGTAGAAGACAAAGGGCCGTATTTTCCGATCGGAGGCTTCCTGCGTGCGGAGGCCTCCGATCTGGAAAAAATCTATGGACTTACCTGAGAGCTCCCGAAGTGCGTATACTTCCGTTCCTGGACCTCTCCAACTTGAAATGCACAGGGCCCACGTATCCCAGAGGCGCATGCGGTTCGCAAGTGTCCCTGGGATCATGTGGGCCATGGGGAGCCAATAGGAGAAGGGAATCTCCCTTCATACACTTGACAGATAGACCTGTCAAATATATGAATGGAGATCACCCCCAAAACACTGTAAAACATTGGCCCAGAAATTAAAGACTGAGGGGTAGAAATTAGGTCGCGCCCCATTTGGGGCGCAAATATCGTCCGGACGCAAATATTAGCGCCTGGCGCTAATTATCGGCACTGACTGGAAACTTCACTTTTACCGCCGCGAGAGGGCACTGCACACCTCTCTTAAGGCGCAAAGGCCGAGCAGTGAGGCGCTAACTCGGAGCGCTGGCGAAGCTCATGTAATGTCAGTCAGCAATGGAACACACACACAATGGCACGGGCCAGTTCTTAAAGGGGATGGTTAATCTTGCTTTCCATCCACATCCTGTTCATTGCTGCCTTGAATCTCGGCCTGGAGAGACTTGCACATCAAATGTGCTGGAAAGAACAATGGAGAGCACCAGGCAAAGAGCTCAGAGTGCTGCTCCCACGGTCTCTGCTAAATCGATACAAGGAATGGCAAATCAAAATGAACCTGCAAAGTGCTGCTCAGTACCCAAAACACCTTCACACAACGTTGAATCTCTCCAGAAGTCTCTCCCTCTCTCTCTCAGAATGCGTAGTTCAAAAATGCCACCAACAATAAAAGACAGGAAGAGGCCCCCTTTAAATAGCGCCCCCCCCAACCCCACAGCGATTGATAGCGTTCCAGTCTTCTGGTCGTTGGAAGCGCCAGGCGGTAAGGCAGGGGGCGCCACTCAATTTCCGCTCCGGGGCGCCCCAAGGGCGTTGCACCATGGAATGACGTCACAATCTGCGCGCGCAGGTGGTCGCTGCGGTAAGTTTTAGCGCCGCCGCACAATCTCAAGTTAAGTTCTCGAGCGGCGCAATCATCGCTGCGCCCGGGCGTTAGCGGCTTTGCACCCCATTAGCGCCCTCTTGAGGCGCTAACGGGTGGCGCAACCAAGTGAATTTTTACCCCTGAGTGTTGACGCGGGGGTAAGGCTTCCTCGCGATCTCTCACTCCGCGTTGGCTTTTTCAGATCCAGCTCGCACGAACTTGATGTTCTAGACATCAGCTGGGCAGTGCTTGCGTATCCCACCGGCGTAGTGAATTCGTGCGAGCTGTGGGATCACGTGACTCAGTTAGAGCCAATGGCAGCACACCATCTTCCATTCATAAGTTTCACATACGTGCTGTGAAAGCTATGAATCTTACACCCCCCCAAAATAACAGCTAAACCTCAATTAAATTAAAAAAAAACATCACATTAATAAAATAAGTATAGTTAAATAAATTAACCATTTTAAATAAAAAATAAAATTTTTGAAAAAATTTAAAATCTTTTAAAAAGTTATAAAAATAAACTTACCTGTCTTTAAAGTCTCTAAAAAAGATATACCTGTTATTAAAAATTCAAAATAATACTTAATTCACTACTTACCTTGTTAAAAGTGGGTCTTACTCCTCCTTTTTTCATTTCTAAAATCTTCCGTCCTTACCTGCGCGTCCAAAGCACTAAGTGCACAGCGTGCGCGCAGCCTGTAGCGCGCACGCGGTGCACCGAGGAACCGCCCCCTTTTCCAAAAACCAAGTGCCGGTTTTCAGCGCATGCGCAGTGCATGCAGAAAACCGGCAATTGGTGACAGAATACGCGAGAGTACACAGTGCGTACTCTCGCGTCGCGGGACTAATTTTTGGGCCATTAAGTAATTTTTTTTTAAATCATATTTTTAAAATGAGTTGAAATTACAATAAATTAAATATTTTAAACAAAAATTAATTTTTTTGAAAAAGTAATTAAAGTTTTTTACGGGGCTAAAAATAAACTTACCTTTTTTAATGTATTTTTAAATGATAAATGAGCGAATTTTAAAAAAAACTTTTTTTCAACTCTTATGCTGGTAAAAGCAGGCCTTACGCCTGCTTTTACCAGGCATAAGATTTCTAAGGGTTTTCTGTGGGCGGAGGTTCTCCAGAAAGCGGAACTATCTGCCCGCAGAGGCTCTTCTCCAGGGCAGGTGTCCGATCTGTCAAGAGCATTCTTGACAGATCAGAAATGCCAGTTTTCAGCGCATGCGCTTGGCATGCCTGCAACCGGCATTTCCGATGTCCCTACGGGTGTGTACACAGCGCGTACACACTCGTAGGGATCGGAATATACGGGCCATTGAGTAGGGATAATGGGTATTAACTCAAATTGGAAGGAAGTGACTAGTGGTGTCCCACAAGGATTTGTGCTGGGACCTTGACTATTCACTATATTCATTAATGACATAGATAACTCTATAGAGAGCCATATATCCAAGTTGTCCGATGACACAAAGATTGGTGGCTTAGTAAGTAGTGTAGATGGGAGCATAAAATTACAAAGAGACATTGATAGATTAAGTGAGTGGGCAAAACTGTGACAGATGGATTTCAGCGCAGGTAAGTGCGAGGTCATCCATTTTGGACCAAAAAAAGGATAGATCAGAGTATTATTTAAATGGTGAAAAGCCAGGAACAGTGGAAGTCAAAAAGAGATTTAGGGGCCCATGTACACAGATCAATAAAATAAGTAGTCAGGTACAAAAAATAATCAAAAAGGCTAATGGAATGTTAACCTTTATACTAGAATATAAAGGGGAGGAAGTTTTGCTACAGTGATACAAAAACCTGGTTAGACCACATCCCGAGTACTGTGTACAGTTCTGGGCACCGCACCTTAGAAAGGATATATTGGCCTTGGAAGGATTGCAGTGCAGATTCACCAGAATGTTACCAGGGCTCCTAGGGTTAGATTATGAGGAGAGATTACATAAACTAGTCTTGTATTCCCTGTAAGTTAAGGGGTTATTTGATTGAGGTTTTTAGGATTTTAAAAGGAATTGATAGGGTAGATAGAGAGAAACTTTTTCTGCTGGAGGGGGAGTCTAGGACAAGTGGACATAACTTTAAAATCAGAGCCAGGCCATTCAGGAGAAAAGTTAGGAAACACTTCTTCACACAAAGGGTAGTAGAAGTGTGGAACTCTCTTCCACAAAAAGCAATAGGTGCTAGCTCAATTAGTAATTTTAAATCTGAGATCGATAGATTTTTGATAACCAAGGGTATTAAGGGATATGGAGCCAAGGTGGGTGGATGGAGTAAGGATGCAGATCGGCCATGATCTCATTGAATGGCAGAACAGGCTCGAGGGGCTGAATGGCCTACTCCTGTTCCTATGTTCAGAAGTCTTTATTTTCTTTTTTTCTAGTAGATGCCAAGCTCCTTAAATCAAATAAAACTTCTGTATAGATACCAGTGGTACACAATTCTTAATGGTAGATGTTCTAACTCAAGTTACTTAATGTAAGTGAAAATGTTTCATTGAACAGCAGCTTCATTGACCTCAAAGGATCAGGTGGTATAGGTGGTCAAATGTCAGATGTTCTTCTAACTGCTCCTCATGTAGACCATGAGTAGTTCCACCTCTGCTGCTGTAAGATACGATAATAGGGTCTATAACTTCTTCAGATCAAATACCAGACACAGTTGCATACAGAAAAGACCATGAAGTTCCTGGAAAGTGTTCTTCCCTCCCAGAGAATCATTTAGGGCCACGTATATTGTATAAAGCATGACATTACCCCATTAGATACTTAAGAATATCTCCATTTTGAATCTATTACCTGGCTTAGTGTATTCATCTGTTTAACTCTCAAACCTGCGACCGCTGCCGTCTAGAAGGACAAGGGCAGCAGGTGCATGGGAACACCATAGCCTCCAAGTTCCCCTCCAAGTCACAGGCCATCCTGCCTTGAACATATATTGCCATTCCTTCAGCGCTGTTGGGTCAAAATCCTGGAACTCCCTAACCAAACAGCACTGTGGGAGTACCTTCACCATGTGGACTGCAGCATTTCATGAAGAAGGCCCACCACCACCTTCCCGAGGGCAACTAGGGATGGGCAATAAATGAAGGCCTTGCCAGCGATGCCCATCCCTGGAGAATAAAGTTAAATTAAATTAAATCTAATTTGTATATTATTACAACAACTCCCCTGCCGGTAATCCATCCTGTTCATATTGGAGGCAACTTCTCAAACTCGAGGACTCAAAAAAAAAACACACTCATACAGCAAACCTTGCCCTGACTGTGCCTGCCTTCCAGCAGCCCCCTCGATCGCCCACGCAGAGCCAGGTTTTCTGCTCCCTGTGTACCAGCCGGCAGAGTTTTAAGATATGAATATAAAAGAGGAGGAAAAATAGCATTGGCTGTGGTTATAGTGTGTGGAACTCAACAATCTCCTACTGAGGCACCATATGTTCCAAGGTTGTTTTTCTTTTCGAAAAAACAGATTTGTGCTACCAAAGAAGAAATTTATATTGGGTGTGAAGTCTCTTGCATTTTACCTAGTGGAATTTTGGAGAGGATTTATTTATTGTGTGGGAGGGAAGGGGGAGGCACAAAATATTTGCTCACATTAATGTTCAGCATCCAAGAGACACTTCCAGAGTAACCTTCTCCTCCAATTCGCGAGTACAAAATTAGGGGCCCTAAATGTAAGATGGTCACTAATAAATCCCATAAGGAATTCAGGAGAATCTTCTTTACCCAGAGAGTAGTTAGAATGTGGAACTCGCTACCACATGGGGTAGTTGATGCAAATTGCAGAGATGCATTTAAGGGGACCTAGATAAATACATGAGGGAGAAAGGAATCGAAGGATATGGTGATGGGGTTAGATGAAGAGGGGTAGGAGGAGGCTCGTGTGGAGCATAAACACCGGCATAGACCACTTGGGCCGAATGGCCTGTTTCTGTGCTGTAAACTCTATGTAATTCCCTGTTGATTTTAACAGCTTCGCTGTTGCCTGTTTTTTTGTTTTATTGCCTTCTCAGTTGGAAGGCCAGGGCCCAGTTGAAGTGTTTCTGATTGTCTTTCACCTTGAAGGCCAACTACAATAGGGTCACGAATCATTTCATCAGTTGCACCGTAGTTGCAGCATTCAGCTAACTGGCTGGCACAAAAATAGATTCCCCCTCTCATTTTCTTTGTTTAAATTTTGCTTGAAAGCTACATTTTTACACACCATGAAATGCCTCTTAAACCTTTGCACAAATGTCCTCTCTCCCCCTCTCTCTGTGAGTTCAAACAGCAGAGAAGTTTTCAATTTTTCAGCACACACTGCCCTCCACCGCGCCCGCCCCCCCCACCCCCCAGCCAGGGGAATGGCATAATCGGCTGAAAATGACCATCCATGTCACTTTAAAGGGGGTTCCACTCGTTCCCCACCAGAGTCACAATGGGAGACCAATAGATCCCCCACGGAACCAGCCAATCTCCTGGTGGAAACATTATTCTCTGCTTATTGTCCAGGTGCTGAGGCATAATGGTGGTAGATCTTGACTTAGTGCCAGGTTATAGTCCAACAGCTTTATTTGAAATCACAAGCTTTCGGAGCGGCTGCTCTTCACTTCACCTGACGAAGGAGCAGCCGCTCCGAAAGCTTGTGATTTCAAATAAAGCTGTTGGACTATAACCTGGTGTTGTGCGACTTCTCACTTTTGTCCACCCCAGTCCAACACCGGCATCTCCGCATCATTGACTTAGTGCGACAGTGTAAAATGGGTGATAGCGAGTCGGCCGCCCGTTTTACATATCTCCCCATTTTTATTTCCATTCCATTCCAACGGACTGCAGACTGGCTATCATCTGTTTTACACTATCGCCTTGTTATTTACACTGTGAGCTTGGTGTGTTCTAATCATTCCTTCCATTCACTCCCCTTTGCTGGTCTTTGTAGACTGTCCAGCTGCTGTGGTTGAGGGGGTGACCAGGCAATTGGCTCCCCGATTTTTATCAGTGCTGCACCTTAGCCTGTCACTTGGAGATGTACGGTACGGTAGCATAGTGGTTATGTTACTGGACTAGTTAATCCAGAAGTCTGGACTAATTATTCAGAGATATGAGTTCAAATCCCACCATGGTAGCTGGGGAATTTAAATTCAATTAATTAAATAAATCTGGAATAAAAAGCTAGTATCAGTAATGGTGACCAAACTACTGGATTGTTGTAAAAACCCATTTGGTTCACTAACGTCCTTTAGGGAAGGAAATCTGCTGTCCTAACCTGGTCTGGCCTATATGTGACTCCAGACCCACAGCAATGTGGTTGACTCTTAACTGCCCTCTGAAATGGCAGCTCACCACCACCTTCTCAAGGGCAATTAGGGATGGGCAATAAATGCTGGCCTTGCCAGCAATGCCCACATCCCATGAATGAATTTTTTAAAATGTGCAAGTTATGTAGCATGCAGTGCACGACCACAAATCTGGAAGCACAGGGGCGTTCTGCAGAGATCCTCCTGAAAGGTCCAGGCATCGGAAGCGTTGCTTGAGCACATTGATGGTCTGCTCAATGCTGGTGGCGTGTCTCTCATTGTAGGCATGCTTTGCCTCTGTGCCCGAGTTCCTGACAGGAGTCATGTACCACGTCCAGAGGGCTTATCCATTGTGGCTAAGTAGCCAGCCTGTGACCTGACGGCCTGGGTGGAAGAAAGGCGGCACAGAGGATAGGCGCAGGATGAATGAATCATAACTGCTTCCAGGAAACCGGGCACAGACCTGCATGATGTGCTGCCTGTGGTCGGAAATAAGCTGCACATTCAGGGAGTGGTAAATGTCAGGCTGGAAATGGGGAGCATGCAAGGCAATGCGGGTGCAGTCTATAGCACCTTGGACCCTGGGGAATCCTGCGATGTGGGCAAAGCCTAGTGCTCTCTCGTCCTGCTTCGCTCTGTCCATGGGAAATGTGATGTAGTTGTTTCTCCTGGTGCAGAGAGCCTTGGTGACCTCCCTGATAAGGTGGTGCACAGCAAACTGTGTGATGTTGCTGATGTCACCTGCTGCAGCCTGGAGCAAACCTGTGGCAAAATAGATAAGGCCCACAGTGACCCTACCAGCCACAGGCAGTGCTGTCCATGTCCATGGCTGTGGCTGCAGCGGGTGACATAGCTAGGTAACGTCCTCCTTGGTGAAGCAAAGGCGCCTCACACATTGCTCCTCGGTGAAGTTGAGGTAGGAGGCATGCTCCCTAAAGACCTGCTGTGGAGATAGCCTCCTACACACTGCCCTCCTCCTCCCTCTTCTCCCAGCTGCTCCAGCTCTCTCCCGTACTCACTGCTCCCCCTCCTCCTCCTCCTGCCCCAAAGGCAAACCTACCAGACCAACCATGACTACAGTAATCTTTTTCCAGAGCTGACATGTCCAGTGCCAGCAGAAACTTGATCCCAGAAGTCAGAATTAATTTGTGGAATGCAGATAACAACCGCCAACAAAAGGCCCAGAAGTTAACTAGCAGCCTAAGAAGACAAACCATCAACTAAACTGTAAATCGCACTTTGGCAGGGTCCTTGCTGCCTGTTAGTGTCTTGAGTTGCTGGGCGAGTTTATCACGTGGCGAGTCAGGCGCTGGGGCAGCTCAATTTCACAAAAGGGTCCTACAACTAGCATAGGACCCTTATTTAAATATTATAATGAGCTACTTGAATCGTTTCAGCATGCACTTTGGAAGCCTACAAAGGCGCCCGGATACAAAATGACTAGCGGTGCCCTTCTGATGCGCCATATTGGATCCTAAGGTGACTGTTTTATGCCTGAAAAAGGGGCGTGGGGCAGGTAAAATTTCTAGGTCTAAATGTATAAAGAGGGAGTATTATCAACAGAGCTGTATTAAAGTCATATAGCTATAATTACCATTAATGACCCTGGAGGATGATTTCCATTGTTCACTGGTTTTTAATGAAGTAATGAAAACGTTCGAAAAGATCACATTCATTGTGCTGGAAGTAGCAATCAGGAATTTTTTTCTTAGTGGAAAAGTAAAATACTGCGGATGCTGGAAATCTGAAATAAAAACAGAAAATGCTGGTAATACTCAGCAGATCAGGCAGCATCTGTGGAGAGAGAAACAGAGTTAACATTTCAGGTCAATGACCTTTCATCAGAACGCAGCCTGACCTGCTGAGTATTTCCAGCATTTTCTGTTTTTATTTCATTTTTTCTCAATGTGTTTACAATGTCGCTACAATGATCAGAGGAAGGGTCGGATTTTCATCCATTTGGTTACCCTATTTTTGGGTATACCAAGAGGAGCCAAAATTGGGGCGGGGAGTAGGTTGAGGATCAACAGAAGGTCTCCACTCCAAAAATTGGGCACGTTCTCACTGGAAAAGAGAAGCTGCGGAAACATTGGCCCAGAAATTAAAGACGGAGCCTTCCTGCGGGGGTAAGGCTTCCCCGCGATATCTCACTGCGCGCCTGCCTTTTCCTTCCGAGCTCACACGAACTTTAGTTTCAAGGCTGCAGCTGTGCAGTGTGTGCGTATCCCACAGACGCAGTTAATTCGTGCGAGCTGTGGGATCACGTGATTTAGTTAGAGCCAATGGCAGCACACCATCTTTCATTCATAGTTTTGACAGCAAGGGCTGTCAAAGCTATGAATCTATACCCCCCCAAAAGAACAGCTAAACCTCAATTAATTTTTTTTTAAAGCCATCACATTAATAAAATAAGTATAGTTAAATAAATTAACCACTTTAAACAAAAAATTAAATTTTTGAAAAAATTTAAAATCTTTTTAAAAGTTATAAAAATAAACTTACCTTTCTTTAAAGTCTTTAAAAAAGATAAACCTGTTGAAAAAAATTTAAAATAATACTTAATTAACTACTTACCTTGCTAAAAGAGGGTCTTACGCCTCCTTTCTTTATGTGCAAAATCTTCCATGCTTACCTGCGCGTTCAAAGCACTAAGTGCACTGCGTGCGCGCAGCCTGTAGCGCGCACGCGGTTCACTTAGGAACCGCCCCCTTTTGAGTTCACCAAGTGCCGGTTTTCAGCGCATGCGCAGTGCATGCAGAAAACCGGCAATTGGAGACAGAATACGTGAGAGTACACAGTGCGTACTCTCGCGTACTAAGACTAATTTTTGGGCCAATATTTCAGTGAGCGAGTGGTCAATCTGTGGAACAGGCTCCATAGGGAGAGGGTGGAAGCAGAAAGTGTTGATTCATTCAATTGCAATTTAGCGAGATTTCTTTCATAAAATAATATTTTGGAATACAGTATATGAGTAATTTGAGACAGGACATGTGCTAAGTGTAGCATGCCTGGGAGGAACCAGTGACTTTGGACCTATGGTTCCCAAAGCCCTCCACCACTGGACTTTTCCTCATCTCATGTATTGGTCTGTTGTAGACCAATTGATAGAGATTGATTGCTATGATTAGTCAACAACTCCATTATCGTTGTATCAAGCGGCTACCAGGATGGTAGAAGGCGAACTAGATGGGCCTTGTTTTTTTATCGTCCAGCAATTCCTATGTTCCTAAATCCGGATGGCCTTCCTTCAGCCTCGCTGTGGGCAGATATCCTCGCCACATTTCCCTCTCCTATCGCCCAGTGGTCGCCGGCAGTAGAGGGGAGGAAGTGTTGAGTCAGAAGGTTGTGGGTTCAAGCTCCACTCCAGAGGCTTGAGCACAAAATCTAGGCTGAGACTCTAGCGCAGTAGTGAGGGATGGCTGCACTGTTAGAGGTGCCGCCCTTCAGATGAGACGTTAACCAGACCTTTGGACAGTTGCTAGCTCACATGCTATTTTTCATCTGATGGTACTTTGCAAAAAATGTTCAAGTAAGATGTAAATTGTACACATATATCATTTTAAGACATACAAGGCATACATATGATCTCAAATAGCCAGGTGTATCTAATTAGTACCCTTCTATAAGAACATAAGAAATAGGAGCAGGAGTAGACCATTTGTGGCCCTTCAAGCATGCTCCGTCATTCAATAAGATCATGGCTGATCTTCGACCTCAACTCCACCTTCCCGCACTATCCCGCACTTCAATTTCAATAAGCCCCTATCTTGCATCTGGTCAAGATAGGGCCTTAGTAAAAGTGAAGAGCATAGGCTGGTTGATAAAAGAAGGAAAGAAAGAAATAACTAGCATTTATATAGCGCCTTTCACGACCTCAGGATGTCCCAAAGCGCTTTTAAAAAAATTGTTTATGGGATTTGGCGTCGCTGGCAAGGCCAGCATTTATTGCCCATCACTAATTGCCCTTACAGCCAATTAAATACATTTGAAGTGTAGTTAATGTTGTAATGTAGGAAACGTGGCAGCCAATTTGCGCACAGCAAAGTCCCACAAACAGCAATGTGATAATGGGCAGATAATCTGTTTTGTCAGTGATGTTGGTTGAGGGATAAATATTGGCCAGGACACTGGGGTGAACTCTCCTGCTCTTCTTTGAAACAGTGCCATGGGATTTGTTGCATCTACCTGAGTGGGCAGACAGAGCCTCGGTTTAACGTCTCATCTGAAAGACGGCACCTCCGACAGTGGATCACTCCCTCAGTACTGCACTGGCACTATCAGCCTGGATTATGTGCTCAAGACTCTGGAGTGGGGCTTGAACCCAGGTTGTTCTGACTTTTAGAACAAAGAACATATATTGTAGGGTGATACTTCTTTTGTGTAGCTTACCTATTGCATTATGGCGAGTCCTCCAGTGTCCCTTATTTATTTCTCTAAAGGTTTCTCTGAGAGATTAGAGAGATGACACTCTTCATGCTCCCTCTTCAGGGTCACTCTGGTTTGATGTAGGTATATTTCCTGCTTTTTCCACCACCTTCCCTTTCAGTTCCTTTGTCGATCAACTGCAGACGATACAGCTTTGCAACTCAGCACATAACCCATCTGTTTTTGGCTGCCACTCAGCCATCTCCATCTGCTGGCTATCCGTTTTCATCTACAAGTCATCGACAAATATTTGAACATCCTCCCCATGCCAATGATATTGACCGATTATGGCACTCAGTTCAGCTTGGAATCATTAGATTAGATTCCCGCTTGCCATCTGCTCTTGTGTTTGTTGCTTTCTCGGGGTGGACTTTTCGTATTTCCTGCTGGATCTGAGTATGACTTGTTCGCTGCGGCTTGTCCTCTCCTTGTCGAGCCTGCACCCGACCAAATTGCATTCACTGCTCAGTTGTCTGCGAGATACTCAGGTCAATAGAAGAATGTAAAGAAATTTGTTCTCTGTAGCCATGACACGCATAAGATTGGATTCCATTGTGGGTCGGGTTCAGTATTCCTCCTTTCCCTGGATCTCAAAGTTGTCCCTCTACTCTCATCATAGACCTGTGTAGATTTCTCAGCTTCATCCCAATTTTTGTAAGCAGCCCAATTTTATCCGAGTGCCTCATTACGCTGTTAATGATGTAGTATTTACGAACAATGACAGACAGGAAAAAACCCTCTGGTCCATCCAGCCTGAACCACACAACTGTGATGCCTTGCGTATCACAATATATACTCTCCACACCCGCTCCTGGAAGCCATGTGATCTCCTGGGAGAGGCAAAAAAACAGATAAAAACCACAGGCCGATTAGAGAACAAAAATCTGGAAAACTCCTCTCTGACCCCCCTTAGGTGATAGAAACTAGTCCAGGAGACCGCTCTGGCCTTGATTAATATTACCTGATTATTGTACCTCTTGTACGAGGTGATCTCCGCCCCAGCCAGAAACAGGTCCAGCTCTCGCTTGAAGGAATTCAGCGAATCAGCATCCAGCGCACGAGCCGGCAGCCTGTTCCAGAGGTCCACTATTCTCTGGGAGAAGAACGTCCTCCTGACATCTAACCTAGATCCGGCCTTGTAAATTGTGACCCCTGGTCCTCCCTAATCTATTTAGTTGGAATAAGCAGTCAACTTGAACATAATCTATTCCCTTCATCATCTTATAAACCTTGATCAGATCAGCCCTAAGTCTACGCTTCTCTAAAGTGTAAAGCGTAGAGTCCAGTCTTATCTTGATAACTAAGGTGCTTCAAACTGGGAAATTAACCTGGGAGATCCTCTAAGAAACTTCAATATTGCAGGGATCTTAGAACAGCATACCATTACTGTAGAATTTTCAATTCAGATCCACAATAAATTTACCTCAAATCTCTCTCCTTTACTAATCTAATCTTTCCAGGCTGATTACAATAGATTTTATGTAGTCACAGTTTCAATCACGTGTGTATCACATACCATTAGCAATTGTGCCCACATGGGTCACTTAACAGAGCATGAAAGAAAGCTCTTCATCACCAAAATAATTGCAAGATCACTGCATTATTTAACATGCCATATAAAGTAATGGAACCCATTTTTTTTTAAAAAGAACCAGAATCAGTGATATAAAGTCCACAACATAACGTAATAACAGTTTTTCCCCATAGAAGGTAATAGACACCTCACAACAAGGTTCAGCTGATGTTATAGACTATCGGAGCCAAACTTATGCAGTTTATGTGTGTCACTTGTCATGATACATTTCTGCTGCTATATTTACATGTTTCCAGCATGTCACTGATGCATGGTTGAAGACCTATGTGCTGCAATCAACAACAAAACTTGCATTTATATGGCGCCTTTAACATAGAAAAACGTCCCAAGGCGCTTCACAGCAGCGTAATCAGACAAAAAATGGACGCGGAGACAAAGAAGGAGATACATGGGGGGATGAGGAAAGGCTTGGTCAAAGAGGTGGGTAATAAGGAGGGCTTTATAGCAGGAGAGGGAGTTGGAAGATAAAGGGATTTAGGGAGGGAATTTCAGATCATGGGGTCTAAATAGATGAAGGCATGGCCTCCAATATTGGGCAAAGGGAGGGAGAGATGCACAAAAGGTCAGAATCAGGAGGGTTGTAGGGCTGGATGAGGTTACAGAAATAGAGAGGGGCATGGCCATGAAAGATGAGAATTTTAAATATGACATGTTGGGGGATCGGGAACCAATGTAGGCCAGTGAGTACAGGGATGATGGGTAAGCGGGACTTGGTGCAGGATAAGATTCTGGCAGCGTAGTTACAGATAAGCTGCATTAGTTAGTGGAGGATGGATGGGAGGCCGGCCAGGAGAGGATTGGGATAGTCGAGACTGTAGGTCAAAAAGGCACGATTCAGCAGCAGATGGGCTGAGGCATGGGTGTGGGTGGGCGATAGTTCAGAGGTGGAAGTAGGCGGTCATTGTTCTCATCTAGGGGCTTATCAGAACAAGGACATTGTCGCTAGCGGCTTCTTCCAACCATTATGAATTAGGACTCTCACTTGTGCCTATTCGGCAGTCAGGCCCATGCTATTGAGGAGCACCTTTATGTATCATCCCACCTTGTTCTGGGTCTGCCTCATGGCATCTTCCAGGTTGGTGGTGAACACTCTGTCGGGGTCATATTCAGGGTGATGCATGAAGGAAAGATGAGAAAAAGAAAAGACTTGCATTTATACAGTGGCTTTTACAACCTCAGGACATCCCAAAGCATTTTACAGCCAATTAAGTACTTTTTTTTGGAAGATTAATCACTGCTGTAATGTCGGCAAATATGACAACCAATTTTGCGCTCAGCAATGTCCCAAAAACAGCAATGACATAATGACCAGATCATCTGTTTTAGTGATGTTGGTTGAGGACACCATAGGATTACATAGGATTATATAGGATTACATAGGATATACAGCACAGAGCCAGGCCATTCGGCCCAACCAGTCCATGCCGGCATTTATGCTCCACACGAGCCTCCTTCCGTCTTTCCTCATCTAAATCTATCAGCATAATCCTCTATTCCCTTTTCTCTCATATGCTTGTCTAGCCTCCCCTTAAATGCATCTATACTATTCACTTCAACCACTCCCTGTGGTAGCGAGTTCCACATTCTCACCACTCTTTGGGTAAAGAAGTTTCTTCTGAATTCCCTATTGGATTTCTTGGTGACTATCTTTTATTGATGGCCTCTAGTTATGCTCTTCCCCACAAGTGGAAACATTCTCTCTGTATCCACTCTATCAAAATTTTTCATAATTTTAAAGACCTCTATTAGGTCACCTCAGCCTTCTTTTTTCTAGAGAAAAGAGACCCAGCCTGTTCATTCTTTCCTGATATGTTGAAGGGATATTTACTATTCCTAGCCCCTTTGGGGCTATCCCGGATCAAGCGTATTTCTCAGACGTTCACTTTCAACTGAAGTTTGAGGTAGCTGAATCCTTAAGACGCTTAACTGGGTCTAAAGGTCCGGGCTATCTCTCCCTAAAGGAAAGGAACAACCCGAGAATGTTACCATCCTCCAGATAGCGCTTTTAATAAGTTTAGCTAGACTGTAACATCCCGGATATTATGAGGGTCCGGAGAACTCCCCTCAGACATGTACCTCTCCACCAAAGAGTGTACAGAGATTGAGTTCACGGGTTATTGATACAGAAGACTTATGTGAGATAATTCTTAAAATATATAGAGATTTATTAAAAGAACCGACATGCAATTTACAGTTGGTGAATCAGTCAATCACAACGTTAACAGTTCTAAAAAGAGAAAAAAATACGATCTTATTATTAACAGAGAATCTTACTTTTAAATCTTAACTTCGCTACATTATTGCAGTTCTTAATGTTTTCTATACAGGATATCCATCAATATCAAATACCTTTGATCCCAGAGATACAAAGAGTGGGAGACCACAGAGCCGCCTCTGTAGTCGAGAATCGCTTTGCCCGATTAAAGCGAGTCTGCTATCTCATTTGAAACATCAATATTTATACCCTTTGTGGTAACACAATACAGCTTCCTGTGACTCGAACTTTATTGCATCACTTCCTGTGATTAGTCCAGGATAAATACTGGACTGATCAGTTGGATTCTGAAGAGGCATAGAGTAAGACCTCTTTTGTATGTAGCACCTTTTTAGTTGATTAAAGCTTACTTTAAGTTCACCACGCGTAAGGCTCATTCTTACGACAATTTAATCAACTTTGAAAAACTTCGCACTCAAACTTTTTGGACGAACTCGGAACTAAGGATCCAGGGAATCACCCATCATGGAAAACATCCTTAAACCATCGCGTCTTGACTTGGACCCAAACACCCCAGCAGCCGGTAAGGTGTGGAAACACTGGTATCGCACGTTTGACAATTTTCTTGAATATTGTAAGGCTGATGATGACTCAAAGTTACGGATACTCATCAACTGTGTCACCCCGAATGTATTTCAGTATGTGGAGGAATGGGACAGTTACGAGGAGGCAATTCGGACGCTTAAGAGACTATATACTAAGACACTGAATGAGGTCTATGCCAGACATCTACTAGCTACAGCCCAACAAGGGTCGGAGGAATCCATTGATAAATTCCTCCAAGAGCTTCGCAGACTTAGTATGGACTGTAACTTTCAGGCGGCCTCAGCTGAGCTGTACCGTGAAGAAATGATCCGTGATGCTTTCATCTGCGGGCTTGCCTCCCCATTTATATGCCAGCGTCTACTGGAAAGTAAGACACTTGAGTTTCAGAGAGCTTATGACATGGCTTGCTCTCTAGATCTGGCAAAAAGAAATACAGACCTTTATACAGTGCCCAGACCTCGGTCTACTGCCTTAACTACAGTCAGGCAATTTAAGAGGCCACAGGTGAACTCTATTAGGGAGGTCTTTATCCCTGACGATCAATCTGATGACTTCACTGAGGAAGAGGATGATGACCCCACTGTGGCAGCCTCTTGGCAATCTAAGAAATGCTTCTTCTGTGGTGATGAGTTTCACCCTCGGAAATTCTGCCCTGCTCGCAATGCGTTTTGCAGTTATTGCAACAAAAAGGGTCATTTTGCAAAGGTTTGCCTATCAAGAGCCTCTACGAGGGCTTATCAAGCTAAGTCCTACCGAACTGCCCCGGTAAGGGCCTATCAAGATGTTCCGGCTAAAATCTATCGTGCTTCCTCTCGGGTTTCCTCTCGAAGAAACACACCTAGAGTTTCAGCCACTCTTTGTGCAACGACACCAATTACAGCTGCTTGTCCTCAGAACCTATTCCATGCAGCTACAAAAGCATCAATTAATGGACATACTTTAGATGCCTTAATTGACTCAGGTAGCACTGATAGTTTCATTAGGGAACAGATTGTTGCAGAGTTAAAGCTACATGTTTTCCCATCGGACCAGGCAATTGCGATGGCTCAGTCATCACTTAATACCAGAATTTCTGGCTTTTGTATGGTTGAAATAACACTTAATGGTCACAGGTATCCCTCCACCCGGCTTTCGGTGCTCAAGGATTTATGTAGTGATCTTATCTTAGGGCTGGATTTTCAAAAGCAGCATAAGAAGCTCACCATTGAGTTCAGCGGATCCAAACCTGAACTCACTATTTCTAATATACGACCTCGATTACCGTTCTGTGCATTGTCAGCAGCTTCACTGGATGAACCCTCACTGTTTACCAGTATCCCTCCTCGATGCAAACCGATTATAACAAAGTCACGACGTTTCAGTCAGGAAGACCAGTCTTTTATTGCGGCTGAGATTTCTCGGCTTTTAGCAGAGGATATCATCGAGCCTTGTTCGTCGCCATGGCGCGCCCAGGTCGTTATTGTTAAGAACCCTCTACAACCTCACAAGAAACGGCTGTGCATTGACTATTCACAGACCATCAATCAATATACGGACTTGGACGCATACCCATTGCCGCGCATCGATGATATGGTTAATAAACTGGCTGAGTACACGGTGTTCTCAACATATGATCTGAAAAGTGCCTATCATCAGGTACCCTTGAAGGTCTCAGACAAGCAGTATACGGCCTTTGAAGCCAATGGATGGCTGTATCAATTTCGTCGCCTCCCCTTTGGGGTCACTAATGGGGTGGCTGTCTTCCAGCGAGCAATGGATGACCTGGTCAAACAGGAAGACTTGAAGGATACGTTTCCTTATCTGGACAATATTACTGTCACAGGTCGCAATCAGCGGGAACATGACGCCAATCTCCAATGATTTTGGGATGCACTCCAGCACCGTAATTTGACATTAAATGCGGCTAAATCCATTGAGTCACAACCAACCATCAACATCCTTGGCTATTGTGTGGGCAATGGCATCATTAAACCTGACCCTGAAAGGCTTCGCCCACTCCAAGAACTCCCGCCACCTAAGAATCCGGCCTCCTTGCGCCGGGCCCTCGGCCTGTTTGCATACTATGATAAATGGATTCCTAACTTCTCGGACCGAATCCAACCTCTACTGAAGGCCAGCACATTCCCACTAGACACAGTGGCTGTTGCAGCCTTTAACCTCCTGAAAAAACAGTTGGAGAAAGCGGTCTTCACTCCATCGATGAGAGTCTTCCTTTTGTTGTTGAGTGTGATGCCTCGGAGGTGGCGATCTCGGCCACTCTGAATCAGGAAGGTCGTCCGGTGGCATTTTTGTCCAGGACTTTTCAAGGGGCTGAGCTACATTATCCTCCAGTCGAGAAAGAAGCTACAGCCATCATAGAGGCAGTACGGAAGTGGAGTCATCTCCTAGCTCGCCAGCACTTTACCTTAATCACGGACCAGCGATCGGTCGCCTTCATGCTCGATAATCGAAAACGGACCAAAATTAAAAATAATAAAATCCAGCTTTGGCGGCTGGAATTGGCCTCTTTTGGTTACACCATCCACTATCGACCTGGCAAGGAGAATGTGGCTCCGGATACCCTCACACGAGCGTTCTGCTCCGCCGTGGCACCCTCTACGCTCGTAGACATCCATGATGGGTTGTGTCATCCAGGCGTTACTCGCATGCTACACTTCGTGCGGTCCCGAAATCTCCCATTCTCTACCGGGGATGTAAAGAAGATGTGCACGGACTGCAGAGTCTGTGCGGAATTGAAACCTCAGTTTTTCCGCCCCTCGGGTGGTATACTCATACATGCGACCCAGCCAATGCAATGGCTTAGCATCGATTTTAAGGGGCCGTTGCCCTCTTCAACTCGCAACACTTATCTGTTGACCATGGTCGATGAGTATTCCCGTTTTCCGTTTGCCTTTCCCTGCCCCAATATGCTGACGACCACGGTTATCAGCTGCCTTGAGCAGGTATTTGCTTTCTGTGGCATGGCATCCTATGTTCATTCGGATCGGGGCCCTTCTTTTATGTCAGGAGAACTCAAGGCCTATCTCTCGGAACGGGGTATTGCTGCCAGCAGAACGACGCCTTATCATCCGGTCGGGAATGGGCAAGTCGAGCGTTTTAACGCTATCATCTGGAATGCGGTACGTCTGGCTTTGAGATCTCGGGGCCTACCCAACCAGCAATGGGAAGCAGTACTTCCAGACGCATTACACTCCACACGCTCCCTCCTTTCGACCGCCACAAATACGACGCCTCATGAACGGTTCTTCCGATTTCAGCGTCGCTCATCCTATGGGATATCTCTCCCGTCGTGGCTGACTACACCGGGACCAGTGCTACTCCGAAGATATGTCCGGGCGTCTAAGAATGACCCCCTGGTAGATGAAGTTGAGCTCACTGACGTCAACCCTACCTATGCCTATATTCGGTATCCTGATGGTCGGGAATCTACCGTGTCATTGCGGGATCTGGCTCCCTGCCCGCCGAAACATAGAGGGACACCAGGGGATGATATTGTACCAGGCACATCTCTGGGCTCGCCAGGTGCCTCTCATCACGATCTGGATCTGACGCCGGCTGGTACCTCACTCCAGCGTGCCGACCTGGGGCAGACTGACTATGAGCCCGTCGGGGCTCGCACGCGCAGCCACGATCCACCCCGTACCGTACGCTCGGAAACGGATCTGCCACAGCCCTGCCCGACACCCGTTCGGGCACCAGTACACAGTCAGGATCGTCCTGACCCCTCACAGAGCGAGCTGGATCACTCGGACTCTGGTCCATGGCCCGCGGCGGGTAAACGGGCTAGGGGCCCTCTACCGCTACGAGAACCCAAACGGGTGCGGCTCTCCCTCGTCCAGCGGCTACGAAATGGAGGGAGCATCCCGGCCTCCTAATCTTTTGAGGGGGGAGAATGTGGTAACACAATACAGCTTCCTGTGACTCGAACTTTATTGCATCACTTCCTGTGATTAGTCCAGGATAAATACTGGACTGATCAGTTGGATCCTGAAGAGGCATAGAGTAAGACCTCTTTTGTATGTAGCACCTTTTTAGTTGATTAAAGCTTACTTTAAGTTCACCACGCGTAAGGCTCATTCTTACGACAATCTTTTTCAGTTGTATTTCCTTTAAGGTTTCTGCTGACCCAAGTTAATTATCCCTATTCATCTTTCTACTGACCTCTGCAATTATTTACTGCTACATTCGCTTGTAATATTCCAGAATCTTGTCGCATCTCCAGGTGTTCTGGGTTCACCATATAAAACGGTGTGAAGGGCAGATGTCCCTTATTTTA